>JANAVB010016197.1:9785186-9852686 GCA_029216955.1 Iris pallida | reverse complement strand
GTTGAGTGGTATATAGTTGTTTGTATAGGGAGAGGCTTGTGTTTTATGGAAAGAATGTTTTGATGGTTATGTTAAAATAAAAATTTGTATGGCTAATAGGAGAAGAGTGAACACTTGTATGGGAACAAGTGTGTAAAGAACAAACAAAAAACTGTCAGTAGGTTGTATGGCAGTAGAAGCTAGATGGCAAGTGAGCCTTTCTTAAACCAGAGTGTTCATTATGGGTTAATAATATTTTGTGCACATTTGATAGCAAGATTCCTATACTAAACAGCATGTGGTGAGTGCATGGCTATATAGACAAGCACAAGAACCAAGTAGAGCCTAAACATTTATACATATGTTCCCCCCAATTTGACATATGTTGAAAGTAGGAGACAATTTCCTTCCTACTTTGAAGATGAAACCAAGATTCATGCATGTAAGGGTACCAGGTTGATTAGCAATAGAGTTGCTTAAGAAAAAAAACAAGGAACAACAAGGTCATAATCTCCATAATTATAAGATTGTCTCATATATACATAATTTTCATGCATTCAAGTAGTAATAAAAACAAAAATTAAATATTTACTTAAAATTATTCTCTAGGTTCTTTGGACACTCGGAGCCAGGCAAGTGTACCTTGCCTTTCTTGTATTTCAGTTTCACATTTACTACTTAAATTATTATTCTGTTTCTGATCAACTTCATAGGTTCGTTGATACTTTGTGTCTGAGGCAGATTTGGGTGCAGGCGTACGTTAGTAACATCTAGTATCGATTATTAGAAATTGTCCTAGATACCGTGGTTGTACCAACCTTGATACACCTGTACCATAGGACACTGTAATACACTATCATTTTTTCAGACTTTCTGTATTCTTGGTGTTGAAGGAAGACCATAACCTGTGTTGACTACATGATCCCGATTTAGATTGCATCTACTTTATTACGTATGACTCGATTGTTACTATTATAGGTTCAGATCAAGCGAGTCGTGGATTCGACTCGTACGGTCCCATGGAAGGGGAGGACAACTACTACATGCTTGGGCTACTATGCACCCACTAAGTATTCTTATTTACCGAGAGACTCTATTCTTGGAGCTGCGGCCCTACATCCCAGGAGACTCTATACCAGAGCTACGAATTTTATATTGGAAAGCCCGTGTATCGAACATTGTCCGCAATATTACATATCACTTAGAATGGTTATAATAGATTCACCCTACCTTGACTACGGTTTTCATACTCATGAGAATGGCACTGTTTTATATTATGCTTGCATATGATGTACCTTGTTGCGTCCCGCTGAGGACCTGGTTTCCTTTTAGCTTAGCCGCATGGTCTACAGAGATCTTTGCTAGATTGTTGATGAGCTCCCATTGTATTTTCATGTATGTACTCTTGCAGTTATTTTGCTCTTTCATAGTTTATATGTTTCATTTCCTGTTGTTTGTATTTGCATAGTAGCCCACTATTTATAGGCTCATATTATTCTTTCGAGTCTATTCGGGCATATGATTATTAAGCTGCATATTGGTTCTCATATTTCCTATTATTTACGTACTTGTTTCGTGAATTGAGCTAATGACATGTTATAATGGTAGCTACACAAATCTAGGACAACTTTTATATTCAGTTTTGGACTGGAGTCCACTTGGATACGTAGCTGGCCATTTGCCCCGTGGCCTAGTCCCGTGAATTTTCGGACTAGGGTGTGACAAGATGTGTTTCAATCCTTTCCATAGGATAGCCATGAGTCTATTTGTGGGCATTGGGTGGTGCTGAGACTTAGCTGAGAGTTAAGCCTTGTCGCCAGGTGACTCGAGTGTTCATTGATAATTGAATTTGGTTGATCAGTACCAGTCCCTTGATGGAGATGTTATGCTGGGTAGTGAGATTGTTGGAAATTATAACTGGATACCTTGGTAGAAAATCGTACAGTCCGACGAGGACTAAAACTTGTCAGATGAATTTTTTTGGTAAATAGATTTGGTAAGAGAATGTTGTGGCTTAAAATAATGAACGATAATTGTGATTTTTTTGATGAAAATTTATGCGTGGCTATTACAATTTGGTTGCTAATTGGAAAGTTCTTGAGAAATATTGTCGATGGCTCGAATAAATATTGAAAATAATATATTTTTGGACCTAAGGGATAGAATCGGTAATGTTCATGTTCGTTCATGATGAGATGGATATGTGTTGCCTATGTGCATGTATGCTCGAGGATTGAATTGCATCACAAAACTAACAAGTAATGACTCTGAATACTTGTGTTGCGTAGAGAATGGTTAATTGATTTATGAAATTGTCGTATTAATTTGATCGAATTATTTGACCCTTGTGGTATAAATTTTAAGAATTTTCATATGAGATTTTGATGGTTGGAAAACGAGTGGGATTGAAATCACAGAATGTGTTGGAAAATACTAGTAGATGATGTGATAATATGGATGTATGTCGGTTGGCATATAGATTGTTGGGATATTATGGTGGTCCATGCAGGTCCGTTTTTACAAAAATTGTCCATACTCGTGGTAATACCTATATTAGTCATACTATTGCGAGCCTGCAATTAGGAAGTGTGCATGCACAATTATGATTGATTTAATTTTTAGGAGAATGACTAGGACTAGGTATACCATATTGAAGCCCTTCTTCAATTTGACTGCTTGAGTAGTTAAGGTTGGTATATAGGCTGTGGTTAAGATAGGAATAAATCTTAAATTTTTTGGTTAGATAAATTTGAGGGATTTTCCTATGAGGATATGTTATTTTGGTTTGATAATATGGTATGAACAAAGATGGGTAGACTTTTCGATTAGTAAATTAGTTTTTCGAGGATAATTAATTATTGAAGATTATAATTTTAATTTGTTTGATGAATATGAATTTGTTGCTAAAGTTAAATTGTTTGAAAGATAATGATTTTCGAAAATTTGTGATAAGAATTGGAGACTTATTGAATTTTTAAATATTGAGGAGATTCTGAAGGGTAAATTTTTGTTATGATAAGAATTTGAAACATTGTGTATTGAATTATTGAATAGTTGAAATTGAGGTGGTTTTTTTTAATATTTTGAGGATATTGATTTATAAGATTGATGTAATTTTTTATGTTGATCGAAGGAATAGGTTAAGTCGTTGTTGGGGTGTTATGTAGGTCAAACTCCTTTAACTACATTCTTTTATTTCTATTGCCTATTCATATTCTAAACTCTTTAGAACTTTCTAGGAATTTTGTTATTTTTATCTAATGATTTATGTTTTCTTGTTTTGATATTTTACTACTACTTTTCATGTATATGCTATATATTTTTAAAATTCGAGGACGAAGTTTAAAAAAAAGTGGATAGATTTCTAAACACTGTTTCAAATTTTTTTAAATTTTTATTTATTTTATTTTAGTTTTTAAATATTGGGTTAGAAAAACATATTTTATTTGAATTTCTATGAAAAGGAAATTCGTAGATATTTTTGAAAGATAAAATGGATTTCCCAAATTATTCTCTTAAACGATACTTAGATTTATGAAAGTATAATTTGAATATTATTTGATAATATTTAATATAATTTCAAAATTTTATCGTATTATTAGATTCAGATCAGATCAATCTTATTCTAGCTATTTTTAAAATTATTTTAATTTATTATAATGATCCATTATTGATTGGTTAATCTAATTTGTGATTTATTTGATTTAAATATATGGAAAGATTTAATCATCGATCCTAATCCTTACCTATTTAGGAATTCCCACTCATATTTAAGGGAAGGCTTCCCTTTATTTTTCTCACATATTCTCAACACTATTTGGCCAAACACCATTGTCATCACCATCATGCCGTGCATCATGTCTGTGTCCATCATTATTCTTCCACTATTTTTAATACAATTATATTTTCTCTTTCGTGTCCTACAATCCCGGACACAAACTTGATCCAAAATCTTGTGTCACGCAAGACACAACCCTAAACGGAAACCAAATCTGGCATGCCCAGCTATCGTGTCCGATCATTCTCCACCACGCCAACACCTTGATGCCATCACCAAACCCTGTGTCAAATTCGACACAACCTCGACCACCTCCTTCCACAGAACCACCTTCAGCCGACCTTGCTTCTCCCTCGTCCAGACTTGACCCACCGGAGTCAACCACCACAACCATCAATAAACATCACCCGCTGCATCCTGACCCTCGTGGTCGCTGCTCGACACCATGGTCAAGCCACTGCCGGCGACCAATGTCACGACTTGCACTCTGATTAGGGGCACGAGTACGTGGTTACGTCCAGCCTACGCCGAAGAATCTGCGGTAAAACGCTATATAGGTTGTCTATAAATACTACAACTAGACAAAATATAAGGGTACCTGTCATCTCCGTACGGAGGTATAATATGGCATAACTCAATCATAAGACAAACTAGGATAGATAGCACGAAATAGAAATATGATAGAAAGGAAAACTGGAAAGGAGTTCAAGATCCAACACAAGCTTAGAGATATAAACACATTACAGAAACTCAAAATATAATATAAAAACTACAGTCTAAAAATATGTAGCCTCCCTTCCCAAAATTTTTGAAATATTTTTTTATTTTATTATTTAGTAAATTATTACGGTAGATGATTTTAGCCATGATGGAGTTTTGGAGCACAAGGTGACTAGAAATCGTGGCATGGATAGTGCAATAGCGTGCTTAGAATAGTGTAGTAGCCCTGGTAGGGAAGGTCGAGCCATAGTGACGTCCTAACTAGGAAAACCAGGCCAAGTTGCGACTTAACCCTTACCGAAGACTTATTTATTTATTATTTATATTATTGAGCTTTAGGGAACCCGGTTGTACCGAATTAGTCCAGATAGGACCCAAGACAAGCCCAAGCCTATATAGTCATGCGGGACGTCCGATGACATGCGTGTTGACGTATTTTGATGAGTGGGTGGTTTTCTGTTTTAATGGTTTAATGAATACTTTCTAAGTATTCGTAATTTAAATATTATAATATCATTATTGGTTGATAATTAATGATATTCGTATAAATAGGCCCTTGTACATTTTGGGATTTTTAGACTGCAATAATGGTATATACACCATTAATAATTTATTATAATTCGTTATTATTATTATTATTAGTATTATTGGTATTATTATTATTGTTATTACTATTATTATTATTCTTATTAGTATTATTAGTATTATTATTATGGTTATTATTATTATTATTATTATTATTATTATTATTATTATTATTATTATTATTATTGTTGTTGTTGTTGTTGTTGATTTTGTTATTAATATTATCCAGGAGTAATCCTAGCCAGCCAAACAAAAAGCCCATAGGCTCGACCACCACACATCTTAAATAATTAAACCCCCAAAGCCCACAGTCGAGTTCTGCATAGGAGAACCCGAGCTTCTCTCTGCATATATACTCACACACACGCGAACGAAAGAAGTAAACCCTAATCCTACCCACAACGCCTACCTCAGGCGAAGCCCCCACGTGCGCCACCACCGCGAGCGCCGCCGGCCAGGCGCGAAAACTCGATTACGCGCGCACAGGCGGAGCCGATGACAGCAGCCATCGCATTAAATGCGCGACTTTACGAATCATTTTCTCTGCGCGTGTTTGACCGATATTCGATTCGACTTTGCAGGTATGAACGCAACCTATAGGCCTATAAGTCTGTTCTTTTAGTTTAAATTGGTACAATCTAGATCGCCCGCAAAGTCGACGCAAAGTCGACGAAAAATACCCCGGAACAGGACAACATATAGCAGTCCAAACCACTGATTTGGAAGGCAGATACTTGCCAATCCAACCACAGTTTAGTAAAAACTTTTAAAGGGACTTTTAGACAACATGTAGAGGATTAAAACCCTATAATTAGAACTATTTCTAGCCTACTGTACAACAAGTAATTTCTGTTTGAAGTTAGGAAAAAACCTGTTTTGAAAATCACAAAATCACTCTGATACCACGTGCGTCCCGCCAAATTGGGCGACTTGGTCGCGAATCAAAAGCATCGAAAGGTGCATAACGGCTTCGTGGACGTGTGGGCTTTGACGGAATTCAAATTGGTTGCGTGTGCGCGACGAATTTGATACGTATCCGTCAAAATTTCTCGTATCGGCCTCTGTGCAAATTTTTCAATTACTTTATGCATGCTCGTCAGATCGAGACGAAACTTGCGTCAATAGGACCGTATCATTTTTTTGGTCCTGTACGCCAAGTTTGGTCTGATTCTGAGACAGTTGATTGGATCGCCGTATTGTGGGCCCCACGGTCCAACTCGACGGGTGATTTTGTGCACGGCCTGCTAGAATCCAACTCTGTACATACGGTTGGGTTCGTATCAAAAAACTGGATCCATAGGCATGTAGTTTGATGACTTTAGAGTCTATTGACTCTGGTACGCTTTTCGGTGCAAAGCGGGTCCAACGGCGGATACCGTTTTGACCCGAAATTACCGTTTTCCCATGTGTCCAGAATTGGACTTAAGAACAGGCAATCCTAGCTAATTTAACTATTCTAAGAACATTGGTAATGTCTATTTCAGCATCTGGAGACTGTTGTACGGGTTTTGACTTTTGTGGCACACTGAGTGGTTTAGATTATCGGTTACACCAGCACAGGACCACAGGCGAGTACAGTTTATTTTTTGCATTTCAATATTGATCTTTACTATATTTCATTGATTAGTCATTGGTTATGTGATTTTTATACTCTATTATAAATTGTTGAGTCGAGAATGAGAAGTACCATGGATGTGTGATCCAACCGTAGACCATATTTATTTTCATGCAGTAGACATCGTAGATCGTGCTTATTTTTTGCAAGTAGACATCGTAGACCTATTTATTTTCATGCAGCAGACATCGTAGACAGTGCTTCTTTTCTGCAAGTAGACATCGTAGACCGTGCTTATTTTCTGCAAGTAGACCTCGTAGACAGTGTTTATTTTTCATGCAAGTAGACCTCGTAGACCGTGCAGTATAGTGCCCCAGACCGATCACATATCAAAGGTACTTCTAACAGTTGGGAAAAGTATTTTGTGTCCATTTTTTTGCTATTGGTTTTCTGTATTTACTGTTTATTTTCAAAACTCATGATTGATGTCTAACCTTTGTTTTATAGTCATGTTCTTTATTTGAAATTGCATTCAGTGAATTGTGCTCGTTCTATTCCTGACTGGAAACCAATATTTTTCAGGTTAGCCGTGGATTCATTTAGCTTGGGAAGTGACAGGAATACTTGCAAACAAAAGCCTAGAGACTAGCTAGATAGTTGAGTTGTAGTCATTCATTTATTTGTACAAGTTTATATTTTTCTACAAATATAAAACTTGTGACATTGTAAGTTAAATTAATTATGTGAATGAGCATTATTTGTGATTTTGATCTTCATGGCCGTGACAGCATTCTACCACCGACACTGCGGCGTAGGCTGGCTTGGACACGTCTCGTATCCGTTTTAAAAAAATGGGTGCAGGTCGTGACAAGTTTTTGTGGTGGCCCATGCAGGTTTGCTTTTGCAAATCATGCAAACTCGTGATAGTACTTAAAGTTATTTGTACTATTGCGAGCCTGCGACTAGGAAATGCTCATTCACGAATTAAGGATTAATTTAATTTAAGAATGACTACGACTAGGAGTCCCTTATACAAAATTACCGATGGGTAGTCTAGGCCATGCAATATAGATGAGGAATTATTAGTTTTGATAGTTGTTAGATCCCCATAGATACACTATTACCTCTTGATGCAGCGATATGAGCCAACGTTGATAGGTTATTCGCTTGGTGAGGCAGGGCTTCATGAAGTTAATGATCTAACCTTGATAAATTATGTAATTCCTTCTCTTTGCCTTTTTAGATATCATCCTCATATTAGTCCAAATTATCTATTTAGTTCCTATTTTGCCCCAGGAATTATTATTTCTGATTAGGTTATCCATATGCGAACATCGAGTTAGTTTCGAATCAAGTTTTTCCTCAATGGCTTGAATACGCATGGAATAGTTAGAATGCTTGTATTTCTTTGTCTTCAGTTATTTCTTTCCTGTTCACCTCTTATTTTAAGGGTTGTGACTGGTAGATACCTACGCTTTATCTCATAGTCAACCTGTTTGAATCTCTAGGAGCTCATGAATTTTTACAGATATAGTTAAAGGAATGTTAGTTAACTCATAATGGCAGGACAGCAGCGCACTGTCGCCATTTACTTAAATTATGGAGGCTATGGATTCACTGCAGCCAGCAGCGCACTGGCGAAGCACGACCCCTAGAGTTGAAACTAGTTTAGAAAATAAAGATTATATTGCTAAACTATGCCTAGTGAACCTCTTTGATCATAGTTACCCTGGTGTCGAGATAAGGTAGAGTATCTGGTAGCATGTCACATCTGAATCACGAAACCAAGGGTTTACCCCAGCCAGAGTATACAGACGGGCATAATCCTCGGTGAAATAATTTCAGACGTGAATACAAGTTTAGGGTACTATAGAGGATAGGACCGTGCCCTGTATGTCCCATAAGACCCAAAGCCAATACTAGTAGAAGTTTTATTAGCTGGGTAGCATGTCTCTCGACCTAGCATTCCGTAGTCCTTGTGATCTATGGACGAGGTAATTGACTGACACTAATAGGTTTACCTGGAATATAGAATTTAGAAGTCCATAACCCAATGGTTGACCAAGGCCTTATGGATAATAAGATAGTCGGAAGACGATATAAGCAAGAACACCAGGTGAATTTTTGATTCTCACAAAACTCGACACACTTGTGCCTTCTTTCAAAAATCTTGCATACTTGTACTTTGACTACCTTAACCAATGCTGCTATTACAGCCTAGTTTTGCAAGCTCACCCTGTTCTTGAGCTTGATTCAAGACATATGTTTAGTGGGGACGCCTGCTAACATATTGTCTAATCATAATCGATGTATTACGGTCTGATCAACCGTAGTGCACCCGGTTCGCTCTCTCTTTGATTATCCCATATGGATTGAGATTTTGAGGTATCATCTATAATCTCATCCGTGACTGCTTGACAATTCCTCTTGAATTACATGATCGCCTTTGAATCACGAAATCGTATTCAGTAATATCTCCCTAAACTCCTTATTGTTTTTGTCTTTCACTGATTTGGAAAGACGAAAACTTGTGATGGTAGAGAGATACAGAGTATCCCTATGGCTATGATAGTTGTATACACAAGTATAGCTATCCACGGCCAGCCTGTGACTGGAACCTTGCCTTGAGTTACTCGTCCTCCCTTCGACAATAAACCTACTATCCTAATCTTCTAGTCATTGGAGTCCGAGAATGATTAGGATCTTTCCCTTGATCAAATGCCAACCTAGGAGACTACCTATTCTCCAGAGACAAAATGTTGTGAGCTCTAATCAATTGTTTGAAGCTTGCTTCAACTAGAACCCTTGTGATAATAGTCTGGCAGGTTTGACCCGAAATAGAAATTCATGGCTCAGTTATTAGAATTCTTTTCTTATGATGTGCCTTAGAGTCGGTTACCCCATCGATAACTCTAGTATACTATAGACGAATAGATCATCCTATTTTATCGACCAAGTGTCATTGTACACTCGTTCTCCATTTATTAAGGAACGATCCTTGACTTGACTTATATCTACCGTATCCCGATACGTCGTGCCTTATTTCCTATTAACAAAGAGTCGAGGTACAGTATCCGGACTTTGGGAACCCTCTAACCTCATTATTCCTAAACCATGTCCTAGCTTCTAAGGTGGGTAGACTGTAACCCTTCTAAAATTTTAGGATATATGAGGATCACCGATTGATTAGAATAATTTTCCATTAAGATGACAATTAGTGCCATGAACTTCCACTTTCCATTTAGATCATTTTGTGTTCCCCGGCCGTGTCATTAAATATTTAGAGCACGAGACCAGTTGTTACCTTCCAACAAATTTTATATGCAAGATTTAGACGAGTCCACCTTCATCTAGGTATATCGTGTCCCACTCGAACACGTCCCCTTGTACTCTATTTTTATGGTATGACTTTCAGGTCAAGAGGACTAGTTATAACCCTTTCCATGATACCAGTATGCTTCCCCACTACAATTAGAGACTCAACTTCGACTCGAATCTTTTGACTCAATATATGGTTGTGAATCGACTCGAAGCCCACTACAAACACGTCACAAGTGTGCCACTCAATTGTGTCTTCTCATGCTACTTAAACACAAAAGTCACTAAAGGCACATTTTTGGGCTTTAGGGACCTAGCTAACCAACCTGACTGGCAACTAGCTCAACCATTTGGGTAGAAAACCTATTCTAGATAACCCTAACCTAGTAGAAACAGTTTTATCATTGGGATCTCGTCCAGTCAGTATAGATTGAAATCCAAGGTACATCCAACCAAAGATTGATGTCCAATCAGGGAACCCATTAAGATCCAATAAAACCCATCCATACAAACCCCCATATTTGGACTATATAAACCGAACTATTTGAAATAGGTCCCTATACCTATTATGTAGCCTCCATCTCTTAAGATGTGAAGTCATTCATAACCCTTATTCCATCTACCTAGAAGTCGCAATCTGAGCTTGTATTGCATTTATATCCCTTGCTTGTGTGTTTGAATAACCACGGAAAAGATCACAAATTTGATTTTCTGAAATTTCGTTCTATTATGGAACTTTGTCCAGAAATTCGAGAACGGAACCCCGGTGTTACACGGATGGAAAGCTCTTATAAGAAACGAAGGGTTCTTAGACTTAGCAAGTGACTGGACTAGAGTGGCCCAATCTAGCAAAATAGGTCAATGGCTCATAAACTTTCTTTCTATCTGCTTCTTTGGATACTCTCTATCGCTCTTGAAACTCATAATTGCTTTCGATTATTCTTCTTTATCGTCCTGACCTTCCTATTGCAAAGAGACGAAGTTCATGCTTGCTTACCAATATCTCTTAGCTACTTGTGTAAATTGTTGCTTGTTAAATTTTGGATTGATAGGAGTGGGTATAGATGCCATATACAGTAAATATCTATTGGTAGCAATTTTAGCAATTAGATGGAAGGTTATAAAATTTTAGCAACATGAGATTTGAGGGAGTAGTGTGACCAAAGGTGGGTAGAAGTCCTTGAGATTTTGTAGTTGCAAAAATTGCCAATGAGAAGGATATAAACTTTTTTTGGAGGAATTAAATTGAGGAGATTAAGGTAATAGTGGACTTTAAAATTATAAGAAATAATTATGAATTAGAATTTCGAGGACGAAATTATTTTAAGGTGGGTAAATTTGTAGCCTCCCTTCCCAAAATTTTTGAAACATTTTTTTATTATTTATTTAAATAGTGATTTTAGAATCTTTTTTTATTTATTTACTAAATTATTACGGTAGATGATTTTAGCTATGATGGAGTTTTGGAGCACAAAGTGACTAGAAATCGTGGCACGGATAGTGCAATGGCGTGCTTAGAATATTGTAGTAGCCCTGGTAGGGAAGGTCGAGCCATAGTGACGTCCGAACTAGGAAAACCAGGCCAAGTTGCGACTTAACCCTTACCGAAGACTTATTTATTTATTATTTATATTATTGAGCTTTAGGGAACCCGGTTGTACCGAATTAGTCCAGATATGACCCAAGACAAGCCCAAGCCTAAATAGTCATGCGGGACGTCCGATGACATGCGTGTTGACGTATTTTGATGAGTGGGTGGTTTTCTGTTTTAATGGTTTAATGAATACTTTCTAAGTATTCGTAATTTAAATATTATAATATCATTATTGGTTGATAATTAATGATATTCGTATAAATAGGCCCTTGTACATTTTGGGATTTTTAGACTGCAATAATGGTATGTACACCATTAATGATTTATTATAATTCGTTATTATTATTATTATTAGTATTATTGGTATTATTATTATTGTTATTATTATTATTATTATTCTTATTAGTATTATTAGTATTATTATTATTATTATTATTATTATTATTATTATTATTATTGTTGTTGTTGTTGTTGTTGTTGTTGTTGATTTTGTTATTAATATTATCTAGGAGTAATCCCAGCCAACCAAACAAAAAGCCCATAGGCTCGACCACCACACAGCTTAAATTATTAAACCCCAAAGCCCACAGTCGAGTTCTACACAGGAGAACCCGAGCTTCTCTCTGCATATATACTCACACACACGCGAATGAAAGAAGTAACCCTAATCCTACCCACAGCGCTGACCTCAGGCAAAGCCCCCACGCGCGCTTCCGCGGCGAGCACCGCCGGCCAGGCGCGGAAACCCAATCACGCGCGCACAGGCAGAGCCGATGACAGCAGCCATCGCATTAATATGCGACTTTGCAAATCGTTTTATCTGCGCGTGTTTGGTCGATATTTGATTCGTCTTCGCAGGTATGAACGCAACCTATAGGCCTACAAGTCTGTTCTTTTAGTTTAAATTGGTACGATCTAGATCGTCCGTAAAGTCGATGCAAAGTCGACGAAAAATACCCCGGAACAGGACAACATATAGCAGTCCAAACCACTGATTTGGAAGGCAGATACTTGCCAATCCAACCATAGTTTAGGAAAAACTTTTAAAGAGACTTTTAGACAACATGTAGAGGATTAAAATCCTATAATTAGAACTATTTCTAGCATACTGTACAACAAGTAATTTCTGTTTGAAGTTAGGGAAAACCTGTTTTGAAAATCACAAAATCACTCTGATACCACGTGCGTCCCGCCAAACCGGGCGACTTGGTCGCAAACCAAAAGCATCGAAAGGTGCGTAACGGCTTCGTGGACGTGTGGGCTTTGACGGAATTCTAATTGGTTGCGTGTGCGCGACGAATATGATGTGTATCCATCAAAATTTCCCGTATCAGCCTCTGTGCAAATTTCTTAATTACTTTATACATGCTCGTCAGATCGAGACAAAACTTACGCCAACAGGACCGTCTCATTTTTCTGGTCCTGTACGCCAAGTTTGGTCCAATTCTGAGACTGTTGATTGGATCGCCGTTTTGCGGGCCTTATGGTCCAACTCGACGGGTGATTTTGTGTACGGCCTGCCGGAATCCAACTCTGGACATACGGTTGGGTTCGTATCAGAAAACTGGATCCGTAGACATATAGTTTGACGACTTTAGAGACCATTGACTCTGGCACGCTTTTCGGTGTAAAGCGGGTCCAACGGCGGACACCGTTTTGACCCGAAATTACCGTTTTGCCCCTGTGTCCAGAATTGTACTTAAGGATAGGAAATCCTAGCTAATTTAACTATTCTAAGAACATTGGTAATATCTATTTCAGCATCTGGAGACTGTTGTACAGGTTTTGACTTTTGTGGTACACTGAGTGGTTTGGATTATCGGTTACACCAGCACAGGACCACAGGCGAGTACAGTTTATTGTTTGTATTTAGATATTGATCTTTACTATATTTTATTGATTAGTCATTGGTTATGTGATTTTTATACTCTATTATAAATTGTTGAGTCGAAAATGAGAAGTACCAAGGATGTGTGACCCGACCGTAGACCGTGTTTATTTTCATGCAGTAGACATCGTAGACCGTGCTTATTTTCTGCAAGTAGACATCGTAGAACATGTTTATTTTCATGCAGTAGACATCATAGATAGTGCTTATTTTCTGCAAGTAGACATCGTAGACCGTGCTTATTTTTTGCAAGTAGACATCGTAGACCGTGCTTATTTTCTGCAAGTACACCTCGTAGACAGTCTTTATTTTTTATACAAGTTGACCTCGTAGACCGTGCGGTGTAGTGTCCCGGACCGATCACATATCAAAGGTACTTCTAACAGTTGGAGAAAATATTTTGTGTCTATTTATTTGCTATTGGTTTTTCATATTTATTGTTTATTTTTAAAACTCATGATTGATGTCTAACCTTTATTTTATAGTCATTTTCTTTATTTGAAATTGCATTCAGTGAATTGTGCTCGTTCCATTCCTGACTAGAAACCAACATTTTTCAGGTTAGCCGTAGATTCATTTAGCTTGGGAAGTGACGGAAATACTTGCAGACAAAAGCCTAGAGACTAGCTAGATAGTTGAGTTGTAGTCATTCATTTATTTGTACAAGTTTAAATTTTTCTACAAATGTAAAACTTGTGATCATTGTAAGTTAAATTAATTATGTGAATAAGCATTATTTGTGATTTTGATCTTCATGGCCGTGACAGCGTTCTACTGCCGACACTGCGGCGTAGGCTGGCTTGGACATGTCTCGTATCCGTTTTAAAAAAAAGGGTACAGGTCGTGACAAAATACTAGCTGGATTGTAGTCCTGGCAAACCTATCTAACAGTCTAAACAGGGGCTATATCATCTACGGGCTCCAGGGGTAATGTTTCATCAAACTCTATCTTGGCCATACCCGTAAAAGGTAGAGCAATCAGCTAACATGTCCTCTGTAAACATCAACGGTTATCCTGTCAAGAAAATTAGCAAGTACAAACTACCGACAATAGTTCTAATATATTGACATATTCCATAAGAGACAGGTATAATAAAATACAAGACAAAATCAACAGGAAATATATAACAGGATGTGAGTACTGAATATCATAACATGGTGAGAAAAGTACTGAATGTAGAACTGAGTAGGATATATGATATAATAAAGTAAATATAAAATGTGCCATAAATTATTAGAGCGTTATGTGATCGGCTTAGGAAACCGGACAGGCTATCCACTTGGCCCGACAATCATAAGAAAATCTCTGTAAAGGGTCATGTCGGCCAACCTAGATAACGAGCACAAGGAACAAGATCTCGCTACACCCCACGTGAAGTGAGGGTGGCGCAAGCACAAGAATATAGTGACAGAGTGGCTTGATCACATAACCCCTAATAATTCCCCATCCCCGAGTAGTATAATAGATTCGGACATGGTACGTCATGACACGGGATTCCCTAAGAGGGTAGATACTCCCTCTCAGGAATCTGTGTCTATACAAGTACAGGAAACAAGGGATGCATGTACTAATATACCAAGAAAGTCCAGGAATAACATCTCATGACAGGATCCGACGTATACTAGTCTGTGAACCATTGTGCCAGGGATTCCCTAAGAGGGTAGATACTCCCTCTCAGGAATCTGTGTCTATACACTACAACTGAATCGGATATAGAAGCTATCAACACATCGAACTACTATCAGAGAATGTACTCGCCTGCGGTCCTGAGCTATCAAATGGGGTCGATGCTCGGAGTGATGTCACAAACCTAAAGATGAGATATATATAAGCTAATTAGGGTTCAACAGTATTAGGCATGATTATATAGTATAAGCTATGTAATCTAGGTCAATCTCAGTCCAACTAAGTCAAACTAGGTCACACTAAGTCAAAGGTTGACTTACAGTTGACTTTTGGTCAACTCTAGTCAACTCTGGTCAACTCTAGGTTAAACTAGGCTAATGTTGACTAACAGTTGACTTTGGTCAACTGTTCAACTCTGGTCAAGTCTAGACATTTTTAGGCCAAGTGTTGACTGATAGTTGACTTTTGGTCAAAATAGTCAAACTTGGTCAACCGAGGTCAAAACTAATCTAAGCATACTATTCCTAATATTTACCTACCAAGATACCATATATCTTGGTCAAACAGGATCAACTCTAATCTAAGAATTAAAATATCAAGTTGCACCTCGTTATTCGTACATCGAAACCTACGACAAGTAAATCAAGATAAGATAATCAACGACAAAGTTAATAATATTATCACAGTGATCCACATGATCATCTTGTCAATTTCAGCGATGTGAGATCACTGGAATCGACTGATCTCAGTTTCGTTGTACTAATTCCGAAGTACAAACTTAATAAGAATTAAATATAATAAAAGGTAATACACAGAGAAATATCTACAAACATTGTCGGATGATAAAACAAACATCACCAACGTGTCCAAAATGGTCAAATCAGCTACAATAGCCTATCTATAAGTCCAATTTGGACACAGGGGCTAAAAGGTAATTTTGGATCAAAATGGTGTCCGTGTCGGACCTGTTTTGTACCGAAAAATGTATAAGGTTATCAGTCCACTAAACCAAACAAATTATATTTCCACGAATCTAGAATGACGATATGAACCCAACGGTATATCCAGAATTGGATTCCGTTGACCCGATCTCAAATTGGTCCGTTGACCAAGACATTGAAATTCCGATTTGCACGAAAAAGTATGTCGAAGCCAATGTCCTCAAAACTCAACAAATTATATGTTAACGAGTCCAGAATGACGATACGAACTCAATGGTATGTCCAGAATTGGATTTCGATGAGCCGATCTCAAAATGACCCGTTGACCGGATATTGGTATCCGACTTGCACAAAAATACGTGTCGGAACCAATGTACACTAAAACCTAGCAAATTATATATCATCAAATCCAGAATGACGATACGAACTCAACGGTATATCCAAAATTGGATTCAGATGAGCCGTCGTCAAAAAGTCCCGTTGACTTGGACTGTGGGGCCCGCTTTGCACCAAAATGCGTATCAGGGCCCACGTTCTCTAAATCTAACAAATTATCTATGAATTTGTGCCAGAACAACACCACGAGTCTACTGGTGGTGTCGAAATTGAAATCAGGAATCTCGGGTTCAAAAATGGAATTTAACAAGTTACAAATTACGAATTCGGACGTCCAACTTTGGCGTCAAATTCAACCAATCAAACTTGCTCACAATGAAACGAAACTTAAGGGACAGGAAGAGGGTTATACCAACTGAGCATAGGAACTAGTGACACGCCAGATGGAGCTGCGATGGAGGAGATACGAACTGACGATGTTGGCTCCATAAAACTGTCCAAAAATTACATAATTTAAAGCGTCAACTTGGTGGCCGGTTTTGATGTAAAAAATAATAAAATTACCGGACAAAACTTGAGGAGAGTGAAGAGCTATATACCGTGATTGTGACGGAGCAAAGAGTTCGTCGATCCAACGGTCGGATTTTTCGAAAAATGCGTTCGAAGTCGCTGCGACGAGGCGCACATTCTGAATTTCGTTCGCACGCGTGTCAGCGGGATTCCGTACAAAACGCACGAATCGACTATGTATCGCGCCAGGAAGGAGGGCGGTGGCCATGGGGTCCTGTCCGGGGGTTCGTCGGAGGGGGTACGGCCGGCCACGTGGCGCACGACGGCGCGCGGTGGCCCGTGCCCGCGCACGTGGCTGCTGCGCTGCTGCTGTTACGCGTGCTGCTGTTGCATCGTTTGGTGCTGCTGCTGTTGTGCTAGCTGCAGTGGCGCGGCGGCAGGGCGACATGGCTGTGGCTGGTTGAAGGAAAGGGAGGAGGAAGATAGAGTGGTGGTGGAGCTCGGTGGTGGTGGCGGTTTAATGGTGATGATGATGTAGATCATGGTGATGGTGAAGAAGAATATGAGGAGGATGGAGAGAAGCTCGGTCATGGAGAAGAAAGAGGAGGAGGGTTCGGCCGTGGGCTGTCGACCAAGCATGGGGGCTGCTGTTGATGAAGAAGGAGAAGAGGAGGAGGAGTTTGAAAATGAAATGAGGATGGTGATGGTGTGGTGGTTGTTGAAAAAATGAGTGTAGGAGAGAAAGTAGAGAGAGAAAAAGAGGGATATGTGGGAATAATAAATAAGAGAGGGAAAAATAGGGAGAGAAAAGGATTTTCTAAATGATAGGGTCGGCCATGGGGGGGTTGTGTGTGAGTTTATGTAGGAAATTGTGTGGTTGGGATGATGTATGACAATTAATGGTTAGGATTTAAATGGAGATTCGGTTTATAACTAAGAAATTAAATCAATGGAGTGTATGTTAAATATTTAAAAATGGGTAGACTAATTGTTTGATATTTTAGGAAAATGAGGGTGTGGGTGTCCATGAGGGGGTAACATGAAGATTGGGTTGGGTTCGGTTGAGTCGGGTCAGTCTAAACGGACTTGGTGCAATAAATGATTTAATTTTAGGTATTTATGAACATGGATAAATAAGTAGCATGTGGGGGATCAAATAATTGCGACACAAGTGTCACGTGGGTATTAGGCTCAAAATTGGTCAAAACCATATATTGGGTCGACTAGGTTGGATCGTTATCGGGTCCCGAAATTAAATTGGAAGTCAGGTCACATTTTATGGTGGATAATTAATTGGCCTAAATTGACCCAAAAATTATACGAAGCAAATGAAGCACAAGATGGTGTGTCTGAGTGGGACACGAAGGTCATGGGTACAGGGTGTCTCGAGTAGATCATGCATGAGAAGTTGGTTTCAAGAAAATGACTAGTCTTGTGCTCCGAAATTGAAAGTCACGGTAACGTGCATATGATGATCAAAGATAAAAGTGGGAAAATCAATTAATAATTATTTAATGATCAAATGGTCTAAATTGACCCAAAGTTGTGTGAAGCAAAAAGAGTACAAGGGAACAAGTTTGGATGGGACATGATATATCAACATGAAGGTAATCTTGTCTACTACACACTGATGAAGAGAGTTTCCAGAGATTGGCCTCCCTGACGCTCCAGAAGTCAAAGTCGCAGAAAAGAGCATTTAATTAAATAATAATCAAATAATAATATTTATTGTAAATAATTGATTTATAAAACTGAAAAAATAAGCCCTAAATTCAGGGGGCTTACATCCTACCTACCTTATAAAAATTTTGTACTCGAAATTAAAATAATCTAATAGGTCAAGCTAAAACATACGACTGCTATGGCTACAGTACCCAATCTGCTATCCTTGTGATCATCTATGTTGTTTCTCTCTACAGATATTTTGGTTCAGGTTCAACAAACTTAGTTCATTTCACATATCGATCTATCCTCCAATCATAAGTAAATAGCAAGTAGATAACCAATAATCACTTGGTCATCAAAGTCCTACAACGCTCAACCCTCGAATCTAACCACAAGATTCTAGTCCTTAATCTGTAGTCATAAAATATAATATTTCATTACTCCTTCTTAGATACCTTAAAATCAATCCATACTATCAAACTAATCATTCTTAGTGGTTTCTAAGTCCACTATAGTCAGTCACTCATATCTGTCCTATAAGCTTAACCCAATAAATCCCCAAGAAAAATATACTCATCATAATCACACATTAACATATTACAGTTACACTACATAATCTGTTAACAAGGTTTAGCTTTTAGTCATCAATTAAATAGAAGGAAATAAAGGCCTAAGACTGGGTCGAGCAATCCATATCAGTATTCAGACAAGTTAAGGGTCAAGCAAGAAAGAAAAGCTTGTCAAAATATTTCCAAGAATAGTACAAGGCCGAACCAGATGCATAGGATGTAGTAGAAGTAAAACTCGAGAACCATATACCTCCGTAATTATGTCACATGAAGTTATTATCGCACGAGTGTGTATCTGGCTGCGATTAACTTCCTTGTTCCATAATACGATGGATGTCTGCAGTGCACAGCTGCCATGCCAGATAATATAGGGTACCTGCCATCTCGTCACGGAGGTATAATATAGCAAAACTCAATCACAAGACAAACTAGGATGGATAGCACGAAATGGAAATATGATATAAAGGAAAACTGGAAAGGAGTTCAAGATCCAACATAAGCTCAGAGATATAAACACATCACAGAAACTCAAAATATAATATAAAAACTACAGTCTAAAAACACTAGCTGGATCGCAGTCCAGGCAAACCTATCTAATAGTCTAAAAAGGGGCTATATCATCTACGAGCTCCAGGGGTAATGTCTCATCAAACTCTATCCTGGCCATACCCGTAAAAGGTAGAGCAATCAGCTAACATGTCCTCTGTAAACATCAACGGTTATCCTGTCAGAAAAATGAGCAAGTATAAACTACCGACAACAGTTCTAATATATTGACATATTCCATAAGATACAGGTATAATGAAATACAAGACAAAATCAACAGGAAATATATAACAGGATGTGAGTACTGAATATTATAACATGGTGAGAAAAGTACTGAATGTAGAATTGAGTAGGATATATGATATAATAAAGTAAATATAAAATATGACATGAATTATTAGACCGTTATATGATCGGCTTGAGAAACCAGACAGGCTATCCACATGGCCCGGCAATCACAAGAAAATATCTGAAAAGGGTCATGCCGGCCAACCTGGATAACGAGCACAAGGAATAAGATCTCTCTATACCCTACGTGAAGTGAGGGTGGCACAAGCACAAAAATATAGTGACAGAGTGGCTTGATCACATAGCCCCTAATAATTCTCCATCTCCGAGTAGTATAATGGATCCGGACATGGTACGTCATGACACGGGATTCCCTAAGAGGGTAGCTACTCCCTCTCAGGAATCTGTGTCTATACAAATATACGGAACAATGGATGCATGTACTAATATACCAAGAAAGTCCAGGAATAACATCTCATGATAGGATACGACGTATACTAGTCCGTGAACCATCATGTCAGGAATCAAGTAAGATATTACAACTGAATCGGATATAGAAGCTATCAACACATCGAACTACTATCAGAGAATGTACTCGCCTGCGGTCCTGAGCTGTCAAATGGGGTCGATGCTCAGAGTGATGTCACAAACCTAAAGATGAGATATATATAAGATAATTAGGGTTCAACAGTGTTAGGCATGATTATATAGTATAAGCTATGTAATCTAGGTCAATCTCAGTCCAACTAAGTCAAACTAGGACACACTGAGTCAAAGGTTGACTTACAGTTGACTTTTGGTCAACTCTAGTAAACTCTGGTCAACTCTAGGTCAAACTAGGCTAATGTTGACTAATAGTTGACTTTTGGTCAACTGGTCAACTCTAGTCAAGTCTAGACATTTCTAGGCCAAGTGTTGACTGATAGTTGACTTTTGGTCAAAACAGTCAAACTTGGTCAACCGAGGTCAAAACTAGTCTGAGCATACTATTCCTAATATTTACCTACCAAGATACCATATATCTTGGTCAAACAGGATCAACTCTAATCTAAGAATTAAAATATCAAGTTGTACCTCATTATTCACACATCGAAACCTATGACACGCAAATCGAGATAAGATAATCAATGGTAAAGTTAATAATATTGTCATAGTGATCCACATGATCATTTTGTCAATTTCAGCGATGTGAGATCAGTGGAATCGACTGATCTCAGTTTCATTGTACTAATTCCGAAATATAAACTTAATATGAATTAATTATAATGAAAGGTAATAAACAGAGAAATATCTACAAAAATTGTTGAATGATGAAACAAACATCACCAACGTGTCCAGAATGGTCAAATCAGCTAGGATAGCCTATCCATAAGTCCAATTTGGATACAGGAGCAAAAATATAATTTCGGGTCAAAACGGTGTCCGTGTCGAACCCGCTTTGCACCGAAAAATGTGCAAGGATACCTGTCCACTAAACCTAATAAATTATATATCCATGAATCCAGAATGACAATACGAACCCAACGATATATCCAGAATTGGATTCTGTTGACCCGATCTCAAATTGATCCGTTGACCAGGACATTAAAATTTCGATTTGCACAAAAAAGCGTGTCGGAGCCAATGTCCACAAAACTCAGCAAATTATATGTCAACGAGTCCAGATTGACGATACAAACTCAACGATATGTCTATAATTGGATTTCGATGAGCCGATCTCAAAATGATCCGTTGACCCGGACATTGGTATTCGACTTACACGAAAATGCACGTCGGAACCAATGTCTACTAAAACCTAGCAAATTATATGTCAACGAGTCTAAAATAACGATACGAACTCAACAGTATATCCAGAATTGGATTCCGATGAGCCGACGTTAAAAAGTCTCATTGACCTGGACTATGGGGCCCAATTTGCACCAAAATACCTGTCAGGGCCCACGTCTTCCAAATCTAACAAACTATATATAAATTCTTGCCAGAACGACACCACGAGTCTACTGATGGTGTCAGAATTGAAATCCGGAGTCCCGGGTTCAAAAATAGAATTTAACAAGTTAGAAATTACGAATTTTGACGGCCAATTTTGGCTTCAAATTCAAATAATCAAACTTACTCACAATGAAACGAAACTTGAGGGACAGGAAGAGGGTTATACCAGCTGCGCATAGGAACCAGTGGCACGATAGATGGAGCTGCGATGGAGGAGATACGAACCGACGAAGTTTGCTCCACAAAATTTTCTAAAAATTACACAATTTAAAGCGTCAATTTGGTGGCCTATTTTGATGTATCAAACGATAAAATTAACGGACGAAACTGAGGGGAGTGAAGAGCTATATACCGAGATTGTGATGGAGTAAAGAGTTCGTCAATCCAACGGTCGGATTTCTCGATAAATGCGTTCGAAGTCGCTGCAACGAGGCGCACATTTTGAATTTTGTTCGCACGTGCGTCGACGAAATTTCGTACAAAATGCACGAATCGACTATGTATCGCGCCGGGGAGGAGGTCGGTGGCCATGGGGGCCTGCCTGGGGGTTCGTCGGAGGGGGTGCGGCCGGCCACACGGTACACGGCAGCACGCGATGGCCCGTGCGCGCACGCTATGCTGGTGCGCTGCTGCTATTGCGCACACTGCTGCTGCGCCGTTTGCTGATGCGGCTGTTGCGCCAGCTGTGGTGGCACGACGGCGGAGCGACATGGCGGTGGCTGGTCGGAGGAGAGGGAGAAGAAAGATGGAGTGGTTGTGGAGCTCGGTGGTGGTGGCGGTTTAATGGTGATGATGATGTAGATCATGGTGGTTGTGAAGAAGAATAGGAGGAGGAGGGGGAGAAGCTCGGCCATAGAGGAGGAAGAGGAGGAGGGGGTCGGCCGTGGGCTGCCAGCCAAGCATGTCGGCTGCTGTTGATGAAGAAGGAGAAGAGAAGGAGGAGTTTGGAAATAAAATGAGGATGGTGATGGTGTGGTGGCTGTTGAAAAAATGAGTGTGGGAGAGAAAGTAGAGAGAGAAAGCGAGGGATATGTGGGAATAATAAATGAGAGAGGGAAAAATAGAGAGAGAGAGAGAGAGAGGGATTTCTAAATGATAGGGCCGGCCATAGGGGGGTTTGTGTATGAGTTTGTGTAGGAAATTGTGTGGTAGGGATGATGTATGATAATGAATGGTTAGGATTTAAATGGGGATTAGGTTTATAACTAAGGAATTAAATCAATGGAGTGTACGTTAAATATTAAAAAATATAGGTAGACTAATTGTTTGATATTTTATAGGAAAATGAGTGTGTGGGTATCCATGAGGGGGTAACATGAAGATTGCGTTGGGTTCGGTTGAGCCGGGTCGCTCTAAACGGACTTGGTGTAATAAATAGTTTGATTTTAGGTATTTATGAACATTGGTAAATAAGTAGCATGTGGGGGCTCAAATAAATGGGACACAAGTGTCATGTGGGTAGTAGGCTCAAAATTGGTCAAAATAATATATTGGGTCGACTAGGTTGGATCGATGTCGGGTCCCAAAATTAAATTGGAAGTCAGGTCACATTTTACGGTGGATAATTAATTGGCCTAAATTGACCCAAAAGTTTTGCAAAGCAAATGAAGCACAAGATGGTGTGTCTGAGTGGGACACGAAGGTCATGGGTGCAGGGTGTCTCGAGTAGATCATCCATGAGAAGTTGGTTTCAAGAAAATGACTAGTCTTATGCTTCTAAATTAAAAGTCACGGTAACGTGCATATGATGATCAAAGATAAAAGAGGGAAAATTAATTAATAATTATTTAATGATCAAATGGTCTAAATTGAACCGAAGTTGTGTGAAGCAAAAAGAGTACAAGGGAACAAGTTTGGATGGGAAATGATATATCAATATGAAGGTAATCTTGTCTACTACACACTGATGAAGAGAGTTTCCAGATATTGGCGTCCCTGACGCTCCAGAAGTCAAGGTCACGGTAAATAGCATTTAATTAAATAATAATCAAATAATAATATCTATTGCAAATAATTGATTTATAAAACTGAAAAAAATAAGCCCTAAATTTAGTGGGCTTACAACCAAGCCCACCGTCTCCAAATGCCACCACCTCTACATAGTCATCCACCAACTACCTGACCGGAGCTCGTCGATCCCCTCTCTGGCATTGCCCCTCTTCCTATGGCAAACTTCCTCTACCATGGGCCAGCCAAGCGTCGACGCCTAAAATCGAGCATAGCAACCGCATTGAGTCTCCATCGCCGCACGTCGGTTAGAGCTCACCACCAAAGCTCCCTCCGGGGTCCGATGCGACCACAATGAGCCGTCGTGCCCTCCGGTGAGCCAGCTCCACCAGGACCACTGTGCACATCGTATCGAGCCTCCTTCGTACCTCCTTGAGCCGCGTGCGCACGCTCTCTCGGTGGAACCCCCTCCCGTTCTCTGAACTCTCTCTCTCTCTCTTGATCTCTCTCTCTATCAATCTCTCTCTTTCCTCTCTCAAATTCTGTCTGTCTTCTTTTCTCTCTCTCTCTCTGTTTTTGAAGTTGGGAACAACATATTAATATTATGGTACTAAATAATTATTCCAGTATTAGTATATTACTATTAGTAGTATATACGTTTATATACAGTACAATATATCTATAGATAGTTATTAATGTTCTTATCGTTTTATTATCATTAGTATTATTATTTGTTATTTTTATTATGATGATTATATAAATATATATCTATAATATTTTCCTCAAATTATTTTGTAACAAAATATTGTATTAGGCTTGGCCCTATAATTTTAAATTAAGTTTTGAAACCCTGACAATATTATTATATTATGTTTATCTATTTAAAATATAGTTTTTGGCCTACAAATATTATTACAGTATTTCTAGCCACTTTTTCAGATATATGTTGACCTAAACCTGTATTTTGACAAAATTTGGTTTTTAGCCCTAAAACGATTTTATAAAGTTTTCAAGAACTTATCGAAATATTTTGACTAAAGTAGAGTTTTCAAATATGTATAGTTTCTAAAATAGTTATATATATATATATATATATATATATATATATCGATATCAAATCTTGTTCGTGGCTAGTCATATTCCCTATTTTCTAGTGAATTTGGACTTCTCTGTATCGTTCAAGCTAATTTGACTGTTCTGGACTCAATGGAACAATCTGTTCCATCGTCTGAGATCATCTTGCATAGTTTACCACCGGAACCTATTATGTGCCAACAAGATCGTATACTGCACATCTACTCTAATTAAATCGAGGCAAGTACTTGTTTATGCTTTCATATACAATTACTTTACATTATAATTTTTTATCTATTCATGCTACCTTTGTAACGCCCCAGTCCCAAAATACGAAAGACTAGGTAGTAGACATGCCAGCCGTATAATAAATATATATAAGCTGTAAATGCAGTATAATCACTGCCAAATAATCTTATCCATAAAATACAAGAATATAAGATATTATAATCAATATGAATGAAAATTTGTACAAGTTGTTAGGTGGAGACAAATTTACTACCAACTATTTTAAATGAGAAGAAATACATAAAAAGAAAGAATTTGTAAAAAGTAGCAAAGGACGATCCAAGAGCGAATCCTCTTCGATAGTAAAGAGAAGACCACTACCTTGGCTAGAACACCTGCAGAAAGTCAAGAATACATACACCTGGAGAAATCACCAGGTCCTTAGAAAGATATAACAAGATACAGAAAAAAACATGCCTTAATACTTAATATAAACTGCTCAACAATAATTCGGATCATAAGAAGGTTCAATACTCTATCATCGATGTAGTGAACCACACCTACAACCAAACAAGGACAAGGGGTGGCAAACTAGCCCGCGATAAAATACTGTTCCAAGTCATGGTCAGGCATAGGTACACAGAACATACATTTACCTAACGGATAACGGTCACCTAACCACTCTAGGTGTAATACAATCGAGAACAGTGCATGGTCGCATAACCTCTACATCAAGTCAAGATAAACAACACCTCAGTAGCGAGTCTAAATACTATATACCATTCCTCAGTATCGAGCGAGTCTATAGCATATAGTCTACCTATCATTCCTCAGTAGCGAGCGAGTCTATGATTGATAGGGCGGAGGCATCTCCCAATTGTATTCTCCTCACCCAATGTCATTAACTTCTAATAACTACTAGTCATGTAATTCTATTAGCAGTTATAACCTAATGCTCGTTCTATATGTACCACTGGCTGATCGATAAGCAAGTACGAGATCTATATGTGACTCGTGACTCGTAGCATACTTGTGTCAAGGCCAATGAATGTAGGTAGTCTCTTAAATCTAGGTTTAGTGAGCATAGAAATAATTAAGTAGCATAAAATAAAATCTTGATAGTAGAATTGCATCTAAATATAACAATGTAGCACAAGTTATTTTGCAAAAAAAGTAATAATAAATAAATACATGCAATATGTGAGCTGAAGTAAATAGACAGTAAGTGACAGGGTATCTTGCCTGGTAGTGACGCTAGTGTGGTACAATGATCAAGATGGCAGGGATTATGACTTTGGCATTACAACTACGCAAGACGGCCTCCGATGATGGCACAGATTGTTCCATCGAGTCCAAAACGGTCCAATTAGTTAGGGTCGACATAAGTGGACACAAAATTGGCAAGAAAATAGGAATAATAGATTTAGCTACGGACAAAAGGATAATCGAAGGAAATTGGATAAATAATATAGGTACGTTTTTAGAAAAATATTTATAATACTTTGAAAAATAGATTTTTATTTAGATAAAATAATTTCTAGATAGATACTTACTTGATAAATAAAATCATTTTAGGCCCAAACCCAAGTTTGTCAAAATAAAATTTCTAGGTAGAAAACTATATTTTATTATTAAAAACAATTTTATATAAATGTTTAAAAATATTTGAAAATTATTTTAGGTAAAATCGTGAATCTATCACAATAGGTCTAGCTCAAAACTATGTCTAAAATACCATATATATAGTAATATATTTAGGCTATTGAAATCCAGTTTTGAAATTATTTATGTGGTCAACCCAAATTACTTATTTTGTTACAAAACTATTTTTGAAAAATATGGATATTTTTATTTTTGATATATATATATATATATATATATATATATATATATATATATATATATATATATATATATATATATATATATATATATATATCAAAAAAAAAATATATATATATATATATATATATGAAAATATCGACATGCTCCACTTCCCCCCCCTCTCCCTCCCCCTCTCCCTCCCGGATCCTCCCCCCTTCCAGAAACCTCCGTGCCCCTATCACCGTCTCCTCGGTCGCCGGACGCAAGAGGTGCGGCTCTCCTTCCACCCTCTCCGTCGCTCAGTGTTCGATCCCCCCAGTTTCCCTCCCGTCGTCGGGTACGCCGCCGCCGTCATCCCTATCTCCCCCGGCCGCGGCATCCCTACCTCCCCCGGCCGCAGCCTCCACGGCAGCCCCTGGCGCCTTTCCCTTCCATCCTAGGCGCTCCCCCTTCCCGTGAATGGAAGGAAGCTTAGCTCGCCCTCCTTGGGCGTTGGTGGGTGCTCTCACACCCGAACGCCGCACCGCCATTCGTTCGTCCCTCGTCGCCTACGGCTGCTCTTTCCCCGAAAGAGGAGACTACGTTCGAAACTTGTCCTTCCCCCCAGCCGCCCCGAGACGGAGGGTCTTCTTTCTGTCGTCGCCGGCGGCTCAGTCGGCCTGGCGGGATCGATAGCCACCGCCTTGGGACAAGGTCTGATCACCCACCCCCTCCTCGGGAGCGACGTCGGGGCATGTGGCTGGCATGGCCATTGAGGCACAACTGTCCTCTGCGCCCTTCGGTTCCCCAGGCACCTCGAGTTCCGGGCATGCAGCTGGCACTTCTGGCATCCCTCCGTGGCACGGTCAACCCTCCGAGGCACGGTCAACCCTGTCTCTCCTTGGCACCTCGGGTTCCGGGCGTATAGCTGGCTCTACCGGCCTCCCACCCGGGTGCAGTCAAACTTTCGTGGGACAGTCAACCCTCTCTCCCCCGGACGCGGTTGGTTGCGCCTACAGTGCGCTAGCGGGGGACTACCACTCCTCCTCGGGAGGTGGGGCGAACCTATTGATCGGTGGGGGGCCCGAGGACCCCATGCCACCTGGCCAGACCGGCGCAGGCACAGCTCAGCATTTGACCGCCAGGCGTGGTCTGTGACCCGACGCAGTTCAGCATTAGTATAGCCCAGCGGAGGCCCACATGGCACAGGCCCCTCCTTTTATGCCCCTCGGCACATGTTGGTGACTTTTCTCGCCCCTTGGCCCTTTCCACAGGTTGCACCAGCCTTCGGGCCCCCCATGTATGCCTCTTGGCGCATATTGGACTCTGTGCTCACCCCTTGCCTCTTGCCACTGGTTGCACCAACCAATTGGCACGAGTTGAAGGCTCCCATCCCCCTTTGGGACGCGTGATGAGTCATTTGGCGCACCCTGAGGGCCCCCTCTCCCCTCGAGATGTGCATAGAGCCTCATGCCTGGCGTCGGGCTCGTTCCCCCCGGCTACGTCGTGGCCCACACAGACAGGCTTGCCAGCCCCTTGGCACAACCACCAGGCTGCGCCATCCCCTTGGCGCATGCAGAGGGCCGCGTGCGTTCCCCTGTGCGCACTCTGACGTCCATCGAGGGTTTCGCGCAACCTAGCCCGTTCGGATCCCCGGTTGGTTCCCTTCCCGCTGCGGCTTCTGCCACCCCTACTTTGGGCACCGCACCTGGACCTACCCCTAGTGCGGGATCCTCCCGTACACCGACGCTCTCGACGAATGGCACTCACCTTGTGGCCGAAGGCCTCTTGCGCCCCCCTCAGGCACTCATCCCTCCTGAAGTCGACATCCGTGAGGGCAGCCTTACCCCCTCCCCCTGTGCTCCCCATGAATCCTCCATCTCGCCCAGTGCACACCGCGAATCCCTCCTCCTCCTTCATTCAAGGACACCCTTCCTCGTCGGGCATTACCTATTTTGTGGCCCCACCAGGAGCCACAGCTCACGCTTCCATCCTTAGTGCGGCGGCCCCCTCAAGAGCTCCCTCCTATGCCGAGGTTCTCCGTCCAGATCGAGGGAAGCCGTTAACTCCCCCGGCGGCCGAAATTCAGCTTCCAGATGTTGTATTCTCGCCTCCGCCCGCGTGACACCCCATCTGTGTCCCTTTCGCTGCGTTGGAGATCTCTTATCTAGCCGTCCCCTTCAAAAAAATGTTTGTCTTTAAATTTGGATCCAGATGCCCGAAAATCCCTTTAGTCACAGAAGCAGTCGCCAGGTGGGGTCTCTCTTCAGCCTACCGGGTTGCTCCGCTAGACCCCAAGCACATGCTCCTTCACCTTTCATCCGAACCAGACTACTCCCTAGTCAGGACCAAGGGCTCCCCCAGATTTGGCACACAAACCGCTAAGATTGTCAAATGGTCTCCTAACTTCAACCCCAAAGTCGAATCGACTATCATTTCCACATGGATCACCCTCCCCAACTTGACACTGGTCTGCTTCTCCGCAGTAGTCCTCAAACGGATTGCTAGCTCCTTTGGGACCATGGTAGCCATCGCAGAAGAAACCTGCAACCTCTCCAAATACAACTACGCCAAAATATGTGTGGAGCTAGACCTCGAGAACGATCCTCACAAACTCACAGAAATTGAGCTCGGAGACCGAACACACCGCTAAACGTTGGTTTACGACAACAACATCATCTTCTGCAAGTACTGCCAGATGGGCGGTCATTTCGAGCGGTACTGTTATAGGGCCCACCCAGAGCTCAAAAAGCCTAGACCGCGCAATGCACGCGCCACGGCTGGTCCATGCGATACTGATTCTGAGAATCTGTATCAGTCCCCCAATCCTCCCCTTCTGAGGAAGACGAATGATCTAATGCCCTCCCCCCGTCAGACCATCGGGACCATCTCCGCCAACGTTCCATTCATTCCTCCCGCTATCTCCTTCAACAACTCATTTGAACTTCTCACTTACACCACTTCCAATAGCACCCTTGAGAACCCTAGAGAGCTCGCCCTCGGTGTGGCCGTTCAGCCAGATTCCCCGCAGCCTAACGGCTCTGCTGAGCGACATAACCTCCCACACACCCCTCACCCAAATACCGACAGCGCTCCCACCGCCACACCCACCACATCAACCTACACTCTCTCCGAGTTCATCACTCCTCCCCTTCCGAGGAGTCTCACCCTCCCCCTCTCACCACCTGCCGCTCACACCAACCAGGAGAAGACCAGACGAAGATATGCCCTAAGTAGGAGCCTAATCCTCGACCTCCACTCACTATCCCAACCTGTCCCGTTGCCAAGTCGACTATCCCCTCGATGGGTGCGGGGCTCACCAGACCCCCTAAGTATCGTATAGCGGACGCGCAACCCAACCTTAACCCCCCCTTAACCGATAGGTTCTGGACTACTAAGGATGGGGATCCTCAGGATAATGGCCACAACAAAGAGGAAGGTACCGCAGATCCTGCCTTCACCAACAGACTCCGACAAGCCACGGAAGCGGGTTTCTTAGACCGCGACAACCCCCTAAGCGCTCTGGAAGACTATCCTGGTAATGGGACTTTCAGTAACAACGGGGGCAACGGATCCACTATCTCACCCACAAAGAAATCCTCCTCCAAAAGGATCAAGAACAAAAACAAACAAAAGCAGCGGTCAGCCATGACAACTAGGTCCGCCTTGAAGCTCAATCTCACCCCTCCCCCTACTTCGTTCGATGCTTAACATCATCTCCTGGAACGTCAGAGGGCTTGGGAACAAATCGACGCTGAATAGATTCCTCAGCCTCAAGAAAATCAATCGTATCGACCTCTTAATCATCATTGAACCCAAAATCCCCCAAAGAAAAATCAAAGCCACTCAACTCAAGCTTGGTTTCACACACACCATCTCCGGATGCAATGACATCTGGATTTTCTTCGTGCCAGAATTCAGATTTGGCATCATTAAAGATTCACCTCAGGCTTTATCTTGTTGGGTCGAGCACCCGACCCTCATGTCCCGCTCCATCCTATCCGTCGTCCATGGCAGTTGCGACATCCCCTCCCGTCGTCTTCTTTGTGATGACCTGCTGGAAGCCACCTTACCCTATCAAGGCCTTCCATGGCTCTGCCTTCAAGATTTCAATACGGTATCCTGCAGAGAGGAGAAATCCGGGGCCTGACCGCCCCCCAGCCGACGATGGATGATTTTAACAACTTCATCTTCCACGAAAACCTAACCCCTGTCGCCTTCCACGAAAGTGCATTCACCTGGTGCAACATGCAGGAGGGACATCGCCAAAAATACTCCTGGTTGGATCGAGCATTGGTCAACGATGGTTGGTCAGACATGGGCCTCATAACTCAACTCTCTCATTTAAACTCCACGGAATCAGACCATTCCCACATGCTCATCAGAATCAGCATCAACCACACCGGCACTAAAAAACCCTTCTGCTTCCTCAACTTCTGGCGGCATCATTCTTAATTCCAGAACGTCATCAATGACGCTTGGAACTCTGTTTCCATCCTTGATCCTTTGGTACGAATAGCGGTCAAACTCAAAGCTACTCGTATGGCCTTAGCGTCTTGGAGCCGACACGCCTTTGGTGACATCTTCCAGGCTATCAAGGAGACGGAGGCAGATGCGGAGGACGATGTCACTCGTACCGAGCAAGAGTTCACTTTTTACAGTTCCCCGACTGCCCGCGCCTCGCTCAACCTTGCCAGAGCTCTCCTCAAATCCAGGCTTAAAGTGAAAACAGAATTCTGAAGACAAAATGCCCGATTGAACTGGGACACCGATGGAGACCTGAATACCGATTTTTTTCATGCTTGCGTCAAAGGCCACAAAAACAAATTAAAATTACACCGGATATACGACGACAACGGAGCCCTTCTAGAGGACCAAGACAGCATCCAAGCGGCTGCGGAAAACTTCTACCTTAACCTTTTCACCAAAGAGCCGGTCGTGAAAGACGACGCGCTCCTGTCCGAGATCTCGTCCCTAATCAGCGAGAGCGAGAATGAGACCCTGTTGGCTACTCCTTCAGAAGAGGAGGTCAAGAAAGCAGTTTGGTCCATTAACGAACACAGTGCTCCAGGACCAGATGGATTCAACGGCATCTTCTTTAGAAACTGTTGGGACATCTTAAAAGCAGACCTTCTGGAGGCCACCATAGCCTTTCTCCAAGGGGATAGATATCCCAATTCCATCTCTTGCGCCAACATCATCCTTATTCCCAAGAAAGACAACCCAGAAACCTTCAAAGGCCTCCGCCCTATAAGCTTATGCACCTTCACCAACAAGATTATATCGAAAATCGTCGCCAACCGGATGTCCAATCTCCTCTCCAAGATCATCTCCAAAAAGCAAAACGGGTTTGTTAATGGCCGTAACATCACCGACAACATGATACTCGCATAAGAAATGATCACATGCATGAAGTTCCTGTCCAGGGTAGGAAACGTCGCCATCAAACTTGATATGGAGAAGGCTTACGACCGTCTGGACTGGCAATTCATGATCTGGGTCCTCAAGGCGTTCGAATTCTCTGAATCCTGGATTGACATCATTATCAGATCCATGAACAATGCTTGGTTCTCCACCATCATCAACGGCCAGGCTGCAGGATTCGTCCGTTCCACCCGCGGGGTTAGACAGGGGACCCGGTAACCCCTGTTTTCAAAAATTTTAATAAAAGAAAAACAATTCCAAATTTGCCCCAAATTGATTCCATTAGGTTCTAAATAATTTTCTATTAATTTTAGAATTTTTCTGCGATTTGTTTGGAGTCGTTTGGACGTCATTTGAATTTTTGGAATTAAATAACTGCTACCGTAAAAGCTGCATATCTCCCCGTTTTGGCAAAACGGTAAAAATCTAACCCTAGGGTCAAGTTAGTAATTGACCATGGTTAGTTTGTCCTAATTTTATTTTTCTATAAATAGGCTCTCATCCCAATGTAAAAATCCCAAATTCAAAAATCAATTTTAATTGAATCCTCAAAATAATTCTTTTTTATTATTCTCTTCCCTGTTCTGTTACGAACTCCGGCGATCGCCGGCGACGAACTCCGGCGAACACCCCCTATCTCGGCAACCAGAGCACGAGGAGACCCGCAACCAGTACCAAATCAAAGAGAGCGAGGTCCACTGTTTCCCGACGACCAACGTCGCCCACGGCCGCCGCACCGCCGCTGCCATAGCCCGCCCGATCGACGAGGTAGGTCGGACTTCGGTTCGTGCGTTTTTTCTTCACTTGGTTAACACGAATGTGTTCGTCTCGACAAGACGAATCGATTGCCACTAGTTTCGACACACCCTGACACAAATACACGGAAAAAACCCAAACCCTAGTGAGGACACGTCACAAAATTGTATCGTGGTGACACGTAGTTGTGACCAACATGTCGAGAATCTTGTGGCGAGCACATTGGTATGCTTCGACACAAGTTTTCGTGTCTAAATAGCCCGACATGAGCTCTGGACACGTTTCGGAGTGTCCACACACGCTTCAGGCACGAAGAAGGAGACCCAGCCCAACCCGCTAGTAGTTCAACAAATATTAAACGCCCCCCCCTCCTTTCACAGTGGGCCAATTCGCCCATTGGATAGCGCGTGTGCAGTTAATCCCTTCCTCATCCCCTGCCTAGTTTCGAGCCCCCCCCTTAGGCTGTTAACCAAATTTATGGAGCAAGTTTTATATATATATAGGTCCACTAAGACACTTAAAGAAAAAGAAACCCCCAAACTTTCACACGGACCGAGCTGGCCTACTGGCTAGCGCAGCCACTGCTGAACCCGCGTACCCCCCTTATTGATCTAGGTTCGAACCCCCCCTGTTTATAGTTGAGTTTTCTTTTATGTTTTAATGTATATATATATATATATATATATATAGGGTCGTTCTACAATACATCCGCTGGAAATGGATGTATCGATACATCCGAAATCTGGACCGTTGGATGTTGATCCAATGGTTCGGATTGAATAATAGTGTAGAAACATTATTTAATGCTGATTTAGACTTTTGACCTGTTGGTAACTTGCTTTAGCAGGTCATTCTTCACTTTAATTTTTTCAATGAACACCCTAAATTAATTCATATTTACTCTCTCAAAAGTCCATCCAATTTAATATTTCGTATTATATTTTTTTTGGTTACAGGCCGTCGTGGTGGTGGTGTTGGTGGTTGTGGTGGAAAGAGAAACAGAGATGAAGATGGAAATAAGAATCGGTCCGGATCGCGTCGAACGTCGTCGAGCCCTCCTAGAACAACGAGGAGTACCAGCTGCGCCGTGAAGAATCGGTTCGCTTCCCGTCGGACATAGTCGAAACCTCCTCGAACAAGAAGTATTAGCGGTGCCGCTCTAATTTTACTGTCCATGCCATTGTCAGAAATCTTATTTTTCATCTAATAATTTAATATTTTGTTAATAAAGCTACATGTCACGGTGGTGGTTGTGAACTGAGGAAAACCTGCTTCTGAGGTCGGGCGGATCATCTTGTCACATATTTTTAAAAAAAATCTGTATTGATCGGACGAATTTTTTTTACTTTTCTAATAATAATATTTTCGAAGAGAATATTTTATTTGGACGGTGAACGGCCATTCTCTTTGCTTTTAACACGGAGAATGGCCATTCTCTTTGCTTTTAACACGGCGAATGGACGGAGAATGGCCATTCTCTTTGCTTTTAACACGGCGATTGTACGGAGAATGGCCATTCTCTTTGCTTTCTACACGGCGAATGGACGGAGAATGGCTGTTCTCTTTGTTTTTAACACGGAGAATGGCCATGCTCAAGGAGAATGGCCATTCTCGGTTACTTTAACATGGAGAATGGCCATTCTCCGTTCTTTGAAAACGGAGAACGGACACTCTCTGTGCTTTTAACAAAGTATGGTACATTTAGGACTGGAAATGTTCAAGTATCTCATATTTTTTTCACCAAATATTTACAGTATTTTTAATATCATTTACCATAGTACATTCATTTTATATTAAATCATTTTCAAGATAATCCGAATATCATTTTATCAGGCTTCCACTGTATGGCTGAACAAAATTTCTTGCGAATGTTTGAATATAATTAACCTACTATCAAAGAGAATTTTTCTTACATTACATTATGCCTTACACTGGCATCGACTTCATACTGATGGCATCGATGTACTGATGGCAATAACAAAGGATGAACATGCAGGATTACAATTATATTTCCGCAATAACAAGGGATGAACAGGCATGATTACAATTTTGCTTCAGCAATAACAAGGGATGAACATGCACTGGCATCGAATTCATACTGATGGCATCGATGTAATGATTTTTTACAGAAAGCAAAACACATTACAATCAAATAAAGTTTCAGTGATCCCAGGAATGCATCCGTAATGTGGCCACCTTTAAACCCTAGCAATGCACCCAGGACTCACGAAATCTGTGATGGGCATCTGCAAATCAAAGGAATACACCAAAATATCAATATCATCTATCAAGGCCAACTGCCAACCAAATAAACGCTTCAACCAGAAAATCATAATCAAATTAAGTATACTTCATTCCAAGTCCAATAAACTGCATAATTCACGTTACAGTAATCTGTCCAATCCACGTTAGTAATTCAACATAGAACCTGCATAATTCACAATACAATAATCCAAATAAATATCAGACCTACTCTAAATTCAAGACCATATTACATTTTCAAATCAAATTACGAACTATGCACTGAGTACAAGCGAAAAGTTTAATCTTACAATATTTCAAACACAAAATTTAGTTTGTCCGCCATGACCAACAAATATTCAGAACAATATTACAAGTCAAATATTACTTTCACATTGAAATAAGAGACATTCAAAACTCAAAAGATGAATCTTCATAGACGTCTCCATCTTCATCTTCTTCTTCTTGTTTCTTTTTTTTTTTCTACTTCTTCTTTCTCAAAATATCCTTCACCTACACCTTGAGGGACGGATGAAGAAAAATTATAGTCAGTATTGACTCACTTTATAGGTAGAAATGACATCCAGAAACATAAATAGAAGTATCAAAGTGATGGCTAGCATTAAAGTGTCAATGTGCACAGTGTGTATTTTTACATAAGATTTTGGGCTAGCCCCATTTACCTTCTTCACGAGGGAAGGAAAATCTTATTCTTGGTCAGCAAATTCAACCTCTATCTGGTTAATCTTATCCAGAATCAATTTCTGGTTGTCGGATATAGTCTTCATCTCTTTGAAGACATTCTCAAAGTTTGCAGCAACAAAATTGTATAGATCATCAACCCTGTCCTTAGTGTTTTTGATTCCATAAGTTGATGGTTTTCCAGATGTTGATGGTTTGCTTGCAGCTGCTGCCCGTTTTCCAAACATTCGAGTGAAGGTTAGTTTTCTCATGGGGCCTTTGTTTTTAATATAAACATCCCCTGCTAAGCTTGGGACAGAATGTTTATTAGCCATCGAGCATACAAATCCTCCGAAAGGGAGAGCTGTTCTTGCAGTTGGTTTTTCCACGAGATGCATCATTCTACTGAACATGTAGGAACCTATATCCATCCTTTTTTTCTTCCCCATATAATAAAGAAATTTTACTCTCTCGGGATGGATGGAAAACTCATTTCCAGTAGGGTTGAGTGTTTGAGATACGTAGGCATGCAACAATTTATACAAAGTTTTTAATTGATCTTTGTATACATTTTGAGGGGTCTTGGCACCCATTGAAACACCTGTAATCTCATGAATTGCATCCGTCATGGAAACATTATCAATATCTTTCATATCAAACTCAGGAACTGGATCAAATCCATAAAATTCGTTGATGACAGCAGCATTTACCCTAATCAGTTTCCCTCTCAGAAACACCAGTGGTTGATCCTCTTCTTTTTCTTTAATTTCAGCCGGAAGATTTGAGTAAAATTCTCTTACTATTGTTTGGGAGATTTTCTCAAGACAGGATTTGTTCAGTTTCTCCAATTGATAGAATTTCAATATATCCAGGAAAGCTTCGTCTTCGACATCATCCATCTTAATTGATCTTTCAGGCATAACAGCCTTTTTCTTGAAATATTTAATGTATATTTTCTTAGTTTTAGAGTCTTTAAATTTTTTTACCTCCTCTCCAGCCTGGGACTTATCTGATGATTGCTCTTCCTCTTCATTTTCCTCTTCTGATGAGGATTCAAAATCCACAGAGTACGCTGATGACTCTGTATCCGTTGCCACCTTAGCCTTCGCTTGAGTACGCCTTCGATCTTCATAAGTTGAGTCTTCCGACGACTCTGTATCGAAGATAGATTTTCTGGTCTTTGTCGAGCAATGAGTGTTTTTAGCCTTTTTTGCACGTGGCTTGGCTGCCGCCTCCGCTTTCATCGTCGCTGCCGCCGCCGCTGCTTCCGCCGCTGCCCTTTCGGCCTCTGCCCTAGCGACCATAATCTTGGTTTTCGCCGCCCTTGCAAGTTCTGCCCTTCGGGCCTGTATCGCATCCCTTCGTGGATCCTTCCCCTTCGGCGACGGTCGTTGTTTCTTCGGCAGCATTTTGATTAGAAGAGGGTTTGGGAGAGGGTTTGGGAGAAGGAAGAGGGAAAGTTCGACCGTCTTATATGACCTTGGGAAGTGGAAAAAATTAGAATAGTTTTGAGTCTTAAATTAAATTTATTACTATTATTACTAGTATAAGACGGTCGAATTTATTACTATTAAATTTAAAAAACTACTTTCCAAAATTAAATTTATTACTATTATTACTAGTACATATCTATGTGAAATTACTACATAATCCTTTGGGATTTTGATACCTTAATTTTAAAAAATTCTTTTCCAAAATTAAATTTATTACTATTATTACTAGTATATATCCACGTGTTCCGTATAAATTATTGAAAAATTTGGCAGAAAAAACGTGGTGGAAACATATTTATTTAAAAAAATTTGACAACATATTTAAGAATGTGAAGTTTAAGACTCAATATTTCCATTTTACGAATATTTGATTAAATTTTTGAAAATAAGAAGACTATGTACTTGAAAAGAGTAAAATTGAAACAATCAATGTTGTCCTCTATTTTACTTTGTAATCATATTTAAGATGGATTTGACGGCAAGATTGACGCTGGCAGCATAATCAATTCTATGACGTAACAAGTCATTGATGGGGATATCGTCGCTGATATATTGATTTGACGTAAAAAGATTTGTTATAAAGAGCAATGCTATAGTTAGCAAATGGGTGTAAGTTGTAAGAAGGTTGTAAAAGTTTGATTGTAGCCGAAACCAAATTGAGTTAACAAAATATTATATTTCATTAAATCCCAACTTCTTCGCCGGAACATTCTCCAGAGAAGTATACAAGAGGAGGACAAAAAACTGTAAAACACGGAAAAAAAAAAAGGGTCTAGCCCTCACTGGCCTCCCGGAGGATCTCCGCAAAGTCCTGCAGGGTGCGCACACCCGCCCTATGGCACAGGCGGCGAAACGCTTCCCTCTTCTCCAGAGAATCCCGTTCCTCCGGAGTGATCGGCAACAGGTCAAAGTTTGGCGCCGGATGAAGAGGTCGAGCGATGACCTCCAGTGACAACCCGCAGGCGGTCAGAAAGTTCGCAGCCGCTGCCAGCCAGTCATGGGCCGGAGGCGGCGCAGAGGGTGCTCCATGCGAAGGGGTTCGGCGACGACTGGAAGAAGGCTCTGGCAATGGTTCCCAACCAGATAATCTTTTTGGAGCCATGTTAAATGTGCAACCTACTCAGATGAATGGGGACCCCTATGTATATATATACACGTTCCTAACCGGCTCTTCCTATTCCTTATTGGAAGTTGGAGAAGTGGAGAAAACTTTGATACCGAAGGGGGTATCAAAGTTTTGATACCCCCTATGTATGACATGTGGGTCCCCTCCCTCTTCGTAAAATGTGTAAACATATATATATACATAAATATTGAGGGGGCCCCACTTGTCATACATAGGGGGTATCAAAACTTTGATACCCCCTTCGGTATCAAAGTTTTACTCGAAGTTGGGATATAATGTTAAAGATACAACCAAATGCTTACAACACTCTTACAACCTTCACCCATTGCTGACATGTGGGCCATGTCATCAATGGGTGAAGGTTGTAAGAGTGTTGTAAGCAAGCATTTGGTAGTAGACTATAAGAGACATTATTGATGTCTTATTCCAGGCTTAGTTGGTTGTGCTGTTTGGCTTTTACAAGGAAGGCCTAGGTTCGAGTCTGGTGTTTGGGTTCTGTAGAATTTTTCTATTGTTAACATTTTTTGGGTGCTATTATATGCTTTTAACTTAGTATGGAACAATTTTTAGGACTGTTAATGGCCATTCTCCGTTCCTCTAACACGGAGAATGGTACATTTAGGACGGATGTAGGACGGAGAATTGTACATTTAGGACGTCGAATGGTACATTTAGGACGGAGAATGGTACGTTTAGGAATGTTCTGTAGGGTTGTGAATTTTAAATAGTTTGGCTGTTTAGTTTTGTTCTGAATCTATATAAATTGGTTTTGAAGGCTCGTGAGTTTGGCTGTTTGGTTGTTAATGGTCATTCTCCGTTCCTCTAACACGGAGAATTGTACATTTAGGACGGCGAATGGTACATTAGGACGGAGAATGATAGATGTAGGACGGAGAATGATAGATGTCGGACGGAGAATGGTCCATATAGGACGGAGAATGGTACATTTAGGACTGTTGTGTAGGGTTGTGAATTTTAAATAGTTTGGCTGTTTAGTTTTGTTTTGAATCTATATAAATTGGTTTTGAAGGCTATGAATTAGTTTGGCTGTTTGGCTGTTAATGGCCATTCTCCGTTCTTCTAACACGGAGAATGGTACATTTAGGACGGAGAATTGTACATTTAGGACGGCGAATGGTACATTAGGACGGAGAATACGGAAAGTTGGACGGAGAATGATAAATGTAGGACGGAGAATGGTCCATATAGGACGGAGAATTCATTTTGAATAAGGTAAAATCTGTGTTGGGAAATGGCGAAATCTCTTGGATATGATTACACTGAGATGTTGTATTAATGGTAAAATCTGTGTTGGGAAATGTCGAAATCTCAGAAGTGAGCCGTCTTCGGCGTCATTATATCACAGTCCATTTTATTTATAAAAAAAATAATCATGTTAAAAATTAGTATTGACAAAAGTAAAACTTGCTCAAAATGGAGAATCGAACTCATAAAAAATATCTTGCATGTAGACTAGTGAAAATATATACTCCTCCGTCCCAAAAATATAGTCTCACTTTCCTTTTTGGTTTGTGGAGTAATTTACAATTTTAGCCTTATTTAAACTGCAATTATATCAAGATAAACTCTACAATTCTCTATGCATTTAAGAGTTGTATTTTGAAAATATACTTGAGCTCTAATGATGGATACTGAAAAGATACTTTAGTTTATATTGCCTCCAAAATTCAAACTAAAATTTGCCAAAATATTGTCTCCAAAGTTTAATGGCATTCATTTACCCAATTAGAGATCACAATAAGTACAAAAGCAAAATTCAAAACATCTATAAGGGGCATATTGGAGAGATTTTGTTTTGTTGGACATATTAATTGGATTTTCTTAATCTTGGTGAAAATAGAAATAGGACTATATTTTTGGGACGGAGGGAGTATAAAGAAATGCATGCATGCATGCTAGTGTTTTCACCATTAACCCCAGTAATGATAGATCGTATCTAATTCATTATACCACTCGTACACAGGTTCTCCTGGTACTGGGATTACATTATCAAAGGGTTTTTTAAACGTCTGAATTGAATAACAAATTTTCCAAAGTTCGTCGTCGAAGATCACGTTGAAGCACCCACGTATGTCGAGCAGGCGAAGACCCTTGCAGTTGCATATGATAGATCGCAGCGTGTCTCCATTGAACATGCCGAATCCCATATGTAGGTGCTCGAGACGCGGCATCGAATCAGCCACGGCCTTTCCCTCCGCCTCATTTTTCGTGTCCAGCACGAACATGTTCCTGAGCATGAAATCCGGAGGGGGCATGTTCCTACTCAGCTTGACCAGACGGCGGCAATAATTTTCGGCGGAAATTATTCCAGTCGACGTGATGTAGAGGCAGTAGCTAATGTCGAGTTCTTCCAGCACAGGGAGAAACTCCAAGTGTCTCACGAAAGTTTCATCACTCACGTCGCACTTCGGAATGTGCAGAACCCTTAGAAATTTTCCACTGTATTATAAAAATGGGAAAACATCAATAGAAATTAACAAAAGTATACGTAAAATTTTGTAATAGAAAAATAAAGTATTAGAATAAGAACAAATAAAATTTTGCACTGGCCTTAAACATGCAAAAGAGAAGGCTGCTTCGTCGAGCTTGTACGCGGAGAGGGACCCTAGATGTCCCTCACTGCGAGCCACGAGCTTCATTATGGTCAAACTAATCTCAGCGGTTTTCTGGGTCCTCCGGCACCACTGTACCAAGTCGACGTTGGACCAATAGTCTAAGGGACCGTTGAGCGCCTTCCACCACGAACGGCAAACTGGGGCCACGTTGCACATTACCTCGTCCGCCGGCATCCCCGACAGTACCAGTATCATCGAGAGAATCTCGGTAGGGATGACGGCCCATCCGCTGCAGTTGATCTTGCTCCTCTCCATTGCGACTGTTCTTCTTCTTCTTTCCTTGTTTCTCTCTAGTCGGATGGGTTCTCTTCTTTGGAAAAGGCTATTTAACCCTCGTTTACGCGGGTGTATGTAACCCGCTCGTGGAGGGGTGTGTCCGAACAAGTCACGAATCTATTAGTAAATAACGGTAATGCCACTGTATTAATATTAGCAATTAGTCGTTTGGGCTCCCAACATATTTGGGTGATGCCATCATCCATTATGTGGCATCTGACATGGCAGATGACATAACAGCTGACATGGCAAATTTTAACCCCAAAAATTAATTACCCAAATTTTTTTAATGTTAATGTTAATGTCAATATTAATATTAATGTTAATGCTAATGCTAATGTTAATGTTAATATTAATGTTAATATTAATCAATGTTAATTTAATATAAAATTATTTATTTACTATTAATGTTCATTTTAATATTAATTTTATTGTTAAATTTTGCCATGTCAGCTGTCATGTTAGCAACCATGTCATATGCCACATAATGGAAGATGGTATCACCCAAATTTTTTGGGAGCAAATAGCATTTTTGTAATATTAGTTTTAATTATATTGTAAATTTTAAATTAACAGAAAAGCCAATGTAGATTTAATATTAATGCTCTGAATAGCCCAACTCATCATGCCAATTGGCTACAACGCTCATGATCTCTCTAGCTCACAAAGGAGTACATTGTTCCATACATTATGCCTCTTTATAGCCAACAAGCTTGCTTGCCTATGAATCAAACACGAGATTGCTTGCTTGCTTGCCTATTCAAATTCGATAACATGCTTGCTATGATAACATGTTTTATGCTTTCGAATAAGCCATGAAATTGACCCTAAGGAGAACATAGCAAGATCATAAGCTAAGTTGCATGATTCAACATAAATATTATAATGTCGGTTTGGAAAGAAGATCTTTGCTTCAGTACATGCGAGGACGAACGTACTGATCCCCCACCAGCTTCATGCAGGGTGCAGGGAATGGATGGCCCACGGCGAAGCGTTGCTTGAACGTGTTAAGGCTTGGAATGCCGAAGCCCACCGGCCCTATATATATGAAGGTCACGGTGTTTCTGTCATGACCCGCACCCTGATTAGGGGCACGAGTACGTGGTCAACGGTATCCTGTCTGAAAAACGAGCAAGTACAAACACCAACAGAAGTTCCATATGAATTGACAAATACTATAAGAGACATTATAATGAAATACAAGACAAAGATATAGGCGACTTGGAAACCATTTGAAGCCGAGTTACAACCCTTGGACCAATAAATGTAAAATGTGATTTGAATTATTAGAGCGATATGTGATCTGCTAGGGAGTCATGGTGCTCCCTGAACTGTAGCCGGTGCACCTCTCTCCACTGCTGTCATAGCTAGCTGATACAAGTTCTCCATGGTCTGTCGCAGCAATGACCCTGGCTTGTCATCACGCAATGACCATGGACGGTTCGCACCGTAATGCATCTTTGGCATCCTTATGTGTAAGACTATGATCGCTTCGATACAGGTTGCTAGACCAATATCCGAAGGATCCCAAACCTACTGATATCATAGCTTATCACAACACTTGACGGTCGCAACCCGTCATAATGATGTGCACCATAAATACCATACATAATTCCCTCCTTTGAACTACTAGGTTGAATTAAGATGATGTGCACCATAAATACCATACATAAATATGTACACTGGACGGTCGTAACAATATCAAAGCTTATTGAGTATATTATATTGACATTGCTTGTCCTCCATTCGTAGTTGATCGTTCTTGACAGGTTTTGATATTATATATGTTGTTAAATAGTAGAACTAGACAGCGTTCTACGTCGTTTCTGCGGTGTAGGATGGGACGCTGTCACGTTATGGAATGGCTTCTCTGGAACCATCCTGGACGTATAGCTTTGTTAATCGGGGTCCTTTCAACGCAAGTAGCTAGCTCCGATGCAAGTCCCCGCTAAACCTGTGCTGATCGAGGAAACTACGTTGTCGACAAGTTGTCCATAACCGTGCGAAGACATATTTTCCTTTTAGTTATTAAGACATAGCCTACATTATCTTTGAAAACTCAATCCCTTTCCCGTGTTTGCGCCCTTGCATTTATCCTTTCATTCGCAACAACATTATCAATTTACCTAGGAAGGGGGTCGAGAAGAGGAGGGTCAGCCACTCACATTGAGTTTACTTCGGCGAGAGAATGGATCTTAATTCAACCGTTCCCGTTCGATCGAGTCAATCGATCCCGACCTATCGGTCCCGACCGAATCAATATCGACAGTGTTCCTTTCTCGCGCACCCTATCACGACCCGCACCCGGAGTAAGGGCATTCCATAACGTAACAGCGTCCCAGCCTACACCGAAGAAACGACGTAGAACGCTGTCTAGTTCTACTATCTAACAACAGTTAGATATTACAACCTGTCGAGAATCAAGGGTCGTCGTCTAACCCAGCTATGGCAGTATTCTTGTGTATTGCTCCTTCAACCAATCCATTCCTAGGCCAAGGGACCGATTCGGCCCGCAGCAAAAGGGTCGTCGTCTAACCCAGCTATAGTCCGTGATGTCTTGACATTGCCAGTGGCCTTCACCCTTTCACTGCTTAACAAATGCACGTGACACGAGACGGTGCTTGCTATACTTCGATAGCCCAACAAAACTCTTTTCTAATGTGTTCGTGCAACGACTTGACAAGCAAGGGCTACGCCAAGCCTAGCATCGAGGGAAATACGACTTAAACTATGGGACAAGCGAATGTTAGTATTAATTGTAGTTCCAATTACATTTTAAATAAAAAAGAATGCAATTTTAACTTTAACTAGTTTGAAGTAAATGTTAAATCCAAAACTATTTTTAATTTTAGTAGTCATATTTTTCAATAATATTGTAAATGTTTAAATTAACATGAATGCCACGGTATTAGAAACCTAGCTAGCTGATGTCACGTTGCTCGGGGCTTGGTTAGTGTTCGTCTAAACTAGTACGTGCCAACTAGTTTTTAGTAATGATAACCAAAAATTGAATTTTAAGTTTAAAATCTAGTCGAGCTCGATCCTTCCTCTTTATCCCATCTCCCACACTCTCTTTCTCTCTCTCTATCTCTCTCGGGTTCTTTCTCACATGTTGTGTTCCTTAACGCAACAGGTCCCGTAGCATTAAATGCTCTGCATGCGTTATTCTACACAATTTAATAATAAACACTGACACCATATCATTAGAAGAGCAAAGGTTGTCTTGGAAGTCGTAAAAAATTACTTTTATTGTCTTCTCAATACTTTTTTGCATTGGAGATGACTTTTTAAACTTCTTGTCATTTTTGAATATAGCCGCCTATGCAAGTTATTGTCTTCTGCGGCTCTGTCTCATGCCACATAGGATACACAATACATAACAATTAACAAGACAATAGGGTTTCGTAGCATTAAATGCTGATGCATGTGTTATCCTACAAAAGAGGGCCACGTGGAGATTGCTGTTGCATGCCTCATGCGTTATTAGCTACACATTTTAATAAGGCACGTACCCAGAAGACGAGAAAGTTTTGTTGGAAGTTGTTTCCTTAAAATTATGCTTGCTCCTAGAATCACTCAAGATTTTTCATGAGCCAAAAGAGGGCCACGTGGCGGAGTTACAATGAAGACGAAAAGGTTGTGTTGTTGCCTTGCTGGAAGTTGTTTCTTCCTGCATAATTTTTTGTACCTCCAAATTGCACTTTCAAACTGTCCATCCTTACGTGGCAGCTGACGTGACATGTTGATCTGGCAGCTGACGTGGCAAATTTTTTTGTAAATAAAACTAAAAATAAAAATTAACATTAAAGTTAATATTCCAGATTAACATTAACATTAATATTAATATTATCGTTAACATTAACATAATATTAATATTAACATTAACCTTAACATTAATATTAACATAAATTAATATTAACACTAAATAACTTTGATATTAACGTTAAATTATTATGGAGAAAATTGGGTTGTTATCAGTCATGTCAGATGACACACACTATTAATTTAGGAAAATGCTAAGAAGCTCATTTATTTAACATGCCACATCAGATGGGAGGGCTATATATAGAGGGTCAATATGGAGGTACGATAATATCATTACTCTTTCTTCTTCTATTGTTTCTTGTCCTTCGTTTCTTCTGCTGGTTTCTAACACACACTATTTTCTTCAATGTCGACGTCACATGGAGAAAGTGATCGTCGTGGGGAAGATTTAGTCGATGAAGAAATCCTCCATTCAAGAGGACTGTCAGATGATTTGCCTCAAGGAACTCACTTCATCGTTCATCCTCCGTGCAAAGGAACTCACTGAGGCAAAGGAACCCACTGCCTCAAGGAATTTTGTTTTGAGGGAGAGCACCGTGCAAAGCCATCCTTCTTCAACAAGGAACATGTCGAAGAGATAGACTCCTGAGGCTAAGGAACCCACTGCCCTTTTGGCGCATGAGTTCGAGTTGTTTCATATGTAAATAAAAGTCAAACTTTTCGTGGTTTTGACGATGTAAATGTAATTCAAAAATGATTATATTATAAAAGCAGAGCTTATAAAAGACAGAAGTTCCTTGCCCAATTACATCATAATTACATTGTTTTACAATGTCATTGCTAGGATCGATTTACATATTTGCTTGAAAGCAACTCCTTAGCCCATGCCAACCTCATCTTTGTCATCTTCTGGTGAGTTTCATTGTCATTTCCTCCCGGTATTTCGAAGGGAGGATTCGTCAACCTATTCATAATACGCCGTGTACAAGAGGCAGTTGGGTGCCCGTTGTTGTGGGCAATTTAGAGAACAATTCAGCACTTTGCTCTCATACTCCTTCTTCGCCGGGCATCTCTCCCTCATCATATCAACTTTTCTCCTGACGATAGGCTCTAAGGTTTTCTTCGTTAATTCTGCATCCACCTTGCACGTATCGTACGTGGTTTGCAACAAGGAGTTGTAGTGTGTCCAGTCGTAGGAGATAAAGTTGAATGTGAGCAGAGTATAGTGTTTAATGGTTGCATTAAAAAGTGGGACCAATAACAACTCTATGTCGTCCTCCAAACCCATGACGAAGTCTTCTACTATTTGGATGTCTTCACAGGCGCCGGGTTTTGCGGTTTCTTCATTGACACGTTGAATGACGGTCTGTTGTTTCCCAAAACAATACACAATATCATGAGTAATTTTTTTTCTGTCATTTTTCATCGGTGTACACATGAATATGGATTTTTCTGTTTGAATACTTACCAATGTGTGGGCCGACATGAATGCAGACCACTTATGTGATTGGGCCGGGCTTTTTTTTCTGGATCAATGGCACCTTCTTCGAACTAGACGGGGCACACCTTTTACTGCCTTGAATTTCTCTCATCTTTCTTATTATTATGTCCAGTATGCCATGCTCCATGTCGTCATAGTTGAGTATGTCTTGCATGTCTACTGCCGACAGTTGGACTGAAACTTCATTTTCCTCTTCCGGAAAAAATTCGTATACCATATCACTGCACATAAATTTAGTTTACATTAAATTAAAATATAGATTCTCATCACATAATTGTGAAAAAAGTCTAGAAAAAAGGAACGAAAAAAGGGTTCAGAATACATACTTTGGAGAATTCTTTCTGGGAATTACGATGTCGATGTATTGTCTTCAGCTCTTCATCCGCATGTTTCCAAAGTAAGAGTTCATCGCATTCCCTTAGTATGACGTGGTTCTTCTTTAATTCAGCCATTTTGGCGTCTTCTCGGGATTTCGTAGCGTCATTAACCTTCCGCTTTTTATTAGCCTCTCCAACTGTATTGCTTTTAATTAACCTCTTTCCCCCCGATCCTCCTCTTCTTCTGACTTCTCTTGGAGCAGCAGGTTCAGCAGCAGCTTGTAACTCCTCATTCTGAAGTACTTTAGCCATGGCTTCGAGATCTTTAATTTTGCAATCCTTTTCATTGGCTTCAATCTTAAATGATTCAACTTTAATTTGAAGCTCCCTTTTCTCCTCAACGAGCCTTTCATTTGTTTCTCTGAGTTGTTTGGTTGTTCGCACTGAAATAAAACAAACAACAATGAAATGTATGATGTGAACCTAACACGGAGAATGACATTCTCCGTATAATATAATACGGAGAATAGAATTCTCCGTTTGGAATTACACGGAGAATAACCTTTCCAGTATCGACATGATATGGAATAGCAATTATCCGTTCCAAATAACACGGAGATGACTATTCTCCGTGTTATAGTACACGGAGAATAGTCATTCTCCTGGAAGATTACAAATCAGGAATTTGAAATAGAAAAGATTTTACCTTGTGCATGTAGATCTGATTTAAGAACATAATTCTGCTTTCTCAAATCCTCCAGTTCATGCACAGAGCCCTCCATCAGAACGTTGACTGCACGTTGTTGTAATTCTTGTGCCTCGAGCTCTTTCAGCTTTTCTTTGAGTTTCTCGTTCTCAAGGTTGGCTGCACGTAACTGCGCTCCTTGTGCCTCTATCTCTTTTAAATTTTCTTTGAGTTCTTCATTCTGCGCTTTAAGAACAGAATTCTGCTTTCTCAAACCTCCAGCTCATGCACAGAGCCCTCCATCAGAACGTTGACTGTACGTTGTTGTGATTCTTGTGCCTCGAGCTCTTTCAACTTTTCTTTGAGTTCTTCATTCTGCGCAAGAATATCAGAATGATGTCTTCTCAAATCCTCCAGTTCATGCACAGAGCCCTCCATCACAACGTTGACTGCACGTTGTTGCTCTTCTTCTGCCTGGAGCACTTTCAGCTTTTCTTTGAGTATGGCATTCTCAAAGTTGGCTGCACGTAACTGCGCTCCTTGTGCCTCCATCTCTTTCAACTTTTCTTTCAGTTCTTCATTCTGCGCAAGAATATCAGAATGATGTCTTCTCAAATCCTCCAATTCCTTTGCTGAGTCGTCCATCACAGCGCCCATTTCATGATGCGGTGTTATCCGTTGTTCATCAAAATTATCCCCACCTGCTTCTTGGTGTTCTTCCTCTCCCTCTTTTTCAACTTCTTCTATAGGTGGCTCCTCTTCTTTGTGCCCTTCTTCTTCCCCAACAGGTATAACCAGATCTTCCAATATCATCTTCGATCTCATTTTGTTGTGATATTCGGCCTTGAGGAAGTTTGAGATATCGTACCCATTCCATGTGAAAAATCTTGGGTAATCAGGAATTGGGGCGAACTTCCTTTCCACAAATTTACTATGTTCTGCAAACCAATAGAGGAAGTATATTGTGCAACCTTCCAATTTGTGGAAAGCCATTGAGTAATCCCCCTGTTCAGTTTTGCTTCTACTCCTCTTTAAGCTATCCATTACATATGCCAGGATTAACCTTGGCCAGCATATACTCTTGATCACGTCCACACTGTCTACCAAGGCCAAGAATCTGTACGGCAAATTTGAACCGCCAGACTTTGTGAAGAATACAGTTTGGCACAAGTGGAAGATTATTAGCTTGGCCAAATCATCTGGATTAACAGCGTTATCTCCGCCACGAAGCCGTCGTAACAATTCAAAGAACTTGTCTCTCACTTCCTTATTCGTGACTTCTGAGTGTTTGCCCTTAGTATTAGCCAGCAATCTTGTGAAATGATCTCTGCACAGGCTCAATGATGCTGGTGGTGTGGGCTGCTGTTGTTTTCCTTTATCAATCTTCTGTAAGAAACATCATCAATGCTTTCTTCATTCAGCGGTAGACCGAATATGACTGCCATATCCTTGACGCTTGGCGCGATTTTAACATTGGTGCTCAATTCAAAGCACCCGACGCCATCTTCTTCTTCTGTGTAACTTGCAATTAAATTCTCAAGCCCTTCCGTTACCTTGGCCATTTCGGAGACGTGGACTCTGTTTTGGTAGAAAACCTCGACAAAATTCCAGAAACCGGTATTCTTCAAGGAACCAATAACTGGCTCAGGTAAACGGCCAGCATCTCGATTGACCTCCTCCATAAGATTTAGCATTGGCTTGAAGGTAGAACGGAAAAGTCTTGAATCCTTATTCCGGACAGATTTTCTTTCTGCAAAAAAAAAAAAAAACCAAAAATTAGGTCGGAGAATGGCCATTCTTATGGGTTTTAACACTGGGAACGGCATTCTCCGTTTCAAGTTAGACGGAGAATGACATTATCAGTTCCAAATTAAACGGCGAATAGAATTTAACATTCAAATGCGTTTTATGACGGAGAATGTCATTTTCCTTGAAATATATACAGAATTTGCGAACATAAAATCAAAGTTATACCTTCTGTTTGCACTTTCTTGCACTTCTTTTGTTTAGCAACTTTTTCCTTTTTTTTTTTGCAACTTTCTTAGAATAGGGTTTCCGTTGTTCTCCGTCTGTCGCTTTTGGATTTTCTGTAACTGGTGCATCTTCTCTATTTGGTAATGCTGCCGGTGATGATTCTGCCGCTGATGCCGACATGGTATGAATATTGCGAATGGGGAGGAAGGTTTGAAGATTTTGGAGGAGAATGACCTAGGTTTGAGTACAGACTGGAATATGGAAGAAGAGGAAGCTCCGAAACGGTTTTTCTTTTCCCTTTTCTTTTTTTAAAAAAAGGGTTCGGGGGTGTTTTGAATTAATTAGAAGGGCAAAAATGTCATTCGATGGAAGTGCAAAAGACTCTTTTCTGCTTAATCAAAAAGAATTGAAGCCGTTTGGCAAAAATGTCATTACAACTCAACAAAACAAATGAACATAATACATTAGGGTTTTCCATACATTAAATATAAAAGAAGAAGGAAAAAAAATCATCGTCTTCCATATTCAACCAGTTTGGACTTCTTATTTAGCTCTTCATTGTGCTCTGAAGTTGTAATCCATTCAGCAACTATGCGTCTTTCCTTTTCCGCATCAAACTGCATATAACAAACATAACATCAAAAATATTGCTCTAAAAAGTTGAAGTTTTTGACGACATATTTTCATACTTACATCGATAGAACGGTAGTCCAGGCTACATCGGTCTTTCATGAATGCAATTAAAAAAATTCCACAATCAAGTAAATTGCCTTGGCGGGGAACATAAGAAGGACGTTTTATTGCAAAAGTAGAAAAGCTGAACCTAGCATCTCTCAGCTTCAAAATCTCTTCTTGGAGAAAGATATCCAAATTTGAAAGCTACAATTACCAGAAAACAAATATGTATTAGTATAATGCGTATTCTTGTACCCAATTCAAAAATTGATGAATATGAGCTTACTATTTCTTTTATAACTGTTCTGCTTTGAATCGGATCATCTTCAGATGCAAGTGAGTCCCAAATTTCAACAGTCCTGTTTTTAAACACAACTCTTGCAAGAGTATAGTGTTCGCCCAAATGAATGGGTATGTATTCTGAATCAGGATAATTAGGTAAAACAAATTAGTAAATTTTTAGAAAATTATGATTAATAATTAAACATAAATACATTAATACCTCTTTACAAGTGCTTAAAGATCCCATGTAATCCTGAAAGTATTTATACTTCTTCCATATTTCATAAGGCTTTTTGACGGATGGAGGTAACGTGGCTTTCTACATTCACATCAATTAATACATTAAGAAGGACAAACAAACGAGAAAATTGTTAATGCATATGCATTGAAGAATAAAATGCTCACTCACCGACATCCTTATTGGTAAAAACCATACTTTAGCTTTATTGGAGGTTCTTTTCCGTTCCTCCGCGGTGAGAATAGCAGAGACAATACTTATAATCTGAATAAAACATTAAAAATATCAGCAATGGAATCGAAGTAAACATAGATGGCATCTAAGAAGAATATACTATCTATACATACCCCATTGGTAATTCTCGTTAAAGGAGCTAAGGTCTTCATCTCCCACCGAGACACATAGGTTTTGTTGCAAGATGATATTATTTCACTAAGAAAAGAAACGAATAAATTAGTAGAAAAAAACTGTTGGAATAAAATCAAAACTCATATTACTTACTCGTCATCTCTATCATCTGCAAAAATATAGTCGTAATATCTCGAAGAAACACTAGTACAATTGCTAGGCTTCGAGGTTGAACCACTTATTAAATTTTTGGATGGTGTGACCGGATTTATATTTATACGCATTCTTTTAGAAGGACTGCTAAAGACAGTTTCTTCTTCTTCTATAGCTTCCAATGCGAGATATCGGTCCAATCCTTTACTACGAGACTGTAGCTCCACGTCCTCCTCTTCGGAAGAAGATTCAACGGAAACCACCTTCACATTATTAAATGCTCTAGATGAAGATGCCTGCTTCAAAGCTGGAGATTCTTCAATCTTATCCAAACGCCGAGATAACTTAATTTGTTCAATTTTTATCTTTGCAACATCAGCTGAAATCGTCGCCAGATGTTCTTCAATCTTGCGCAACAAACGCGGAATAAAGGTTTCATTTGGATTTGGCATCCAATCTTCTACGTCTTCTACATTTTCCCCCGCACGAGTAGACATCTTGAGAACAAGAAAACTATTGTATTTCAGAAAACTATTCTATGTATTTCAGAATGAATAATAGTACTATGAAACAAGAAAACTATTGTATATATAGCAAGAGAGAAGTACAAAAAGTGAGGAAGATGGAAAGACAAATAAATTTCGAGACTAGCAAACAATCTACTAGCCGTTTGATTAAGGAGGGCTCGAGGAAGATTCTACTAGCCGTTTGATTGAGGAGGGCTCGAGGAAGATTCTACTATCCGTTTGAAAATTACAAAAGGTTATCGTGATCAACTCCAATTAAGGAACTCTATAAGAGGTTTAATTCCGCTTGATTGAGGAACTCGACGAAGTCCACCGCGAACCGGAACTTCTACTTCTTTTCTTCTTCATCTCCGTTTCTCCTTCCACCACCACCATGCCCTGTAGATTTATAAAAAAAATATTAAATTGTTAGATGAAACAAAAAACTAAATACGGAAAGATTACTAAATCAAAATCAAACAGAAGACATTCATAGAAAACATGAGATTAAAGATAAAAGTGTCACAGAAGCAACATCACAACTTACAACAACTAAGCAGACTCTGCTAAGCAATAACTAAAATTAGGGATTGTGTCCTCCTTGGATTTAATTTACACAAAGAAGAGATTTGAGAGAACGAGCTTTTGTAGGCTTCCTTAATGTACCATTCTCCGTCCTAAATGTACCATTCTCCGTCCATTCGCCGTATTAAAAGCAAAGAGAGGCCATGTTCCTTCTTGAAAGCAAAAAGAATGGCCATTCTCCGTCCATTCGCCGTATTCACCGTCCATTCGCCGTATTAAAGCAAAGAGAATGGCCATTCGCCGTATTCTCCGTCCATTCTCCGTCCTAAATGTACCATTCTCCGTCCATTCGCCGTATTAAAAGCAAAGAGAAAGGTCATTATCCGTCCATTGGCCGTATTCACCGTCCGTTCGCCATATTAAAAGCAAAAAGAATGGCCATTCTCCGTCCATTCGCCGTATTCACCGTCCATTCGCCACATTAAAAGCAAAGAGAATGGCCATTCGCCGTATTCTCCGTCCTAAATGTACCATTCTCCGTCCTAAATGTACCATTCTAAGTGTTAAAAGCAAAGAGAATGGCCATTTTTTGTCCAAAAAAATATCTCCTCGAAAATATTATCTTTAGAAAAGTTAAAAATAATCCGCCCGACCTCAGAAGTAGGTTTCCTCAGTTCACCACCACCACCATGACATGTAGCTTTATTAACAAAATATTAAATTGTTAAATGAAAAATAAAATTTCAGACAATGGCATGGGCAGTAAAATTTTAGCGGCGCCGCTGGTACTTCTCCTTGTTCGAGGAGGTCTCGACGACGTCCGACGCGAAGCGGACCGATTCTTCTCGGCGCAGCTGGTACTCCTCGTTGTTCTAGGGGTGCTCGACGACGTTCGACGCGATCCGAACCGTTCTTATTTCCTTCTTCATCTCCGTTCTCTTTCCACCACCACCAGCACCACCACGACTACCATGGCCTGTAACCCAAAAAAAAAAGGTTCAGATTAAATTGGATGGAATTTTGAGAGAGTAAATATGAGTTAATTTAGGGTGTTCATTGAAAAATTAAAGTGAAGAATGACCTGCTAAAGCAAGTTACCAACAGGTCAGAAGTCTAAATCAGCATTAAATGATGTCTCCTGTATTATTTTATCTGAATTAAACCTGAACCGTTGGATTAAAATCCAACGGTCCAGATTTCGGATGTATCGATACATCCATTTCCAGCGGATGTATTGTAGAATTTTCCATATATATATAATATATATATATATATATATATATATATATATATATATATATATATATATATATATATATAAGTGTACATATATGTACAAGTATAATTTTTATATAAAAACTACTAAGGCTATTTTGTTAATAGTTTTGAGTAAATATAAAGATATGTATAAAATATATATTTATGAAATTTTATAATATATTCTTATGGATTTTATGGTATATAATTTGGACTGATTAGTAGGCTGAGCCCAAGAAGCACTACACCAAAATAGCAAATTAGAAACACTAGGCATTTTTAATCTGGAACACGTATTTTTTGTACCTAGATTTTGGAACGGAACAAACATGTTCCAAATTTTAAAAACGTTCCTAATATTTTATTTTTATTTTTATTTGTAAATATTATTTGGTCACACTTTTATACTGTTCCCAATAATGTTCCAATACAGCATACACTCGTGCGTTTCTTACTCTCCCTCCTCTTCCAAATTCAGAGAAATATCTCCTTCCAAATTCATATCACCATCTACATCCTCTTTCACAAAACCCTAACTCTATATTCTTCTACTTCTCGTCCACCATAAGAAACCCTCACCCTAATTTGTAATCTCCCTAACACCCCTTCCCCTCCATCACAACAAAACCCTAACCCTAATTTCTAATCTCCTCAACACCCCTTCCCCTCATCCTCTCTCCTAACCTCAACTCCGCCCTCCTTCATCCATGCCAGAAAGTTCTCAAGCCGCGTGTGCATGGAGACCTCGCCAGAATTCGAGACTTCCTCAAATTCCTTCATTTCGTCTCCTCCATCGAAGTCCCTTAACATAGACCGCCCTTAGCACTCTGACTCCTCCGCCACCACCGTCTCCTCGTCATCGCCAATTGTCGTAAATCACCATGGTCTCTGGTGACCCCCACTCGAGCAGAGCCTTCTCCAATTCTAGTTAATGGGTGAGACTGCGACCGTCTCCGTCCTCGACCAGCAACTATATCCATTAAAAGGTATTAACACTTTTATGTTATGTACAATAGAACTGAAATTTAGGAAAATACAAGTAAATTGAAGGAGCAACAAATTCTTTAATAACCCCGATGGCTTCCCTATGATCAATGTGAGGTAAGTCGGCGAGCAAAGGAGCTTTATGTCGACCTAGATTTTTAGAATGGTGCTCTCGAATCTGAAGACCCAATTTTTCAGAATGGTGCTCTCAAATCTGAAGGATATTGCCGAAATAATTTGAATATTGCGATTGTCTATTTTTGCATTAGCATTCCAGTATTCTTCATTGTTATACAGAGTAGGGCTGTGATGGATGATGCGATGATTGTTAGACCATACCCTCTTCGGTTGTTCCATGAGACAACCACCACCGCATTGGCGTATGGGATTTACAAGATCCATTTACCTGAGAACGACCTGGTCAAAGTTGCATTTGTCAATGTCGATCATGCCAGCATGCAGGTCTGGAAATTTAAAATGGTTTTGATGTGCTTTCTGTATACATTTTAATGTTACAAGTCAATTTTGGTAATGTCCTTCTGTTGATTTTTTGTTCTATATCTTTTGCTAATATTTATCACAACTATATGGATGCTTCTCTCATTTACTGCTCAAAATCTCCTCAGTTAGGTCAAAGATATTAGTAAGTATTATATTTTGGAGCATATATGGATGTTGCCTTGGCTTTTGTAGTACTGCTCCGCTTCATTGGAAGGTCGAAAGAAAGCAGAACCTCAAGATCCTTTACATGTGTCTAACACAAGTCTAGTTGTTACTTCTTTTGTAATTTTCTGAAGTTGTAAACACCATATATTATTCCTCTTCAATTGATGTTCAAATATTTTCATAAGCTCACAACTAAAATTAAAACCCATCCTACTGTGATCCATAAGCTTTAGTTAGAGGGGTGAAAATTAAGTTTAAAAAGATTAATGTTAGGACTAGGTGGCCTACTGGTATGCATAAGAGTTTGTTTGTTCACTAGGTGGCCTACTGGTATGCATAAAAGTTTTTTTTAGCATTTTCTACTATATGTTCCTTTCTATAGGAACCTTGTCTATTATGTACATCTAGCTCCAAGGTTCTAAGAAATTTTTCATCTTAATCAACAGATATCGATGATGACATCTTTGAACGCGTCACTGTCGCACTATGTGAAATGCACAAGAAGATACTGTTCATGTGCAGTTTGTGTCTTTTATAGAAAAAAGGGAAATTTTGCCTCTCCAACTGCCAAAATGGATGCCAGAAATCCCAAAATAAATGTCTTATAGTGGTGGAAGTTTCATGGAGGAGATACAAAAGAGTTGAGAGATATAGCATTTAAAGTAAACATAATAAATCAGCTCTCCCTCTATTGAGAGACCATGGAGTACCTATAGTTTTGTCCATAATCTAAAATAGAATAGACTGAAAAAAACCCAGACAGATTATGTGGTTTATTTACATTCAAACTTAAGATTGCTATCCAAATTTCTTTTCTCTTTCAATTCTGAATATTGCATAATTTGCTAATATAGGCATATATTTTCTAACATCCTGACTGGTCTACCTTGTTTAAGGCTATTCCCTATTATAAATATGGGTCTCGTAGGAACGGGATGTCAATCCAGAGGATACTCTTGTGGATGGATTCACCTCACAATTCATTCACATATTAAGTTAGTATTTTGATTAAAGTGCTAATCTTTGTAACAGATTGACAGAGACATTACTGTTGGGATAGAGGCTGTTCTTTGGATAGCTGTAGCAATTCTCATCATGGAATCATGGTGATGCTTCCTACTTTAGAATAGGGGTGCTCAACAGAACACAGGGAAATAGAAAGCTCAAGAAGAGCCACGAAGCTCAAATTATTTCTATTTTCTTATCCTGATAATATTGCTTAAAACTGTACTGTACTGGTACCTTCTATTCGTCTAGTTTCACACATTTTTGCCTAATTATTTTACAATAGAACATGTTTTTGGAATAAATTACAACACAAAGCTAATCTTGCCTAGCGAGAATCGATTAATAAACTAATATAGAGAAGCAAAAGAAAGAAGAATGATGTTTACCTAGATTTTGTCTGCTTAAGTAAGAGAAAGGCATAAGTCTTTCATATGATAGGAATCAACGTTCATGTTGTTTTCCGTTAATGTTATTTGATTCAAATATGGTTATTTTCACCTTCGATTAGCATTCTCCTTATAGTTATTAGCATTCTCCTTATAGTCTTGTGCATCTGTTCGAAGATGGATATTTCAACCTTCTGCTTTATTTTGTTGCAAAGCATATATGGAATTTAAGTTAAAAAACTACTAGATATTATTTTTTGTGTAGATATGTTCTTTCTGAAAAAGGGTTTGCCAAGAGGTAGGCATTTATAGTTATTCTACGTAGTCACACCTCTAGTACTCAAGGAGGCCTATCATCATCAAAGAGCAGTCAAACTACAAGCAATGCCAAGTTAAATGATGTCAACCAGCTACTGGATAATATAATAAAATCAAATGAGCTACAATTTCCTACTGGTAACATTTTCAGCCATAATGCATTGATTTGTGCAAAGGTTACTAAGACGCAATCCAGGTATATCTTATTATTCATGAATAAGAAGTTTAATTATAAGTAGTTTGGTAGATAAATCATGATTACTTGCTATCTCTGTTGTAAGTATACCATCTGTTTGTGTTGCAAGTTTTGACTTAGAAGTAATGTTTATTTGAGGTTTATGCCCAAAATTGACCTTAGTAGGCAGGATTTTGTTAAGTAGCAGGGAAGCAGAGCATAATATGTTTTGCAGGATCACATGCAGGAAGCATATCACGCAGATTGATCCAAATTTCTCAATATGCTTGAATCTTCGAGTTTCATGGTCAAGACTTTCGAATCTAGCCATTTTGTTGATCAGAAATTCAAGAAGTGTCAGATCAGGTTCTGATAATATTTTAGGGATATTTTATGCCATCCTTTCTAAGACACTAACTGGTACTCATTGGCATTATGTAGGGTTTATCTTCTATTTAAGAGTCACTAGGACATCATTTACTTGTAGAGATAGGTTCAAAAGAATATAAATAGATGAGTTATCTGATTTTAGTACTATATTTTAATTCTCTCAGGAACGTCCTTTTATAAGTATAAAGCAGAATCGTCTTTCGCCCTACTTATCCCCTCTTTTTGTTTCAACGGTATTGACCATTATATTTATCTTTTCTCAGTTGTTCAGTATCTTTGTGTACTTGTCCATTTAACTGAGATCTTTCTTAAGGGTTTAATTATGTTTTGCTATGATGCTCATGTTTATAACTGATTGATGATCTGTGTCTGTGTCTCTTGGATTCTTCAGTGACATGTTCAATGCATCTTCTGCCAATACTAAATAAAAGGTAAGAACCTTCCTTTTGACTGAAAATTTATCTACTATGTAGTTGGCTATGCCATATGCACCCATCAAAATCATTTTCGGTCATTGCTATGATCAATAAGATGCCACTCAATTTGTCTATGTATATATTTTTATGGTGTTCTTTGGTGCTGAATATTCTCATCTGCATTATATAACCTTCTATGTTATTTAATGGGGATGCAGGGATGCAAATGGCCTATGGATATGGATTTTTGACATTGAAGAGCTTGCTTTGGATCTAAATGAGAAGGTTTTCCAGTTTTTCATACTTTTTCCATATATCAGATTGTAGACAGACAATTTTTTCACTAATATGTTGCCTATAAGTTATCTTTTGAAAATTTGTCTTGCAGATACGGTTTTGAGTGAAAAAAACATTAAATATCCTCCCATGCTGATAGAACAAGATGATAATGCAAAACTATTTGCTCCTATAGAGATTACAGTGAGTTGTGATAAGCTGATTTTTGCATTTCCTAAATCACATTGTTGTCATTTTTTGACTAACCTGAACCTATTATGTTAATTGAAAAGTTTGAAAGTCAACAAATGGGTGTGCTTTCCGTTAGTTTATCTTTGTTTTTTCCTATGCTCTTTTTTATATGCTCTCATCTTTTTCTCTTGAATAGGCTTTAAAGGGTTTTTCCTATAAGACTATAACCTACACATTAGACTGCAAGTGTACATTGATTCTAGATTAGATTGCTTCTCATATTCCTATAAGACTATAACCTACACATTATAGTTTGTAAGTTTTAAACTTAATTCTTAATGATAGGAAGGTGATTAAAAGTCTCATTGTTCTGTATCTCTTTTGTTTAGTCACAAATGGAATGAAATCAAATTGCCTTCCTACTCGAGCACATTTAGTGAAGGTATAGGGTTTTATGTATGTGCAGTGTATACTTCTACAATGATTCTACATGCATACTACTATCTTCTCACCTTTGATAACTATGATATCCTACATGGATACTACATCCTCTTCTACTTCCTCAGCAAGGATATGCATTCTACTGTCCACAAGATTTTGTTTCTTGTTTCAAGTTAAATGCCTCAAGTTTGTGAAGCTTCTCCTATCTATTATGGGTGCAAGGCATGCAAGTTGCTTCCATATAGGATCTTTGTTAGCATGTAATATCTTAGTAGTTTATAATATATAGTAATTTATTAAAATCTTGAAGCAAGATTAGAAATCTTTGACACCATTAAAGAAATTTTGCTCACTATAATCTTAAACAAGAATATGACAAGAAAAAAGAAGCCTTAGAGTGAAGAAGTATAGACATACATATACTCTTTCTGGTAAAAACACACACACTTTCTGGTCAGGTTGAGTTATGACCTGTCAGCCTTTCTGTTGACCAAGTTAAGGTTGGGTTGGGTTTGTGAGTCAATTGCGCCCTGATTTGTTTCCTGGTCTCCTTGTTATTATCTAACTCACGCTCGACCTTTATTGTGGAGGCATTCCTATTCATCTAGTCCAATCTTAGGATTCTGTTTGCAAGAGAACTAAACATCTCTGACAGGATACATGGGTATCTATTTGGATAACTAAGAAAGAACAAACATAGTGAACCAAGAAAAACAATATAAACATACCTCATTCCTTTAGGTGGAATTTGAAGAATCACATGAAATATTAATTGTCCAATTGCTTGAATAGTATATTGGTTCATCTTAGATTTTTTGTTCATATTATTTTATTATCCAATATCCTGATTTTAACTTAAACTTATTTTAGTATTGCATGCAGGTGTTGCCAGTTGTTGTTGCATGCAGGTGTTGCCAGTTGCTGCTAGTGTTGTTCAAATCTCCATCATTATGTTGGATAAAAAATTTGCGAATTATGTCCAATTTTGTAAACAAATATCTTTTATGGTCGAGCTAAATTTGATATAGTATTTGTAACTTACGTTATATACTCTTGATGATGTTTTATAAAAATTTAACTTTTGGGATATGTTATTGGTTGTTTAATTATATTAATTTGATTGCTTTGGTTAATTTAAGACTCTCTTGGATGTTGATTGAGGCAATGCATAAAGATATTGCACCATTTATTATGTGTTTATGTTTAGTTTATGAATTATATTTGTGGTTCAAAATAAAAATTGGCTGCAAAATTAAATTTTGAAAAATATACTGGAACATTAGTAAATCGTTTCAAATCTAGCCAAAAGAATAATGTAGAAACTGTTGCAAATTATATATAGGAATATATGCAAAACGATTCAGAATGACATTTAGGAATGTTTGAAAGACGTCCCAAAATATACTTTAGGAACGTATTTTATGTGTTTCAAAAGTGAATTTTAGAAACACTTCATAGACGTCCCAAATAGATTTTAGGAACAAATTATTTGTGTTCCAAATTCTAATCTAGGAACGCCTTCTAACCGTTCCAAACGACAATTGGAAACGCTTTATAACTGTTCCAATAATTGCAACGCCATTTTTAGGAACGATTGTTATATGTTCCTAAAAATATTAGGTACATTAAAAAATTGTTCTAAATGTCTTTTTTGGTGTAGTGAAGGGAATTGGGTCCTAGTATTGGGCTTAAACTATTTTGGGTTTTAGTATTAAAATTTGGATTATATTTGATTAGGCCTTATATAAAAATAGCTTATTGTCTATAAGCATATTCTCATATAGGGTTTTACATATGGGATAAACTTTATTTTTCCTCAAAAGGTTTTATCGTATTTTTATCGATTATAAGAATATGCAGATATTTTTATAAGTACATATAATATTTTCTAAGATATGGGTTAACTTCTCCAAAAATCACACTCCTTTATATTAGAAACATTGGTCATGGCTGATCATGTTCATATATTTTCTTTGCCACTTTGGGACTTCTTCATGCCTACCCTAGACAAACGGACTACTCTAGACTCAACGGAATTGTCAATTTCACCATCTAAGGACCCCAGGCGAGTACAATTTATTGTTGTTTTCGATATTGATCCTTACTATACAACATTGTTAGTATTAGATATGTGATTTCCGTTTTCATGTTTTTGATATATTTTGTCGTGTCGGGGAGGTAAAGTACCAAGGATGTGTGATCTAACCTTATACAGTGTATACCGTGTAGACAATGATTTATTTATACCGTGTAGACAGTGATTCATTATTGCATTATACCGTGTAGACAATGTTACATTATACAGTGTAAATATCGTAGACAGTGTCGCATAATTATCCCGAGACCGGTCACATATCAAAGGTACTTCAGTCAGTTAGTCGGTGAGTATTTCTTTATAGTTTATTTACTGTATTTCTGTATTTAGTTTTTAATCTATCTTTTATTTTTCAAGTCATATATTTAAAGGCTAACCTCTGTTGTATAGTCATTTTCATATATTGGAACTGTATTCAGTGAATTGTACTCGTTCCATCCTAACTGGGTAATCCAACATTTTTCAGGTTAACCGCGACTATGTTTAGCATTAGTAAGACATGTGTACTTGCAGGCCAAACCTAGAGACTAGTTAGTTACTTGAGTATTTATTCATTTGTTCCTTTAAATTGTGAGACATTCTACTTGTATCAAATGTAAAACTTTGAATATGGTAATTAGTTATTGTGAATGAGTATTATTTGTGAATTGAGCATTGTGGCTAGACAACGTTCTACCGCCGACACTGCGGCGTAGGCTGGCTTGGACACGCATTCGTATCCCAAAAAGCGGGTGTGGGTCGTGACAAGTTTTTTGGGTGGCCCATGCAGGTCTGTTTTTGCAAAAGATTGCGAACTCGTGATAGTACTTAAGTTAGTCGTGCTATTACGAGCCTACGACTACGAAATGCTCATTCACAACTAGGAGTAAGTCAATTTTAGGAGAATGGTTAGGACTAGGAGTTCCTAGTTTAATTTGACAGTTGGGTAGTTAAGGTTGCTACATAGGCCTCATCGAATTCTAAATCCTGTTAGATGATTGTCATAGAAGGATGCACTATTGTATTCTGATTCAATAGTATTTCTAAGGTGGGTAGATTCGTAACCCCTCTTTCCGAAGGTTTGGTAAATATCCTTTTATTTATTTGTTTAAATTAAAATATGATTTTTAGAATTTTATAAATATTGTTATAGAAGGCTTTAGTCACGATTAAGTTTTGGAGTACAAGATAACCAAGAATTCTGGCACTGAGAGTGTGGTCGAGTCTTTGACTAGTGTTCTAGCCATGGTAGAGAAGGCTGAGTCATAGGTGTGTACTAACTAGGAAAACCAGACCAAATCGTGACATAACCCTAGGAATAATTTAATTACTTATTATTAAGATTATTGGCTTTTAGAAGACCTGGTTATTCCAAACTAGCCCGAACCCAACCGTCAGTTCCCGTTCCCAGAATACGTATTTTTTTAATACATGTACTGCTTTAATATATTTTTATTTATCATGTATTACTCTGTAATTAAACCCCTTTAATTTTATGTTAATTAATTTTCTGCAATTTTATTTCTGTATTTTATTTTCTGCTTTTATACTCTGCTTTAGCTATACTTTGGGTTCGGCTTGGACTGGTTTAGTTAAGTTGGTTCATCATGAACCGAAACAAACCCCCACCTACCACCACCCCTTCCATTTAAAGCCCACCCTTCTCTCTCTTCATTACTTCACCATTACTCTTCTTACACTTCTTCTTCCTCCATAACTCTTCTCCACCTACTCAGCCGCCAAGGCAAGTGCCAAACTTGCTTTTTGAAGGATCACCATTATTGTTCCATCATCTTCCTTACTTGATTTTGAGCCTCTTTAGCACTTAGCATTTTTAATTTCCATGGTTCATTTCTTGTAGATCTAAGTTTAATGTATTTTCAGATTTCTTAGGTTTTGATCCAGTAAACTTTGTTATCTTTAAGTTTTGATGGTTCCATGTCGTAGAGAATTTCGTTCTACCCCATTTTGACCTATAGAAGTTCAGATTTGGGCTTGGAATGAAGGATTTAGAGAGCTTGGAAGCAATGGTTTCCATGGTTCTGTCCTTAGAAATTTGGAGAAGAAGAACAGATCCTGGCCGCATGACAGTGCTTGACCGCATGAGTTTTCATGCGGCAAGTCTTAGATAGCCGCATGGGCTTAGTTAGCCGCATGAGCTTATCTGCCGCATGAGTTTTTAGCTAGCCGCATATGCATTCAGTCCCTCAGCCGCATGGCGCTGCATGACCTCTCAGCCGCATATAGGCTTGCACCTATTTCAGCCGTATGGAATTTCCTCTGGCCGCAGAGGGACAGGTCATCCGTAGCCATATGAGATATTTCTCAGCCGTATGGGTGCGCGTTGCTTGCAACCGCATGAATTCAAAATCCGAGCCGCATGAGGCCAGTCATCCGCAGCCGCATGAACTCCCATTGTAATTTAGCCGCATAAAGCTTATTTGCGTCCAGCCGCATAGGCCTATTCTTTGAGGCCCCATATGAATTGTTATTTCCAGACCGCATAGATGGAGCCCGACTTACCTAGCCGTATAAATAGGCATCTGCCTATGGCTGTCCATAATGCCCTTTTGACTGATTCTATCCCGAGTTGGCATTAATTAAACATAAATTGCTATTTTGGTATTAATTGATATTGATTGACATATGTTACCATTGATTGATTGACTTGGCATTTATTAACATTAATTATTGTCTTGACATTAATAAACAGGGATTGTTATCCTAATTTAATAATTGATCATGCATTCCTAGTTGGAACTAAGAGACTGGCTAGTCGTCTTATTAAATTGAATGAATGAGACACGTTCATATTATAAACTATTGAGACCGACTGGCTGATCCCGAATATTGACATACAGGCACATGCAGGCTTCGGTTTATTTATTTATTAATAAATTAATTAATTAATTTATTTTCTACAAACAGCAGCATGTGCACTTTATGGTCAAGGCATAATTATTCCGTGGTTAGTTTTGACTGTTGTATTACGCTATGTAAAGACCTACAACCTAACCGCACGGGTATCGTTGTAGAGTTGTGCATATCGTACCCCATACAAGTACTCATTCTGAATGACCATGATCCACGGCATGGGATTTCACTCAACATAGAGACTATTAAGTTAAATAAAATAATGATTGCATGAAGAGAATGGATTCCCGAGTTCTTACATGGCAGCCCTTTTGGGACTATTAAGTGCCCGATAGGTCGGCTGGTTCCCACAGATACTGCAAATCTGCCACACGGGCAGGGAGCAGAATCTGGTTATATTATTTATTGTATATATATTGATGACGGGCGTCCCGCTGGGACTCGTCTAATTCATGATTGGCACAATTGATTGACTGGATAGACTAGCCTTGCTTGCACATATTAAGAACTGAGGAATCCCTATTGCATAATTCCAGGATAACTTGGAACTCACAGTAGCAAGCCGTAGAAGTTGCATGGCAGTTTAAATTGATTTATTTGTGTACTGTCTCTACTCTGATGACTAACTAAGACGATCGGAATATCAGGACATGACGGGTCAACTTTTGTCCTTGTTTGGTTGGGAGGTTGGTTCAAAGTGTCGTGATATGACGTGAATCCCAGTAGCCAGCAGAGATATTTTTATATGTTTCCTATTACTGGTTTATTTCTCATATCGTGCTTCCTTGCGGTACTTGCTATTAGAGGTCTAACCTCTCTGGTTTTGTATGGCCAGATTTAGAGCCAGTTCCTGAGGATCCAACTTACTTTTACCTCCAAGATGGTCAACACTAGAAGGATGATCGCAGGAGGACTCGAGTGGGTTTCTTACTTCTCCGCTCGTTTTGTTTAATACTTTATACTTGTCGTTTGGCACCGACATGTTAGTCGAATTGTCTTGTACCTATTTTGCATAATTGTAACTAAGTCAGGCTGTAGCTGATAACAATTGTGTATACTTACTACATCATCTGGCTGTATTTTGTAAAGCCAGATATCAAGAACATTTTGACTGAGCGTTTGGGACGCCTTACTGCTTTATCTCATATGTTCTCTATTTCTGTTTTTTGTTTGAATAATTGAGACAATAGATTGGAAGTGACAATAGAGAGACTTTTATGTAGTATGCACCCCCTCGTCGTATTAGACAACATTGATCGTATTATACGGTATTCATCTACCCGTAATACGTAGCTGGCTGAGTCATTCCCTCGCTCTCCAGTATTCTGGTTCTGGGACGTGACAAGGTTTTAGTGGTGGCCCATGCAGGTCTGATTTCAGACTTGTGGGGTGTTTCGATTTATAGGGTGTCTCAATCACACATGTTTCTCCTTGATCTCCTGACTCGTTACTCTCGACTCCCGCTTGACATTCTGGTATCCTTTGACTTCATTGATCCTTCCTGTCCGGTCGTTTATTGTTCTCTTATCCCTTTTCTTAGGGGTACTTCGTCCGCACCTGTCAGAGCTGGATAGCAACAACATGGGCAACATGGACAACATGACCTGGTTGGTCAGCAATAAGGGCTAGTACTACCTCAAGAGACTATCCAGGAAGAAGTGATAGTGGAAGCAGCAGCTAGATCGCAGTATCCAGAGGTTCCACCACCACCAACAGTTCCACATACCCCCATGGAAGTGGTCACACCGGCTCTTCTGGAGATCATGAGAGGGATGATGGCTACTCAACAACACCAGATGTTAGCCCAGCAGCGCATGCACACTCAGTTGCAGGAGCAGAACGTACTACTCAACCAAGGATTGCAGACGGCATTGGAAAGAGGGACGAGACCAGATCCAGGAGCATCAACCAGGTTTTGTAAGTTCAACCCCCGTCGTTTCGAAGGCACGGAGGATGCCATCTCAGCAGATGCATGGCTTAAGGATATTGAGGCTATTTTGACCGCGGCTAAGGTGCCGGCAGAAGAACGTGTGGATCAGGTGAAGTTGCTACTTCAGGATCTCGTACGTGATTGGTGGAAATCGGAGGAGGTAGGTATCAGACGTCCCGTTGCTTGGGACGATTTCACAGCAAGATTCAAGACGAAGTACTATGGAGTTGTGGCGCAGTTTGAGCTACAACAGAAGTTTATCAACCTCAAGCAGGCTGGCAAGACGGTAGATGCTTATGCAGCAGAGTTCTACAGATTGAGTAGGTTTGCCCCAGAGATGGTAGCAACGGAGCGCCAGTGGGCGATGAGGTTCCAGCAAGGGTTTCATCTTAAGCTCTTGCAATTGATAGAGGGGCACAACTACCAGACTTTTGACGAAGTATTGACGGCAACTCGAAGGCATGAGATCACCATTCAGAGGATCACGGCAAGGACTGGGGGTCAGAAGAGATCCACAGTCAGATTGAAGGAGGAGAGGGAGCAGCGCCTCGAACAACAGCACCATCCCCTGGCATTCGCATCCACGATATAGCAATGCGAGGGCCAGCACACCACCCAGGCAGCAGCAGCAGCAGCAACAGAGGAAGAACCAGCAACCCCCAACGGGCTGCATTTATTGTGGGAAGATAGGGCACACTAAAGATGTGTGTCGGGCATTGAACGGACTGTGTTTGATATATGGAAATCCAAATCATCGGGTTACCACATGTTCCATGAATTCGAGGTCAAGAGGACCAGTGCACCAGTTTTCTGTTCTGTCAGCACCAGGGGCAGAATAGTATCGAGGACCAGCAGTGGCAGTGAGACCATTGGCCCAGCGTCCGTTAATGCCACAGGCTCAGATGTTTCGGAGCAGGGACCGTCGATACAGCAACACCAGCATAGACCACCCCAGCATCATCAAGGCAGGGGCCAGCAGCAGCACCAGGCTAGGCCACAACATGGGAACCAGCAAGAAGGTCGAGGGCAGGCATTCACTCTGTCATTAGAAGAGGCATTAGCATCGGAAGATGTTGTGGCAGGTAACATTCTCGTCGCCTCATATCCCGCAGTAGCATTGTTTGATTCGGGAGCATCACACTCATTTATATCTGCACAATTTGTGACACGGCTAGGAATGGAGTTCGAGGCATTGCCAGAGAGGTTGAATATACTCACTGGTAATGGGCTCGTAGGAGTTAGTAGGGTTATTCTAGCATGTAGCGTTGTAGTTTACGGGCATTTCTTACCCGACCGGTTGATAGAATTTCCTGTCGAAAATTTCGACGTTATCTTAGGCATGGACTGGCTGAAAGACAGTCATGCGACAATAGATTATCGTAGTAGGAGTGTATCTTTGATATTCCAGGCATGAAGAGATTCACCTTAGTCAGATCAGAGGCAACTCAGTAAGAGCAGGGAGAAATAACGGCAATGGAAGAAGTTCAAGTTCAAAAGGTAGTTGAAGAGTTTCTTGATGTATTTTCGAAGAACTTCCAGGGCTACCACGGTTAGAGAGATTAAGTTTA
>JANAVB010016197.1:9554948-9702312 GCA_029216955.1 Iris pallida | reverse complement strand
TATATTTATATATTTATATATATATATATATATATATATATATATATATATATATATATATATATAGAGCCAGATCAAAGTCCCTCTTAAATCCCCCTAAAAACCTCCTCACTCTCAGCCGTCCATTAATGTTAATAGAATGTTAATATTAATGTTAATTTTAATTTTAATATTAATGTTAAATACTAAAATTTATTTTTATTTTATTTTATATTAATGTTAATGTTAATATTAATATTAATGTTAATATTAAATTTAATATTAACTTTAATGTTAATTTAGTATTTAACATTAAATTAACATTAAATGGACGGCTGAGAGTGAGGGGGTTTTCTAAGGGGGGCTTTCGATCCGCTTCCATATATATATATATATATATATATATATATATAGATTATATATATTATAATATATCTATTATATATATATATATATATATATATATTTGTGGTGTGTATGTGTGTTTGGTGTGTGTGTGTGTGTGTATTTTATAAATAGCCATAGGTACTATTATTTAGTACTATAATTATTGCTATTATATTACTATTAGTATTATTTTGTACTTTCAAAAATATAGCATTGTAGAATATTTTGCTTGAGTCTTGTTGTTGGATTTCTATGCTAATGGTTTTTAGAGAATTTTCTTGGAAGAACGTGAAGTTCTATTTGATATTGGCCTTTAGATGTATTTGGCATTTGTTTTGGGAAAAAGATATATTATATATATATATATATAATATATATATATATATATATATATATATATTATATATATATATATTAGTTGGGTTAAGTATATTTTTGGTTATTGCAAATGGGCTTTTACATATTTTTGAGATTTGCTTATGAACAAATATGTTAAGTATTTTAAGGTTAATATTTTTGGGCTGGGTTTGGTCCAACTGGCTTAAATAGGATTTTATTTATTTATTATATGTGGAGTATTTATAAGTATATTTTAAATGGGCCTTAGTTTAATAGGCTTTGGCCCTATATTTTTACAAATATATCTTGTAATATGAAAAGTTCTATTTAGGCTTTGGGTTCATTGAAGTTTTGGTCTAATAAAATATAGAGTTTCCAAATATATTACATAAATATCCAAATATATTATTGTATTGTTATGTTTCTCAATATGGGTTTTATAAGATTTTTAGAACAGTAATGTAAGTTATTTGGGTTGATATTTATCATTTGGACCCTACTGATAACTACTCATATTATGGGCCTATTTTTTTTTTTCAACACTACTTTCTGTTCATCATCTCAAAAACTACATCTGCAATATTGGCTACAAGCAAAATATTAGTCAGGTTCACGAAGGAAGGTTGGGAGCTCCTTGACATGTCTCTATATTATGGGCCTATATATATACTAGGTTCTTTTATAAATTAAAATATTATCGTTTTAATGCTTGATTATTTCCAAGCCTAGCAGATTTTGATATATAATTTTATTGAACCGAAAATATATTCTTAGACCTATAATCCTAAAGTTACATATATATGTATAATATTTTCAAAATAAGTTGTTATAATTTTTATAAGTTTTATATATAAGTATCTAATCAGTTTATCAATAATTTTTGACATAAAGATACATTTATTAAGAAATATTAAATTTTCTCTAAAACAAATCCCTTTATTCTTAATGGTGACTAATCATATTCATATTTTCTTGCCAATTGTGGGCTTCTCCATATCACACCGTAGCTAAATGGACTATTTTGGACGCAATGGTATTATCTGTTTACTATCTAAGAACTACAGACGAGTATATTTACTGATAGTTTTTATATTTGATAACTTCTATGATTCGTGTATTTAGTAATGTCTTACATATATTTTTTGTTAACTCTCGACACGATGGTTACACGATGTAGTATTTTATGGATTCCTGATAGTTATATTCATGATTGCTATGTTTGTGACAAAAGTATGATTCCTTGGTCATGACCTGTTTGGATCCATTAGTACTAGTCGGGCGGGAAAATACATTAGTAGACATGTAATATATCCAGAAATATCCCATTGGAATAAACTTGAATAATTACAGGTGCACACGTCACGTGAGGTTGGCCGGATGTTACCTACCTACCCCTTTACTTGTCGAAAATGGTATTTCAACACACTAGATAAATGCAGTTTTCTGGTTCTACTTATACATTGCTAGTTGTAGTTTTCAGTTTTAGTACTGTTCTCACTTGCCTATATTACCATGCTTATCTGCTTTTACTCTATGTTCAGTTCTATGATTCTATGCTCCTCTATCATCATGTATTTCATTATTATTTACTATTTTATAGACTTTATCAAATTAATGGAACTGTTGTTAGAAATGTACTCGTTCCATTCCTAACTGGAAACCATTTATTAAGTTAATCACGGCTACTCTTAGCATTGGGGAGATACGGGTGTAATTGTCACGCCCTATTACCGAAATACAAGGACGAGCTTGGCCAGCTACACCGTATGACGTATGAAGATGTCACATAGCGGTCACGTCTGTCAAGAGACAAGGGTGTATACTACAATCAAGTCGCCTAGGGTCATATATTACATATGTCTTAATCATTCAAAGCAAGGAACATCAAATAATGAACAAATATGATAAAGTAGTAAGGCGTTCCCGAAGCTTCATCAAATGATCATAAGAAACTAGCTCTATGTCACTCTCATTTTCCCTTATACGTATTTCAGTATACGTATATGGATTTCTGATATTTATCAGGTGGACCGTAGTTAGACTTGTCTTACATAGCCTAGTCTTGGTTTAATCTTGACTTGGTTTGGTTCAATTTGACTTGGTTTGGCTTGGCTTGGTTTGGTTTGAGATGGAGATGGATGATATATAACCCAACTCCTTCTCTCTCTCCTCATTCACTTCATTTACTCTCTCCCACCTACCAAGTCCTAGGCAAGTGCAACTTGCTTCATGATGGATCTCAAATTTAATTTTTTTATTGTCTTCCTTACTTGATTCTAAGCCTCTTTAGAACTTGTTATTTTTGTTTTGATGGATAGCTTTTTATAGATCTAAGTTTTGATTTGATCTAGTGAAACTTGGTATTTTCGAAAACTAGTTATTTTTGTTGTAGAAAATCTCGTTCTACCCATTTTTACCTTTAAAAAGTTAGATTTCGATTTATTTTGAGGGACTTGTAGACTTTTGAAGTTCATGGGTTCAACCAAGCATTTTTATGCTGGTTGGAGAAGATGAACAGTGTGCGCGCACGCTTTTATGTGCCGTGCCATCTAGATTGCATGTGTTATGGCGCAACCTGGCTCCTGGGTTCTGGCGCAACCTGGCTCCTGGGTTCTGGCGTAACCTGGCTCCTGAGTTTTGGCACAACCTAGCTTGGCGCAACCTAGCGTGCACACCCTGACTTGGCACAACCTAGGGTGTAACGCCCCAGTCCCAAAATACGTAGGACTAGGAACGTAGACATGCCAGCTGTATACATACGAAGTATACTCCAATATATGGAAACCTCGTATGAATACATAGCTGTAAAATGCAGTAAACCAAGGTAATCTAATCTCATCCACGAAATATAAGAATAAAAGATGTTATATACTGATAATGAATTGTCATTGATACATATAGTTGGGCGGAGACAAATCCACTACCAACTATGAAAAGAAATACAAGATATACAAAGAATAATTTTGGCTAGCGAAGCAAAGACGATCTAAGCGCAATCATCCTCGAAGAAATAGAGATGGTCACAGCTAGAGCTAGAGCACCTGCGAAAGACAAGAACACACACCTGAAGAGATAACCAGGTCCTCAGAGGGACGTAACAAGACACATAATATCATTCCATATAAACTGAATAAATATTGCTCAAATAAATAAGTCAATTGAATTTATAACATGGTCTAATACGCACCTACTGAACGAGCGTACCATCCCCCCAACCAAACAAGGACAGGAGATGGTAAACTAATTCACGGTGACGTATCTTTCCAGGCTAAGAATCCAATATGGTATCCGGACCCCAACAAGGTTCAATACCTTCTCATCGAAGTAGTAAGTCACACCTACAACCAAGCAAGGATAAGATGTGACGAACTAATCCGTGACAAGTTATTGTTCCAAGCCACGGTCAGATACAAGTACCCAAACCAAAGGTACTCATACCTAGCGGATAAGGGTAGCCTAACCGTTCTAAGTGAATGTAGTTTAAGAACAATTCATGGTCGCATGACTACCGGGTCAAGTCAGGAAAATATCAATGCAGTACAGTACCTCAGTAGTGAGTCACAACACCATATACTATTCCTCAGTATCGAGCGAGTCTATAGCATAGTCTACCTATCGTTCCTCAGTAACGAGCGAGTCTACGATAGATAGGGTGGTAGTCAACTTCCAATCATGTTCTTCCCGTCCAATGCTAACTCTATAACCGCTAAGTCAACTAGCATGCAATCCTCTATTAGCGATTATTCCTATCACACGGCTTGTACGTATTGGTGGCCAGCAATCACGCACTTCCGTATTCTACATGCGACACATAACTTCATGGTACAACGTGTCAAGGCCATGAATGCAACACAAAGGTGGTCCCTTAAATCTAGATTTAATTGTAAAAAAATAATACATAGCAGAATATAAATGAACAGTAAGTTCTAACAGGTTATGCCATGCATCACAGTTTATTTTGCATAAAGAAAATAATGAACATGCATGAAATATGAGCTAAAATAATTTAAACAGCAAATGGCAAGGTATCTTGCCTGAGGTCCTTGCTGGTGAAATCGACAATCCATTGGGTACAGAATAGTCACAGGGCTACCAAGATAACTCAAACGATGTGACAAACTTCTAAAATAAAAACCAAAAGTAAATATTCTGGAAAATTTATGGGAAAAATATATGATGTTGGTTTTTTCTGTCAGTGTTTCGAAACTTTAAACGGATCGTAATTCTGGTTTCTGGTTCTCCCAGAATCTCAAAAACACTAAAACGTATCAGATTTCGAACCACTAACACTCCACAAATTTTCCAGAAAATTAAGTTCCAATTTATGAAAAATAAATTTATATTCAGAAAATATACCTCAATACGATTCCAACAAAAAAACTGGAGGTCAAACGGAGTCCGAGTTGGGAGTTATGGTCATTCGAAGTTGCTACAACCTTTGAAAATTGAGGCTGAATTTATGACGAAAAAAGAGAGAAATTTTGACAAGGATGGTTTGAAAGATGATTTATGGTGAAAATAATATGGAGGAGACCTGCCTATTTATAGGATGTGGGAATTCTCATTAGATAAGAATTAGGATTCCTTTAAACCCAATTAGATATTTCCTAATTTAATTTAAAAGCAATCAAATCCAAATCCAAATCCAAATCCAAATCTAATTTAATCAAATCAAATTCTCTTAGTTTTAAAATCAATCATTAAATCCTCAATTTAATCTATTTAAATTTTTATCTCAAAATCAAATGGGATAAATAAATTTTGAATATTTAACTATTTAAATAATCCAAAAATCAAATCAAGATTTAAATGGCCACCATAACTTCTAAATATTTTTTCAAAATACCAATAATAATAATTTCAAAAATAATAAATATTTTTAAATATCTTTTTAAATAATAAAATATTATTAATAAATCTCAAAAATTACATTTTTTTATTTAAAATAGACTAATAAATAATTACGAAATATATGTATACACGAATGCATACATGATTATGCTTTCCTAGTATACAATAAAATATTATTTTGATTAATAACTGCTAAAAATAAAAGGCTTTCTATAGCAAGAATAATATTATATAATATTTGAAAGTGTATAATAAAATAGAAAAAAGTTTTTCTAAAATAGTACGCTCACACATATTCGTACTTGACGAGCAACTACGAAAAATAAAATTTCGTGCGCGACGTACAATACGATTATGCGACGCATAATACAAAATTTTAAATCAGTACCAAATTTTAAATAATAAAAAAATAGTAGAAATTTAGGGGTTTTACATCCTACCCAACTTAAAGAATTTTGTCCTCGAAATTAAGAATTAGGAGGGGGGAGAAGGCACAACGGTAGATAGGAGGGTTTAAGGAAGTTTATATGGTCGTAGTCTAGGTTGAGGGTATGATTAAGAGACGATTGTAATAACTCTTAAATTCAAGTGATTAGAAGTCAAGATTGTAAAATTTAGTGTTGAGGGAAAGTCGAGTAGTTCAAGACAAAGATATGGTTACATTGGGTAATGGTCATGGTGATAGGACAGTTAGAGGAGTTTAGTACGACGCTTCGTCCTTCTAAAATAGGTGAAGGCGAACGCAATAGAGTTCGAAGGAGGCGTTATCGAATACGAATACGTGGTTCAAAGGCTACCGAATAATTCAAAGGAGTTGTCAAGGTAGTCGCAGATGGGACTCTAGATGACAATTTAGCGATGTCCCCATCCATATGAACGTAGATAAAAGTGAACCAAAGTGCACTCGGTTGATCAGACCATTATGCACCGGTTCGATTAGACAATATGTTAGTGGGTGCAACCCAATAAAATATGTCATGATCAAGCTTGATAACGAATAAGCTTGCAAAACTGAAGCTACGTTAGCAGCGCGAGATAGTCAAAATATGAGCAAGGGAGGTACTGATGAAGGAAATTTAAATAGTCCCGATCTTTTAACATCAAGCTCGCCCTAAGTTCGGGCCTATACAGTTGTCTTGGTTGACTAGCTAAGTTAGGTGCTCTGAACTTATAGGCTAAGCAAACTTATCCACATGGGTCCAAGGAGAAAGGCTTTGTTGGGCCGTGAGGTATTCTACCCAACTTACAAGAGTTAAACTAGTAATGGGATGAGACAATGGGTTAAGCAATCAATAAAGCACAAATTTAAGCATTTAAGGAACTAAGTAGACAACAAAATTCACCTATCGGGTTAAGGGATTAGGTCAAGGTTGGATCTCTTAATTGAAGTCGAAAAGTATTTTGTGTCATGGTAGAGGTTATAGTTTTACCATTTGACCAGAAGGTTCTATCATGAAATAGTGTACAGGAGACATGTTTAGTGGGACATGATACATCTACATGAAGGTGGACTTGTCTAGGTCTTCATAAAATTGTTGGAAGAAAAGTGTAGTGTTGTACTCCAATATACAAGTCACGGTAGGGACGCCAGAAGATCAAAAATAGAAAGTGGGAGTTCACGAGGTGATAATTAATGCACAAAAAAAGAAGATCATGTTAAAGCATGAAATAAATTATTAAAGAATCCAGTAAAAATAATTTAGGAACACATTTCGGAGAGAATAGTCTCCTAGATGAATACAGTTAAGGGACCATTACTCATTATTCAAATTGCAAATGGGTTAGAAGGTCATAATTAAAAGATCTAGAATTGAAGGAAGGTCGAGTAAGTCGAGGTGGAAATATAGTCACATAGCTGGGTTGATGACTACACACTTGTGTATATACTACTATCATGGCATGAGTGACATGGCAATTAGTGTGGAATACTTGTAACTCATTAGGGCTACCTTTGTGGCCTATCATTAATATTTTACTCAAGTTTCCTCCAAATTTTTTAAAAAAATAAACTTTCAAAAATATACCACCAAAATTTGTATTTACTCCAAGCCGTTCAAATTCATCAAAAAAAAAATTTAATCACTCTCATAAATCTTAAAGCAAAATTTTATCACGTTACTACTAACATTTTCCAAAATTAACGTTTAAATTCAACTATTTAACTCAAGAGTTCATAATTTACGAATCCATAAAAATTTCACAATCAATCAAAAATTTAACACTCTAAAATTTTCCAATAACTCATAATAAAACTCTTAGCATATTAAAAGCAATCTCAAAAAAAATTAGCACAATGCTCTCATCAATTTTAACTTCTATTCATGCTAAGTTATTCCAACAAAATCATGACTTTTAAATGGTAACTTCCTTTAATCAATCAAAAACTTTCCATCACATCCTTCGAAATTCTTCCAAAAATTTTAATGTTAGCAATCCCTCATTAAACAAAATTTTCAAATAAACTTATCAATCAAAATCTTTTTACCAAAAATCTAAACAGATTTGTAAATCCTCAATCATAGGACACCATTTAAAATAAAAATTTCTCAAAAATCGTTTTCATAACTTTCAAATATTTAAACCAAAGTTCACCGTCATTACTTCCACTTAAAAATTTAAATTTACTAAACACGAAATCGCAAGTTGTACAACGTAAATTTAAATAATTCCTATGGCCATTTTTAAAAGCTAAGATCATTTTCAAACCAAATTTATAACTGTTCAAAGGTTTATAACTATAATACAATAAACATCAAAACTCGAAAATCAAATAAATTTTATTTGTTCAAAGATGTATATCTATCACCCCAAAACTCATAAATATCACAACTAAATAAATTTTATACTTGGGCAAGGATGTATAATTATATCCAATAATATCAAATCTTGAAAATCAATCAATTTCTTAAACCAAGTATGAAATTCTATAAATCCTCTAGTGTTTACTATTTAGAAATCTCAGGGTTAAAACTTTCCGTGGTAATACCCTACTTTACCAATTACAATCATTAAATCACACTAAAAAAACCCTTTAACTCAATTAGAGTCTTAAATGTATTCTAATTGCCAATATAACCATTCTAGCCATATGTTTGACCTATGAGCATATACTAGTGTAGTCATCTTCCTAGTTGACACTAAGCACGGAAATAAGAATCAACGGCAGAAAAGAATCAAGCAAGATGCAATTCAAGAAAGTCGAACGAGAGTTCAGAATTTGAAGCCAAGGGAAGAGGTCAAGCTGTATGGATGAGATTCCTATAATTCTAATCCTATGTTGCAGGTTCACATCGGTACAGTAACGTAACCGATGTGACAAACTCGACCTGCATGAGCCACCACAAAAACATGTAACGCTCCAATCCCAAAATACGTAGTACTAGGAACGTAGACATGCCAGCTGTATACATACGAAGTATACTCCAATATATGGAAACCTTGTATGAATACATAAGCTGTAAAATACAGTAAACCAAGAGTAATCTAATCTCATCCACGAAATATAAGAATAAAAGATGTTATATAATGATAATGAATTGTCATTGATATATATAGTTGGGCGGAGACAAATCAACTACCAACTATGAAAAGAAATACAAGATATACAAAGAATAATTTTGGCTAGCGAAGCAAAGACGATCTAAGCACAATCATCCTCGAAGAAATAGAGATGGTCACAGCTAGAGCTAGATCACCTGCGAAAGACAAGAACACACACCTGGAGAGATAACCAGGTCCTCAGAGGGACGTAACAAGACACATAATATCATACCATATAAACTGAATAAATATTGCTCAAATAAATAAGTCAATTGAATTTATAACATGGTCTAATACGCACCTACTGAACGAGCGTACCATCCCCCCAACAAAACAAGGACAGAGATGGTAAACTAATTCACGGTGACGTATCTTTCCATGCTAAGAATCAAATATGGTATCCGGACCCCAACATGGTTCAATACCTTCTCATCGAAGTAGTAAGTCACACCTACAACCAAGCAAGGACAAGATGTGACGAACTAATCCGTGACAAGTTATTGTTCCAAGCCACGGTCAGATACAAGTACCCAAACCAAAGGTACTCATACCTAACGGATAAGGGTAGCCTAACCGTTCTAAGTGAATGTAGTTTAAGAATAATTCATGGTCGCATGACTACCGGGTCAAGTCAGGAAAATACCAATGCAGTACAGTACCTCAGTAGCGAGTCACAACACTATATACTATTCCTCAGTATCGAGCGAGTCTATAGCATATAGTCTACCTATCGTTCCTCAGTAGCGAGCGAGTCTACGATAGATAGGGTGGTAGTCAACTTCCAATCATGTTCTTTCCGCCCAATGCTACCTCTATAACTGTTAAGTCAAACTAGCATGTAATCCTCTATTAGCGGTTATTTCTATCGCACGGCTTGTACGTATTGATGGCCAGCCAATCACGCACTTCCATATTCTACATACAACACACAACTTCGTGGTACAACGTGTCAAGGCCATGAATGCAACACACAAAGGTGGTCCCTTAAATCTAGATTTAATGTGTAAAAAAATAATACATAGCAGAATATAAGTGAACAGTAAGTTCTAACAGGTTATGTCGTGTATCACAGTTTATTTTGCATAAAGAAAATAATGAACATGCATAAAATATGAGCTAAAATAATTTAAACAGCAAATGGCAAGGTGTCTTGCCTGAGGTCCTTGCTGGTGAAACCGACAATCCCGTTGGGTATAGAATAGTCACAGGGCTACACAAGATAACTCAGACGATGTGACAAACTTCTAAAATAAAAACCAAAAGTAAAATATTCTAGAAAATTTATGGGAAAAATATATGATGTTTGTTTTTCTGTCAGTATTCCGAAACTTTAAACGGATCGTGATTCTGATTCCTGGTTCTCCCAGAATCTCAAAAACACTAAAACGTGTCAGATTTTGGACTACTGACACTCCACAAATTTTCCAGAAAATTAAGTTCCAAATTTATGAAAATAAAATTTATATTCAGAAAATATACCTCAATACGATTCCAACAAAAAAATGGAGGTCAAACGGAGTCCGGAGTTGGGAGTTATGGTCATTCGAAGTTGCTACAACCTTTGAAAATTGAGGCTGAATTTATGACGAAAAAAGAGAGAAATTTTGACAAGGATGGTTTGAAAGATGATTTGTGGTGAAAATAATATGGAGGAGTACCTGCCTATTTATAGGATGTGGGAATTCCCAATTAGATAAGAATTAGGATTCCTTTAAACCCAATTTAGGTATTTCCTAATTTAATTTAAAAGCAATCAAATCCAAATCCAAATCCAAATCCAAATCTAATTTAAATCAAATCAAATTCTCTTAGTTTAAAATCAAATCAATTAAATCCTCAATTTAAATCTATTTAAATTTTTAGCTCAAAATCAAATGGGATAAATAAATTTTGAATATTTAACTATTTAAGTAAATCCAAAAATCAAATCAAGATTTAAATGGCCACCATAACTTCTAAATATATTTTTCAAAATACAAATAATAATAATTTTGAAAATAATAAATATTTTTAAATATCTTTTTAAATAATAAAATATTTATTAATAAATCTCAAAAATTATATTTTTTATTTAAAATAGACTAATAAATAATTACGAAATATATGTATACACGAATAATGCATACATGATTATGCTTTTCCTAGTATACAATTAAATATTATTTATGATTAATAACTACTAAAAATAAAAAGGCTTTCCATAGCAAGAATAATAATTATATAATATTTTGAAAGTGTATAATAAAATAGAAAAAATATTTTTCTAAAATATGTACGCTCGCACATATTCGCACTTGACGAGCAACTACGAAAAATAAAATTTCGTGCGCGACGTACAATACGATTATGCGACATATAATACAAAAATTTTAAATCAGTACCAAATTTAATATACATAAAAAATAGTAGAAATTTAGGGGTTTTACATAGGGTTCACAACCTGACTTGGCACAACCTAGATTGGCGCAACCTAGCGTGCACAACCTGACTTGGCACAACCTGGCTTGGCGCACTCTTGACAAGTAACAAGTAAACTTGATATGACATGTATATCTTGATAGTGGCCCGTCGAGGCGCACCCCTAACAAGCAATCTTGACAAGTAACAAGTAACCTGACATGACATGATAATCTTAAATGTTGTTGCGACATCTACCCTGACTTGCTAAGTAACTCTTGTTTTCAGGTGGGTAGAGTTGTCACTCTCGTTTCGACATCTAACCTGACATGACAAGTAACCTAACAGAATTCTTTTCAGGTGGGTAGAGTTGTCACTCTCGTTTCTCGTTATACGTATTTTCAGTATACGTATATGGATTTCTGACATTTATCAGGTGGACCGTAGTTAGACTGGTCTTTCTTTGCCTAGTCTTGGTTTAATCTTGACTTGGTTTATTTGATTGGTTTGCGTCAATTTGACTTGGTTTGGCTAGGCTTGGCTTGGTTTGGTTTGAGATGGATAGGATTGATATATAACCCAACTCCTTCTCTCCCTTCTCATTCACTTCTTCATTTACTTCTTCAATTACTTCTCTCACCTACCAAGCCCTAGGCAAGTGCAACTTGATACATGATGGATCTCAAATTTTATTTTTTTTATTATCTTCCTTACTTGATTCTAAGCCTCTTTAGAACTTGTCATTTTTGGTTTTGATGAATGGATTTTTTATAGATCTAAGTTTTCATCTTTTCTTATTTTTCTTGGTTTTGATCTATTGAAACTTGGTATTTTCGAAAACTAGTTACTTCACGTTGTAGAAAATCTCGTTCTATCCAATTTTGACCTTTAAAATGTTAGATTTTGATTTATTTTGAGGGAGTTATAGACTTTTGAAGGTCATAGGTTCAACCAAGCATTTTTATGCTGGTTAGGGAAGATGAACAGTGTGCGTGTGCGCTTTTAAGCGTCGTGCCATCTAGGTTACGTTTGTTCTAGTGCAAACCTAGCTCCTGGGTTCTGGCGTAACCTGGATCCTGGGTTCTGGCGCAACCTGGCTTCTAGGTTCTGGCGCAACCTGGCTCCTGGGTTCTGGCACAACTGAGCTCCTGGGTTTTGGCACAACCTAGCTTGGCGCAACCTAGCGTTCACAACCTGACTTGGCACAACCAAGCTTGGCGCAACCTAGCGTGCACAACCTGACTTGGCACAACATAGCTTGGCACAACCTAGCGTGCACAACCTGAGTTGGCATAACCTAGCTTGGTGCAACCTAGCGTGCACAACCTGACTTGGCACAACCTGGCTTGGCGCACTCTTGACAAGTAACAAGTAAACCTGATATGACATGTATAATCTTGATAGTGGCCCGTCGAGGCGTACTCCTGACAAGCAATCTTGATAAGTAACAAGTAACCTGACATGACATGATAATCTTGAACGATGTTGCGACAGCTATCTTGACTTGCTAAGTAACTCTTGTCTTGACACCGTGGTTGATTTTCTTGATTATGTCTGTACAAGCTACCTGTCTCGTCTTACATCATTTCTATGACATGGATTCCTGATTACCACGGTTAAGGATTCATACTGAATCTGACTAGGGTAAAAACTAGACTGATCAAGTAGTTCATAAAGAGATTTCCCAGCTACAGGTAGTCTCGTTATCTGGGCGCTTAAATTGGACTTATAGCCTGCCGTCGAATATGTCACATTTCCAGTACACTGTCATGTGTTGCACCCCTAAGTCACCTAATCCAACTCTTTCAACTTGCAACTGGATAACCTGGATTAAGTCTACAGGGCTTGTGGCTGTTGGAACATCTCATTGCATCTTATTAGTAATTAAGCTTGTAATAAACCTAGTTAGTTAAAAGTATCAAGCCGTACTTATTGTTTGGCCGTGATTGATGGATAGAGTCCAGTCTAGTCTTGTCTAGACAGTGCCAGTTCAGGATTACTTTAGCACACTACTATTATGCTTTACTCTTGTCGATAAATGAGTAGAGACTAAGCTCTGTTCAGGTGAAGGGTTACAATCCCGGTCCTTATTTGGTTTACGGGTTGTAACTTGGTTACCGAAATAGTTCCTTAGTTATCTTATCGTTTATCATCCTGATTTCCTTAACCCATGTCTTTCATTATCAATTATGTCTTTATGTGCTTATATGCTAGTTTTAGTTCTTAAGTGAAGCCTCCCTTGTGGCACTTGCTCTTTCTGGGGTCTGATCCAGCTGGTTTTGTATGGGCAGATTTTGGAGTAGCTCCCGAGGATCTACCTGCTTTCCAGCCAGATGGTGAACCAGACGTAATTCTGGCAACGAGTGGGTTTCTTATTTTGCTCTCTCACTTTATTGTAAATTATTCTTTTGAGGCGTTTAGCCGTCGAGCAAGTGTTAGCTCGTGTTAAATTTATATTCCTGTCTGCCTAAGGACTGTAACATGATTGACAAATCCTAGGGTTGATCATGTATGACTTAAACTCTTGCTAATCTTCGCATTTTTTATGACTAGCTTCATGATCATCTGAATATGTAATGTATGAGACGCCTTACTTTGTATGTCTGATGATATACCATCTTGTTACATTTACTTGCTTGCTTCAGATTGAGACACTAGGCTTGTTCTTGACCATAAGAGACTGTTGGCTTGTAGTTAAAGCCTCATACATCTAGATAGTCGTGACCGTATTGCGAGGTGGGATTCACTTTTATATACGTAGCTGGCTGTGTCTATCCCCCGCTCTCCAGTATTCTGGTTCTGGGGCGTGACACTCTATAAGTCAGCCTGCCCAGAGAGTCATAAGTACATAACCGTATTCAGCTGCAGTCTGATTTAATTATAATTAAGCATGGAAACTAAATATACAGAAAAATTAGCTAAACAGGTGCTGGTGGCTAAACGCCAGAACAAAATAGATGATACTAAAGTGGTAGGAAAGAAACCCACTCGAGTCCTCCGACGACCATGCTCCTAGTATGCACCATTATTGTCATGAAAGAAGACTGGATCCTCGGGCTCTGCTACGAGATATGGCCAAACAGAACCAATAGGGTCAGTCCCAAATAACAAGTACCAAAAGGGAGCACATAAGAGAGAAACAAAACCCAAGCATAATAATAATAAGTCTTGGCTCATGAGTTATAGGCTTATAATGTATCATTGAGACCATATGGCACCTTTTCAATCATACAAGGAGAAATGTGATGACACAAAATCACAGTCAACCAAATATTGATACAATTGACGATATTATACTTATAATATTTCAATACGACACATGAAGACTGAACTCAGTACACGACGGACGACGGCTCGTACCTGCAGTGCTCAAAGTTTTGAGTCTATATTTTACACTTTTCTTGAGTCTAGACATATGTAAACTGAGTCGTACTGAGCAATTTGGGACTTAACCTATACCTATACCACAAACCAAAAGCTCCACAAAAATCAAAGTAGCCCATTGGACCAGTTCTGTCTCATGGAGACAGAGTTCGTGCCGAACTCTGCCTCCACCCAGAGTTTGGGCCAAATTCTTTCCTCTAAAATCCAGGACCCTAATTTTTAGGGTTGGCTGGATGCTAGTCGTCCAACGACCAAAATTTTGAATTTGACCCAGAATTCTGGCCGAATTCTGCCTACCTAGAATCCTATAAATAGGCCTTGAATTCTCTCATTTTTATTCATCCAATCTTCTTTTTTCTTTTCTCTAAAGCCTTATACAAGCCATACGCTTCTCATCTACTAGCCACAAGCTCCCTAAGCCACAAAGTGCTTAGTACTTTTCAGTTAGGAGTTTGTGCAAGAGTTCAAGAAGTCGCTTGGAAAGTTCCAAGCATCGCCACTGCGATCTCTATAAGAAGTTGACGTGCTCTTCTGAAGAAAAGGCACGGGGTGTAACTACTATTTCATAAATAGTTGATTTAATACTGAGCTAGAGTTCTCAGGCCTGGACTAGTCCTCCACGAGGGAAACCAGGTTAAAATCGGCTGTGTTTGTGTATGCTTTCTCGCTCTTTATTATTTCTGCATTTACTCTGATTATTTACTGTCGGTGAAAGAGTTTAATTTTTAATTGGACATTATTGTCATAAACTCTATTCACCCCCCTCTAGAGTTGCCTATTTATTCTTCAATTGGTATCAGAGCTCTGTTCTCTCAACAAGGACTAACATCCTAGAGCTGATCCATGGCAAGCACACAATCCATGATTTCCAATCACGGTGAAGGGCAGTCCACTCATAGGCCTTCCCTATTTGATAGAACAAACTACACCTATTGGAAAACAAGGATAAGCTTTTATCTCAAGTCGCTAGACTTCGACCTGTAGACCATTGTTACCGATGGTTACAAAAAGCCCGCCAGGATAGTTATCAATGGTGATCTTGTTGAGAAACCCTACGACAAATATTTTGACGAGGAGAAAAAACAGACAAGTCTAGACGCGAGAGCTATTAATGCTTTATTTTGTACAATAGACAGGAATGAGTTTAACAGGGTCTTAACATGCACCACCTCTCACGAAGTATGGAGACTTCTAGAAGTGACGCATGAAGGAACCACCCAAGTCAAGGAGTCGAAAATAAGTCGTCTTACTCAAGAATATGAGGCATTCAAGATGAAGCCAAATGAGACGATCACACAAATGTTTACAAGATTCTTCGACATCATTAACCCCTTATCTTCTCTCAGCAAATAATAAACAAATCATGAGAAAATCCGCAAGCTACTTAGGGGGCTACCAAAGATTTGGAACCCTAAGGTGACATCCATCATAGAAGGAAAAGATCTCACGACTATGTCCATGGAGACTTTGATAGAAAAGCTGATGACTCATGAGCTTGACCTCAAAGACTTCGAAGAGCCTGCTCCTAAGGCCAAGGAGATTGCCCTTAAAGCTTACCGTCGTAGGGCTGATCCTGAAGAGACGGGTGACGACAACTCGGAAGGTGATGATCAAGCTCTCCTTGTCTGCAACTTCAAGAAATTTCTTCGCTTCAATCGAAGAAAGAAGGAACCACAAGAAGATGACGAAGAAGAGCCAACATGCTACAGCTGTAAGAAGACTGGACACGTCCAAAAAGACTGTCCATTCGCAAAGAAGAGCAACCGATATGAAAAACCATATAAGAAGGCCTCCTCAAGAAAATAAGCCAACACAAGCATTTGGCATGAAAGCGAAGCTAGTGACTCCGAGGAAGAAAAGGACTATCCTCAAGACACTGCCAATGTATGCCTAATGGCAACATCCGACAAGGTAACTAGCAAAACTCTCGATGATTTCACTTTTGATGAGCTTGGCGATGCATTCAATAATTTACTAAATGACCACAAGAAAGTCATTAGTAAATATAAACATGCCAAGGAGAAGATCAAAAGTTATGAAGTCGAGATTCAAAGACTTTCGTCTTTGCTTGATAATATTAGAGATACTTCACCCACGGAAGTCACAAATGAGGTGTCTAAGCTTAAATTAAGCCTACATGATGCCGAAGTACGTATTGAAAAGCAAACACGAGAGATCACAGCGCTCAACACTGAGCTTACTGAAGAAAAAAATAGACACAAGATCTCTATTACTAAGATTTATGGCTTGAATGGTAAGATTAGTGAACTGCAAGCTGCCTCTAAGAAATTAGAGACTAGATTGGGAAAATAGGTTGCTCAACCTCAAACCCAATCACATGAGACACACACAAAACACAAGACTGCTCAAAATAGACAAACACGTCATCGACCTATAGTACGTAAATATGCTTACATGTACACTCACTTCCATACAGCACACAAACCATATACACGTAGAAATTATTCTCATAACTATCATTCTAATGTGACACATAATCACCATGCTACACATAGATATAATCATCACTATGTTGCACATAAACAAAATTGCCACCACACTGCATATAGATATAATCATCATCCTGCTGCTACATATACTCATTATCATGATGCTCCACACCACTCTTATCATGCTACACATAGACATCATCAACATGCTCCTAACATAAATAAGAATGCTATATGTACCTATTGTGGATTACATGGACACATCTCACCACAATGTAGAGTTAGAAGATTAGCAGACATGAATATATATGCATGGTTGCCAAAAACTAACTTTTCAGGACCCTCAAGAACTTGGGTACCAAAGGTCACATCTACTCTTGATGTAGATGGACCTTCCCTCCTCAACTAAGGGTAAGTGGATTCTCGATAGTGGATGCTCGCGACATATGACGGGAGACACATATCTTTTTACATCACAATCGATGAAGAGAGAAGGATATATATCCTTCAGCAACAACCTAAAAGGGTATATCATAGGTAATGGTACTATTGGCCATCCTCCTTCTCTTGTAATAAAGGATGTCTGCCTAGTGACAGAGTTAAAGCATAACCTGCTCAGCAAAAGTCATCTTGCTGATCATGGATATGATATTAACTTTGGACAAAATAAATGCTATATTTATGATAGGTCAACAGGAGACATCGCTTTTGAAGGAATAATAGAGGACAACATTTACATTTTCTATCTATCTAGAGATACTAACAGTCCAGGAAGATGCCTCTATGCTCACAAGGATGAGAAATTACTGTGGCACCAGCGTCTTGGTCATGCCAACATGGATATTATATCCAGGCTATCGACTAAGAAGCTAGTTAGAGGCTTGCCCGACATCACATTCAAAAAGGGCACGGTATGTGCCGAATGTGAGTTGAATAAGGAAACTAAGTCTTCATTCCATTCCATAAACACTGTAAGTACTACTAGACCCTTGTAATCTCTTCATATGGATTTATTTGGTCCTAGTAGAGTAGCCAGTTTTGGTGAAAAACTCTACGCTTTTGTTATAGTAGATGACTTTTCTAGATTCACTTGGGTTTTCTTTCTTTCAAGCAAAACTGATGCTATTTCTGTTTTCAAAATTTTTTTTAAGAAGGTTCAAAACAAAAAGGGCTACATGATTACTCGAATCCGAAAGGATCATGGAGGCGAATTCGAAAATACTGATTTTGAAAAGTTTTGTGATTCAAATGGTTTTGATCATGAGTTTTTTTTGTCCAAGAACTCCTCAACAAAATAGTGTTATGTAGCAGAAGAATAGGACTCTTGGCGATATAGCTAGAGTCATGTTGAATAAGTTTTCACTTCCAAAATATTTTTGGGCGGAAGCTGTCAGTACAGCGTGCCATATTTTAAATAGGGTGCTCATTCATCCTATTACAAAAAAAACACCCTATGAGCTTTGGTTTGGAAGAACTCCAAACTTTTCATATTTTAGAGTTTTTGGTTGTCGATGTTTTATCCTTAACACCAAAGACAACTTAGGCAAATTTGATGCCAAAGCTGACAATGGTATTTTCCTTGGCTATGCTGCCAAGAGCAAGGGATATAGAGTGTTAAACAAACGCTCATTAATTGTGGAGGAATCTACCAATATGACTTTTGATGAGGATAATAGTGCAGCACCTACTCTTGACGATGATATTGAGCCATCAACTTCTACTCCGATGAATACCACCACTGAAACCAATTCTCTGGAGGGCTTGACAAAGAAATTCTCTGTCAAGCCGTCACATCCAGAAAACTTGGTAATAGGTAATATTTCACGTGGAGTAAGTACTCGAACATCATTAAGAGACTCCATTGCTAGCACTGCCTTCATTTCACAAATTGAGCCTAAAAATATTTTAGAAGCTTTTAATGATGAGTTTTGGATTTCTGCCATGCAAGAAGAACTCAACCAATTCGAGAGAAGCCAAGTTTGGGAACTCGTTCCTAGGCCAGCTAATCACTCGATTATTGGTACGAAATGGGTTTTTCGCAACAAAGTAAATAAAAATGGTTCAGTTACACACAACAAAGCTCATCTAGTAGCTCAAGGATACAACCAAGAGGAAGGTATCGACTACGATGAGACGTATGCTCTTGTTGCAAGACTTGAATCCATTCGGATGCTTTATGCATTTGCTAACTTTCAAAACTTGAAACTATTTCAAATGGATGTAAAAAGTGCTTTCTTGAATGGATTTATTAAGGAGGAAGTTTTTGTAAAACAACCCCCTGGTTTTAAAAATAAAAAATTTCTCGACCATGTTTTCAAACTCAAGAAAGCGCTATATGGCCTCAAACAAGCCCCTCGAGCTTGGTATGAACGCCTAAGCAATTTTTTACTTGAAAAAGGCTTTTCAAAAGAAAAAATTGACACTATACTGTTTATCAAAAGTTTTCAAAACAATATTCTTTTAGTGCAAATCTATGTAGATGATATCATATTCGGTTCTACTAATGAAAATCTTTGCCAAGATTTTGCTAAGTGTATGCAGAACAAATTTGAGATGAGCATGATAGGGGAGCTCACCTACTTCCTTGGATTGCAAGTCAAACAAACTTCGCAAGGAACTTTCATCAGCCAGTCTAAATATACAAAGGATATGCTGAAGAAATTTGATCTTGACAATGTCAAACCAATCAGCACCCTTATGGCTACTTCGACCAAGCTGGAACCTGATGAAAGTAGTAAACCTGTTGACCAACGTAAGTATCGAGATATGATTGGTAGTTTACTTTACTTAACTGCTAGTCGTCCCGATATCATGTTTAGTGTTTGTTTGTGTGCTCGATATCAAGCTAGTCCTAAGGAACCACACATGTCCACCGTTAAGCGTATCTTTCGATACCTTACGGGTACCATTACAGTGGGCTTATGGTTGTCACCCTCATTTCTCGTATTTCCAGTATTTCGTATTTATACTCGTATCTGGATTTTGGCATGTATTTTTTTTCTCAACTTGTAGGATTTTGGTATTTCCCGTATTTTAGGTTTTGGCATGGCTCGGTTTTATTGGGGATGGTTTGGTTTGGTTCGGTTTTATGTGTTGGAACACCCTAGCCCTACACTCCACCCTCAATACACCACAACTCCCCCTCTTTATATCCCCACCAACCACTCTCTCTCCTCATAACTTCTACCATTAATTTCCTTCTTCTTCTTCTTCTCCTTCCTCCACAACTCTCCCAACCCTAGGCAAGTACACCTTGCCACTTCATGAGAGTCCTATTTTCTTGGTTCATTTGCTAGATTAGGACGTGGTGACCAACATTAGAACTTGGTATTTTGTGATTTGAAGTCTCCTTTGCTCTAGATCTAAGTTATTTCTATTTTCGGATTTTGTATGGTTTGATCTCCTTAAGTTGGATTTTTATGGGTTTTGGTGTTTCCATGTGGAAGAGCATTCAATTCTACCCAAGTTGGAACTTTGGAAATCTGGATTTGGAGTTCGGATGGCCAAGTTATGATGCTTTGAAGCCTTGGGTTCATCCATGGTGTTCTGCTGTTTGGAGAAGACAGTGAGCAGTGTACAGAGCTGTTTAGCTTACGCACACTGAGCTGCGTGCGCTCTTTAGCGTGTGTACGCAGACTTGAGTACGCTTTCTGTTGGAAGCGTGTCTCCTTGAGCGTGCGTGACTTTTCACGTACACTGCTCCCTTGAGTGTGCGTGACTTTTCACGTACATTGCTCCCTGTAGCGTGCGTAACTTTTTACCTATGCTGCTCCCTGTAGCGTGCGTGACTTTTCACCTACGCTGCTCCCTGTAGCGTGCATGACTTTTCACCTATGCTGCTCTCTCAGCGTGCATGACTTTTCACGTACACTGCTCCCTTGAGTGTGCGTGACTTTTCACCTACGCTGCTCCCTGTAGCGTGCGTGACTTTTCACCTTTTGTCACGAACTTGATTTTTACTTAACATGTTTGGAATGATTTTTGTACATGGCATGGTATGACAAGAAACTAGCATAACACGACAGTGACCCATAGTGGTGCACTCCTGACATGACCAACCTGACATGATAGTGGCCCATCGTGGCGCACTCCTGACAAGTACCTTGACATGATTTATCTTGATAACTTAACTTGACCTGCCTTGACACCGTGGGTGGTTCTTTCTTGCTTACTTGTTAATCCACTTGTCCTGTCTTGCATCATGTCTAGGATGGGACTCCTGAGTACCACGGTCAGGAGCTCCTACTAAAATTGATTAAGGTTAATAACTAGAATAACACAGTAGTCATGAAGAGATGACACAGCTACAGGCAATCCCGTTACCTGGGCGCTCTTGGGATCTTTAGCCTGCCGTCGAGTAGGGCACATTTCCAGCACACCGTCGCATGTTGTACCCTCTAAGTCACCTAAGGGTATATTTGTCTTCTGGGCGATGTACCCACCTGAATTCAACCCCTAATTTTTGACCTGGGTAACCTGGATGGTCTGCAGGGCTTGTGGCTGTGGAACAATCTCACTACATCTTGTTAGTAATTAGGCCTGTGATAACCCTAGTTAGTTAAAGTAGTAAGCCGTAGTATCTGCTTGGCCGTGATTGATTGAATGAGGTATAACCAGTTTAGCCATGTCTTGATCCAGTACAAGATTGCTCCCTGTCTTGATTTATTGCATTATTATCTTGTCGATAAATGGTGGGAAAACAAGTTCTGTTCAGATGAAGGGTTACAACCCTGGTCCTTGTTTGGTTTATGGATTGTAACCTGGTTATCGGAATAGTTCCATGGTTATCTCGTCGTATATCATCCTGACATGTTTTCGTGCAATTCTAGTTTTAATATTAGATTTTCTTGTGCTAATTGCTGGCTTTTGTTCTTATTTCGTGGCCCCCTTGTGGCACTTGCGCTTTCTGGGGTTGACCCAGCTGGTTTTGTGTGGCCAGATTTCGGAGCAGCTCCCGAGGATCTACCAAGCTTCCAGCCCAATGGTGGCGACTAGAAGGAACCCGGGCTACGAGTGGGTTTTCTATTTTGTTTCGCTCACTCTATTGTAAATTTATTCTTTTGAGGCGTTTAGCCGACGAGCACCTGTTAGCTCGATGCACTTTTACTTACTGTCTGCCTACGGGCTGTAAACATGATTAACAAATCCTAGGGTTGATCATGTATGACTTAAACTCTTGCTAGTCATCGCATTTTGTACGACTAGCTTCATGATCAGCTGATATGTAATATTTGGGATGCCTTTTATTGTATATTTGGTGGTCAAACATCTTATAATTATATTACTTGCTTGAGATTGAGACAATAGACTTGACCTTAAGAGACTGTTGGCTTGTAGTAAACCCTCATATCTAGACAGCCGTGACCGTATAGTTGAGATGTATTCTATTTCAATATACGTAGCTGACTATGTCTGCCCCCGCTCTCCAGTATTCTGGTTCTAGGGCGTGACTTGGTTTAAGTGGTGACCCATGCAGGTCTTGTCAATCAAGAAATGTGAGGGTTTATCGAATAGATGTCTCAATCAGTATTCGCCCTTGATCTCCGCCCGTGTTTTCAAATCCCTGAAATTCTTGCCCTGATTACATGCTTGTATCGTTGATCTGTCCTGGTCCTTTCTTATTGTTTCCCTGTGTCGTCTTCTTCAGCGGCACTGTACCTGACCCTGCCGATCAGCAAAGAAAAGCACCTCTCGTGGGCCAGCAGCAACCTGGAGATCAAGTCCAGCATTCCGGAGTCGCCTCCAGAGTGATACCTACTGGAGGAGAGTCACCAGTTCGGCCTGTCCAGCCCGCAGAGCCAGATGATGGTACCTTAGTAGGCCTCATCAGAACCTTGATAGCTTCCCAGGATCGTCGAAGCGACGCCCTGCACCAGACAGTTCAAGATGCTTTGACTAGAGGCGGTCATCCAGGGAACCAGGCGACGAACAGCTTCAAGCGATTGAACCCTCCTTTCTTCGACGGCACCGAGGATGCGATTGCCGCAGATGCATGGCTTCAGGATACCGAGGTGGTTCTGGAAGCAGCTAGGACACCCGAGAATGAGAAGGTGGCGGTAGTACGCCTGCAGTTGTTGGACTTGGCTCGCAGTTGGTGGGCAGCGCAAGCCATGGGATTAGTGGCACCCATTGCTTGGGCAGTGTTTAGAGAGAGATTCCAGACGAAGTACTTTGATGCTGTGGCTCGGTACGACCTGCAGACCAGATTTATCAACTTGAAGCAAGGAGGCAGAGCAGTCGACAGTTATGCATCAGAGTTTTCTAGACTCAGTAGGTTTGCCCCCACCTTGGTGGCGACCGAGTTTGATAGGGCCCAGCAGTTCCAGCAGGGACTGCATTTGGAGATCTTGTTGGCAGTTGAGCAGTTCGAGCACCAGACGTTCGACGCAGTCTTGAGAGCAGCTAGGAGGCATGAGTACACCTCCCAGAGGATCGTGGATAGGACCGGAAGTAGGAAGCGGTCCCACAGTCAGATGCACCAATTATCAGCTCCAGCCCCGGCAGCCAGGGGATTGACCATTGGAACTCCGAGGCGGGCGGCCTCAGTAACGTCGGTTCAACATTCGACCCCGACATACCCGCAGCAGCAGAAGCAGAAGCAGACTTCCGCGATGGGATGTTCTTATTGCGGGAAGCCAGGCCATGTAGTGGCGGATTGTCGCAGGGTACAAGGATTGTGCCTGGCTTGTGGAGCAGCAGATCATAGGATAGGGGCTTGCCCGAATAGGGGTGGTTCATCAGCATCCAACCCTTCTAGCTCTTCGGTGAGGAGACCGGCCCCAGCACCAGTTCAGCAGCAGCAGTATCAGTCTTCGCGGCCCTTGCCGCCTTAGTCTCAGGCATTCCAGCAACAACACCCCCAGCAGTATGCACAAGCCCAAGCTCAGACCCAGAATAGGCAGAGAGGTTTCTAGCAGAGGGGACCAACAGCTAGAGGACAAGGTCAGGCCATGATGATGGCTATGGGAGAAGAAGTTGCACCAGGTGAGGTTGTGGCAGGTACTATTCTCGTCAACTCCTCTCCAGCGTCAGTATTATTTGATTCTGGTGCATCGCATTCATTTATGTCTGTACGATTCGCGACTTGGATAGGATTGGAGCCCGAGTCATTATCAGTGAGGCTCAATATTCTTACTGGTAATAGCCTTGTGGGAGTAGATCGAGTGTTTTCCTCGTGTCGGATCGTAGTTAGCGGTAGGGAGTTCCCCGCTAGATTCATAGAGTTTCCTATGGCAGACTATGATGTAGTCCTAGGCATGGATTGGTTGAGGAACCAGTATGCTAGGATAGACTGCCATATTGGCAGAGTTGTCTTTAGTATCCCTGGCGAGCCAGCGTTTTCGTTTTCCAGAGGCACAGTGGAGCCGCCTTCCCCAGCATTGCGGATGGCAGTAGCAGCAGTGCAGTTACCCCGGATAGTTGAAGAGTTTCCAGATGTCTTTCCAGAGGAGCTTCCAGGGATGCCGCCGGAGCGGAAGATTGAGTTCACTATAGACTTGTCACGCCCCAGAACCAGAATACTGGAGAGCGGGGGAATGACTCAGCCAGCTACGTATTACGGGTAGATGAATACCGTATAATACGATCAATGCTGTCTAACCAGACGAGGGGTGCATACTACATGAAAGTCTTACTATGGTCATTTCACATCTATTGTCTCAATCATTCAAATAAGAAACAGTAATACAGAACATGTAAGATAAAGCAGTAAGGCGTTCCAAACGCTCATTCAGAATGTTCTGGAAATCTGGCTTTACAAAATATAGCCAGATGATATAGCAAGTATACACAATTGTTATCAGCTGCAGTCTGACTTAATTACAATCATGTAAAAGTAAGTACAAGACAATCCGACTAACATGTCGGTGCCAAACGGCTAAGTATAAAGGTAAATAACAAAATGAGCGGTGAAGTAAGGAACCCACTCGAGTCCTCCTGCAATCATGCCTCTAGTATTGACCATCTTGGAGGTAGAAGTACGCTGGATCCTCGGGAACCGGCTCTAAATCTGGCCATGCAAAACCAGAGAGGTTAGACCTCTAATAGCAAGTACCACAAGGAAGGACGATATGAAGGACATAAACTAGTAAGTAAAAGAATATAATAATAGATCTCTGCTTGCTACTAGGATTCACATCACATCACGAAACTTCGAACCAACCTCCCAACCAAACACGGACAGAAGTTGGCCCGTCATGTCCTGACATTCTGATAATCCCAGTTAGGTAACAGAGTAGTACAGTACACAAATAAATCATCTTGAACGGCCAATCAAATTCTACGGCTTGCTATTATGAGTCCCAAGTTATCCTGGAATTATGCAATATAGGGATTCCTCAGTTCTTACTATGTGCAAGCAAGGTTAGTCTATCCAATCAATCAATTGCGCCAATCATGTAGTTAGACGAGTCCCAGCGGGACGCCCGCCGTTATAGCATGTACAATAATATAAGCAGATACCGTTCCCTGCCCGTGTGACAGATCTACAGTATCTGTGGGAACCAGCCGGCCCGTCGGGCACTTAATAGTCCCAAGGGGGCTGCCATGTAAGAACTCGGGAATCTATTCTCTCCATGCCATCATTATTTTATTTAACTTAATAGTCTCTACGTTGAGTGAAGTCCCATGCCGTGGATCATGGTCATTCAAATGAGTACTTTCGTACGGGGTACGATATGCACAACTCTACAACGATACCCGTGCGGCTAGGTTGTAGGTTTTGCATAGCGTGATGCAACAATCAAGTCTAACTACGGAGTAATCATGCCTTGACCATAAAGTACACATGCTGTTTTGTAAAATAGATAAATAATTAATTTGAAACCTGCATGTGCCTGTATGCCAATATTCGGGATTGGCTAATCGAGTACAATAGTTCTTACATGAACGTGTCTCATTCATTCAATTCAATAAGACGACTAGCCAGTCTCTTAGTTCCAACTAGGAACGCATGATCAATTATTAATCAATGTCACAATCATTATCAATGGTGACAAGGCATGAAAGTCAATTAGTATTACATGGGGTCGAGCCTATAACTCCTCAGAATTAAGTTCTAGTCATACTGGATATCCATGGATTAATCAAGACACATGACACATTCTACACAATATTCCATATTTACAATATTAACATGTCATGATTTATCAAGTTCATGCAAAAAGGCGTAAGAATATAATAGAAGAATTATCATGCCACCATAAAATGAATAAGTTAAGGAATAAATAAAAACACCCAGGTCAAGAAAGTCATGCTGACAAGTCTAAGCTAAGGCCAAAAGTCACGCAAGAAGTCTATGCTTAAGACCAACAAGTCACGCTAAGTCTAGCTGGGGTGAGTGTGGAAAATGGGCGTGAATAGTGAGTGTGAAAAGTGATACACGCTGGCAAGCGTGAGCGTGAAAAGTCACGCAAGCAAGCACAGCGTGAGCGTGAAGGGAAATTCACGCAGACTCTAGTGAGCGTGAAAAGGTGACAAGAAATCTACGCACGCAAGGATGTGCGTGACTAAAATACACGTACGCTCATGGATGTGTGCGTGACTGAAAATACACGCACGCTCATGAGAACGTGAGCGTGACTAAAAAATACACGCACGCTCATGAGAACGTGAGCGTGACTAAAAATATACGCAGACACGTACAGACGTGTGCGTGACTAAAAATACACGCAAACACGTAAAGACGTGTACGTGACTGAAAATATACGTAAAGACGCATGCGTGACTGAAAATACACGAAAATACGTAAAGACGCGTGCGTGACTGAAAATACACGCAAACACGTAAAGACGCATGCGTGACTGAAAATACACGCAAACACGTAAAGACGCGTGCGTGACTGGACTGATGTTTTACGCGAGCACGTAAGAACGTGTGCGTACAACATTTCCCGAACTCCAAGTACTATAGAGCCTTCGCTCCAGTACCAGAGAAATACACACAAAGTTGATGGACTAAGAACCCATGAACAGCCGAAATAGTACAACTTAGATCTAGAGAAAACCAGCCGTAGAAATCAAAAATGCTAAGAACTAATCTCTCTTGGAATCACGAGAAGAAGGCAAATGAACCATAAAAATGGGTGATTGAGAAGCAATTTTGCACTTGCCTACTGCTGCTGCCGGTTAGGTGGAGAAGTAATGAGAGGAAGAAGAAGAAGTAATGGTGAGAATGAAGTAATGAGGAGAGAGAAAGAGATGGAAGCTTTAAATAGGGGGAGTGGTGGTAGGTGGGGTGTTGGGCCGGGTTTAAGGGGATCCAGCAAACCGAAACCCAATAAGACTAAAGCAGCAAATAAAATGCAGGTAATAAAATTACAGAAATATAATTTGCAGGAAATTAATTAACATAAAAATTTAAAGAGCAGATAATTAATTAACATGAAACTAAAGGAATTTAAATACATAATAATACATGATAAATACTAAATAAATACACATGAGCTGTACATGTATAAAAATACGCATTTCGGGAACGGGGAGTGACATCTCAACCCACCTTAGAAAAATTTCGTCCTCGAAATTTCAAATCCAAGCCGGATAGAAATATCAGAGCTAAACTAATACAAGCAATTCTAGTGAGCAAGCAATCATTTTACCATATCAAAAGCAAGTACAATATAAGTAAATCCGTCAATCTACGATATCAGGTAGTTCTATCCATAAGGCGATAAGCATGAGAAATAAAGACAATCAAGGTATACAGAAAGAGATATACCTTGTGAGTCAAACAGGTGTGGATACCGTGATCGGATATCATCCTCACGTTCCCACGTTGACTCACCCAAGGAGTGATGACCCCAAGCAACACGGACAAGACTAATTGTTCGGTTCTTGAGTATCTTCTCTCTTGGTCCAAAATGGACACAGGCTGTTCCTCGTAAGACAGGTTGGTACCAACAACCAGCTCAGAATGATCGAGGACATGGCTTGGGTCTGATACATACCTACGTAATTAAGATACATGAAACACGTCATGCACCTCTCGTAACAAAGGTGGGAGGGATAAACGATAAGCAACATCGCCTATCCGATCAAGAATAACGAATGGGCCCACGTACCACGGACTCAATTTCCCGTGAACGCCAAATCTAATGACCCCCCGAGTAGGTGAGATCCGCAAGAATACGTGGTCCCCAACAGAGAACTCTAACGGCCTACGATGCTGGTCCGTCCAATGACGATGCCGATCCTGCACAACTCGAAGTCGCTCTCTAATTTCCTTAACCACTTCAACCGTCTGAACAATCATTTCTGGGCCTAACATTTTCCTCTCTCCGATATCATCCCATGCAAGCGGTGACCTACACTTCTTACCATATAGTGCTTCAAATGGCGCCATCTGGATACTGGCTTGATGACTATTGTTGTATGAAAACTCAACTAAGTGCAGGTGGCTCTCCCAAGATCCTCCAAAATCTAAAGTGCAGGCTCGTAACATGTCTTCTAAGGTCTGAATCATTCTTTTTGATTGCCCATCTGTTTGTGGATGGTAAGCCGTGCTAAACCTTAACTTGGTACCAAGACTATGATGTAAGCTCTTCCAGAAATATGATGTAAAGCGGGTATCTCGATCTGACACAATACTGACAGGAACTCCATGCTGCCTGACTATCTGTTACATATATAACTCTGCCAACTTTTCTGTAGATTGTCCTACTCTGAAAGGAAGAAAGTGTGCTACCTTCGTAAGCCGATCTACTATCACCCAAATAGCATCCTTACCACTTGGTGATCTCGGTAAACCGGTCACAAAGTCCATTGTAATATGCTCTCACTTCCATTCTGGGATAGGAAGTGGTTGTAATAACCCTGCTGGCCTCTGCTGTTCTGCCTTCACTTGCTGACATACCAAGCAACGGGAAACGAATCTAGCTATCTCCCTCTTCATCCCGTTCCACCAGAAATGCTGATTGATATCTTGGTACATCTTGGTCCCTCCAGGGTGAATAGAATATTGAGAACTGTGAGCTTCTGCCATAACCTCCTGTCTGATATCTCTACTAGGCACACATAGACGTGATCCAAACCTAAGTGTACCATCTTCATAAATTCTCATCTCTTTTCTGAGTCCTGACTCACATTCTTCCCTAAGCTTCTGAATCCTTGGGTCATGTGCCTGAGCTGCCTTGATCCTGTCTACCAAGTCAGATTGGACTTGTAGACTAGTTAGAACTCCTACATCACTAGGAAGTATAACTTCGATGCCCATCTCCTGAAGGTCTTCTAAGATATGCTTCTGCGTTGTCAACATAAATGCGCTGCCTCTCCTGCTGAGAGCATCTGCTACCACATTAGCCTTGCCTGGATGATACTGAAGCTCCACGTCATAATCCTTGATCAACTCTAACCATCTTCTCTGCCTCATATTCGGCTCCTTCTGAGTAAAGATATACTTCAGACTTTTATGGTCTGTGTACATTTCCACTCGGTCACCATATAAGTAATGCCTCCATAGCTTCAGAGCAAACACTACTGCCGCTAACTCCAAATCATGAGTTGGATAATTCTTCTCGTGGTCCCGAAGCTGTCTAGATGCATATGCGATCACCTTCCCATGTTGCAAAAGGACACATCCAAGTCCTTTACCTGACGCATCACAATATACTGTAAAACCTCTGGGCCCAACTGGCAATGTAAGAATAGGTGCTGATATCAACTTCTGCTTCAAAGTCTCGAATGATGCCTGACATTCTGCCGACCAATAAAATGGCACATCCTTCCGGGTCAAGCGGGTCATGGGCGCTGAAAGCCTTGCAAAATCTGACACAAACCTTCTGTAATATCCTGCCAATCCCAAGAAACTCCGCACATCTGCTACGGTCTTGGGTACTGGCCAACTTTCTACTGCTTCTATCTTCCTGGGATCTACTGCTACTCCAGTTCCTGATATGATATGACCCAAAAATGAAATATGATTCGTCCAGAACTCACACTTACTTAGCTTGGCATACAACTGGTTCTCTCTCAGAACCTGTAACACTTTCCTGAGGTGGTCTTCATGCTCCTCTTCACTAGCAGAGTATACGAGAATGTCGTCAAGAAATACAACGACAAACTGATCTAAGTATGGCATAAAGATGCGGTTCATCAAATCCATGAATATTGCTGGAGCATTGGTCAAACCAAACGGCATTACTAAGAACTCATAATGCCCATACTTCGACCTGAATGCTGTCTTGGGAATATCTTCCTTCCGAATCCTCACCTGATGGTACCCTGAACGAAGATCTATCTTGGAGAAAACTCTAGCCTGGCTCAACTGATCAAATAAGTCGTCGATCCTGGGTAATGGGTACTTGTTCTTCACTGTTGCCGCGTTAAGCTTCCTGTAGTCAATGCACAACCTGGATGACCCATCCTTCTTTCCTACAAGTACCACTGGTGCTGCCCATGGTGATACGCTAGCTTGGATGAACTTATTCTCCTTCAATTCCTTCATATGCTGATATACCTTGGCATGCTCTGAATCTGCCATTCTATAAACTCGATCTGATATCGGTTCAGTTCCTGGTGCCAATTCTATGTTGAACTCAATATCTCTAACCGGTGGCAGACCTGGAAGCTCTTCAGGAAATACGTCTAGAAATTCTTCAACTACCTTCGGGATCCGAACTTCCTCCATTGTCGTTACTACTCCCTGCTCTTATTGAGTTGCCTCTGATCTGACTAAGGTGAATCTCTTCATACCTGGAATATCAAAAGATACACTCCCTCTACGATAATCTATTGTCGTATGACTGTCTTTCAGCCAGTCCATGCCTAAGATAACGTCGAAATTTCCAACAGGAAATTCTATCAACCGGGCAGGTAAAGAATGCCCGCAAACTACAATGCTACACGCTAGAATAACTCTACTAACTCCTACGAGCCCATTACCAGTGAGTATATTCAACCTCCCTGGCAATGCCTCGAACTCCATTCTTAGTCGTATCGTAAATTGTGCAGATATAAATGAATGGGATGCTCCCGAATCAAACAATGCTACTGCGGGATATGAGGCGACGAGAATGTTACCTGCCACAACATCTCCCGATGCCAATGCCTCTTCCAAGGACAAAGTGAATGCTTGCCCTCGACCTCCTTGCTGATTTTCATGCTGCGGCCTAGCCTGGTGCTGCTGCTGGCCCCTGTCTTGGTGATGCTGGGGTGGTCTATGCTGGTGTTGCTGCATCGGCGATCCCTGCTGCCGAAATATCTGAGCCTGCGGTACTAACGGACGCTGTGCCAACGGCCTTACTGCCACTGCTGGTCCTCGATACTGGCCTGCCCCTGGTGCTGGCAGAGCAGGAAACTGCTGTCCTGGTCCTCCGGACCTCGAATTCATGGGACATGTGGTAACTCGATGGTCTGGATTTCCACATATCAGACATAGTCCATTCAATGTCCGACACACATCTCTAGTGTGCCCCATCTTCCTACAATAAGTGCAGCCCGCCAGGGGTTGCTGGTTCTTCCTCTGATGCTATTGCTGCTGCTGTCTGGGTGGTGCTGGTCCTCGTATCGCCATATCGTGGATACGAATGCCAGTGGATGGTGCTGTTGCTTGGGGCGCTACTCCCCCTCCTCCTTCAATCTGACTGTGGGATCTCTTCTGACCCCCAGTCCTTACTGCAAGCCTCTGTATGGTGATCTCATGCCTTCGAGTCGCCGTCAATACTTCGTCAAAAGTTTGGTAATTGTGCCCCTCTATCAATTGTAAGAGTTCAAGATGAAACCCTTGCTGAAACCTCATGGCCCTATGGCGCTCTGTTGCTACCATCTCTGGGGCGAATCTACTCAATCTACAGAATTCTGCTGCATAAGCATCTACAGTCTTGCCGGCCTGCCTGAGGTTGATAAACTTCTGTTATAGCTCAAACTGTGCCACAACTCCATAGTACTTAGTCTTGAATCTTGTAGTGAAATCGTCCCAAGCCACCGGACGTCTAATGCCCACTTCCTCTGATTCCCACCAATCACGTGCGAGATCCTGAAGTAACAACTTCACTAAATCCACACGTCCTTCTGCCGGTACCTTAGCTGCTGTCAGAATAGCCTCCATATCCTTAAGCCATGCATCTGCTGAGATAGCATCTTCCGTGCCCTCGAAATGGTGGGGGTTGTACTTGCAAAACTTGGCTGATGCTCCTGAATCTGGCCTTGCCCCTCTTTCCAAAGCCGTATGCAATCCTTGGTTGAGCAACACATTTTGCTCTTGTAGCTGAGTGTGCATGCGCTGCTGGACCAACATCTGATGTTGCTGAGTAGCCATCATTCCTCTCATGATCTCCAAAAGGGCTGGTGTGTCAACTTGGGTAGGTGGAACTGTTGGTGGTGGTGGAACATCCGGATACTGTGATCCAGCTGCTGGTTCCACTATCACTTCCTTCTGGATAGCCTCCTGAGGTGAGACCGGCCCTTGTTGCTGACCAACCTGGTCAGGTTGCCCATGTTGCTCTTGTTGTTGCTGTCCAGCTCTGACCGATGCGGACAAAGTGCCCCTAAGAAAAGGGACAAGAGAACAATCAAACGACCGGACATGAAGGATCAATGAAGTCAAAGGATATCGGAATGTCAAGCAAGAGTTGAGAATAACGAATTAGGAGATCAAGGGGAAACATGTATGATTGAGACATCCTATAAATCAAAACACCCCACAAGTCTGAAATCAGACCTGCATAGGCTACCACTAAAACCTTGTCACGCCCCAGAACCAGAATACTGGAGAGCGGGGGAATGACTCAGCCAGCTACGTATTACGGGTAGATGAATACCGTATAATACGATCAATGCTGTCTAACCAGACGAGGGGGTGCATACTACATAAAAGTCTTACTATGGTCATTTCATATCTATTGTCTCAATCATTCAAATAAGAAACAGTAATACAGAATATGTAAGATAAAGCAGTAAGGCGTCCCAAACGCTCATTCAGAATGTTCTGGAAATCTGGCTTTATAAAATATAGCCAGATGATATAGCAAGTATACACAATTGTTATCAGCTGCAGTCTGACTTAATTACAATCATGTAAAAGTAAGTACAAGACAATCCGACTAACATGTCGGTGCCAAACGGCTAAGTATAAAGATAAATAACAAAACGAGCGGTGAAGTATGGAATCCACTCGAGTCCTCCTGCAATCATGACTCTAGTATTGACCATCTTGGAGGTAGAAGTACGCTGGATCCTCGGGAACCGGCTCTAAATCTGGCCATGCAAAACCAGAGAGGTTAGACCTCTAATAGCAAGTACCACAAGGAAGGACGATATGAAGGACATAAACCAGTAAGTAAAAGAATATAATAATAGATCTCTGCTTGCTACTAGGATTCACATCACATCACGACACTTCGAACCAACCTCCCAACCAAACAAGGACAGAAGTTGGCCCGTCATATCCTGACATTCTGATCATCCCAGTTAGGTAACAGAGTAGTACAGTACACAAACAAATCATCTTGAACGGCCAATCAAATTCTACGGCTTGCTATTATGAGTCCCAAGTTATCCTGGAATTATGCAATATAGGGATTCCTCAGTTCTTACTATGTGCAAGCAAGGCTAGTCTATCCAATCAATCAATTGCGCCAATCATGTAGTTAGACGAGTCCCAGCGGGACGCCCGCTGTTATAGCATGTACAATAATATAAGCAGATACCGTTCCCTGCCCGTGTGACAGATCTACAGTATCTGTGGGAACCAGCCGGCCCGTCGGGCACTTAATAGTCCCAAGGGGCTGCCATGTAAGAACTCGGGAATCCATTCTCTCCATGCCATCATTATTTTATTTAACTTAATAGTCTCTACGTTGAGTGAAGTCCCATGCCGTGGATCATGGTCATTCAAATGAGTACTTTCGTACGGGGTACGATATGCACAACTCTACAACGATACCCGTGCGGCTAGGTTGTAGGTTTTGCATAGCGTGATGCAACAATCAAGTCTAACCACAGATTAATCATGCCTTGACCATAAAGTACACATGTTGTTTTATAAAATAGATAAATAATTAATTTGAAACCTGCATGTGCCTGTATGCCAATATTCGGGATTGGCTAATCGAGTACAATAGTTCATTATATGAACGTGTCTCATTCATTCAATTCAATAAGACGACTAGCCAGTCTCTTAGTTCCAACTAGGAACGCATGATCAATTATTAGTCAATGTCACAATCATTATCAATGGTGACAAGGCATGAAAGTCAATTAGTATTACATGGGGTCGAGCCTATAACTCCTCAGAATTAAGTTCTAGTCATACTGGGTATCCATGGATTAATCAAGACACATGACACATTCTACACAACAATCCATATTTACAATATTAACATGTCATGATTTATCAAGTTCATGCAAAAAGGCGTAAGAATATAATAGAAGAATTATCATGCCACCATAAAATGAATAAGTTAAGGAATAAATAAAAACACCCAAGTCAAGAAAGTTACGCTGACAAGTCTAAGCTAAGGCCAAAAGTCACGCAAGAAGTCTATGCTTAAGACCAACAAGTCACGCTAAGTCTAGCTGGGGTGAGTGTGGAAAATGGGCGTGAATAGTGAGCGTGAAAAGTGATACACGCTGGCAAGCGTGAGCGTGAAAAGTCACGCAAGCAAGCACAGCGTGAGCGTGAAGGGAAATTCACACAGACTCTAGTGAGCGTGAAAAGGTGACAAGAAATCTACGCACGCAAGGATGTGCGTGACTAAAATACACGCACGCTCATGGATGTATACATGACTGAAAATACACGCACGCTCATGAGAACGTGAGCGTGACTAAAAAATACACGCACGCTCATGAGAACGTGAGCGTGACTAAAAATACACGCAGACACGCACAGACGTGTGCGTGACTGAAAATACACGCAAACACGTAAAGACGTGTGCGTGACTGAAAATACACGCAAACACGTAAAGACGCGTGCGTGACTGAAAATACACGAAAACACGTAAAGACGCGTGCGTGACTGAAAATACACGCAAACATGTAAAGACGCGTGTGTGACTGGACTGATGTTTTACGCGAGCACGTAAGAACGTGTGCGTACAACATTTCCCGAACTCCAAGTACTATGGAGCCTTCGCTCCAGTGCCAGAGAAATACACACAAAGTTGATGGACTAAGAACCCATGAACAGCCGAAATACTACAACTTAGATCTAGAGAAAACCAGCCGTAGAAATCAAAAATGCTAAGAACTAATCTCTCTTGGAATCACGAGAAGAAGGCAAATGAACCATAAAAATGGGTGATTGAGAAGCAAGTTTACACTTGCCTACTGCTGCTGCCGGTTAGGTGGAGAAGTAATGAGAGGAAGAAGAAGAAGTAATGGTGAGAATGAAGTAATGAGGAGAGAGAAAGAGATGGAAGCTTTAAATAGGGGGAGTGGTGGTAGGTGGGGTGTTGGGCCGGGTTTAAGGGGATCCAGCAAACCGAAACCCAATAAGACTAAAGCAGCAAATAAAATGCAGGTAATAAAATTACAGAAATATAATTTGCAGGAAATTAATTAACATAAAAATTTAAAGAGCAGATAATTAATTAACATGAAACTAAAGGAATTTAAATACAGAATAATACATAATAAATACTAAATAAATACCCATGAGCTGTACATGTATAAAAATACGTATTCCGGGAACGGGGAGTGACAAGACTTGATTCTCGGGATAGCACCAGTATCAGAGCGAGTCTATAGAATGGCGCCTTCAGAGTTGGAGATTTTGTATAAGATGATTGAAGAACTGAGGACCAAGGGATTCATCCGTGCTAGTGGATCGCCTTGGGGAGCCCCAATGCTTCTTGTGAAAAAGAAGGATGGTACGTCCAGGCTATGTGTTGATTATCGTACCTTGAATTCGGTGACAATCAAGAACAGATACCCTCTTCCGAGGATAGATGACTTGTTTGATCAGCTCAGAGGGGCTTCAGTGTTCTCGAAGATCGACTTACGGTCAGGATACCACCAGATCAGAGTCAGAGAGAAGGACATCCCGAAGACAGCATTCAGATCGAGGTATGGACATTGGGAGTTCCTTGTTATGCCCTTTGGAGCGACCAATGCGCCGACCGTATTCATGGACCTCATGAATCGCATTTTTATGCCTTACTTGGATCAATTTATGATCGTGTTCCTAGATGACATCCTGGTCTACAGCAAGAGTAAAGCAGATCATGAGCAGCATCTCAGAGTCGTCCTCCAGACGCTTAGGAAGCATCAGTTGTACGCCAAGTTCAGTAAATGCGAGTTCTGGCTCGATCGCATTTCGTATTTGGGTCACATCATTACTCGAGGAGGAGTGGAAATGGATCCCCAGAAGATTGTGGCTATTGAGTCATGGCCGGTACCCAGCTCAGTGGCAGAGGTTCGCAGCTTCTTTGGATTGGCCGGCTACTACCGGCGGTTCGTTTCAAATTTTACAAGGATTTCAGCGCCGATGACCCAGTTGACCCGCAAGGATGTGCCGTTTGTTTGGACAGCAGAGTGTCAGGAATCATTTGAGAAATTAAAGCAAGGTTTGATAACGGCTCCCATTCTCACCCTTCCAGATGGGACCGGAGGATTCACAGTTTATTACGACGCTTCAGGCAGAGTATTGGGGTGTGTCTTGATGCAGCATAGGAAGGTAATATCTTATGCGTCACGTCAACTGCGTGATCATGAGAAGAATTACCCGACCCACGACTTGGAACTGGCGGCGGTAGTGTTTGCTTTGAAGTTGTGGAGACACTACTTGTACGGAGATAGAGTAGAGATCTTTACTGACCATAAGAGCCTGAAGTATGTTTTCACCCAGAAGGACCTTAATATGCGGCAGAGAAGGTGGCTCGAGCTACTAGTGGACTATGATGTGGATTTACAGTATCATCCCGGGAAGGCCAACGTTGTAGCAGATGCATTGAGCAGGAGAGCCAGAGTTTATTTCCTGACGGCGCAACCAGAATTATTAGCAGATCTTCAGAAGATAGAAATTGAAGTGGTTCTTCCAAACAGCGTGGCATTGATGGCCAGCCTACAGGTTCAGTCCAGCATAGTTGAGAGAATCCGGGTGGCGCAGTCAACAGATTCCAAAATCCAGCGACTCAGAGCAGAGTGTGAAGCAGAAAGAAGGCCAGAGTTATGTATCCACGAAGACGGTACACTTCGGCACGGCACTCGTCTTTGTGTACCTAGTAGAGATATCAGACAGGAAGTCATGGCAGAAGCCCACAGTTCACAATATTCTATTTATTCGGGTGGTACGAAGATGTACCGTGATATTCGTCAGCATTTCTGGTGGAATGGCTTGAAGAGGGAGATAGCCCGATTTGTCTCTCGGTGTTTGGTTTGCCAACAGGTTAAAGCTGAACATCAGAGGCCCGCTGGACTTCTTCAACCCTTACCGATCCCAGAATGGAAATGGGAACATATAACCATAGATTTTGTGACCGGATTGCCCAGATCTCCGGCCGGCAGAGATGCTATTTGGGTAATTGTGGACAGGCTTACCAAGGTGGCACACTTTCTTCCATTCAGAGTTGGACAGTCGACGGCGCAGTTAGCAGAGATGTATCACAGGCAGATTATCAGGCTTCACGGTGTGCCAGTCAGCATCACCTCGGACAGGGATTCAAGGTTCACATCACACTTTTGGCACAGCTTGCAGAAGAGTTTGGGGACTCACCTTCAGTTTAGCTCAGCTTATCACCCGCAGACGGATGGTCAATCAGAGCGCACAATCCAGACTCTTGAAGATATATTGAGATCCTGTACCCTTGACTTCGTGGTTCATGGAAGAATCATCTGCACCTAGTGGAATTCTCGTACAACAACAGTTATCAGGCCAGTATCCAGATGGCACCCTTCGAGGCTCTTTATGGCAGGAAGTACAGATCCCCGCTAGTATGGGACGATGTCGGGGAGAGGCAGATGCTCGGGCCCGAATTGATTTCCCAGACGGTTGAAGTGGTCAGGAAGGTCAGAGATCACCTCCGAGTTGCCCAGGACCGCCAGCGCCATTGGGCCGATGCTCATCGGCGTCCCTTAGAATTTGCTGTCGGCGACCATGTATTCCTTAGGATCTCGCCTAACCGCGGCGTCAATCGCTTCGGCGTGCGGGAAAAGCTTAGTCCTAGGTATATAGGGCCGTTCGATATTCTAGAGCGAGTAGGAGATGTATCCTATCGTCTCGCTCTTCCGTCGTCGCTAAGTGAGGTGCATGATGTATTCCATGTGTCCCAATTACGACGATATATTTCGGACCCGAGCCATATCCTAGACCATTCAAAATTGGTTGTTGGTACCAACCTTTTGTATGAGGAGAGGCCCGTGTCTATATTGGACCGGAGGGAGAAGATACTCAAGAACAAGACTATTAAATTAGTCCGTGTTGCTTGGGGTCATCACTCTCTAGGTGAGTCAACGTGGGAGCGTGAGGACGACATCCGATCGCGATATCCCTACCTGTTTGACTCGTGAGGTATAATGTCTTTCTTATGCCTTACGCTTTCCCTTCCTTGCTTGCATTGTATGATTGTATGATTGAACTGCTTAGTGTAACTTGCCTGTGCTTAATGTAGCTTGTCGTGACAATCTCTAGCTCCTTGATAAATTTCGAGGACGGAATTCTTTTAAGGTGGGTAGAGTTGTCACCCTCATTTCCCGTATTTCCAGTATTTCGTATTTATACTCGTATCTGGATTTTGGCATGTATTTTTTTCTCAACTTGTGGGATTTTGGTATTTCCCGTATTTCGGGTTTTGGTATGGCTCGGTTTTATTGGGGATGGTTTGGTTTGGTTCGGTTTTATGTGTTGGAATACCCTAGCCCTACACCCTACCCTTAACACACCACAACTCCCCCTCTTTATATCCCCACCTACCACTCTCTCTTCTTATAACTTCCACCATTAATTTCCTTCTTCTTCTTCTCCTTCCTCCACAACTCTCCCAACCCTAGGCAAGTGCACCTTGCCACTTCATGAGAGCCCTATTTTCTTGGTTCATTTGCTAGATTAGGACGTGGTGACCAACATTAGAACTTGGTGTTTTGTGATTTGAAGTCTCCCTTGCTCTAGATCTAAGTTATTTCTATTTTTGGATTTTGTATGGTTTTATCTCCTTAAGTTGGATTTTTATGGGTTTTGGTGTTTCCATGTGGAAGAGCATTCAATTCTACCCAAGTTTGAACTTTAGAAATCTGGATTTGGAGTTCGGATGGCCAAGTTATGATGCTTTGAAGCCTTGGGTTCATCCATGGTGTTCTGCTGTTTGGAGAAGACAGTGAGCAGTGTGCAGAGCTGTTTAGCTTATGCACACTGAGCTGCGTGCGCTCTTTAGCTTGCGTACGCAGACTTGAGTACGCTTCCTGTTGGAAGCGTGTCTCCTTGAGCGTGCGTGACTTTTCACGTACACTGCTCCCTTAAGTGTGCGTGACTTTTCACGTACATTGCTCCCTGTAGCGTGCGTGACTTTTCACCTACGCTACTCCCTGTAGCGTGCGTGACTTTTCACCAACGCTGCTCTCTCAGCGTGCGTGACTTTTCACGTACACTGCTCCCTTGAGTGTGCGTAACTTTTCACCTACGCTGCTCCCTGTAGCGTGCGTAACTTTTCACCTACGCTGCTCTCTCAGCGTGTGTGACTTTTTACCTACGCTGGTCCCTGTAGCGTACGTGACTTTTCACCTACTCTGCTCCCCTGACCCCCCCTTGCTTAACCCATTGGCTCTTGGAGTTTTGGTCTTATTTCTTCAAGCTTGGCTCTTCTATAACCCTGTATTTTGATATTTTATTAGATATTTTACTTAACATGTTTGGAATAATTATTGTACATGGTATGGTATGACAAGGAACTAGCATAACACGACAGTGACCCATAGTGGTGCACTCCTGACATGACCAACCTGACATGATAGTGGCCCATCGTGGCCCACTCCTGATAAGTACCTTGACATGATTTATCTTGATAATTAACTTGACCTGCCTTGACACCGTGGGTAGTTCTTTCTTGCTTGTTTGTTAATCCACTTGTCCTGTCTTGCATCATGTCTAGGATGGGACTCCTGAGTACCACGGTCAGGAGCTCCTACTAAAATGGATTAAGGTTAATAACTAGAATAACACAGTAGTCATGAAGAGATGACACAGCTACAGGCAATCCCGTTACCTGGACGCTCTTGGGATCTGTAGCCTGCCGTCGAGTAGGGCACATTTCCAGCACACCGTCGTATGTTGCACCCTCTAAGTCACCTAAGGGTACATTTGTCTTCTGGGCGATGTACCCACCTGAATTCAACCCCTAATTTTTGACCTGGGTAACCTGGATGGTCTGCAGGGCTTGTGGCTGTGGAACAATCTCACTGCATCTTGTTAGTAATTAGGCCTGTGATAACCCTAGTTAGTTAAAGTAGTAAGCCGTAGTATCTGCTTGGCCGTGATTGATTGAATGAGGTATAACCAGTTTAGCCATGTCTTGATCCAGTACAAGATTGCTCCCTGTCTTGATTTATTGCATTATTATCTTATCGATAAATGGTGGAAAACCAAGTTCTGTTCAAATGAAGGGTTACAACCCTGGTCCTTGTTTGGTTTATGGGTTGTAACCTGGTTATCGGAATAGTTCCATGGTTATCTCGTCGTATATCATCCTGACATGTTTTCGTGCTATTCTAGTTTTAATATTAGATTTTCTTGTGCTAATTGCTGGCTTTTGTTCTTATTTCGTGGCCCCCTTGTGGCACTTGCACTTTCTGGGGTTGACCCAGCTGGTTTTGTGTGGCCAGATTTCGGAACAGCTCTCGAGGATCTACCAAGCTTCCAGCCCAATGGTGGCGACTAGAAGGAACCCGGGCTACGAGTGGGTTTTCTATTTTGTTTCGCTCACTCTATTGTAAATTTATTCTTTTGAGGCGTTTAGCCGACGAGCACCTGTTAGCTCGATGCACTTTTACTTACTGTCTGTCTACGGACTGTAAACATGATTAACAAATCCTAGGGTTGATCATGTATGACTTAAACTCTTGCTAGTCCTCGCATTTTGTACGACTAGCTTCATGATCAGCTGATATGTAATATTTGGGACGCCTTTTATTGTATATTTGGTGGTCAAACATCTTGTAATTATATTACTTGCTTGAGATTGAGACAATAGGCTTGACCTTAAGAGACTGTTGGCTTGTAGTAAACCCTCATATCTAGACAGCCGTGACCGTATAGTTGAGATGTATTCTATTTCAATATATGTAGCTGGCTATGTCTGCCCCCGCTCTCCAGTATTCTGGTTCTGGGGCGTGACAATGGTATCCCAAATCCATATCCTTTGACCTTATTGGTTCGGATGCTAATTTTGTGGGATGCAAAGTCGACCGTAAAAGTACAAATGGTACGTGTCATTTATTAGGCAAGGCTCTAGTCTCTTGGTTTAGCAAGAAGCAAAATTCTGTCGCACTATCCACAACAGAAGCTGAATATATTACAGCTGGTCGTTGTTGTGCACAAATTATGTGGATGAAGCAAACTCTTGAAGACTACAACCTTTCTTATATGCATATTCCTATATTCTGTGACAACACTAGCGCCATCAATCTCACTAAGAACCCAATCTGTCACTCAAGCACGAAACACATTGAAATACGTTACCACTTTTTGCGTGATCACCTGCAAAATGGTACTATTAACTTAGAATTTATTGACACAGATCATCAGCTAGCAGATTTCTTTACAAAACCACTATCCGAAGGGCGTTTCAACTTTCTTTGTCGTGAACTAGGAATTTTGCATAAAGCTGTTATTCATTAAAATAACCTCCATAAATATCGATTATGTCTTGATTCTCTATGATGAAATTGCTATGGGTACAAGCCGAAAGGTTCCTTCTGACAACAAGGCGTAAAAGCCTAAGCGACACGGTGCACTAGTCCTCGGGACTACCACTAGCTGGGATCCAGCCCCTACAGCTACCCCATGGCAGCTTCAAAATATTGAATCGTGACATAATTCCTTGTTTATTACATGGTATAATTTTATTTATCACATGCTAAATTCAAATTTTCAAACTTTATTTTGATTCAGCTTTCACTTGTTGCTATTCTCTTTGGACTTCTAAATTTTGTATATGCATCCATCCATTATTTTATTCCTTTTAGTCTCACACATTTTTCAACTTCATTGTTTAGCCTGATTTCTATTCTGGCCACAGAACCCAGAATTCTGGCCGAACTCTGCCTAACCCAGAGTTCGGACCGAATTCGGTTTGGTCCTTCCAGAACTGAAAGCGGGCTCAGCCGCTGATCAAAATTTGATCCAATGGTCCAAAATTGCTCCGACCATTCGAACCCTTATAACTATAACCGGGTTCTCCCTCTCTCTCTCTCTCCTCCATTGCCACCTTCCAAACATCTCAAAACACCTCCTCTTCAAACCCTAACCCTAGTTCTTCCATCCTAGTGCATCTTTCTTCTCAAAACTCAAGGAGAAGGATTCTTGCACCATTCTCTTCCATCTTTCATCAACCAATTGAGGTATTTTTTCACACTTCTATCCATCTCAATTTCCTTAATTTTTTTTATTATTCATGGCTCCCAAGTTATTTAATAGAGGAAAGAGACTTTGAACCGAGGGTGCGTCCTCTTCGAATGCTCCTCCTCGTGTTGAATAACCTAACCAACAACCCATACGCCCGTTGTTTAATCCACCTCGTCCACTCGACCCCAACACGTACGATGATCGAATATTTGTATCACTAGATGCTTCCAATGAGTGATTTAGTAATTTTTGATCACGTCCTTGTACGCCGGTCATCCTATAAATTTTACCATCATTTCACAATATGATCAATTATTTCATGATCTATGTCTTGATGAACTTGTCACTAATAATTTCGTTATTTATCTCAATGCCATCCAAATGTTTTATTACAATCTTACTCATGATGATACATATCTATATTCACGTGTTGCTGGCATTGATATTTCTTTTGATGATTTTGACTTGGCCGAATACCTTAAAATTCTGGAGCCAAACTCATGGGAGAAACTTGTCGAATCTCGCAAGTTTCAATTCCCCGATGGGTCATCCCTAGAAAGCTTTAAGGACGACTTGTGTACCCCTAACACACGTCCGCGTAAACTTCTCGCCAAGTTTCTCAATCCTTACTTCTATGAACTTCATCGCATTGTCTTTAACACGATTCTGCCCAAAGCGGAATCGACTGATGAGGTTACATACTTTGAAATCTCTGTTTTGTATCACCTACATTTTCATGTTCTTTTTAATCTTCCACGTACCATGATGGACTGGATGATTAATGCTAGGAAGAAACCAAGATCCTTGGTTTACGCTCTTTATCTTCCTATGGTCTTTCGTACCTTTAGTGTCCCACTTGATTAGTGCCAATTCCTACCTGCCCCTGTCTTCCTATCTAAGGCACGGCGGCTTCAGGCTGCGGTTGGCTCACCTGCTGTGTCTGAGCACTCCGACGATCAGCCTGACACACCTGCTCTTGGACAGGATGCGCCACCTCCTCCTGCAACTCTTGAGTCACTACAGACTCTGCTTCGTGATCGATTCACTTTAGAGGATGATCGCTAGACTCAGCTTGACTACCGTTCCACCCTGCAGATGAGTGCCATCAGCAACTCACTGCACGATATTCGGTACTCTATGTCCCAGCATCCTTCTATGCCTATTCCTATGGAGCGGGACCCTGCTCGTGATGGATACCGTATCGATGACCCTTGGGTTATCCGCTACCTGGATCCGGATGCGGCTTTCGTGGACCCTCGTCGTTCTTTCACTGATTCATCTAACGACGCTGGGCCTTCACGAGCTCCGTGATAGATGTGGATTACTACTTGTTGCTGCTGCTGAGGATCTTAGTTTATTTTATGCACTTTAGATTTTTAGTTGATGTAGTTGTTTTTCTGTACTTTGGTTGTATTAGAATTCTCTATCATCTGTGACTCTTGAGACACTTTATGCAGTTTATTAGTTTATGCAGTTTATTATTATTTTTGGTGTGCTTGCCAGTTATTATTTCTAGTTGCTTATTAAATGCCAAAAGAGGGAGAAATATTTTGCTATATTCATATTCATATCATTAATTCTAGCATTGTGTATCTGTGCTTTGGGAAAGAATGTATTTATCAGGACAACAGGAACGAAGCAATATTTACGGGAGAGCTATTGCTAGCTCTGCACTAATTACGGGGGAGCTACGCTACTGCTCTTTAATGTGTCCAGGTATGAACATTAAATATACAAATATTATTTTGTCAATTATCAATATGGGGGAGATTGCTGACACAAAATCATAGTCAACCAAATATTGATACAATTGGTGATATGATACTTGTAATATTTCAATACGATACATGGAGACTGAACTCAGTACAAGACGGACGACGGCTCGTACCTGCAGTGCTCAAAGTTTTGAGTCTGTATTTTACACTTTTCTTGAGTCTAGACATATGTAAACTGAGTCGTACTGAGCAATTTGGGACTTAACCTATACCACAAGCCAAAAGCTCCATAAAAATCAAAGTAGCCCATTAGACCATTAGACCAGTTTTGTCTCATGGAGACAGAGTTCGTGTCGAACTTTGCCTCCACACAGATTTTAGGCCGAATTCTGTCCCCTAAAATCCAGGACCCTAATTTTTAGGGTTGGCTGGATACGAGTTGTCCAACGGCCAAAATTTTGAATTTGACCCAGAATTCTGGCCGAATTCTGCCTACCTAGAATCCTATAAATAGGCCTTGAATTCTCTCATTTGCATTCATCCAATCTTCTCTTCTCTCTAAAGCCTTATACAAGCCATACCCTTCTCATATACTAGCCATAAGCTCCCTAAGCCTCAAAATGTTCAGTACTTTTCAATTAGAAGTTTGTGCAAGAGTTCAAGAAGTAGCTTGAAAAATTCTAAGCATCGCCACTGCGATCTCTGTAAGAAGTTGACGTGCTCTTCTGAAGAAAAGGCACGGGGTGTAACTACTATTTCACAAATAGTGGATTTATTCCTGAGCTAGAGTTCTCAGGCCTGGACTAGTCCTCCACGAGGAAAACTAGGTTAAAATCTGTTGTGTTTGCGTATGCTTTCTCGCTCTTTATTATTTTCGTATTTACTCTGATTATTTACTGTCGGTAAAAGAGTTTAATTTTTAATTGGACATTATTGTCATAAACTCTATTCACCCCCCTCTAGAGTTGCCTATTTGTTCTTCAAAATGGTGCCAATATTGTACTGGGATAAGATACATCCTATAACTATGGTCAAGTTATTGACTTCTGGTCGTAACTTCGGGCCATAGCCTGTCATAGCACAATACCCTAACATAACAACCAAACAAGGACATGAGTTGGACCATGCACTATGACAGTCCATGCTCTATGGCTACTAACAGAAGATATAGACCGCAAGTAAAACATTTTACAAGCGGCCAATCATTCCTACGACTTTCTATATTTGGCGGGGTTATCCTCATATTATTGTTTACAAGAATCCTTAGATCGTGTAGTTTCCAGCAGGGATGGTCAGGGCATTATATAATGCGTAGCACATTGATTATGCACCGGTCCCCCGTAGGGCTACCGAGCGGAACATATAACCCATAGCACATAGGAGTCGGATATTATCATCCACTATAGGCAGATTAATAATATCCATGGCGGCCAACCCGACATGTCAAGACAGGACATGGGGTGGCTAGTATAACACGATCTCGAGATTCTTTTCCTTCCAATGCGTCTACTAGATTGAGTTGCTTAGTTAAACCCTATGATTGTCTTAGAATCACATGTCGTGGTCACATGATCATCCCCTAGATGTCGTACATAGTATAGGTACCAAAAGTATGAGTCTACACCGGCTCATAGAGTCCCATATATAGATCCATTCTTAGTGTAAAGCATCAATCAACAAACAACACACAACGTCATAGTCTCTGACCATTTATCATGTATGTGCTGGAGACTAAGAACGTACTAACATGTAACGTATAAGTTTGCTTAGCACTTAGGGTAGCACCTCAGTGCACACATAGATTGTACCTTAGTACACACATAGGATATACTAGCACATGTACGGGCAGACAGGTCTGGGATAAGGTTGTGTCACATAGTCACAAGATAGCTACAAGGCGTACAGGTCACTAGGGCACACAAGTGCAAGGGTCAAACATGAAAGGCACACAAATGGTGCGGTGCACAAATGGCGCGTGCGTGAATAGCACGCGCCGATGAAGCAAGCCCGCAAGGGCACACGCCATTGAATTAAGCCCACAAGGGCGCACACAAAAGGCACAGCACGCATGGGTGCACGAACGGGCAAGTGCACGAGGCGTGCGAAAGAAGCGGGAGTGCGAAGCTGGTGCAGCATGCGAAGCTGGCACGGAACGTGAAGCACAAAAAGGATGGAGCGACAGCATGAAGCACGCGAACTATGCGCGAAAGGGATAGCGCGGTAGCGCGAAGCGCACACGGAGTGACCGTCGTCCCCAACCAGCAGCAAGCTCCGGCCATGGAGTTTTCCTAAACTTTCAATATCCATTGATTGAGCCTTAGGACTCAGAATCGAGCAAAATTGTCACTACCACATTTTAGATGGAGGATATTTTGGTCATTTGGTAATTTTTAAATTTTTATAATTTATTGAATTGGTAATTTCTAGTTTTGACCTTAGCTAATTGGGACTTGTAGACTAACCTAGAAGCTAACCCTAGCTATGGTGAATTAGTAGGCAATGGTGTAACCCTAGTCTAACTTTAGTTAACCTATTCTAGTCATTAAGAACCAAGTTTGAAATAGGAGAATTAAGAATAGGTCAATGACTTATGACTTGTGACTATTAATTTCATGACTTATGTAATTAAGCCATAGGCCCATGACTTAAGCCCAAACCCTAGCTAAGCCCACCATGGCGGACAACCCCTAGGGTTTTCCCACCCCTATTTAATGTCTCTTCCACTTGTTCTTGCCTCTTTTGTGCTCAACCTAGTTTTTAGAAGGAAAGGTAAACCTCCACTTTCCTAAATTCATAGTAAATCCATTTTTAATCCTTTTTGACCCAAATCCTTTTTATATGATTCTAATCAATCTCTACTTGCTGATTATGGGAAGCAATTTCAGTTTTTGTGCAATTTAGGAGCATTTGGCTAGAAAGGAGGAACCCCCCATTTGAAGCTTTTTCTTGCCATTTGCATCTATAGATAAAACTCCACAAACTGTTCTAATATTCTGTTTTCTTTGCATTTAGGGCTAGATCTAGGTGTCCCCTAGCTGTCCCTAAAGTTTGGGTTAATTTCGTGTGCATTTGGTGTCTGTATCGAACACGTGTCCTAATATATAGGAAGTGTTTTATGAAATGCCACACTCGTGTATTTTTTATTATTTTTGAAATGTGTTTGATTGAAATTGTAGTGCTAGGTGTAGTGTTTAATTTTTGTCATTGAACTGTGATTTTTGTGTCGTGTCGTGTCCACACGGGGACACGAACTTGCTGTTCTGGACAGCGTGCACTGCCTTGCCACTCGGGACTTAGAACTCTCTGTACAGGACACCTCATGACACCAAAATTGGTGTGAACTTTTCCTAGGTGACTGACACCAAGCCCCTAAAATTTCGTAGGACCTTAACGAGTGGTTAGGGAGAAATTTGACCTGTACTGTTCGTGCATTGGCAGAACACACGCACAGACACGCGACTGATACTGTGTTCGTGTCTCACATGGACACGTCCTAAACATGACTCAGGGTGTCCTAACCCTAGCCCTAGACACCCTATACAAGTATGCACGGCCACGTGTCTCCACGTGGCCTGTATCGTGCGTTGGACACGTGTGTACGCGTGTACGACGCAGCAATGCACAGTTTTGTGTCTGTGTATCGTGTGGTTCTTTGGACACGATTCGTGTCTAGTTCTTGGGTACGAAGATACCCCCGGACACTCTCTCACATGTATCATTAATTACCAACCTCTGATTTGTATTTTTTTGTTAATTTAAATTCAAAATTATAAAATTTCCCAAAATCCTGATACTCAACTGATTCACTGATTTTTGAGGAATTCGAATGAGTTAATTTGTTTGAATGATTACATTATGTTGTTTGGTTCACCAATTTATATCAAGGATTAGCCAACCATGTTGGGTTTTTGATTTGCATGGAGTTACGGTTTCGAATCCTCATTTGGGCTTTTGATTTGAACAGTGAGTGATACACTGTTCAAAATCCGGGAAAACCTGAGATCATTCACTGATTCCCTGATTTTCCTGAGTTTAATGCATGTTCGACTGATTGGTGTGTTTAATTCAAATATGGTTTCACCTGTACACATCTGTGGTTAGTTTAGAATGTTAGGGTTGTTCATGGCAAAGGATTTAGTTTCATATTTGCATTGGGTTTTATTGGCAATAAACTGTTAACTGAATACACTTTGCATTGATTTTTGACACACTCCCTATCTATTGGTCCCTGTGCACTAAATGCTACACTCACACAAACCTATCAAGTACACACACTATGAACTGAACCCTGTGACAAATACGCAGACACTCTTTTCTGTTCCTCTATTACACACAACACTGTTTCCAGATTTCCCTATGACACTAACTGTCATATTGACACATTACACTGTTAATGTAAACACACACACATATCACATTCCTGAGAACACTACCCAATCCTAAGAACACATACATTCCTGCACACACTCACTCACCTATCTACACACCCTCATTTACTCATACACACACACACACTGTTTTGGAACCTGGAACCTATGTATCTAATACCCACATGTATATGCTATATAGTACACACACACTTATGACATAGACACTCATGTATACACCTTGTCACTTATGAACACACACTCATAATTTCTGTCATATTACACACATACACACACACACAAATGACTATCTCTCTATATATATATATGTATGTGTTAATCTAGTGCCTATACCTATATAACTACCCTATAGGTATATTTACATATATATATATATATATATATAAATGTGAATGTGATAAATATTGATTTGTATAATATATACATATATGGTTTGTTATATGTGAAGTATAGTGTAGGCTATGGTACTAGACTAGTGTGGCTTGTATTATAATTTGGTTAGAGACCTAGATTGACTTGTTAAGCCTAGGTTAGACCAACCTAGACTACTTTAACCTTGTTTGACCTAACTAGACTAGAGTTGACCTAGTTTGACTGTTAGAGTTGACTAGAGTTGACCAAGGGTTGACTTTAGCCTAGATTGATCCCAAACATCATGTAGATACACTGTAACAGTCTATTTTATTATTTTAGACATGTAGTGACTTGTACTGTTCCATAGGAGACAGACACCAATCCTCGGACAATATATTCTCTTCAGATATTCAGGATACCAGGCGAGTACATTCTCTGATCATTTCATATCTTATTTAGGATTATATTTCCTGCTTTAGATTACTTTACTTGATGCTGACACGTTGGTAACACGGATTAGTACTATATGGATCCCTTCATGAGATGTTATCCCCCTCAGGAGCATCAGATACTCTTGTCTCGTGTGTTTCACTTACATCATGTATCTCATGCTTCTATTATCATGAATCTTTATATATCAGCATATGATTCCTGTACTCTCATGAATCACAGAACCTTCACGAATCTATTCATGAATCACTCTTAAATCACCCTTTACGGACAAAGTAGTATAGTCATGAATCTTAACGTAACTTGACTGGATCCTTGTGTATTGATTGGGGATGGGGGAGTAGAAACTGAGCATGTGAATAATTCCAAAGTAGAATAGTCATGAATTACCTCTTTAGTATAGTCATGAATCACCTTCCAGATGTTCACATGTTCATCTTGTATTCTAAATCACCAGCACTGTTTAGCTCTCTTATATATTATAGATATTTACTTACAGTCTCTCTTTTATATTATATTGTTCTTCAGTTTCATGTATCTTACTCTCTAGCATGTTTATATTTCCTAACCTGTTATGATTTGTTGAGATGTATTATGCTCGTTCCTGTCCTAACTGGACCTGTTAAAAATATTACGGAGGATGAGGACGAGGCGTGCTGTCCCACCTATTATAGGACTACCCTAGAGGACTGTTGTGACCTGGGCCAGCAGCAGGACCCCTTAGCAGTGGATGACACTCCTTTAGACTAGGATGTGTTTTCATTATATTTACATTCAGGATTACTGTATTTGATATTTGGGATATTTCTGGATTTGTGATATCATAGAAACTTAGACTTCTATCTGGTTGTATCTCTATGGATTTTATTTCATTTCCTATCTATCTATCTATCTATCTATCTATCTATCTATCTATCTATCTATCTATCTATCATTCTGCCTTAGATGTGATTGAGACTGTATTCTGCTATGTCACCTCCATTCGGAGTGTATATACTATATATGTACCTTATATATATTGTTAGATGATTGACCTAGGACAGCATTCTACCGCCGACACTGCGGCGTAGGCTGGACGTAACCACTTCTCGTGCCCTTACTCTAGGGTGCGGGTCGTGACACATTTTTAGTGGTGGCCCATGTAGGTCTAGTTTAGAAATGTAGTGGTATTTGAACTAGAGTATCACTGCAGCCTGCAGTAGGATTATGATATTTTAGAAGGTACTCAATCATAATAGGGAAAAAACTCTTTATTAGATTCCGTATATCTACGTTTTGCTGCTATTTGTCTTCCTGTGAATATAACTGTCCTCCTTTGCTATTTTTGACTCATTCTCAGCAATTGTTTTCTTGTTTGATCTGTCTCTAGGATGGTCGAGACTAGATAACATTGCCCGGGTCAGGGGGACACTGATGAGAGGTCGGCCACCTCTCGTCCTCAGCAGCCAGACCCCGGTACCGCAGCCCAGTCATGCCAGCTGGGTAGGTGTTTCCGCTGCGTTCGGAGGAGCCCCTCCACCAGTAGCGCACAGGCCGATCCCGGTTGTTCCAGAGGTACTCCAGCAGCAGCAGCCACCTTCGGAGAAAGTTGACACAATTCAGCTGTTCTTATTCTTTCAGCAGTTCATGGAGGCCCAGCAGCAGCGACAGACTGCAGAGTTTAGTCGGGGCATTGATCTGGCCCTAACTACAGTTGAAAGGGCAGCAGCAGCTCTGCCCATGGCAGTTCAGCAGTCGCAGCTGCCGAGGGAGAAGGGCATCCAAGACTTCCAGAAGATGCACCCGCGGGATTTTTGGGGTACAGAGGGCATTTTGTACGCCGATGAGTGGATAGAGCATATAGAGGAGATATTCAGACTGGCAGAGATTTTGGCAAGGCTTTAGATCGAGGCGGCGACCAGCATGATGCAGGATTTGGCCCGCACTTGGTACCAGATCGACCCGAGGGTTGGTACGCCAGGAAAGACTTGGGCAGCATTCAAGAAGTTGTTCAAGGAGAAGTTTTTCCCAGATGCAGCGCTAGGAGCCCTCGAGACTAAGTTCGAGGCCTTAGTCCAGGGCAGTCAGTCCGAGGAGGAGTATGTTGGGGAGTTCTGCCGTTTGGGTAGATTTATCGAGGGGTTGTCTGAGGCGATGAAGGCCCGGAGGTTCAGAAAGGGGTTGGTAAAGGAGGTTAAGTCATATACCAAGAGTGCTCGCAGCGCTACTTTCGAGGAGATCTTGGTGGATGATTTAGCCGCAGAGGATGATCTTGAGCTGAGGCTCAAGAGGGGGCGAGACTTCCAGGGAGCTAGCAACATCGGGGAGCCAAGCCAAGAGGCCTCATTTTTGGCACCAGCAGCCTGCAGAGGCCAGTACATCAGTAGCAGTTTCAGCAGCAGGGCCGGACACCTTTCCAGCAGGTGCAGCATCAGCAGCCGAGGGTGTAGTAGCAGGCACAGAGACAGCAGACCACCAGCTGTGCTTATTGTAAGAAGCTAGGGCATGGGTGGAATAAGTACAGAAAGAGGTTGGGCAGGTGCCTTCTTTGTGGAGCAGCTGATCACCAGCTGAAGGAGGGCGCTCAGTTCATAGACAGAGTAGCATAGATAGCGGGAGCCAAGGTTCTGGCAGGGCAGCAGAGAGGACCACTACAGACTCAGTAGCAGAAGTTCGTCCAGCATCAGCAGCAAACTCGGAGAGGTCAGCAGGGGCGAGCTTTCGTCATGGCGGTCGAGGATACAGAGGCCATTTAAGAGTTGATTGCAGGTTCGGTTCTTCTCGACTCCATTCAAGTTTTCGTTCTATTTGATTTCGGAGCTTCCTACAGTTTTGTGTCGGTATTATTTGCTATTAGACACTGCCTAGTATCTGAATCATAGCCTAGGACCTGTAAGATCACAACCGGGGGTGGTGTTATCCTCGTGAGTGATGTTTGCAGAGGACGGAGCATTATTTTGGGAGGCCAAGAGTTGGAGGTGAGTCTGCTCGTAATGCCACTACCGAACTACGATATCATATTAGATATGGATTGGTTGTGCAGGCATCACGCCAATATAGATTGTCGAAGGGGTAGAGTTCTGTTTGGAGCATTAGGAGAGCCAGAGCTCGAGTACACCCGGCGGTAGGCGGAGCAAGACGGCGAACTTTTCTGTGGAGCTTCAGTTCTGGAGAAGACGGCTCCACATCCTTTGATTGCAGAGTTCATGGACGTCTTTCCGGAGGAGTTGTCAGGGCTTCCACCAGACAGGGATGTTGAGTTCTCGATAGACTTGGTTCCCGGTACGGAACCGATTTCTCAGCATGTCTATCGAGTGAACAACAGTGAGTTAGTGGAACTGAAGAAGCAGGTAGATGAGCTGCAGGATAAGGGCTTTATCCGATCGAGTTCTTTACCTTGGGGTGCACCGGTACTCTTTGTAGCCAAGAAGGACGGGTCGGTACGGATGTGTAACGACTACGGGGCACTCAATAACCCGACGTTCAAGAACATATAGCCACTGCCGCGGATCGATAATCTCTTTGACCAGTTAAGCGGAGCTCGAGTTTTCTCCAAGATTGATTTGAGGTCAGGTTATCACCAGGTGAAGGTGAAGAGGGAAGATATTCTGAAGATCGCCTTCAGAACGCGGTATGGACAGTTTGAGTTCTTGGTTATGTCATTTGGGATGACTAATGCACCGACAGTATTTATGAACTTGATGAACAAGGTGTTCCACCAGTACTTGGACAAGTTCGTGGTGGTGTTCATCGATGATATCCTGGTGTATTCGAAGACTGAGGAGGAGCACGAGGAGCACTTGAGAGTGGTTCTAGAGACACTCAGGAGGGAGAGGCTGTATGGTAAGCTCTCGAAGTACGAGTTTTTTCTGGATAGAGTTGACTTCTTAGGTCATATGGTGACTGGAGATGGGATCTCAGTGGACCCGAAGAAGATCACAGCAGTTGAGGCATGGACAACACCGACTTCAGTAGCAGAGATCATGAGCTTCTTGGGACTAGCAGGATATTATAGGAGGTTCGTGCAGGATTTTTCTGGATTGCAGAGCGGTTGACTAGGCTCACCCGGAAGGATGCTGAGTTTGTTTGGTCAGAGGAGTGTCTGGCTGCTCTTCATGAGTTGATGAAGCGGCTTACGACAGCTCCGATTCTGACATTGCCATCAGGTTCAAGAGGGTTTACTATCTATAGTGACGCTTCAGGGAAGGGGTTGGGTTGTGTCTTATAGCAGCATGGAAAGGTGATTGCCTATGCTTCCAGGAAGTTACGTCCCCATGAGAAGAACTACCCTACCTAAGACTTGGAGCTGGAAGCAGTGATTTTTGCTTTAAAGTTATGGAAGCACTACTTGTATGGAGAGAGGGTGGAGATCTTCACAGATCATAAGAGCTTGAAGTATGTGTTTACACTGAAAGAGCTCAACATGAGGCAGCGCAGGTGGCTAGAGCTGATGAAGGACTTCGATATCTCACTACAGTATCATCCAGGGAAGGCCAACGTGGTTGCTGATGCCTTGAGTAGGTATCCGACAGCCATGTGTTTAACTATGGATCGTCACTTGCTTGCTGACTTGGAGAACCTTGGGATTGAGGTGATTATGCCTGGAGTGCAGATGTAGATGCGGGGCCTTCAGATACAGTCGGACTTAATGGAGAGGATCAAGTCGACGTAGTTCGAGGATGTTGCTCTGCAGTGTATCCGAGAGCAGGTTCGAGCAGGGCTAGTAGATGGTGAGTTTTCTCTTACAGAGGATGGCGCTTTGAGGCACGGTTCCAGGCTGTGTGTGCCTAGTGGAGAGCTCAGGAAGCAGGTCATACAGAAGGCTCACAGATCGCAGTACTCTATACATCCTGGTGCCAACAAGATGTACAGGGATCTGAGAGAGCATGTCTGGTAGTATAGGATAAAGCGGATGGTAGCTCGCTTCGTAGCTAGATGCTTGGTCTGTCAGCAGGTCAAGGCAGAAAGACAGAGGCCCGAAGGACTATTGCAGCCATTGTCCATTCCAGAGTGGAAGTGGGAGCATATCACGATGGATTTTGTATCAGGATTGCCACGTATACCAGGAGGGAAAGACGCAATTTGGGTCATCGTTGACAGGTTGACCAAATCGGCCTACTTTTTGCCATTCAAGGTGGGTACGTGTACAGAGAGGCTTGCTGAGATGTACATACGGCAGATTGTCAGGATTCACGTAGTTACAGTCAGCATTGTCTCAGATCGGGATAGTCGCTTTACTTTCCATTTCTGGAGGAGTCTGCAGACTAGTTTGGGCACTCAACTCAAGTTTAGTACTGCATACTACCCTTAGACGGACGGACAGTCAAAAAGGACTATTCAGACGCTCGAAGACATGCTGCAGACGTGCATCTTAGATTTTGGAGGTTCCTGGGAGGATCACCTATATTTGGTAGAGTTTGTCTACAACAATAGTTATCAGGCCAGTATTGATATATCACCTTTCGAGGCTCTGTACGGGTATAGGTGTCGTACACCCTTATCTTGGAATGATGTTGGTGAGCGAGCTTTATTGGGACCTGAGATGGTCATTGACGCAGCCGAGAAGGTGAAGCTCATCAGGGACAGACTTTGCGTGGTGCATGACAGACATCGACATTGGGCCGATAGCCATCGGAGGCCTTTGGAGTTTGAGGTACAGATTAGAGATAGGATTAGAAGTAGGTTGTTTGTTTTTGTTTGATCATGTTTGATTATTTAGTAACTTGAGACCTTGTTTGTGTTTCGGTAGGAGACATGGTTTTTCTGCGAATATTTTTGACTCGTGGTACCATACGTTTTGGTGGAGGTGGGAAGCTTAGCCCGCGCTTCATCGGACCTTTCGTTATCAGTGGGAGAGTTGGTGACATGGCGTACAGGCTAGACTTGCCACTGCACTAGTGGGTGTCCACAACGTATTCCACGTATCACAGTTGAGGTGGTACGTGGCTTATCCTAGCCATGTACTTGACCATTCGGAGATTGAGGTAGGGCCTACTCTCAGTTATCCAGAGCAACCAGTGGAGATTCTAGATCGCCGAGAGAAGGTAATAAGAAACTAGGTGATACCCTTGGTTCGCGTCGCATGGAGGGATCATTCTCCAGGAGAGTCTACCTGGAAGCGGGAGGATGAGATGCGCGAGCGATACCCTTATCTTTTTGGACCTTGAGGTATGATTGTCTATCCTTCTCATCAGTTAGTTTTGCCTTTTAATTTCGAGGTTGAAATTTTTTTAAGGAGGGTAGATTTGTTACTACCACATTTTAGATTGAGGGTATTTTGGTCATTTGGTAATTTTTGAATTTTTTATAATTTATTGAATTGGTAATTTCTAGTTTTGACCTGAGCTAATTGGGACTTGTAGACTAACCTAGAAGCTAACCCTAGCTATGGTTACTTAGTAGGCAATGGTGTAACCCTAGTCTAACTTAAGTTAACCCATTCTAGTCATTAAGAACCAAGTTTGAAATAGGAGAATTAAGAATAGGTCAATGACTTATGACTTGTGACTATTAATTTCATGACTTATGTAATTAAGCCATAGGCCCATGACTTAAGCCCAAACCCTAGCTAAGCCCACCATTGCTGGCCACCCCTAGGGTTTTCCTACCCCTATTTAATGTCTATTCCACTTGTTCTTGCCTCTTTTGTGCTCAACCTAGTTTTTAGGAGGAAAGGTAAATCTTCACTTTCCTAAATTCATAGTAAATCCATTTTTAATCCTTTTTGACCCAAACCTTTTGCATATGATTCTAATCAATCTCTACTTGTTGATTATGGGGAGCAATTTCAATTTTTGTGCAATTTGGGAGTATTTGGCTAGTAAAGAGGAATTTCCAATTTGAAGCTTTTTCTTGCTATTTGCATCTATAGGTAAAACTCTACAAATTGTTCTAATATTCTATTTTCTTTGCATTTAGGGCTAGATCTAGGTGTCCCCTAGCTTTTCCTAAAGTTTAGGTTAATTTTGTGTCCATTTGGTGTCCGTATCGGACACGTGTCATAGTGTATAGGAAGTGTTTGATGAAATGCCACACTCGTGTATTTTTTTTATTATTTTTGAAATATATTTGATTGAAATTTTAGTGCTAGGTGTAGTGTTTAATTTCGTGTCATTAAACTATGATTTTCGTGTCGTGTCATGTCCACACGGGGACACGAACTTGCTGTTCTGGACAGTGTGTACTTCCTTGCCACTCGGGACTGAGAACTCTCTGTATAAGACACCTCTTGACACCAAAATTGGTGTGAACCTTCCCTAGGTGACTGACACCAAGCCCCTAAAATGTTGTGGGACCTTATCGAGTGGTTAGGGAGAAATTTGACCCGCACTGTTCGTGCATTGGCAGAACAAATGCACAGACACGCGACTGACACTGTGTTCGTGTCTCACATGGACACATTCTGGACACGACTCAGGGTTTCCTAACCCTAGCCCTAGACCCCCTCTACACGTGTGCACGGCCACATATCTCCACGTGGCCTGTGTCGTACGTTAGACACGTGTGCACACATGCACGATGTAGCAACGCACAGTTTTGTGTCTGTGTATCGTGTGGTTGTTTGGACACGATTCGTGTCCAGTTCTTGGACACGAAGACACCCCTGACACTCTCTCGTATGTATCATTAATTACCAACCTCTGATTTGTATTTTTGTTGTTAATTTAAATTCAAAATTATAAAATTTCCTAAAATCCTGATACTCAACTGATTCACTGATTTCTGAGGAATTCAAATGAGTTAACTTGTTTGAATGATTACATTATGCTGTTTGGTTCACAAATTCATATCAGGAATTAGCCAACCATGTTGGGTTTTTTATTTGCTGGATTTATGGTTTCGAATCCTCATTTGGGCTTTTGATTTGAACAGTGACTGATACACTGTTCGAAATCCGGGAAAACCTAATATCATTTACTGATTCCCTGATTTTCCTGAGTTTAATGCATGTTCGATTGATTGGTGTGTTTAATTCAAATGTGGTTTCACCTATATACATATATGGTTAGTTTAGAATGTTAGGGCTGTTCATGGCAAAGGATTTAGTGTTTCATATTTGTATTGGGTTTTATTGGCAATACTGTTAACTGAATACACTTTGCATTGATTTTTGACACACTACCTATCTATTGATCCCTATACACTAAATGCTACACTCACACAAACCTGTCAAGTACACACACTTTGAACTGAACCCTGTGACACATATGTACACACTCTTTCCTGTTTCTCTATTACACAGAACACTGTTTCCAGATTTTCCTATGACACTAACTGTCACATTACACTGTTAATATAAACACACACACACAAATCATATTCCTGAGAACACTACCCAATCCTGGGAACACATACATTCCTGCACACACTAACTCACCTATCTACACACCCTCAGTCACTCACACACACACTATTTTGGAACCTGGAACCTATGTATCTAATACCCACATGTATCTGCTATATAGTACACACACACTTATGACATGGACACTCATGTATACACCTTGTCACTCATGAACACATACTCACAATTCATGTCATATTACACACATACACACACATACGTGACTATCTCTCTACATGTATACATGTATGTGTTAATCTAGTACCTATACCTATATAGCTACCCTATAGGTATATTTACATATATATATATATATATATATATATATATATATATATATATATATATATATATATATATATATATATAAATGTGAATGTGATATATATTGATTTGTATAATATATACATATATAGTTTTGTTATATGTGAAGTATAGTGTAGGCTATGGTACTATACTATTGTGGCTTGTATGGTAATTTGGTAAGAGACCTATATTGACTTGTTAAGCCTAGGTTAGACCAACCTAGACTAGTTTAACCTTGTTTGACCTAACTAGACTAGAGTTGACCTAGTTTGACTGTTAGAGTTGACTAGAGTTGACCAAGGGTTGACTTTAGCCTAGATTGACCCCAAATATCATGTAGATGCATTGTAGCAGTCTATTTTATTATTTTAGACATGTAGTGACTTGTACTGTTCTATAGGATATAGGCACCACTCCTCAGACAGTATATTCTCTTCAGATATTCAGGATACCAGGCGAGTACATTCTCTGATCATTTCATATTTTGTTTAGGATTATATTTCCTGCTTTAGATTACTTTACTTGATGTTGACATGTTGGTAACACGGATTAGTACTATATGGATCCCTTCATGAGATGTTATCCCCCTCGGAAGCGTCAGATACTCTTGTCTCGTGTGTTTCACTTATATCATGTATCTCATGCTTCTATTATCATGAATCTTCATGTATCAGCTTGTGATTCTTGTACTCTCATGAATCACAGAGCCGTTACGAATCTATTCATAAATCACTCTTGAATCACCCTTTATGGGCAAAGTAGTATAGTCATGAATCTTAACGTAACTTGACTGGATCTTTGTGTATTGATTGGGGATGGGGGAGTAGAAACTGAGCATGTAAATAATTCCAAAGTAGAATAGTCATGAATCACCTCTTTAGTATAGTCATGAATCACCCTCCAGTTGTTCACATGTTCATCTTGTACTCTGAATCACTAGCACTGTTTAGCTCTTTTATATATTGTAGATATTTACTTACAGTCCCTCTTTTACATTATGTTGTTCTTCAGTTTCATGTATCTTACTCTCTAACATGTTTATATTTCCTAACCTATTATGATTTGTTGAGATGTATTATGCTCGCTCCTGTCCTGACTGGACCTGTTAAAAATATTACAGAGGATGACGACGAGGCGTGCTGTCCCACCTATTATGGGACTACCCTAGAGGACTGTTGTGACCTGGACCAGCAGCAGGACCCCTTAGCAGTGGACGACACTCCTTTAGACTAGGATGTCTTTTTATTATATTTACATTCAGGATTACTATATTTGATATTTGGGATATTTCTGGATTTGTGATATCATAGACACTTAGACTTCTATCTGGTTGTATCTCTATGGATTTTATTTCATTTTCTATCTATCTATCTATCTATCTATCTATCTATCATTCTGCCTTAGATGTGATTGAGACTGTATTCTGCTATGTCACCTCCATTCGGAGTGTATATACTGTACAGGTACCTTATATATATTGTTAGATAATTGACCTAGGACAGCGTTCTACCGCCAATACTGTAACGTAGGCTGGACGTAACCACTTCTCATGCCCTTACTCTACTTTGCGGGTCGTGACAAAAATAAAGGTCAAAAGTGAACGAAGTTAAATTCTTTACACATGGAACAATTAGTTTTTGAAAACAAGCAAGTTTGATAGATCAAAACCACGAAAAACTATAAACCCTAGTTTTTGAAACTTAGATCTCCATAAATGTAGCTATTAAAACCAAAACCACCAAGACCTAAACTTGTAGAGAATGAAAAAAGAAACAATCTAGACTAATAAAATCAAAGAAAAAGAAAAGTAATAAAAAAGCAAGAATCTCTCCATTTGAGCAAGGTGTACTTTCCTAAAAGCTGGTTGGGAAAATAAGTGAGGGTTTATGAGAGGAGAGAGAGTGAGGAAGAGGATATTTATAGTGGGGGTTGTTAGCTTCATAAAAACCCTAACATTAAGCATACCCTAACCATGTAACTAATGATATGTTTAAATATTGCATGCTACAACTAATAATTAATTACTTAAATGATGCACATGAACAAATACCGGATACCACATACTGAAATCGTGAAAGCAAATACGTATATCGGGAACGGGGAATGACATCTCTACGCTCCTTAGAAAAATTTTGTCCTCAAAATTTTAGCCAAGACAAGATAGAGAAATCAGGGCAAACACGACACTAATTACAGGACTAATTACACATACAACCTTATTGATTCTAGCAGACAATTAGAGAACAATCGTCCACCCTAGCGGGTGTAAATCAAGCAGGAAAAATAGATTACGAAGGCATAAGAATAAACATACCTTCTGAGTCGAATAAGTGTGGATATCAAGATCTAATCTCGTCCTCGTGCTCCCATATTGACTCTCCTGGTGAGTGATGGCCCCAAGTGACACGGACAAGACTAATAGTCCGATTCTTAAAAAGTTTCACTCGCCGAACCAAAATCGATACGGGTTGTTCCTCGTAAGTCAGGTCGATTCCAATGAACAACTCAGAATGATCAAGGAAATGACTCAAATCTGGGACATACCTACGTAACTGAGATACATGAAACATATCATGTGTGTCACGTAGCGAAGGCGGAAGGGCAAGACGATAAGCAACATCGCCTACCCGAGCGAGAACATCAAACGGACCAACGTATCTTGGACTAAGCTTTCCTCGGGGTCCAAACCTAATGACACCCTGAGTAGGCAAAATCCGCAGAAGCACTTGGTCGCCGACACCAAATTATAGAGGCCTACGATGCTAAATTGCCCAATAACGGTGTCGGTCCTGTACAACTCGAAGTCGCTCCCTAATTAACATAACTATTTCCACCGTATGCGCGATCATCTCTAGTCCCAATAATTTTCGTTCTTCCACGTAGTCCCATGATAAAGAAGATCTGCACTTTCTTCCATGTAATGCCTCAAATGGAGCCATCTGAATACTTGCCTAATAATTGTTATTATAGGAGAACTCTACTAAATGAAGATGATCCTCCTAAGATTTGTCGAAGCCTAAGGTATATGTTCGCAACATATCTTCCAACATCTGAATGGTTATCTCTGACTGCCTGTCTGTCTACGATAGTAAGCTATACTAAACCTCAACTTGGTACCCAAACTTCGATGTAAACTCTGTCAAAAGTGAGAGGTGAACATTGTGTTTCAATCTGATACTATGCTGACTAGAACACAATGATGTCTCACTATTTATTTCATATACATTTCTTCCAACTGCTCAATAGACTGCCCCACTCTGAAAGAAAGAAAATGAGCAACCTTCATGAGCCGATCCACAATCATCCAAATTGCGTTCCGACCAGTCAGAGATCTAGGTGAACTGGTTACAAAATTTATCGTGATGTGCTTCCATTTCCACTCTGGAATAGGAAGCAGTTGTAATAATCCTGCTGGCCTCTACTGCTTTGTATTCACTTGCTGACATACCAAACATCTGGAAACAAATCTCACTATCTCCCTCTTCATAACATTCCACTAAAAGTGCTGTTTATATCTTGGTACATCTTTGTTCCTCCAGGATGAATCGAATAAGGAGAACTATGAGCCTCTGACATAACTTCCTGTCGAAGGTCTCCTCTTTGTACAAAAATATGATTTCAAAATCTAAGTGTACAATCTTCATAGATTACTAACTCCTTCCTGAGACCTGACTCGCATTCTGATCGAAGCTTCCGGATCTGCGGGTCCTCTGCCTGTGCGGCTCTAATCCCGTCCACCAAAGTAGACTGAATCTGTAAACTGGCCATAATTCCTGTATCCAGTGGCAAGATCACGTCAATTCCTATTTCTTGAAGATCTTCTAGAATGTCCCTATGCGAGGTCAAGATGAATGTACCTCTCCTACTCAAGGTATCTGCTACCATATTTGCCTTGCCTGAATGATATTGGAGATTTACATCAAAATCCTTCAGTAACTCCAACCATCTTCTCTGTCTCATTCTCATGTCCCTCTAAGTAAATACATACTTTAAGCTCTTATGATCAGTGTAAATATCCCACACAAGTAATACATCCATAACTTAAAGCAAAAATACTGATACTGTTAAGTCCAAGTCGTAGGTCAGATAGTTCTTCTCATAATCCCGAAGCTATCGGGACGTATATGCTATCACCCTTCCATGCTGCATCAATACACACCCGGACCTTTTCCGAAAGCATCACAATATACTGTAAACCCTCCTAATCCTAGTGGAAGCGTCAAGATCAGGGCTGAGATCAATCTTTTCTCCAATTCTTCAAAGGATGCTTGACACTTTGCTGACCAAACAAACTCTACCTCCTTCTGTGTTAAACGCATTAAGGGTGCTGAAATCCTGGCAAAGTCTACTATGAACCTCCTGTATTAACATGTCAGCCCCAGCAAACAACGCATATATGCTACTATCTTCAGAACTAGACAATTCTCCACTGCCTTGACCTTCTTCGGATCTACTGACACTTCTGCTCCAGAAATGATTTGTCTCAGAAATGATATACGATCCAACCAAAACTCGTATTTACTAAGCTTCGCATAAAGTTGATGCTCCCTCAAAGTCTGTAAAATTGTCTGAAGATGTTTCTCATGCTCATCCTTACTAATGGAATAGATGAGGAGTCATCTATGAATACTACTATAAACTATTCTAAATATGGCATACAGATACGATTCATCAAATCTATGAATACTTCTGGAGCATTAGTTCATCCAAATGGCCTCACCAAAAACTCATAATGCCTATATCGCGATCTAAATGTTGTCTTGGTTATGTCTTGCTCCCGAACTCTCACTTGATAATACCCAGACCGAAGGTCAATCTTCGAAAAGACTTTGGCTCTACTCAACTGATCAAATAAATCATCAATCCTTGGAAGTGGGTACTTGTTCTTCACCGTTACTGCATTTAACTGCCTATAATCATTACACATCCGTATTGTCCCAACCTTATTGGGTACTAGAATCACTGGTGCTCTCCAGGACGATTCACTATCTTGAATAAACTTTTTCACCTTCAATTATTCTACTTGCTGATAAAGCTTGTCCAACTCTGGCTCCGACATCCTGTAAACCCTGCTGGCTATAGGCCTCGTTCCAGGATTCAACTCAATGCAAAACTCCACATCTCTCACTGGTGGTAAACTTAGAATTGCTGATCTGGAAAACATCAAGAAACTCTTCGACCGCCCTAGGAACCTTCTCCTCCGCTGCTACTGCCGCTACAACTATGCCCTTGGAATGATCATCCAATGATCGCACAGAGGTAAACTCTTCATTGTCTGGAATATTAAACACCACCCTACCTCTTCGGCAATCTATTGTCGCGTGACTGTCTCTCAACCAGTCCATGCCTAGAACAACGTCGAAGTTGCCCATAGGGAACTCAATCAAAGATGCGGGCAATAAATGTCCATACAAGACAACCAGATATGCTAAGCTCACACTGCTAACTCCTACAAGCCCATTACCTATGAGTATATTTATCCTCTCCGATCATGCCTCAAACTCCAATCCAATACATATCGTAAATCGTATAGATACAAAAGAATAGGTAGCCCCCGAGTCAAATAATGCTACTACAGAAAAAGAGGTAACAAAAGTAGTACCTACAACCACGTCGCCTAATGCCAGTGTCTCCCCTAGAGATAAGGTGAAGGCCTGACCCTGGCTTGTTGAGCTCCCTGCTGCAGTCCTCCTTGACCATGCTGCTGCTACGACGTCTGCTGGCCTCCCTGATTTTATGCATGGAGAAACATATAAGCCTGCATCTGCAGACACTGGACGAATGGCCTTACTGCTAATACTGGCCCTCTGATCGGTGCTGCCTTTGGAGTTGGCAATGCCAGAAATTACTGAATTTGCCCTCCTTGCCTCTACATTATATGGAAACTGGCGATCTTGTGGTTTGAACTACCATACCTCATGCATAACCATTAGCTGTCTGATACGCATCCCTAGTGTGCCCTCCCTTACCATATTAAGTACATCCTACGGGTCCCCCTAGCGTTGCTGCTGGTTCCTCAGCTGCTGATGTCAAGCTGGTGCTGTTAACGTAAGTACCACCGTCATCCATGGTGCCCCTTGATCATGAATACGAATGCCCAAGTCTAGTGCCAAAATTTGCTGTATTTCTCCTCCGCCCTTACTCTGGGCATGAGACCTCTTCTGGCCTCCAGTTTTTATTGCCAACCTTTGTTAGACAAGCTCGTGCCTCCGAGCTGCCGTTAAGACTGCATTCAAAGTCTGGTAGTCGTTCCCCTCTACCAGTTATAGAATCTCCCGATGAAGTCCCGGCTGAAACCTCATAGCCTTCTTTAGCTCCGTAGCCACCATCATCGATGCAAATCGACTAAGTCGACAGAATTCTGCTGCATATCCATCCACCGTTCTTCTAGCCTGCTTGATACTGATAAACCTCTATTGTAGCTCATACCGTGCTACCACACCAAAGTACTTGGTCTGGAACCTAGTACTAAAGCTATCCCAAGGAACATGATGCCTCATTCCAACCTTTTTTGATGCCCACCAGTCGCGAACGAGATCCTGAAGCAATAATTTGACCTGGTCAACCTTCTCTTCTACTGGAACCATTACTGTTACCAAAATGGCCTCAATGTCCTGAAGCCAAGCATCCGTCTTAATGGCATTCTCTGTACCATCAAAGTACATCAGGTTAAGTCGGCAAAACCATCCCGAGCTCCCGAGTCATTCCTAACACTCCTCTCAAGGGCTAGTTGTAACCCCTGATTCAGTAGTTCATTCTGTTCCTATTGCTGGGTCTATTGTTGTTGATGGGCTACCACCTGACGCTACTGAGTGACCAAAAATTCTCGAATAACCTTCAGGAGTGATGCAGCATCAGGTACTGCTGCCGCTATCGCCACCGCTGGGGTGCAGGAGTTTTTGGAACTTGCTACTCTATTGGCACTGACATAATCTCTACCCAAATCTGACCAGGTGGAGGCATTCCTTCTTGTGGCTGCCCCGTCGAGCCATACTCTATTGGACGTTCTTCCAAGTTGGCCTCGCCAGCTACTGAGAAAGAAGCACCCCTATAGAAAAAGATACAAGATATCAAATTTTAGGAGGAGGAAGATTCGAGGATACAATTCAAATTAACAATCAAGGTGAGGAAAAAGAAGATGAGATAAGAGATCAACTGGGACAAGTTTTGATTGAGACTCCTATAATAATAACACCCCAAAAGTATGAAAATTAGACCTGCATGGGCAACCACTAAAACCTTGTCATACCCCAGTACCAGAATATGAGGACAAACATAGACAGCTACGCCGTATGAGGTATGAAGACATCACACAGCAGTCATGGCTGTCAAGAGACAAGGGAGTGTATACTACAATCAAGTCGCCTAGGATTATATATTACACCTATGTCTTAGTCATTCAAAGCAAGGAACATCAATTAATGAACATATAGGATAAAGCAGTAAGGCATCCCCGAAGCTTCATCAAAATGATCATAAGGTACTAGCTCTATAAGTTAGCTAGCCCAGAGAGTCATAAGTACAAAACCGTATTCAGCTGCAGTCTGATTTAATTACAATTATGCATGAAAACTAAATATCCAAAATAATCGGCTAAACAGGTGCTGGTGGCTAAACGTCAAAATAAAACATATGCTGCTAGAGTGGTGGAGAAGAAACCCACTCGAGTCCTCCGATGGCCATGCTACTAGTATACACCATTATTGTTAGGAAAGAAGACTGGATCCTCGGGTTCTGCTATGAGATCTGGCCAAACAAAACCAGCGGGGTCAGCCCCAAATAGCAAGTACCATAAGGGAGCACATAAGAGAGAAACAAACCCCAAGCATAAAATAATAAGTCTTGGCTCATGAGTTATAGGCTTATAACGTGTCATCGAGACCATATGGCACTCTTTCAACCATACAAGGAAACGGTGCCAATATCGTACCAGGATAAGATACATCCTATAACTATGGTCAAGTTATGGACTTCTGGTCGTAACTTCAGACTGTAGCCTGTCATAGCATGATAGCCTAACCCAACAACCAAACAAGGACATGTGTTGGACCATGTACCATGACAATCCATGTTCCTCGGCTACTAATAGTAGATACAGATCGCAATCAGGGCTGACCAATCTATTATATAACACAGAGCATATTTATTATGCACCGGTCCCCCGTAGGGCTACCGTGCGGAACATATAACCCATAGCACCTAGGAGTTGGTTATCGTCATCCACAATAGAAAGATTAAAAATATCCATGGTGGCCAATTCGACACATCGGGACGGGACCTGGGGTGGCTAGTATAAACCGATTTCGAGATTCTTTCCCTCCTAATGCGTCTATTAGATTGAATTGCTTAGTTAAACCTTATGTTTATCTTAGATTCACATGTCGTGGTCACATGATTATCCCCTAAATATCGTACATAGTACGGGTACCCTAAGTATGAATCCATACCAGTTCATGGAGTCCCATATACGGATCTATTATTAGTGTAATGCATCAATCAACAAACAACACACCACGTCATAGTCTCTGATCGTTTATCATGTATGTGCTAGAGACTAAGAACATACTGACATGTAATGTGTAAGTTTGCTTAGCACGTCAGGTAGCACCTCAGTGGACACATAGATTGTACCTCAATACACACATAGGATATACCAGCACATGCACAGGTAGACAGTCAAAGACAAGGTCGAGTCACATAGTCACAAGATAGCTACAAGGCGTACAGTCACTAGTGCACATAGGTGTAATGGTAAAAAAGGTGAGGCGCACAAATGGCATGGCGCACGAATGGCACACTCGAAAATGGTGCCATGTACGAATAGCGCGCATCGCAGGAGTAAGCACACAAGGGTGCGCGCCAAAGGCACAACGCAGGGGCGTGCGAACAGGCAAGTACACGAGGCACGTAAAAGGAGCGATAACACAAAGCGTGCACGCAGAAACGACCCAGCATACGAATGCATGCTTGCGAGGCTTGTGCGGCACGCAAAGCGCACGTGGAGCAACCGTCATCTCCAACCAGCAGCAAGCTCTGGCCATAGAGTTTTCCCAAACTTCCAATGTCCATAGCTTGAGCCTTAGGACTCAGAATCGAGTGAAATAAATGTCAAAACTGAACAAAATTAAATTCTCTACAACATGGAACAATTAGTTTTTGAAAAAAAAGCAAATTTGATAGATCAAAACCATAAAAAAGTATAAACCCTAGTTTTTGAAAATTAGATCTACACAAAAATAGCCACTAAAACCAAAAACACAAAGACCTAGAGAATGAGAAGAGGAACAATCTAGACTAATAAAATCAAAGGAAAAGAAAAAAAATAAAAATGCAAGAATCTCTACATTTGAGCATGGTGTACTTGCCTAAAAAGTGGTTGGAAAAATAAATGTGGGTTTATGAGAGTGAGAGAGAGAGAGAGAGGAAGAGAATATTTATAGTGGGGTTAGTTGGCTTCATTAAAACCCTAACACTAAGCATACCCTAACCATGTGACTAATGACATATTTAAATATTACATGCTAAAACTAATAACTAATTATTTAAATGGTGCACATGAACAAATATCGGATACCCCATACTGGAATCATAAAGGAAAATATATATCGGGAATGGGGAGTGACAGTAATTAAAGGACAAAACTATAGAAGTCTAGTTAGATAGGCATTTTCAACTTTGTAAGATATTATATTTTCTTCAAATGTAATCATGGAATATTGTCAATTAATTTAGTTGTTGTGAATAAGCAATAAAGTCATTATTTTGTGAACCCTAGTTTGTTGCAGGCTAGACCGCATACTACCATGGATGCTATGACGTAGGTTGAACTTGGACACGTACTCGCATCCTGAAAAGCGGGTACGGATCGTGACAAGTATTTTTGGTTGGCCCATTCTGGTCAGTTTTTATAAATTGTGCGAACTCGTGGTAGTACCATATTAGTCATACTATTGCGAACCTGTGACTAGGAAGTGCTCATTCACAATTAGGATTAATTTAATTTTAGAAAGATGACTCGGACTAGGAGTCTATTATTCAATTTGATTGCCGGGTAGTTAAGATTGCTAAATAGGCCATATGATTTAGCCAAGGATTCATTGAATTCTACACCCTATTAGATGTCTTTCATATAAGAATATACTATTGTATTTCAATACGAAGGTATGATCAAAGGTGGGTAGACTATTTGCCTAGACTTTCTAGGATTTAATCTCTAATCTTGATCATTTGTGCAGTTTTGTTTTCTTCCTTCTCTAATCATCGCCATATCATACAGACCGTCTTGATTATTTATTTCCATGATCATAAGTAATTATTTTTCCTAAAGTGTATATTTTATTTCCATCCATTGACTTTTGAGCCTAACATGATTCGATTATCCACATATTAATTTTGAGTCCGCTTTCTGAAATTCAAAGATACATATGATTTACATGTCCTTTGTCTTTGGTCATTTTTTTCCTAATCAATCGTATAATTTTCAAAACCGATATTTTTGCTCAAGGACATGTACTTACATTTTCTATCATGATCAACTTATTGAAATTCTATAAGCTCTTTTAAAATTCTTATGGATATAGTTGGAATAATTTTTGATGACTTACAATGGCAAGAAAGAAGCGTACCGTCGCCATTTATTTGAGTTATGGAGACTGTGGGTCACTGCAGCCAGTAGCGCACTTTTGTGGCATGATTCCTAAGTTGAAGTAATTTCAAGTAAGCGTATGTTATCGAACATTATTAAAACTATGTCCTAATTGTCCTATTTGATCTTTGAGTTATTATGTCAATATTGGATAGAGTTAATAAAATATTCGATATCATATCATAGTTGAGTCACGAACGAAGGGTTTACTATAGCCAGATGTACACTGGCAAGGCATAAGTTCTCGGTAAAGTGACTTCACATATACATACGGTTTCGAATGTTATAAAGACTATATCCTTTCTGGCATGTGACTATTGATTTTAATGGTTCACAATTTTATGCACTCTTGCTTAAAATTTGATTAGTCCTTGTCCTTTTATTTTGAGTTTTTCCTTCTTGTCTTTTATTTTTGTATCGTTAATAGGTTTCCTAGAAATTATTTAACTTATTTTGATTCCATTATAATAGATTCATAATCATAACCGTTCCTATATTTTAACTCAATTATTGCTAATGCTAGATTTTATTCCACCGTGATCATGATTATCTCAATTATATTCATACTCGTGCAAATTTTTAATCATGCTTGTATGACTTCCTTTATTAACCTTCGATCATGACTGCATCTTAGTTGTATCTACGTGATTTTAACTATATTTAGACTTTGTCTAAATTTTGATCGCTAATCATGTCAATATAATTCCAACAGTAGTTAATCGTGCCTAACGACTTTTTCTTGTTTAACTATCCCTATTTCGATTATATCCTTGACCATTGTGACTAGACCCTTTGGACTATACTTTAATCGGGCCATGTAGTATCTTTTCTTAATGTTTGATTTTATTCACGATCTAACTCGTTTTGATAATTGATCATATTATTAATCATGACTAATCGTGCTCTTCAAAATTTCGAGGAAGAAATTTTCTAAGGTGGGTAGAGTCTTCGATTGATGAATTATCCTTGAGGCTTTTTGTGTTGAATTTTGAGAACATTTTAGAGCATTTTAGGATTCAAGACCACAACCTAAGGTTCCAATACCAAGCCATACCTATTTACACCTTCCATTTCCACCCTAGTTGATCAATGCTCGTAAGAATTGTTTTTCCTTTGTCATCTATTTTTATCAATATTTTCTTATCATAATCTTACCATTTTTTTGTCGATCAACCAAGGTCTCCTATCTTAGTAGTCGTTAAATTCGAGGATGAATTTATTCTAAGGTGGGTAGATTTGTAACTCCTCTTTCCCAAATTTTCAAAAAAAAAATTTTATTTCATTGTGTTTGAAGGTAATTTTTCGTCAATACTTTGTTTTATGATTATTTCTTTAATCAAACACTTGTTTTAAATTAAAGACTTTGAGGGTGCTATTTTGTTTTAATAAAAATATTTTATTTTATTACCTATTAAATCGATGGGAGCAACAGCACCTTTAGGTTAGTTTTTACTTTTATTGTTTTATTTTCTTTTTCATTGGGATTTCGTTTGGGCTTGGCCCAACAGTATTAAATAGAATTTAGGTTAATGGAGTTAGGGCCTTAGTATTGGCCTTATTACTAACAATATTTTATTATCAAGTATTGTTGTTATTTTAGCATCAAGTATTACTGTTTTATTAAATAAATATATAAATATTTTCAAATTATATTTGTGACTTATATGGTATTGGACTTTCATATATTTTTATTTTTCTTTGAATATTTGGACTATTAAGATATATATTATATATACGGATTTTTGTTACTTATGTATAGGCTTAAGATTATTATTGGGCTTGGGTCTATTGTGTTAGAAATATTATTTAATTAAGTATTTGGCATTTGAATTTGTATTTTAAAATTATCTTGATAAATATCAAGTATGGTTTAAATTATTTTGATATATTGTTTTAAGGTGACTAATTATGCATTAAGAATTGTCTAATCTAGACTTGAAATATTATTTAATTTAAAGATTTATCCATTATATGATTTAAATTGTTATTATTATCCATAATGAATTAGGATTAGATTAATTTGTATTTAAATTTTATTTGATTTAAAACTAGGTTTATTCAGGAAAATCCTAAGCTTTATCGATCTAGGAGCTTTTACTCCTATATAAAGGAAGTATTTCCCTATACTCTCCTCCAAACCAATTCTCTAGCAATTCCACAAACGTCAACCTACCCACGTCGTATTCATCATCACCATCACCGTATCCACATCTAGCCACATATTCCACCACTGTTACGAAAAGCCAACCCTAGTCATGTCCGGACCTATGTGTCCATGTCTTTTATATCTTATTCTACAATAGTACAAACTACAACCCAAATTCTGTGTCTTACAGATCGGACATGTCCTTGTGCCACACAGAACACAAAATACTCAGACCCTGTCTTGTCCAAAAATCTCGGACACGATGATGCAATCACAGAACCCTAACCCTAAACTAATGTTTGTTCCCGATCATCTCCCTGGCCGTCGTCGAGTCGTCCTGCCTTGCCCGCATCTTCGACCTATTCCATGATCTGCACCATCCGTCATAGCTCACCCTGACCACCGTCGCCTTCCAATCATCACATCCCGCATCCATCATTACTGCCATCACACTTCGGCCAACAACCCAAAGAAAAACCTACCACCACTATTGTCGACCTCTCCTTGGCCGTACCCCTCCAGAACTCCGTTGTCATTGACCGGAACCCCACGACCCCCAGTCCCTCTCACCGACAATACTAGCCAAACCCTTCCTCTCTAGTATGACTTCACCAGCGACACTGACACAATCATGATACGGAGTCTTACATGATAACCTAGTAATCTCTTCGGGTAGTTGATTGTGCAAAGTTAGTTTGCTTATCATGATGGTATTGTTATTTCTGATTTAGGTATCTTTTATGATTATATATTTGTAACGCCACAGTCCCAAAATAATTAGGACCGAGTATGTAGACATGCCAGCTGCACATATACGAAGAATACTCCAATGTATGAAATTCTCATACATGTACATAAGTTATAAATAATAATAATCACAGGCTATAATATAAGTAAACTACATCTCATCCACAGCTCAACGCAGAAGATATAAGAATCCAGAATAAATAAGTGAGTCAAAGAGATAGCCGGGAGGAGAAACCCACTCCAAACAACTATGAAAAATAGTCTCAAATCGGAGTCCAACCTCCGTAAAATAGAAAGAAAAGAAATCTAAAGATGTCCACTACATAGTCTCAATAAATCTCAAAACAAGGATAGAGCTAAATGTCGGAAGGGAATGCCTTGTCGTCTACAAAAGATGGATTCAATGTCGCGTCGTACTCCTGTGGGAAATTGTTTAATCCTAGAGAGATAACCAGGTCCTCAGAGGGACATAACAAGATACAAGAAAACATTATGTCGTACAAACTGTGGTATATAATAAGTAAAAGAGTGATGCATGCAATAGGCCCCCCAACCGGTCTACTGTGAACATGCAGTTGAGACACAATCCTTCGATGCATGAGCCCTGGCTGATAATAGGATCCGATATAGTCCCCACTTGGGCACCAGTGACCAAGCGCATAACGTTCAAGAATGTTAGTGGCCAACCTGAGTGGATAATCATGTCTGTATCTCCAGCGGAGCTTCCGGGTTACAAGAAAATGTGTAATATAAGCCCATACGTTAGGTATTGTTCTTTCCACCTAAATGCCTAGTATTATCATCTCCATGACTCATATGAACCTCTAGTAATTGCCAAGTCTACTAGCATGCAATTCTATTGGCAGTTACTCCTATTCGTCACACGTCCCAAATGTATCGGCGGCCAGACGACTACGCGAGTACGTGTCCTACATGTGACTCACAATACGTGATAAAGCATGTGTCAAGGCCGTATGAGATATACCAATACCTCATCATCAATAGGTGGTCACTAGGCTTAAGTCAATGCAAAAAATAGAACAAAAATAAATAAAACGGTCGATACGGTCACTTGCACACAATTGTGACTTAGACGCACAATAATATAATAATAAAAATAGATAGATAATACTGAATATAAATAACTAAAAATAAGATAAAAGTAAATCACAGAGTAAGGTGGCAAGGTATCTTACCTGGTGGTGCGGGAATGGCAACTCCAACAGTCGATCACGTCAGCAGTAAAAAGTCAAAATTTACGAACGGCGTCGAATACTGAAACAAACATAAGAATGTTCCCGATATAAAAGATATGTCTAGGAAATGCCTGTCCAAAAGTCCAATTCTAGACACAAGGACAAAATCATAATTTCGGATCAAAATGATGTCTGTCGTTGGACCCGTTTTGCACCAATATGCGTGCTAGTATCTATCATCTCTAAAGTCATTAAACTATGTCCATGGGTCTGATTTGAGGAGACGAACCCAATCGTATGTCCAAAGTTACATTTCGACAGGATGTGCATAATTTTGCCCGTTGGATCGGGTCGCGGGCTTGCCAAATAGGTATTCCGGTCGACCTTCTCAGAATTAGACCAAACTTGGTACACATGACCAGAATATCGATACGCTCATGTTGGCTCAAGTTTCGTTTTGATAAGACGAACGTGCACAAAGTAATTAGAGAATTTGCAAAGAGGTCGATACCGTGAATTACGACGGATACGCATCAAATTCGTCGCGCATACGCAACCAATTGGAATTTCGTCAAAGCCCACACATCCGCGAAGACGATAGGCACCTTTCGATACTTTCGATTCGCGACTACTTCGCTCGGTTTGTCGGGTGCACGCTGTATCGATTAATTTTTCTAAAAAATTCTAGTTTTAAAAATCAGTTTTTTTCAACTTTGGAATCGAAAATCTTTGCATATAGTAGATAAAAAATTAAAATAAATGTTAGAGTTTAAAGGGCTACAGGTGTTCTAAAATATTGTTCAAAAAGTTTCTAAATAATCCTACTAGTTTTTCCAGAATAATTTTCCAAACAGAGGTACATGAGTCCAATTCTCTGTCACTTTTTGATAGTTATTCGGTCGACTTAGGGTCAATTTGTCAATTAATGTAAGGGATTATCACGAATTCCCTTTAAAGGGATTCAAAGAGGGTCACATGGGGTTTCTATAGAATGTTACAACGTCAAAAATAATCTAGGAACGAGAGAGAAATCAGGTTGCAAAGATGGTACCTTAAGTTACAAATTACGGAATTGCAGTGCTCTATTTTGGCCGTGGCTGCGACCATGGCTACACTTCGATCGTCCAGGATGACGCATCAGTCGTCCAGGGCCACGCACGTGGTGGTAGGCAGGCGTAGGGCACCGCTTGGTGTCAGAGATGGCGGCTATAAGTCGAGTATTAGGGTTTTTTTTTGAAGTTCGACTTGTTTTATACTGTGTGTATATATACACATAATGCTCTGTTTGGAACCCGGGGGCGGTGTGCTCGCGAGTTATTCTGGGTGGGCTTCTCGCGAGATTTTGTGAGAAGTTCACTTGGCCCTTTTTTTTTTACAATTTACCAATATATCATCATATGTATATATATATATATATATATATATATATATATATATATATATATATATATAGGGAGCGGATCAAAAGCCCCCCTTAGAAAGCCCCCCCAAAACCCCCCTCACTCTAATTCGTAATATTAATGTTAATGTTAATGTTAATATTAATGTTAATATTAATGTTAATATTAATGTTAATGTTAATATTTTTTTTTAAATTTATTTTATATTAATGTTAATGTTAATGTTAATATTAATGTTAATGTTAATTTTAATGTTAATATTAATGTTAATTTTAGTATTTAATGTTAATATTAACATTAATATTAACATTAACATTAATATTAACATTAAATTACGGATTAGAGTGAGGGGGGTTTTTGGGGGGCTTTCTAAGGGAAATATATATATATATATATATATATATATATATATATATATATATATATATGTTTATAAGCAAGTAATTACATATACTCTTATATATATTTAATAAAAATCCTTTTTGCTCTAGAATAAAAATACCTTTAATAACTAATTAAATAATTTCTTCATCACTCATTTGTCACCAAATATAAATCAAAAATTTCCTAAATTTAGATAAATTTGTATTTAAGTGAAAAAAAATATTGCACAATTATATTAATAAAAAAATTGATGTTTAAAAAAATTTCTAATTAAGAAGTCATATTATTTTACTACTCCTCTTTTCAAAATAATAAATGCTAACATATTGCTTAAAATACATTAGATATTTCTATAAAAGTTTAGGGATTTTACATCCTATCCAACTTATAAAGATTTCTTCCTCGAAATTAAACTAACGGTATGGGGGTGTATTGCAATGCAGAACAAAAGGAAACTAACACGGAAAAGTCGTACCTTGGTTTTCGAACAATGATGATAGTTATAAAAGGAACCCACATTGGCTCTATATTCTACGAGATAAGTTGTTCTTGGTTCAGGGCCCTACCCAACTTATAGAAGTTGGCTATCGTGATAAACGTTGTATAGAAGACTTATGAAAATGACACTTCCTGGAGAGAGGCACAAGAATATTGGACACTTACTGATTACAGTTACGGATTCTAAGTGATCCTAGATATTTTAATGGCATTCCTGGTCAATAACTTTTATAAGAGGATTATTATGATCTAACCACCATGCTCTCCATAGGATGGTAGGAACATCAGGTTTGAATTTAACTAACACATTTCGGTTCAAAGGTGTTTCAGTTTTTCCCTGACATGGGAAACTAAGATATAAACTTGAAGAACTTAGGAAAAGGAGAATTTATGGCCAAGTAATGAGAATCTATAATGAGTAAGAAAACCATGTTATAGAATATGATTAGGTAAGGGTCTATAATCTTTAAATCGTAAGGACTAGTGGGGATAGGATTGGTGTTTGGGTGTTATGCTGGAGGTATATGATTGCTTAGGTGGAATGCATATATCTTAGGTGTGATGCATCTTGCATGGATCATGGGTATTCCATTTGTTTAAGGGAATGGGTAAATATTGTTTGATTAAATTAACAGGGAAAAAATAGGCATCCATGGTCTATTCTAGGAAAAATATGTCATACATGTGGGGTAATTGAAATAGAGCACAAGATGGTGCGGCTATGTACGATATGTATGTCATGTGTATAGCTTGACTGGTCTAGCATGAGTGTGAACTTTGTTTGAAAGGAAAAAGGCTAGTGTTGTGCTTCAAATTTTAAAGTCACGGTCGAGGGTATCAATTAATACGGATGAAGATGCACGTTATGAACCACTAAATTTTTAGCCTAGTGGAAATGATCTACCTCACTCATCTGCTAATTCAAGAACCTCGCATTCTAGAGAGGCCTGCCTATACCCTAAGGAAATTCCTTTCTCGAAATTGATCTAAGACACGATTCTATAATAGAACGAATTTGAAGAATCAAGGTTGTTATCTTTTACTGCAGTTATATAATGCTCGAGCAAGGGGATATCAAGTGTAATATGAAGATGGTATCGCAATTCCCATCAGATGGAAGAACAGTCTACAAAGGGCTTCATATTCTAAGAGATGGAGTACACTAAGTTTAAGGTTCTACCCAACTTATAGAAATTGGTTCATCATGGAAAGCATAGTAATATGATTTCTAAGAATATCATGTTATAAAGAAATATATGAGAGCAGAAGGTTCTTATGATTATAGTCACGGACTCTATACGAAGCCTAGGTATTAGTTATTTAACATTGCTCATATATTGACTATGTTTCATCAAGGTAGTAGGAGAGGTCTTGGTTAGGCATGACCGAAAACAACTTAGCACCAAGGGATTCCATTCTTCTCCTAACATGGGCTACAAAGAGATACAAATACAAAATCTATAGAAGAAAAATTAGTGAGCCAATAGAGGGGGCCTGCATAATAGGGGTGAGGGCCTATTTCATCAAGTTTGGTTTTATAGTCCGCATATGGTGATATGCATGGATGGGTTTAACTGGAGTTTAATGGGTTCCCTGATTGGACATCAGCCTTTTATCGAATAAGTCTTTGGTTTTAATCCATATTGATTGGACAAGATCCGCAAAATCAATCGAGACCATGCCTATTATGTTAGGGTAACCTAGAATAGGTTCTAACTCAAGTGGTTGGCCTAATTGTCAGTCGGGTTGGTTAACTAGGTTCCTAAAGCCCAAAAATGTGCCTTCTGTGACTTTTGTGTTTAAGTAGCACAAGAAGAGTCAATTGAGTGGCACATTAGTGACGTGTGCATAGTAGGGTTCGAGTAGGTCACAACCGTATGTTGTGTCGAAAGAATTGAGTCGAGGTTCGGTCTCTAAATAAAGTGAGAAAGTTCATCAGTATTATGGTAAGGGTTATTCTTAGCCCTTTTTACCTTAAAGTAGTATCACAAAAATAAAGTACAAGGAACGTATTTGAGTGGAACATGATATGCATGGATGATGGTGGGCGCATCTATGTCTTCTATATAAAATTTGTTGGAAGGTAATAACTGGTCTCATGCTCCGAATATCAATGTCGCGGTCGGGGGCACCAAATGATCTAAATATAAAGTAGGGTTTGTGGGGTGATGATTTATCCTCCCAGTGGGAACAAATTTAACTCAATCAATCGGTGATCCCATATTAAAAATGGCTTGCAATCTATTCACTCCGAAAATGAAGATACATTTTTAGGATTTGTGACGTTAAAAAATTTTAAAGTCGCGATATTGTACCTCGAGTTTTGATAATAAAGAATAAGGCACGATATAATGGATATTGTGATACCGTGGATATGAATCAAATTTGAAGATCATGCCCCAATTTCGGTTATATAGAAAACGATTGCGTACAACGACACATGAGTCGATAAAATAGATTGATATACTTGTCCATAGTATACGAGAGTTATTGATGGGGTAACGAGCTTTACGGCACGTCATATGAAAGACCTCTAACGACTAAGTCATAAATTTCTATTAGTGTTAAGCCTGTCTGACTATAGTCATATGGTTTTTAATGGTGTTTCACGTAGTACTCATGCATTGTTGTTGATAACTAGTGAATCAATATGATGGGACGTCATGCTACAGATATTGGCCAAGTTGGTGAAGGTGTTGTTCTAACGCTAAGTCACGTCTTTAATAATAAATTTTATACTTAGAATAACACATGTTGAATCCTTAATCTCGGGATAGGTATCTATCATAGTCATGGTAAATGCTTGTCTTTGTTTCTGCATGTTCCTCTCCTGTCTAAACTGTGGACTTGGTCGAGTAAGGGTTAGGTTAAGGCATAAGGGTTGCTAGTTAAAGCAAAAATCATGAAATAATTAGAGACTCCCAATAATTTGTTCCTTGAGAATAGATAGTCTCCTAGGTTGGCGTTTTGACCAAGGGTAAGATCCTAATCATTCTCAAATTCAAATGACTAGAAGGTCACGATATTAATTTTATGGTCGAGGAAAGGACAAGTAACTCAAGGCAAGGTTGTAGTCATATGGCATGGCCGGTAGTTGCTATACTTGTGTACATATAGCTTTTCATGGCCATAGGTGGTTTGGCAGACTAAGAGAAACATTGTGTATCTATCTTCCCTCAAATATGAGCATTTGTTTTCCGTAGTAAGTAACGATAAAAAATAATAAGGAGTTCAAGAGAGAGGGAATCAAATACGAATACAGGTTTCCAAGGGCGATTAAGTAATTTAGAGAGAGTTGTCAAGTTAGTGTGGATAAGATCCTAAAGACATCTGTATCTCAATCCACGTGGGATAATCATATAAAGAGCGAACAAAGTGCACCAAGGTTGATCAGACCATAATACACTGATTCTGATTAGACAATATGTTAGTGGAGGTCCCCAGCATACGTACGTCCTGAACAAGCTCGTTAAAGAATAACTTGCAAAACTAGGCTATAAATAGCGACATCAATCATGGTAGTGCAAAGTATATGTAAAACCCTAAAAATTTTGGGAGTATTTTTTGTTTTGTTATTTAAAAAGACTAAAAAAAATTTATTTATGCAAATTATGATTTTTTTATTTCATTAGAAATGAACTTAGCCATTGTTGAATTTTGGAACACAAGACTACCATGAATTTTGGCACGGAAGATGTCGCAGTGTGCCTTGACTAGTGTACTAGCCATGCCGTGGGAAGCCTAGCCATGGTGATGTCCAAACCAGGAAAACCAGACCAAATTGTGAATTGACTTATTTAAAGTATTTTAATTAAATATTATTTTATATATTGATTTTTAGATGACCCGGTTTGTCCAATTCAGCCCGAACTGGGCCCGAACCAAATTTAAGCCCATGTAGGCATATGATGGGACCAATGTGGCCATGTGGACATATTTTATGCATGTAAAAATATTTTCTAAATTATTTTAGAATTTCATGTACAATTTTTAATTATTTAATTATGTGTACAATTATTGGTATTTTATTATTAAACAATATCTTACAAAATGATACAGTTTTTCTGGACCCAAATAAGGGTGTATAGTAAAGTTCTCCTATTGGACTATTTTTTATTATTTTATTTAAAACTATTTTATGGTGATTAATAAACATGTTTATTTTATTAGGTATTATTTTATTATTTAGTTGATTTATTGTCAAATGAAATTAAATATATATGTACTTATGTTTTAAATTAATTTTATATATGGATACATAAGATTTAGATTTTTCCTTTTGAATTTGTGATAATTTTAGAGGAGTATTTATATATATATATATATATATATATATATATATATATATATATATATATATATATATATATATATAATAAGTTATATATAGAAAGTAAAAGATTTGAGAAAAAGAAAAAGAGAAAAAAAAATAACCCACCCACCTAAAGTGGGCGGGCCCCACCCCTGATATGCTTACTGCTGTACGCAGCAAGCTCACGAAGTAAGCCCAAACCCGTGGGATTCACTAAATCTAAACCTATTAGTATTAGGTTTTGGCTAAGAGTGGATATAAATACATCTTTTTCCACAAACCTCAAAATCCTAGATTTCTAAAACGAAAGTTGCGGCTGATCATACCCTCTAGGCCTACGAGTTCGTTTCACCAGCGACGGAGTTTTGTGCGCGACGAACGGAGCTTCGAAAGTCAGCCCCTCGTCACACACGGAACAGTTTTCCACTTTAAGGTACTCAACTTCCCCGATCGATATCTCTCTCATTTTAACTCCATTTTTAGATCCGTAAATTCGTGTAAAAAGCAGACATGACCCTCTTCGAGATCCCCCAGGTGGATTTCGACATGGCCATCCAACTTGCTCGAAAAATTGAGGCAAAGTTGGAGAAAAACTACTTTTCTGGAATATTAAAAACTGAATTAAAATGACAACTTGTCGGCCAATTTTCGTTATGTACAATAGGATTTTATAGAAACTAATTGAAGATAGTCAAAGACAACATAACTGAGATTGTAACGCACCTTCTGGATTCACTTTTCATCTAGTGTGTAAAAAGTTACACGTTAAAGTATCACGAAAAATTGTAACTTTTCAAAAAGTAGAAAAATACTCGATACGGCATGCGCTCCGGCAAACCGGGCGACGTGGTCGCATACTATACGCATCGAAAGGCGCATATGGATGTTGTCGACGTATGGGAACTGACAAAACCCGATTTTGTTGCATATGCACGACGAAATCAGTACGTATCCGTCGAGATACCCCCATATCGACCCTTTGCAAATTAAGTCACAACATTGTGTACACTCATCAAATCGCGAAGAAACTTACGCCATTGGACTCGAAATATTTTTTTGGTCTTATGAGCCAAGTTTGGTTCAATTCTGAGAAGGTTGACTCGGACACCATTTTGGCGGGCCCACAATCCCACTCAACGGGCGATTTTGTGCACAGTCCACCGAAATCCAAAATTTGATGTACTGTTGGATTCGTCTGATCAAAACAAATTCGTAGACATGTAGTTTGACAACTTTAAAGACCGTAGGTTCTGGCACGTATTTCGGTGCAAGGCGGGTCCAACAGCGGACATCATTTTGATCCGAAATTTATGATTTTACCCCTGTTCCAGAATTTATCTTTTGAACAGGTGTTTTCTAGGTATATCTTATATTCTAAACTCGTTCGTAATGTTTGTTGCAGCATTCGGAGTCATCTGCGGGATTTGGCTTTTTTTGCTTTGTTTATTTGCCAGTTCGAGCTACTGGATTATTCTCTTTTGCACATAACCTCAGGCAAGATACCTTGCCATTATACTGTTTACATTTAGTTTACATTTTATTACATATCACTGTTCATTATTTCTAGCTATTACAGTTCTTGGTTTACTACATGCTCAGTGATTATTAGTTACTTTGTTACTATCCTTTGATTGCATATGAACCTAGAGTTAGAGGACTACCGTTTGTAGTGTATTTCATATACTTCGACACAATTGTACCATGAGGATGTGTGAGACGAGTAGCATGTAGAGGTCCTTGCGTATGGGATGATCTCCCATGTGCATGCGTTAGGGCTAACTGCTAATAGAGGTTTGTTAGGAGACTTAGAAGTTAGTAGAGGTATATGAGACATGGATATGACTCTGTTAGGCATTGGGTGGGAAGAACAGTTCCTTAACGTATGGGTCTTTATGCACTTTCCTATTACTGATACTGCTGGCCTCTGACATTCGAGGAATGCTATGCTTTGAGGTCCCTGGTATCCGGATGGGGCCATACCCGAGATTACTGATACTGCTGGCCTCTGACATTCGAGGAATGTTATGCTTTGAGGTCCCTGGTATCCTGATGGGATCATACCTGAGTTACTGCTACTGAGCCAGATACCCAAACGTTGGAGGTTTGTTCCTAATTGCGTAAACACCGTAGTATGGTTAGATTACCTTATTGTTGTCTTGTCACTTATTTTCTTTGTAACATATTTTGTTCAGTATTTATGGCATGTTCTTCCTGTATCTTGTTACGTCCCTCTGAGGACCTGGTTATCTCTCCAAGTGTGTGTATGCTTCTGTGATATTGCAGGTGTTTTAGCCGAGGTCGCGATCTTCTCTATTCATTCGGAGATGACGTGTCTTGGGTCTTCCTTTGCTACTCCCGCCACATCATTTCAGTTTCATGCATATTTTTCTTCACTTGTTGGTAGGGATTTGTCTCCGTCCAACGATTGTGTACATGATAAATTCAAAGTTACTTTTATATTATTTATTTATCTAGTGGATTAGATTTAGTTATTTTGGTTTTAAAGTATTTTATAGCTTATATATTCATACGAGGTTTCCATTTATTGGAGTATACTTCGTATGTATGCAGCTGGCATGGATACGTACCTAGTCCTAAGTATTTTGGGTCTGGGGCACTACATATTTTTTTTGTGGCCCATGCAGGTCGAGTTTGTCACTTCGGTTACGTAATTGTACCGATGTGAGCCTGCAACATAGGATTAGAATCTAGGAATCTCATCCATACAGCTTGACCCCTTCCCTTGGCTTCAAATTTTGAACTCTTGTTCGACCTCCTTGAATTGCATCTTGCTTGATTCCTTTTTACCGTTGATTCTTATTTTCGTGCTTAGTGTCAACTAGGAAGATGACTACACTAGTATATGCTCGTAGGTCAAACACATGGCTAGAATAGTTATATTGGCAATTGGAATACATTTAAGACTCTATTTGAGTTAAAAAGGCTTCTTTTAAAAAAATTGATTTAATGATTAGTAATTCGTAAAGTAGGATATTACCAAGGAAAGTTTTAATCTTGAGATTTCTAGAGAGTAAACACCATAGGATTGATACTGCAGGAATATATATATATATATATATATATATATATATATATATATATATATATATATATATATATATATATTGTTTATGCCCTTGATTTAAGAAATTGATTTGATTTTTGAGTTGTGATATTTATGTTTTATTGGGTTATAGCTATACAACTTTGAACAAATATAAAATTGATTTGATTTCAAGCTGTGTTATTTATGATTTATTGGATTATAGTTATACACCTTTGAACAGTTATAAATTGGGTTTGAAAATGATCTTAGATTTCAAATATAGTTGTAGAAATTATTTAAATTTGCGTCGTACAACTTGTGACTTTCGTGTTTAGTAAAATTTGAATTTAAAGTAGAAGTAATGATGGTGAATTTTGGTTTAAAATATTTGAAAGTTATGAAACCAATTTTTGAAAAAAAAATTTCTTTATTTTAAATTGTGTCATATGATTGAGGATTTACAAATCTGTTTATGTTTTATTTTCTTTTAATTTTTTTTTTTGAATTTGGATATCAAATTTTGTTAAAAATGATTTTTGACTGATAAGATGATTTGAAAATTTAGTTTAATGTTGGATTGCTAATATCACAAATTTTGTAATAAAATAAAAAATATTAATGATGTGATAAGGTTGTTTTGATTGATCAAATAAAGTTACCATTTAAAAATTGTGATTATATTGGTATGACTTAGTATGAATAGAAGTTATAATTGATGAGTGCATTAAAATATTGAGCTAAAATTTTGAGATTGTTTTGTATGTGCTAGAAATTTTTATTTGGGGAGCTATTTATTTTTTTAGAGTTTTAAAGTTATGATTGATTATGGATATTTTATATATAGCTTCATTATTTATGAACTCTTGAGTTTAAAAGTTGAATTGAAAATGTATAATTTTGAAAAAGTCCGTAGTAACATGATAAAGAATTGCCTTGAGATTTATGAAAGTGATTTTTTCCATGATAAATTTGAACGACTTGGAGTGAATACAAATTTTGGTGGTTTATTTTTGAAAATTTTATTAAGAAACCTTTGGAGGAAGCTTGAGTTAAAATTTTAATGGTAGGCCATCAAGATAGCTCAAATAAGATAGATGTACTCCACACTAATTGCCATGTCACTCATAACCATGATAGTAGTATATACACAAGTGTTGTTAGTCATCTACCCAGCTAGGTGACTGTATTTCCACCTCGACTTACTCGACCTTCCTTCAATTCTAGATCTTTTAATTGCGACCTTCTAACCCATTTGCAATTTGAATAATGAGTTAATGGTTCCTTAACTGTATTCATCTAGGAGACTATCTTCTCTCCGAAATTGTGTTCCTAAATTATTTTTACTGGATTCTCTAATTAATTTTATTTCATGCTTTAACTTGATCTTCTTTATTTTTGTGCATTAATTATCACCTCGTGAACTCCCACTTTCTATTTTTGATCTTCTGGCGTCCCCTAACGTGACTTGTATATTTGGAGTACAATACTAAACTTTTTCTCTCAACAAATTTCATATGTAAGTCCTAGACAAGCCCACCTTCATGTAGATATATCATGTCCCACTAAAACACGTCTTCTTGTACTCTATTTCTTGATATGACTTTATGGTCAAAATGGCCAAACTATAACCTCTACCATGACACTAAAATACTTTCCGACTTCAATTAAGAGATCCAACCTTGACTCAATCCCTTAACTCGATATGTGAATATGTTCTACTTAATTCCCTAAATGCTAACCTTTTGCTTTATCTTGATTGCTTGACCCGTTGTCCTATCCCACTACTAGTTTAACTCTTGTAAGTTGGGCAGAATACCTCACCACCTAACAAACCTTTTTCCTTGTGAACCACATTAGTAAGTTCATTTAGACTATAAATTCAGAGGACCCTACCTTATCTAGTCTACCAAGCCATAAATGAGGAAACACTAGGACAACTGTATAGGCCCAAACTTCGGGCGAGCCTTGATTTTAAAAGATCTTAGACTATTTAAAATTTTCTTTATCAGTACCTCTCTTGCTCATATTTTGACTATCTCATGCTGCTAATGTAGCTTCAGTTTTGCAAGCTTATTTCGTTATCAAGCTTGATCATGACATATTTTATTGGGTGCATCTACTAACATATTGTCTAATCAGAACCGGTGCATGATGGTCTGATCAACCTATTGCACTTTGGTTCGCCTTCATATATTATTCTATGTGGATGGAGACATAGTTAAACTTGCCCTAGAGTCTCATCCGCGACAGCCTTGGCAACTCTTATTTGAATTATTTTCGTCGCCTATGAACCTCGTATTTCGTACTAAATATCATCGTCTTTGAACTCTTTTGTTGTGGGCTTTACTTACTTTAGAAAGACCAGACACTGTACTTGATAGATAGACTCAAAGTATTACCTTTAGTTGTCCTACCCTCTGTTGCCAAGATAGTTAGCCATGGACCAACCAAGGTGACTATATCCTCGCTTTGAACTACTCGTTGATTCCATATCTACTATCACGACCTTCTAATCATTCTTGATGCTTGAAGATGATTCAAATCATTCTCTTAATCATGCCCTCAACCTGGACGACCAATATACAACTATTCACAAGGAACCATCTCTCTTAAGTCTCTAAATTATTTTTCCCCTTAATCTACTCGATTCTTTTCTATTCTTTAAACTCGTGTTTTATCTTGATCTACTTAAAACCCTTGATCATTTTCATTATTGTATTAATTAGCCATATCCATGATTATTTTCGTATTTACCTAAATCACGATTTTCTAATCCACGTTTTGCTGAACGTTGTGATTTGATGATTCCTCATCGATATACCCATGGGACCTTTTCAACCCCCTACTCATTTTTAATTTTGAGGAAGAAATTCTTGTAAGTTGGGTAGGATGTGAAACCCCTAAATTTTTGGGAGTATTTTTTTGTTTTGTTATTTAAAAAGACTAAAAAAATTAAATTATGCAAATTATGATTTTATATTTCATTAGAAATGACCTTAGCCATTGTTGAATTTTGGAACACAAGACTACCATGAATTTTGGCACGAAAGATATAGCGGTGTGCCTTGACTAGTGTACTAGCCACGCCGGGAGAAGCCTAGCCATGGTGATGTCCAAACCAGGAAAACCAGACCAAATTGTGAATTGACTTATTTAAAGTATTTTAATTATATATTATTTTATATATTGATTTTTAGATGACCCGGTTTGTCCAATTCAGCCCGAACTGGGTCCGAACCAAATTTAAGCCCATGTAGGCATATGATGGGACCAAGGTGGCCATGTGGACATATTTTATGTATGTAAAAATATTTCCTCAATTATTTTATAATTTTATTTACAATTTATAATTATTTAATTATGTGTACAATTATTTGTATTTTATTATTAAACAATATATTATAAAATGATACAGTTTTTCTGGATCCAAATAAGGGTGTGTAGTAAAGTTCTCCCATTAGACTATTTTTTATTATTTTATTTAAAACTATTTTATGGTGATTAATAAACATGTTTATTTTATTAGGTATTATTTTATTATTTAGTTGATTTATTGTCAAATGAAATTAAATATATACGTACTTATGTTTTAAATTAATTTTATATATATGGATAGATAAGATTTAGATTTTTTCTTTTGAATTTGTGATAATTTTAGAGGAGTATTTTTGGATATATGCATATATATATATAATAAGTTATATATAGAAAGTAAAACATTTGAGAAAAAGAAAAAGAGAAAAAAATATATAAAACAACCCACCCACCTAAAGTGGGTGGGCCCCACCCCAGATATGCTTACTGCTGTACGCAGCAAGCTCACGAAGTAAGCCCAAACCCGTGGGATTCACTAAATCTAAACCTATTAGTATTATGTTTTGGCTACGAGTGGATATAAATACATCTTCACCTAGACTTCCAAAATGAAAGTTGCGGCTGATCATACCCTCTTCACATACGAGTTCGTTTCACCAGCGACGGAGTTTTGTGCACGATGAACGGAGCTTTGAAAGTCAGCCCCTCGTCACCTACGGAACAGTTTTCCACTTTAAGGTACTCAACTTCTCCGATCGATATCTCTCTCATTTTAACTCCGTTTTTAGATCCATAAATTCGTGTAGAAAGCCCACATGACCCTCTTCGAGATAGGGGGGATTTCGACATGGCCATCCAACTTGCTCGAAAAATCAAGGCGAAGTTGGAAAAAAACCACTTTTCTGGAATATTAAAAACTGAATTAAAATGACAACTTGTCGGCCAATTTTCGTTCTGTACAATAGGATTTTGTAGAAACTAATTGAAGATAGTCAAAGACAACATAACCAAGATTGTAACAAACCTTCTGGATTCACTTTTAATCTAGTGTGTAAAAAGTTACACGTTGTTAAAATTTCACGAAAAATTGTAAATTCTGTTTTTAAAAAGTAGAAAAACACTCGATACGGCGTGCGCCCCGACAAATCGGACGACGTGGTCACGCACTATACGCATCAAAAGGCGCGTATGGATGTTGTCGATGTGTGAGAACTGACAGAACCCGATTTTGTTGCATATGCGCGACGAAATCAGTTCGTATCCGTCGAGATACCCCCGTATCGACTCTTTGCAAATTAAGTCACAACTTTGTCTACACTCATCAAATCGCGACAAAACTTGCACCATTGGACTCGAAATTGTTTTTTGGTCTTATGAGCCAAATTTGGTTCAATTGTGAGAAGGTTGACTGAGACGCCATTTTGGCGGGCCAACAATCCCACTCAACGGGCAATTTTGTGCACAGCCCACCGGAATCCAAAATTTGATATAACGTTGGGTTCTTCTCATCAAAACAAATTCGTAGTTTGACGACTTTAGAGACCGTAGATTCTGGTGCGTATTTCGGTACAAGGCGAGTCCAACAGCAGACATCATTTTGATCCAAAATTTATGATTTTGCCCCTATTCCAAAATTTAACTTTTAACAGGCATTTCCTAGGTATATCTTATATTCCAAACTAGTTTGTGATGTTTGTTGCAGCATCCGGAGTCATCTGCGGGATTTGGCTTTTTTTGCTTTGTTTATTTGCTGGTTCGAGCTACTGGATTATTCCCTTTTGCACATAACCTCAGGCAAGATACCTTGCTATTATACTGTTTACATTTTGTCTGCATTTTATTACATATCACTGCTCATTATTTCCAGCTATTACAGTTCTTGGTTTACTACATGCTCAGTGATTATTAGTTACTTTTTTACTATCCTTTGATTGCATATGAACCTAGAGTTAGAGGACTACCGTTTGTAGTGTAATAGCATATACTTCGACACAGTTGTACCACGAGGATGTGTGAAACGAGTAGCATTTAGAGGTCCTTGCATATGGGCTGATCCCCCATGTGCATGCGTTAGGGCTAACTACTAATAGAGGTATGTTAGGAGACTTAGCAGTTAGTAGAGGTATATGAGACATGGATGTGACTATGCTAGGCATTGGGTGGGAAGAACAGTTCCTTAACGTATGGGTCCTTATGCACTTTCCTATTACTGATACTGCTGGCCTCTGACATTCGAGGAATGTTATGCTTTGAGGTCCCTGGTATCCTGATGGCGCCATACATGAGATTACTGATACTGCTGGCCTCTGACATTCGAAGAATGTTATGCTTTAAGGTCCCTAGTATCTTGATAGGATCATACCTGAGTTACTGCTACTGAGCCAGATACCCATGCGTTGGAGGTTTGTTCTTAACTGTATAAACACCGTAGTACGGTTAGATTACCTTATTGTTGCCTTGTCACTTATTTTCTTTGTGGCATATTTTGTATTCAGTATTTATGGCATGTTCTTCATGTATCTTGTTACGTCCCTCTGAGGACCTGGTTATCTCTCCAGGTGTGTGTGCTTCTGTGATATTGCAGGTGTTCTAGCCGAGGTCGCGATCTTCTGTATTCATTCGGAGATGACGTGTCTTGGGTCTTCCTTTGCTACTCGCACCACATCATTTCAGTTTCATGTATATTTTTCCTCACTTGTTGGTAGTGGATTTGTCTTCGCCCAACGATTGTGTACATGACAAATTCAAAGTTGCTTTTATATTATTAATTTATCTAGTGGATAAGATTTAGTTATTCTGGTTTTACTGCATTTTACAGCTTATGTATTCATACGAGGTTTTCATATATTGGAGTATACTTCGTATGTATGCAGCTGGCATAGATACATACCTAGTCCTAAGTATTTTGGGACTGGGGCGTTACAGTATAATTACTGGAGATAATGATGAAATCAGTTATAAATAGTTCAAGTTTCACAAAAATCTAAGTCTTGTTCGGTGTTCCTGCTTATGCAGTCGTTCTACTATCTCTTATTTTAGGTCTTGGTTGACCAATGGACTACTAAAACTCTATGTTCTAGATAAACATATCTTTCTATACTAGCATATATTCAGTGCCACCTAATTATAATTCATTAATGGGTTATAAGAACACAGGGTATAGGCCGTGAGGCATACTACCCAACTTATAAAAGTCAACTAATAGGATGATTGAACAATATAATATATTTACCTTAACACAAGTTATCTTTCTAACCTCACTATCAAGCATGAAGAGAAAGATAATATTTACAGTAGAAAGGAGTCAAAATAGAAGGAAATCAAGATATTCGGACGAGAGTTTGAAATTGGAATCAAAGGAGGAGATCAAGCATGTGGATGAGATACCTAGATTCTAATCCTATATATAGGATCACATCGGTACAGTAACTTAACCGAAGTAACAAACATACCTGCATGGGCCACCACAAAAACATGTAACGTCACAGTCCCAAAATACTTAGTACCGAGTACGTAGACATGCCAGCAGCACATATATGAAGAATACTCCAATATAGCGAATCCTCGTACGTATACATAAACTGTAAATAATAATAATCACAGGCCAGAATATAAGTAAACTATATCTCATCCACATCTCAACACAGAAGATATATGAATCAAAAATAAATTAGTGTGTCAAAGAGATAGCCGGGAGGACATACCCACTCCAAACAGCTATAAAAAATAGTTTTAAATGATCGGATTCCAACCTCTGCAAAACAGAAAGAAAAGAAATGTAAAGATGTCCACTACAGTCTCAATAAATCTCAAAACAAGGATAGAGCTAAATGTCGAAAGGGAATGCCTTGTCATCCACGAAAGATGGATCCAATGTCGTGATGTACTCATGTGGAAAATCGTTTAATCCTGGAGAGATAACCAGGTCCTCAGAGGGACATTACAAGATATAAGAAAACACCATGCCGTATAAACTGTGATATATAATAAGTAAAAGAGTGATGCATGCAATAGGGTTCCTAACCGTTCCACTATGAACATGCAGTTGAGACACAATCCTTCGACGCATGAGCCCTGGCTGTTAATAGGATCCGGTATAGTCTTCTGTCGGGCACCAGTGACCAAGCGCATAACGTTCAAGAATGTCAGTGGCCAACCTGAGTGGATAATCATACCCGTATCTCTAGTAGAGCTTCCGGGTTACAAAGGAATGTGTAATAGAAGCCCATACATAAGGTATTGTTCTCCCCACCCAAATGCCTAGTATCGTCATCTCCATGACTCATATGAACCTCTAGTAATTGCCAAGTCTACTAGCATACAATTCTATTGGCAGTTACTCCTATCCATTGCACGCCCAGACGTATCGGTGGCCAGCCGACTACGAGAGTACGTGTCCTACATGTGACTCATAATACATAATAAAGTATGTGTCAAGGCCATATGAGATATTCTAATATCTTATCATCAATGGGTGGTCACTAGGCTTAAGTCAATGCAAGAAATAGAACAAAAACAAATAAAACGACTGATACGGTCGCTTGCACCCAAGTATGACTTGAACACACAATAATGTAATACTAACAACAGATAAATAATGCTAAATATAAATAACTAAAAATAAGATAAAATTAAATCACAGAGTAAGGTGGCAAGGTATCTTGCCTGGTGGTACAGGAATGGCAACTCCAACAGTCAATCACGTCAGCAGTGAAAAGTCAAAATCCACGAACGGCTCCGGATGTTGAAACAAACATCAAGAAGGTTCCCGGTATAAAAGATATGTCTAGAAAAAGCCTATCTAAATGTTCAATTCTGGACACAAAGGCAAAATCATAATTTTGGATTAAAACGATGTCCGTCGTTGGACCCATTTTTTACCAATATGCGTGCCAGTATCTATGGTTTCTAAAGTCATCAAACTATATGTCCACGGGTCTGGTTTGAGGAGAAAAACCCAATCTTATGTCCAAAGTTGGATTCCGGCGGGCTGTCACGACCCGCACCCTAGAGTTAGGGCACGAGAACGTAACAACGCCCAGCCTACGCCGCAGTGTCGGCGGTAGAACGCAGTCATAGGTCTCATGCATCTAACAGTATAAGGCTAAGAAGTTTATACTGTCACACCCGAGAACCAGAATACTGGAGAGCGGGGGCAGACACAGCCAGCTACGTATATTGAAATGAAAACTACCTCGATATACGGTCACGGCTGTCTAAAAATATGAGGGTTTACTACAAGCCAACAGTCTCTTATGGTCATGAACAAGCCTAATGTCTCAATCACAAGCAAGTAAGTAAGGTCGCAAGATGTATGATCATTAAATATAAAATAATAAGGCATCCCAAATATTACATATTCAGCTGATCATGAAGCTAGTCGTACAAAATTTTAGGACTAGCAAGAGTTAAGTCATACATGATCAACCCTAGGATTTGTCAATCATGTTTACAGCCCGTAGGCAGACAGTAAGTAAAAGTGCTTCGAGCTAACAGGTGCTCGTCGGCTAAACGCCTCAAAAGAATAATTTTTACAATAGAGTGAGCGAAACAAAATAGAAAACCCACTCGTAGCCCGGGTTCCTTCTAGTCGCCACCATTGGGCTGGAAGCTTGGTAGATCCTCGGGAGCTGTTCCGAAATTTGGCCACACAAAACCAGCTGGGTCAACCCCAGAAAGAGCAAGTGCCACAAGGGGGCCACGAAATAGGAACAAAGCCAGCAATCAGCACAAGAAAATATAATATTAAAACTAAAATTACGAAAACATGTCAGGATGATATACGACGAGATAACCATGGAACTATTCCGATAGCTAGGTTACAACCCGTAAACCAAACAAGGACCGGGGTTGTAACCCTTCACCTGAACAGAACTTGGTTTCCCACCATTTATCGGCAAGATAATAATATAAGAAATCAAGATAGGAAGCAATCTTGTACTGGATCAAGACACGGCTAGACTGGTTATACCTCATTCAATCAATCACGGCCAAGCAGATACTACGGCTTACTACTTTAACTAACTAGGGTTATCACAGGCCTAATTACTAACAAGATGCAGTGAGATTGTTCCACAGCCACAAGCCCTGCAGACCATCCAGGTTACCCAGATCGAAAATTAGGGGTTGAATTCAGGTGGGTACATCGCCCGGAAGACAAATGTACCCTTAGGTGACTTAGAGGGTGCAACACGCGATGGTGTGCTGAAAATGTGCCCTACTCGACGGCAGGCTACAGATCCCAAGAGCGCCCAGGTAACGGGATTGCCTGTAGCTGTGTCATCTCTTCATGACTACTGTGTTATTCTAGTTATTAACTTTAATCCATTTTAGTAGGTACTCCTGACCGTGGTACTCAGGAGTCCCATCCTAGACATGATGCAAGACAGGACAAGTGGTTTTAATAAGCAAGCAAGAAAGAACTACCCACGGTGTCAAGGCAGGTCAAGTTAAGTTATCAAGATAAATCATGTCAGGGTACTTGTCAGGAGTGCGCCACGACGGGCCACTATCATGTCAGGTTGGTCATGTCAGGAGTGCACCACTACGGGTCACTGGCGTGTTATGCTAGTTCCTTGTCATACCAAGCCATGTACAATAGTCATTCCAAACATATTAAGTAAAATCAAGTTCATGACGAAAGGCGTAAGGATATAAAATAGGAATAAAATATCTAATAAAATATCAAAGTACAGGGTTATAGAATAGCCAAGCTTAAAGATATAAAACCAAAGCTCTAAGAGCCAGTAGGTTAAGCAAGGGGTCAGGGGAGCAGCGTACGCGAAAAGTCACGCACGCATGAGAGCTGCGTAGGTGAAAAGTCACGCACACTTCAGAGAGCAGCGTAGGTGAAAAGTCATGCACGCTGAGAGAGCAGCGTAGGTGAAAAGTCACGCACGCTACAGAGAGCAGCGTAGGTGAAAAGTCACGCACGCTACAGAGAGCAGCGTAGGTGAAAAGTAGCGCACACTACAGAGAGCAGCGTAGGTGAAAAGTCGCGCACACTACAGAGAGCAGCGTAGGTGAAAAGTCACGCACGCTGAGAGAGCAGCGTAGGTGAAAAGTCACGCACACTCAAGGGGAGCAGTGTACGTGAAAAGTCACGCACACTCAAGGGTGCAGTGTACGTGAAAAGTCATGCACACTCAAAGAGACACGCTTCCAACAGGAAGCGTACTCAAGCCTGCGTACGCAGCGCTAAAGAGCGCGCGTAGCTCAGGGTGCGTAAGCTAAATAGCTCTGCACACTGCTCACTGTCTTCTCCAAACAGCAAGAACACCATGGCTGAACCCAAGCTTCAAAATTCATAACTTGGCCATCCGAACTCCAAATCCGGATTTCCAAAGCTCCAACTGGAGTGAAACTGAATGCTCTTCCACATGGAAACATCAAAACCCAAGAAAATCTAACCAAAGTAGCTCAAACCATACAAAATCCGAAAATAGGAAAAACCTAGATCTAGAACAATGGAGACTTCAAATCATAAAATACCAAGACCTAATGTTGATCACCATGTCCTAATCTAGCAAATGGACAAATAAAAGAGAGTTCTCATGTAGTGGCAAGATGCACTTGCCTAGGGTTGGGAGAGTTGTGTAGAGGAAGGAGAAGAAGAAGAAGAAAGAAATAAATAGTGGTTATGAGGAGAGAGAAAATATTGGTGGAGTTATAAAGAGGGGGAGTTGTGGTGGGTTGAGGGGGTAGCATAAGCTAAGGTGATCCAATACCTATAAACCAAACCAAACAGAACCAATCCAATAAAACCGAGCCATGCCAAAACCCAAAATATGAGAAATACCGAAATTTCACAAGTTGAGAAAAATAAAAATACATGCCAAAATCCAGATACGAGTATAAATACGAAATACGGGAAATACAGGAAATAAGGGTGACATATACTCCCCGAATGGGGGTGACATAGCAGAATGTAAACTCAATCACATCTAAGGTAGAGCATAATGGAAGATAGATAAAATATGAAATCCAAAAGAGATACAGAAGATAGAAGTCTAAGTGTCTAAGATACATAAACCCAGAAGTACATCTCAAAACTAAAATATAGTAATCCACAAGTAAATACAACTCCCGACAAAATGAAATAACTATCTAAACAACATCTACTGTGTCTCCTCTAGGCTAGCAAACAATCCCAGGCCATCTGTAAAATTTATCAACAGGTCCAGTCAGGACAGGAGCGAGCACAATACATCTTATGCAGTTCATATCATGTCAGGAAATATAAAACAGGCAATAGAATAAGATACATGAAATGCTGTAAGAAGATATACATGAAAATAGGAGAGATATTTGATAACTGGAAATATATATACATGATAAGTAAGAACTGTAAGTGACTAGTAATTTAGAGTACGAGATGGCATGTAATTGGCTTAGGTTGAACATGATGTACATGAGTGAACATGTGGGACATCAGCCAATAAGGCTGTGTTGTATATGATAAAACATGAAAAGTAACAGAGTGAACATGATGGGTAAATCACATGACCATTTATACTCACCCCTACCCACAATCAATACACAAGGATCCGTTCAAGTTACGTTACGAACATGATGTTTTGGTTATACAGGAAACACATGAGCATACATGAAAGAACATGAGAGTACATGAACGTACATGAAAGAACATGAGAGAACATGAGTGTACATGAATAACGCAGAAACAAAGAATACATGATGTACATGAAACACATGTCATAAAGTATCCGATGCGCCCGCTAAGGGGGATAACATCCCAAGAAGAGATCCATATAGTACCAATCCGTGATGATAACGTGACAGCATCAAGTAAAAGTTATCTAAAGCGAGAATATAATTCGTGACAAGTATGAAACGATCAGAGAATGTACTCGCCTGATATCCTGAATGTCTAAAGTAAATGTACTATCCGAGGAGAGGTATCTGGCTCCTGATCAGAACAGCACAGGTCACAACAAGTCTAAAATGATATAATGAAGTTCTACTATGCATTCTATATGATTCTAGGTCAATCTAGACTAAAGTCAACACTCGGTCAACTCTAGTCAACTAGACTAGTCAAACTAGGTCATGTCCTAACCCAACAAGTCTTACTAGGCCTAACGAAGACTATCCTAGCAAGCACACATCAATACAAGGCTATACAAGCCAACATACACCCAACTCTATATAGCATGCAATTATTCAATACTCAAATAGGCAAGAATTCATATTGGATATACACTAGGTAATCTATTACTTTAAGCTATATATGTTTACACATATATACACATGCATATATTGGTATTCAACATTAGGTCTATAATCATGGCATTTCAAATGGTTATATAAACTTATATATTACAACACAATATGCTAACATATATATAATATACATACATAGCTAAGTTAACTATATTCATAATTACTTATTTGAGAGGCTATGTGTGTGTATGTGAACATGGCAAAGGGGCAAGTGAGGGTTAAATGGGCATACATAGTGTATACATATCAAAGAGTGTCAAAGTGTAAGTGAACAATGTGTCAAGTGTGATAGTGTCAACATAGTATAAGGGGGTACATGAGGTAATATAGGATTTGTGTTAACATAGAACATTACATCTCATTAACTTGTATATTGCATACATTACATCTATTATTATATTACATTCATACTTGCATTCATTCATCATTTATTATTCTCTTGCACCACTATATGCACCATACATTACATACTATGGAACCTACATATTCATTACAAGCCATACTTATACATGCTTACATTAGATAGGATACTTACACCTCATACATCATTTATTTAACCATTTACTCATGCTTCTATTCTCTATTTAATTACATAATGTATATACATTAACATGGGTTAAAATCAAATAGAACATTATATTACACACAAGGGTGCACAAAATGTATATGTCGAATAGTAACTCCTACTAATAATCAATACTGTACCATCTCAGCATGAATTAAAATTTAGGATTAAAGTATGTTATAGATCTATGTGTTAGCTTTCCGAAACTTTAAACGGATCGCATTTTCGTTTTCGGAAACTCCCGGAATCGCGAAAACACCGAGAACGCGTTTGTCTTTCGTACAGCTGACACTCAAATAATTCTCCAGAAAGTTATAGAAAGAATTAGGCCTACTAATATATGTTTTTGGAAAGCTAACTTCAATACTCTTCTTTTAAAAAAATGGAAGATTAAACCGAGCTTTGAGCTAGAAGTTATGACATTTCTAAGTTAGGGCTGAAATTAAAAACGTGGATAAAAATCATGACGGATTTAGGTAGTTTGAGACAAAAGAACACAAGTATATAACATAATATATCAAGAACTCACTCTCTACACTAATATATATATATGAGACACTATAGAACACATCTCCAATACAAAAATATGAGATTAAATATGTAATAATTCATTCATACATAACAACAACACATAGTGTGTCCAAATTTGGGATTTTCCCACATGGACACAACCACAACACAAAGGACACTCCTATGACCTCCAAATGGACATGAAATGGACACAAATGGAGATACAACTATGGGATCATTCCTATGGGTTCAAAATAGACCTATATGCATGAGGAAATAAAAAGGAGAAGGGATTTATATCTTCCGGTAGATCGAATCGAAGAAAAGCCTTCCCGGAGCGACACCGACTCGTAGAGATTCCAAAAGGACACGAACGAGCTCCGAATCCTCCCAAACTTGGGTAGCTTCCTCCTTGGCTAGAATGGAGAAGGAAAGAAGAAGATTTGGTGGTGAAATGGAATGATTTGGTGGAGAAATTGCTAGGGATTGCTCTCTAGGAATTTGGGAAAGAACAAGAGAGAGAGTGTGGATGAGAATAATGAATTGAACTTGAGCCTATCCTCTCCCAAAGTGGCTGGCCATATGGGGCTATTTGTCCTATTATGGTAAGGTCCAAAATGCCCCCACTAACCTATTCTATGAGTATTAGGAAAGGGCTAATTGGTTGGGGCTAAATTAGTCATTCTAAAGTCTCTAATCACACTAACCTTATCCATAATAATTAGTCTAACCTCTAACTAAAATATTTCTATCATGTGGACTAAAATTAATATCATGTGGGCCATACCTAACTAGTGTGTGGGTCCCACTAGAGTCAAACTACCCCCGGGTCCCCGTTTCAAGTCGGATTGAGTTGAAATTTGAACCCGACTCAAATAACCCCAAAACAATATCATAAATAATAAAATAATATCAAAATAATTCAAAGAGGTCAAATGCAAAAATATTCTTAGGCCAAAAATGACATTAAAATATCATAATCACATGGTTAGGCTCTAGGTCAAACAATCTCTAGGGTTTCACTAGCAAAACGTCAAAACCACAAGTCATTGATTTAAATAATTTTAAAATAATTTAAAATCACCAAAAATCATATCATAAATTAAATATCATTATTAAAATAATTATAGACATGAAATTTCAAAATTACCCTCATTTGGGAAACTGGGTGCTACAACTCTACCCACCTTAGAAAAATTTCGTCCTCGAAATTAAAATGTCCATACTCCCTCTAGGTCAAACCCCCATAATCAAATTCCCAGATTAAAACAAATTATGCGATCAAAAGGATGACATACAGGGTCATGGCATACGATGGTAGTGAAAGTCTCATCTAGGTATACTAGTCATGCTAACTGAAACGGTCATAGGGTATCAAAACATACAAGCAATCTAGGGTGCTAAACTAGAGAAGTTACAGAAACAACAAACCATCAAAACTGTAAGGCGGTCTACCATCCTATATTAAACTGGTACTTATCAAAACAAAATAAAGGCAACTACCAATTATCTGAAAAAGGGTACAGAAAATCAAATTCAAAATTAAGGAATTGAAAATCACTTGTATTGAAATCCAAATCACAATATATACAGAGAGAGCGTTAGAGAGGAAAAACTAGCATTATGTAATGTTATGTGGTTTGTGTGTGTATGGGTGTATGTGAAATATACATGAAATTGTATATGAGCTATCCTGTTACACTACTCATGGCATATGGGTTAACAACCTACAATACACAACCTATTTAATCATAACATGCATGGCTAACCATAAACATCTATAAGAGGTAGAGATTTAGTTATGTATATACATATATTATAACATGTATGCCTAAGCTCTATATATATCTATACAAGTATGTGATCATAACATAGAGAGGAAAGGTTAGGTTACATGACAGCGTATACTAAGTTAGGGTGTGTGTGTGTGTCCTTGTACAGGGTTATAGCTTAGTATTGAAAGGTTAAACCCAGTTTTAGTTCAGCATTTACATACAAAATCTGAAAATAAGCTAACATTTAAACCAGTGTAATATTAACATAATGCAGTATCAGATTTTTACAAATTTAACATAACTTAACTAATTTATCTAAAAATTGAAACTCTGCAGATATCATACATGTGCAGTTATGTAGACAAAACTAATAACATGAAATTTATATTTAAATTACGAATTTAAACTGGAAAAGCAGAAAACCAAAAATATTAGGGTTTTGAAAATTTTAACATTAACAACATATTAATATGTATTTAGATAGGTAGAAAATCAAGTGTAGCATGCATACGTATCAGGCAAGTGTCCACTATGTAAATATACTCATATATTCTTATGTCCAAAAAAAAATTAATTCTACGTTAAGACCAACATTTAGATTCCTACCAAGATCGCAAAATAGGTGATTGACGAAATCAAGACAGTTTTATTATTATTATTCAATACTAGAATAATAGCAAGAAGGAAATAACGATAAAAGTTGTTTGCTTATTTGCCTAAAAGAAGGAACCATTTTGAAACCAGAGCTAAATATCAAATCCAAGATAAAGTCTAGCAAAATCATCGATTCATTGTATTAAGAAGAAACTCATAGCAAGAAGTTACACAAGCTACTCCTAAGTTAAATAATTAGAAGCAAAACAAAGCAAAATAAATAATAATTCTTTTTGAATGACTGCATCAAAGTAGAGAAAACATGCTTGAAAATATTTAAGGTACAATCTGATAATCATATGCGTCTATCCAAAATCATGGTACTCTAAATCTCCGTCATACTAGTAAGCAAGGCTACGATAATCACAGAGTCCTTGACTTATGCACATACCTCTAGAATCATGGTATTTAACATTTTCGCGGTGCTGCTAGCTTGGCTGCGAAAACCTTAAATTCCCACACCCGAGAAATATATCCAGAGTCAGACTATGTGTCCTCACCATGCTGGCTAATGTGACTATAGAAGACTAGATTCCATAACATAGATGACCTAGCCCATATAATTTCATCTTGTTAAAAAAAATTAAATTAAATCAACAATGAATACCCATAAATCAAATCAAATTTATCAACGAACTTCAAAATTCAAAATGAACAAAAATCCATCAAAATACAACTCGAATGCAACAGCTATCATCAAGATTCAAAATTCGACAATCATTCATCAAAATCAATGAATACAACTCAAATTCAACCATAATCCATCAAAATCAAATTTAACAACAATAAGTAAAAATAAATCAAATCAAGGAAAAAAAGAGTTCTCAAATCGAAGTTAAAATAAGATTCTCAAGGGTCGTTCCGGGAATCTCTCAAGGGTTCCTAACTGTGATTGAGTACCTTCAAGATATATCCTATTCCTACTGCAGGCTGTAGTGGTACTCAAGTTCGAATACCACTACATAAACTTGACCTGCATGGGCCACCACTAAAAATGTGTTACGACCCGCACCCTAGAGTTAGGGCACGAGAACGTAATAACGCCCAGCCTACGCCGCAGTGTCGGCGGTAGAACGCTGTCCTAGGTCTCATGCATCTAACAGTATAAGGCTAAGAAGTTTATACTCCCCGAATGGGGGTGACATAGCAGAATGTAAACTCAATCACATCGAAGGTAGAGCATAATGGAAGATAGATAAAACATGAAATCCAAAAGAGATACAGGAGATAGAAGTCTAAGTATCTAAGATACATAAACCCAGAAGTACATCTCAAAACTCAAATACAGTAATCCACAAGTAAATACAACTCCCGACAAAATGAAATAACTATCTAAACAACCTCTACAGTGTCTCCTCTAGGCTAGCAGGCAATCCCAGGCCATCTGTAAAATTTATCAACAGGTCCAGTCAGGACAGAAGCGAGCACAATACATCTCATGCAGTTCATATCATGTCAGGAAATATAAAGCAGATAATAGAATAAGATACATAAAACGCTGTAAGAAGATGTACATGAAAATAGGAGAGATATTTGATAACTGAAAATATATATACATGATAAGTAAGAACTGTAAGTGACTAGTGATTTAGAGTACGAGATGGCTTATAATTGGCTTAGGTTGAACATGATATACATGAGTGAACATGTGGGACATCAGCCAATAAGGCTGTGTTGTACATGATAAAACATGAAAAGTAATAGAGTGAACATGATGGGTAAATCACATAACCATTTATACTCACCCCTATCCACAATCAATACACAAGGATCCGTTCAAGTTACGTTACGAACATGATGTTTTGGTTATACAGAAAACACATGAGAAAACATGAGCGTACATGAAAGAACATGAGAGTACATGAACGTACATGAAAGAACATGAGAGAACATGAGTGTACATAAATTACGCAGAAACAAGAAATGCATGATGTACATGAAACACATGTCATAAAGTATCCGATGCGCCCGCTAAGGGGGATAACATCCCAAGAAGAGATCCATATAGTACCAATCCGTGATGATAACGTGACAACATCAAGTAAAAGTAATCTAGAGCGAGAATATAATTCGTGACAAGTATGAAACGATCAGAGAATGTACTCGCCTGATATCCTGAATGTCTGAAGTAAATGTACTGTCCGAGGAGAGGTATCTGGCTCCTAATCAGAACAGCACAGGTCACAACAAGTCTAAAATGATATAATAAAGTTCTACTATGCATTCTACATGATTCTAGGTCAATCTAGACTAAAGTCAACACTCGGTCAACTCTAGTCAACTAGACTAGTCAAACTAGGTCAAACTAGGTCATGTCCTAACCCAACAAGTCTTACTAGGCCTAACCAAGACTATCCTAGCAAGCACACATCAATACAAGGCTATACAAGCCAACATACACCCAACTCTATATAGCATGCAATTATTCAATACTCAAATAGGCAAGAATTCACATTGGATATACACTAGGTAATCTATTACTTTAAGCTATATATGTTTACATATATATACACATGCATATATTGGTATTCAACATTAGGTCTATAATCATGGCATTTCAAATGGTTATATAAACTTATATATTATAACACAATATGCTAACATATATATAATATACATACATAGCTAAGTTAACTATATTCATAATTACTTATTTGAGAGGCTATGTGTGTATGTGAACATGGCAAAAGGGGCAAGTGAGGGTTAAATGGGCATACATAGTGTATACATATCAAAGAGTGTCAAAGTGTAAGTGAACAATGTGTCAAGTGTGATAGTGTCAACATAGTATAAGGGGGTACATGAGGTAATATAGGATTTGTATTAACATAGAACATTACATCTCATTAACTTGTATATTGCATACATTACATCTATTATTACATTACATTCATGCTTGCATTCATTCATCATTTATTATTCTCTTGCACCACTATATGCACCATACATTACATACTATGGAACCTACATATTCATTACAAGCCATACTTATACATGCTTACATTAGATAGGATACTTACACCTCATACATCATTTATTTAACCATTTACTCATGCTTGTATTCTCTATTTAATTACATAATGTATATACATTAACATGGGTTAAAATCAAATAGAACATTATATTACACACAAGGGTGCACAAAATATATATGTCGAATAGTAACTCCTACGAATAATCAACACTGTACCATCTTTGCATGAATTAAAATTTAGGATTAAAGTATGTTATAGATCTATGTGTTAGCTTTCCGAAACTTTAAACGGATCGCGTTTTCGTTTCCGGAAACTCCCGGAATCGTAAAAACACCGAGAACGCGTTTGTCTTTCGTACAGCTGACACTCAAATAATTCTCCAGAAAGTTACAGAAAGAATTATGCCTATTAATACATGTTTTGGAAAGCTAATTTCAATACTCTTCTTTTAAAAAAATGGGAGATTAAACCGAGCTTTGAGCTAGAAGTTATGACATTTTTAAGTTAGGGCTGAAATTAAAAACGTGGATAAAAATCATGACGGATTTAGGTAGTTTGAGACAAAAGAACACAAGTATATAACATAATATATCAAGAACTCACTCTCTACACTTATATATATATATATATATATATATATATGAGATACTATAGAACACATCTCCAATACAAAAATATGAGATTAAATATGTAATAATTCATTCATATATAACAACAATACATAGTGTGTCCAAATTTGAGATTTTTCCACATGGACACAACCACAACACAAAGGACACTCCTATGACCTCCAAATGGACACGAAATGGACACAAATGGAGATACAACTATGGGATCATTCCTATGGGTTCAAAATAGACCTATATGCATGAGGAAATGAAAAGGAGAAGGGATTTATACCTCCCGGTAGATCGAATCGAAGAAAAGCCTTCCCGGAGCGACACCGACACGTAGAGATTCCAAAAGGACACGAACGAGCTCCGAATCCTCCCAAACTTGGGTAGCTTCCTCCTTGTCTAGAATGGAGAAGGAAAGAAGAAGATTTGGTGGTGATATGGAATAATTTGGTGGAGAAATTGCTAGGGATTGCTCTCTAGGAATTTGGGGAAGAACAAGAGAGAGAGTGTGGATGAGAATAATGAAATGAACTTGAGCCTATCCTCTCCCAAAGTGGCTGGCCATATGGGGCTATTTGTCCTATTATGGTAAGGTCCAAAATGCCCCCACTAACCTATTCTATGAGTATTAGGAAAGGGCTAATTGGTTGGGGCTAAATTAGTCATTCTAAAGTCTCTAATCACACTAACCTTATCCATAATAATTAGTCTAACCTCTAACTAAAATATTTCTATCATGTGGACTAAAATTAATATCATATGGGCCATGCCTAACTAGTGTGTGGGTCCCACTAGAGTCAAACTACCCCCGGGCCCCCGTTTCAAGTCGGATTGAGTTGAAATTCGAACCCGACTCAAACAACCCCAAAACAATATCATAAATAATAAAATAATATCAAAATAATTCAAAGAGGTCAAATGCAAAAATATCCTTAGGCCAAAAATGACATTAAAATATCATAATCACATGGTTAGGCTCTAGGTCAAACAATCTCTAGGGTTTCACTAGCAAAACGTCAAAACCATAAGTCATTGATTTAAATAATTTTAAAATGATTTAAAATCACCAAAAATCATATCATGAATTAAATATCATTATTAAAATAATTATAAACACAAAATTTCAAAATTACCCTCATTTGGGAAACTGGGTGCTACACGGGCCGTGCACAACTTCGCCCGTTGGATCGGGTCGCGGGCCCGCCAAATAGGCGTTTCGATCGACCTTCTCAGAATCGGACCAAACTTGGCACACAGGATCAGAATTTTGATACGGTCCTATTGGTGTAAGTTTCATCTCGATACGACGAACGTGGACAAATTAATTGGAGAATTTGTAAAGAGGTCGATATGGTGAATTTTGACGGATACGCATCAAATTCATCGCGTACACACAACCAATTTGAATTCCGTCAAAGCCCACACGTCCGCGAAGATGATACGCACCTTTTGGTGCTTTTGGTTTGCGACCACATCGCCCGGTTTGTCGGGGCACACGACGTATCGGTTAATTTTTCTAAAAAAATTCTAGTTTTGAAAATCAATTTTTTCTCAACTTTGGAATCGAAAATCTTTGCATATAATAGATGAAAAATTAAACTAAAAGTTAGGGTTTGAAGGACTACAGGTGTTCTAAAATATTGTTCAAAAAGTTTCTAAATAGTCCTACTAGTTTGTCTAGAATCATTCTCCAAACAGATGTATATGAGTCCAATTCTCTATCACTTTTTGACAGTTATTCGGTCGACTTAGGGTTAATTTCTCAATCGATGTAAGGGATTATCACGAATTCCCTTTGAAGGGATTCGAAGTGGGTCACATGGGTTTCTAAAGAATGTTACAACGTCGAAAATGATCTAGGAACGAGAGAGAAATCAGGTAGCGAAGATTGTACCTTAAGATACGAATTACGGAATTGCAGTGCTCTATTTTGGCCGTGGCTGTGACCATGGTGACACTCCGGTCATCCAGGGTGGTGTTTCAGTCGTCCAGGACAGCACGCGTGTTGGTTGGCAGGCGCAGGGCGCCGCTTTCTGTCGAAGATGGCGGCTATAAGTCGAGTACTAGGATTTTTGGAAGTTCGGCTTGGTTTCTACTGTGTATATATACACACAATGCTCTGTGTAGAACTCGGGGCGGTGTGCCCGCGAGTTATTCTAGGTGGGATTCTCGCGAGATTTTGTGAGAAGTTCACCTGGCCTTTTTCTTCTTTTTTTTATTTTTTTACTATTTAACTATATATCATCATATGTATATATATATATGTGTGTGTATATATATATATATATATATATATAAAAAAAAAAAAAAAAAAAAAAAATATATATATATATATATATATATATATATATATATATATATATATATGTGTGTGTGTGTGTGTGTGTTTTGGCCGTGGCTGCGACCAAGGTGACACTCCAGTCATCCAGGTTGGTGCTTCTGTCGTCCAGGGCAGCACGCATGGTGGTAGGCAGGCTCGGGGCACAGCTTTCTGTCGTAGATGGCGGCTATAAGTCGAGTACTAGGATTTTTGGAAGTTCGACTTGGTTTCTACTGTGTATATATACACACAATGCTCTGTTTGGAACCTGGGGCGGTGTGCTCACAAGTTATTCTAGGAGGGCTTCACGCAAGATTTTGTGAGAAGTTCACCTGGCCCTTTTCTTATTTTTTTTACTATTTAACTATCTATCATCATATGTATATAAAATATATATATATATATATATATATATATATATATATATATATGCAAGTAATTACATATACTCTTATATATATTTAATAAAAATCCTTTTTGCTCTAGAATAAAAATACCTTTAATAACTAATTAAATAATTTCTTCATCATTCATTTATCACTAAATATAAATCAAACAATTTCCTAAATTTAAATAAATTTTTATTTAAGTGAAAAAAATATTGCACAATTATATTAATAAAAAAAATTGATATATAAAAAAAAATTCTAATTAAGAAGTCATATTATTTTACTACTCCTCTTTTCAATCTACCAGTGTACCAGAGTTAGCAAGCTTCTGCAATCTTCGCATCGGATTGTCAACCGAGTGAAGAAGTCGATCGCAGACTTGATTTCCATCGCTCTAATTCCCTAAAATTTTGTGCGTAAAATTCTTGTATTTAGGATTCTTCTTTACTCTTTTCTTTCAAAGTTGTAATACAAAAATTTTCACACTTTTTGTAAAGAAACAAAAATGGCAACTCTGCTGGGGACGACTTTCCTTACTAACGAGAAGGTGGTGGTGCAATCTAACATCACGAAGATTTGCTCTACTCAATGGCTGTTGGTTGTGCAATTCGATCAGCATGCCTACGAGAACATGCTATAGGGAGATAGCTCTGCTTCTTCCTCTAAGGTGTAGAAGGCCAAGAAGTCTTGCAAGACTTGGCTTCCGAAAACTTGCAACACTCTTCCAAACATCTTTGATAACATGATGAAAGCTCTGGCCCATATGCCGAATTGTCAGTGCATAATCCCGTGGGGGCTATGACCGTCGACATCAAAACAGTTGATGCTATGGCACAGGGCTCTGTTCATGCATCAACTATTGTTGGTTCTACCAGTGTGCAGGCCACGAAGCCGTATTTCATACACAAGAAAAAGAGTGCTTACTACTCGAGTCTTGGCAAAGGAAAATGCTATGATTCCACATACTCGTGTGTTGGAAATTCTGTCCAACTTATGTTCCAGCAAGGTGATATGAAGTCTCAACCTGGTGTTGGCAAGAAAATTGTGTTGGCCCATTCAGCCACGATCAAACTGATTTCGATAATTGACCTAAAACTCTGAGTTCGATATGAAAAAAAATAGAAGATTGTAGATTTCGAATCTACAAATTTTTTATATTATATTCTGTATTTTTCTTTTTATTAAGTCTAGAAAAATTGTGCGTCGGCATCACTGGCATTTGTCACGACCCGCACCCGTATTTTTTTTAAACGGATGCGAGCGCGTCCAAGCCAGCCTACGCCGCAAAGTCGGCGGTAGAATGCTGTATAGCCACAATGCTCAAAATCACAAGTAATGCTCATCCACAAAATTAATTTAATTTACAATGATAACAAGTTTTACATTTGTAGAAAAATATAAACTTATATAAATATTGAATGACTATAACTCGACTATCTAGCTAGTCTCTAGGCTTTTGTCTGCAAGTACCCCCCGTATCTCCCATGCTAAGTGAATCCACGGCTAACCTAAAAAATATTAGTTTTTAGTCAGGAATGAAACGAGTACAATTCACTGAATGCATTTTCAATATATGAAAATGACTATACTACAGAGGTTAGCCTTTAGACATATGATATATAAAAAAATAAAGAAAGACAGAATAAAACTGAATACTAAGAACAGAAAATAAAATATAATAAAATACTCACCAACTGACCGACTGAAGTACCTTTGATATGTGATCGGTCTCGGGGCAATTATGCGACACGGTCTACACGGTCTAAAGTAATACGGTCTACAAGAAATAAATGCAATAATAAACACGGTCTACACGGTCTAAAGTTACACGGTCTACAAGAAATAAATGCAATAATAAAATACTGTCTACACTGTATAAAGCAAGAATAAATTATGGTCTACACAGTCTAATGCAAGAATAAATCATGGTCTATACGGTCTAATGCAAGAATAAATCACGGTCAACACGATCTACACGATCTAAGGTCAGATCACACATCGTTGGTACTTCACCTCTCGACACAACAAGGAACAAAATCAACATAAAACTGAAATCACATATCTATCGACTAAACACTGATGTATAGTAAAGATCAATACTGAAAACAAACAATAAACTGTACTCACCTGTGGTCCTTTGCTGGTGAAACCGACAATCTAAACCAATCAGTGTGCCACAATAGTCAAAACTCGTACAACAGTCTCTAGATGCTGAAATAGACATTACTATTGTTTTCAGAATAGTCAAAATAGCTTGGATTACCTGTCCTTAAGTCCAATTCTGGACACAGGAGCAAAATAGTAATTTCGGGTCAAAACGGAGTCCACCGTTGGACCCACTTTGCACCGAAAACGTACCAGAGTCAATGGTCTTTAAAGTTGTCAAGCTACATGTTTACGAATTCGTTTTGATGATACTAACCCAACCGTATGTCCAAAGTTGGATTTCGGCAGCCCGTGCACAAAATCGCCCGTTGAGTCGGATCGTAGGGCCCGCAAAATGACGATCCGCTCAACTGTCTCAGAATCGCACCAAACATGGCATAGAGGACCAGAAAAACGATATGGTCCTGCTGGCATAAGTTTCGTCTCGATCTGACGAGCGTACACAAAGTAATTGAAAATTTTACGCAGAGGCCGATACGGTCAATTTCGACGGATACACATCAAATTCGTCGCGTACACGCGACCAATTTGAATTCCGTCAAAGCACAAACGTCCACGAAGCCATTACGCACCTTTCGATAATTTCGGTTCGCAACCATGTTTTCCAGATTGGCGGGACGCACGTCGTATCGACGAATTTTTTTTCCAATATTTTAATATTTTAAAAACAGGTTTTTCGCCAATTTGGGAATTCGATTTCTCGACGTACAGTTGACGAAATCTAATTCTACAAAAAGGGAATCGAAGCCCTATTGGTTGTCTAGGACTGTCTTGAATTGGATTTTGAAATATGTTAATAGGTTGGCCACAAACTACCTTCTAGGTTGCGGTCCAGAATAGTTTTAATACTCTGTTCTTCGACGGTTTTTCCTAAAGTTTTAGGAAATTCTATAATTTATTTAATGCAAACCACACCATTCTAGTTGAAGGAAAGGATAGGGGGTTATCTAGACAATATGTTAAAATTTACAGAAGTGAATTCCGTCGAGAATTCATGGAGAAAATGTGCAGCGAATTCGCTGTCATTGTTGCGGCTGTCGCTGCTCTGTTTATGTGCGCGTGCGCGGCCTGGGTTCGGACGGCAGTTCCCGGCCGCAAGTTGTAGCGACACCGGCAGCGAGCGGCCGCCCAGCTGCTCAGGGGTCTTGGTTTAGGATTTAGGGTTTGCGTGTACTCCCATGTTCACATCCTTATTCTTATATACTTTCGGTTTTTGCAGGTTCGGCTGGGGATTTTTCCCTCTCGGGTTGGGTGGGGAGTTTACACGCACGGGTTTTGGGCTTAGCTGTCTCACGGCTCTACTGGTTGGCGTTCACATGGGCCTGAGTCCACTGTTCTCGCAAGGGAACAATGCTGATCCTTTTTTTTTTTTTAATATATATCTATCTATATATTTATATATATATATATATATATATATATATATATATATATATATATATATATATATATATATATATATTTTATCTATATATTTATATATATATATATATATATATATATATATATATATATATATATATATATATATATTTTTATATATATATATATATATATATATATATATATATATATATAATATACTCCATAAAATTCTAAATAAATCCAATAGCATAATTCCTATGTAGAGCCTATTTTTATAAACACGAACATATTTATATATACATTTATTGACAAAAATAATATAACTAGTGATAATAAAATAATATTTTATATATAAATACCTTAATAAAATAATAATAAATATAACGAAATTAAGTAAAATAATTATGGTGTATATATACCATTATGCGCAGTCTAATACTCCCAAAATGCACAAAAACTCATCTTATACAAAATGTCATTGAATGCCAACTAATAATAATATTTATAATATTTAAATTACAAATACTTAGGAATATTCATTAAACCATTAAAACGAAATACAACAACCTCATACCAAAATCCATCAACACGACTGTCATTAGACGTGTCGCATGACTATATGGGCTTGGCTCAGTTCGAGTCCAGTCCGGGCTAAAATGGTGTAATCGGTTTTTCCTAAACTCAACAATATTATTAATAAATAAATAATCTTCGGTAAGCGTTAAATCACAACTTGGCCTGCTTTTCCTAGTTAGGACATCAATATGGCTCGGCCTTCCCTATCAGGACTAATACACTAGTCTAAGCACGCTATTGCACTATCCGTACCACGAGTTCTAGTCACTATGTACTACAAAACTCCACTATGGCAAAAGTCATCTACAGTGATAATTAACTAAGTAATTATTTATAAAATTCTAAATATCACCATTTAACTCAAATAAATAGATAAAAATATATTATCAAAATTTTGGGAAGAGGGATTACAGCATTTAGAAGTTCCAATCCTTGATCCAATCCTTGACCCAATCCTTGATCCAATTCTTAACCCAAACAAAACTAAAATCTAAAAGCTAAACCTAGCCAGATTGACCAGAAACCCTGGCAACCGAACTTGGTCCTCTTGGATTTCTCCTAGTCAGAAGATTTTTCTATTCTTTTGGATCACTAACGTTCAAAATTATGAACGTTAGGCTACCAAGTTTTGCATGAACTCTGTCCTAGAAAATCCTATAAAAAGAGAAGAAATTCCTTTTTTTCACTCAATTAATCTTCATCTTCTCTATCTATTCCTAAGCTTTCTATTCTAGTTACAAAGCTATAAACTTCAAATCTCCAAGAGAACTTCTAGTATCGGTGGTTTTCGATTAGAAGTTTTCAAGTTGTACAAGCTTGGCGTATAAAAGCTTACTCGGACATGGATCTTGCCGAATGCAAAGTCGATCGTAAAAGTACCAATGGCACATGTCATTTTCTAGAAAAGTTATTAGTCTCCTGGTTTTTTAAGAAACAAAATTAAGTTTTATTATCAACAACCGAGGATGAATATATAGCTGCAGGACGTTGTTGTGCTCAAATTTTGTGGATGAAGCAAACTTTGGAAGACTGTCAGTTGTCATTTAATCATAGATAGATACTTAATTGTACTTGATTGCTTCTTTTTTTGTTTGGAGATATTATTTGTTTTTCTAGACCTTCACAAATATTCAGCCGACATGTTTTGTTACGGGGGAGCAACAAGATTTGACCGTACATTATGGGGGAGCAAAAATATTGTACAAAATTCAAGGCTAAAGCTACTACCGTGCCGCATCAAGTTGTCTTCTAAATCGAGCTGAACAGTTTCTTAAATATCAATCGTAGTTTTGTCAAATTATCAAAACAAGAAAGATTGTTGGCCCATTCAGCCACGGTCAAACCGATTTCGATAATTGACCTAAAACTCCGAGTTCGATATAAAAAATTAAAAGATTATAGATTTCGAATCTACAAATTTTTTATATTTTATTATGTATTTTTCTTTTTATTGAGCCACGGTCAAACCAATCCTTGGCCTAATTCTTGATCCAATTCTTAACCCAAACCAAACCAAAATCTAAAAGCTAAACCAAACCAGATTGACCAGAAACCCTGGCAACCGAACTCTACCAGAGTTCTCACCAAACTCGGTCCCTTTGGATTTCTCCTAGTCAGAAGCTTTTCCTATTATTTTGGATCACCAACGTTCAAAATTATAAACGTTAGGCTACCGAGTTCTACTCGAACTCTGTCCTAGAAAATCCTATAAAAAGAGAAAAAATTCTCATTTCTATTCAGTCATTCAATCTTTACCTTCTCTATCTATTCCTAAGCTTTATATTCTATTTACAAAGCTACAAACTTTAAATCTCCAAGTCAACTCCTATTCTTCTAGTGTTGGTGGTTTCCGATAAGGAGTTTTTGAGTTGTATAAGCTTGGCGTATAAAAGTTTTTCTCATAAAAGGTGTTGTTGAAGTTTAATCGTGGGCTTTGGATAAAAACACGATGATGTTGAAGTTGGTGTGTTCTTTGGAGTAAAGCACGCGGTGTAATCTCTATTCAAAACAGTGGATTATAGCGAGCAAGAGTTCTCTTTAACTGGATAGTCCCCTCAAAAGGAAACTAGTATAAACCTGTTGTGTCTGCGTATTGATTTCTTGCCTCCACTATATTTACTTACTCTTTACTTTGCATTTTAAGTTTGACTAATATTTCCTTCACCTGCTTAAGTTTTAATTGGAAATTATTTTCCGCTACACTCTATTCACCCCCTCTAGAGGTGCCATCGATCCTACAAATTGTTGCTCCTAAGCGCATGCAAACTCGAAGCATAGAACAGAAAAGAGATTTTGTCTTCAACAGAATTTCCTAGTACTCCTATGCGCCCAGAAGTTGCCGGTACCTTAGACATTGAGTACTATGCACCTGTGGGTCTAGGGCAAATCAATCAAGGAGTACCCAAGACCATGCGCCACTCTAGCTTATGCGTGCATCTAATGGCAAGTTGTACTGGGTAGATGTTACGCTCTCTCAGCCAGTATACGACAATGTTCCAACAGAGGGCACGTGTGTGTTGTGCATGAAATTGGTTTTCCCAGAAAGTCTCTCACTCGTGACCTATGCAGTGGGTGTTCCGAGGTACATGAATTAGGCCAGAAAGAAAATATCTTGCCAATAAACCCATGCGCTGACTTGGTCTAAGCCCATGACATGGATTTGAAGGCAAAACTTCCTTCAATTGATTTACATAACATAATTTGATACAAACGCAGATCGAGGGAAGCTACTAATGTAATAGTGGAGTCTACTCAGAGACACTAATATACGAACATTATCATCAATTGTTGATGTGCAAAGACAATTGATTTTCCACAAAAGCAATCTGTGTTCCAAAGGATACGTATTACTTCGCCGAATGGACATTGCTTTGAAAGGCAGACTTGTGACGATGATGATGAGCTACTCTTTGCTTCATTATAGACTAATTCAAGCAAAAAGGGTATTGCTACTTCTTCATCCTCTTCATCCAAGGGTGTCCAGAGAGCAACTTCACCAGAAGGAGTGTATTAGCAGACTTGTTCTAGGTCCAAACCTTCATTTGAAGACAACATTCCACACCAAGAGGGTAGCATCCCTCTGGGTTCTAAAAATTATAGTACTTTACCATTAGCTAGGGGTAGGAATGTTATAGTCTTTGATGATATCACATCTCAACCTGAAGTCAGTATACTCAGGAGCCAGAAAATAGTATTTCCAATACAACTTGGGGCAGTGTACCTCGAGGTTCAAAAGCAGGCATTATTGATTCCAGTAATGCTTCTTTGCATATTTCTCCATCTGGTAGTCCGCACACGGCTTCTGCGTACGCGGCTCACAACAAAAAAGAAGGTAGTAGTGACCGACAACGGTTAGAAACCTTTTAAACTATAATGTAAAGGATGAGTGCAATAATATAGCAGATGTAACAAGTCATGATCACCATACAAGCTACTATGGTTCAATCCCAACGGGTAGCTCCAGCTCAAGATATTCAGGATACAGTTAATTCAGCTACTCATCCTTTGATTATTAAAAGTGTTCCCCTGCCTATAGTGCCCGGCCTCGCTCAGTTCAACCAAAATGATTGAAATACAACGATATCTGGACTTGGCTATGCAACGGCTCGCTCTAAGTCCCATTCGGCCGAGCTAACTCCACACTTAGGTGGGTGTCTTCGATAAACTTATCTCAGCTTTGCCTTCACACTCAATAAATGCATGTTTTCAATTGCATTGAGTAGATATTCTAAGAAAAGAGACAAACCCACATAGCTAAAGGAAATAATCCCTCACTAAGTCAGATTTCCTAGAACATAAAATGTTAACTTGTTGCCTAGATGTCTCTCCATGAAGTGTTTTCAAATTTGGAAATTGGTCTTTTGACCCCATAATTGAGTTAAGAAGAATTCTTCCATGGAATATCAACTTGATGTCACAGCTGTCACGTTTGCACAATTCTAATACATGTTCTCACGGTCTTTAGGCTTGTCATATAGAGTATGACTTGGTTGGTAGTGTTACATAGAACACGGTTGGTTTATGGCACGGATACACCGTTGGTTTAATGTTAAGTCAAAAGTCTATCAAGTAGTTGTTCCTGAGTTGAGTTAGAAAAGAATGGAGACATCGAAAGTTCTCTGGAACATTTGTCGTCGAGGCAGTCCTCGGTTCGGAAGCTACATAAAAGTATGAGAAGTAAAAGAATAAGAATTGGTACTTAGAATGGTATGTTGAGTCGAGTCTTGCATAGTCATTGGACAACTTGTGCATAAGGTATTGGTTCCTCGAACGATCACTGGGGCACTTAGATCATGTCGGCCTAGGGGGAATTGTAGGTATTGCACGTCCTTCAGCAGTGGTGTGACCCGTATCTGAAGTGTGCATTGCAATACAAGCTACGGAACCTTCGGTGGAGATCTCACCTCGTACTCAAACTGTTACCGTATGCAAGAATAGTCCAGTATAGCTTGACATTGCTAGTGATCCCTAATAAAGTTTGAGTCAGCTTGATAGAGGCGATCCGCATGTATGCCTTAGATTGAGCCAAGAAGTGTATGCACGACACGAGTGAGTCAGCAAGAAGTGTATGTACGACACAATGAGTCAAGATATAAGTACACGGTATGCAATACGGGTATGGATCGTAAAATTTGGCTAAAGTAGTGGATCCTAAAATTTAGCTAAAGTAGAAACACGTGCTTCGACATGATATGTGGTGTCGTATTTTGAGTCCTTGACAATAAGTTCACAAGTCTATGATCGAGAAAAATGTACGATGAAACAGAGGAAGGCAATGAGGCAAGTATTGAGTAAATTGTACTAAGTTGTGGGGCACGTCCTCGATGTTGTCACATGAATGGGTTTTTGTGTCCCGACTATGTCATTGTGTCATGAAGTAGACAAGGAGTATGTCTTAAAACTGATCCTAAGGCAATATTAGAAAGACCAAAATAGAATAAATTACACTCACTAAAATAACATGTTGGTTTTGTATGGGTTAACGAGATGCTTTCCACTAGTATGGTTAGTACTGACACCCTACCAGTTTGCATGCAGGTTATAGGTACTTTCTCGTTCGAGGCGAAGCTCGCTTGGATTAGCTGACGCATGAAATTCCTTGGCATTTCGAAACGTGCAGTCGCGTGAAGTCTTCACCTATACAAGACATAATGCATAGACATCGCCTTATACAAGTTGCAAGCCATGACCTTTTATATTGAGAGATGAGAGAGAGTTGAGTGATTTTGTTCAGAGAGAAAGTGAGCTTGAGTGATTATAATCTTGGCCTCGAGCTGTTGTAACCTTACATTCCCAATATTAATAAAGACGATTTATTTTCTAAATATCTTGTGTTATTCAACTTCTCTACTTTGGACTTATGTGCAATGACCCCGTTGTTTGTAAAAACAAAAGTTTGTTTTATTCCAAACTTGTAAAAGAGTACAAAGTACAATGAATTTTGGGAAAGTACAACTTTAGGAATTTGATCAGGAGACGATCATGTTATCCCTTGGACTATGTGAACTTGAAGACTGTAGCCTCTAGAAAACGCAGCAGCAATTTTGCAAAAGTTCTTGATCTCTATCCGATGATGATTGGAAACTCTATTTATAGAGTTCAGGAAATAACTGTTTTAGCAGTTATTCTGATGTACGCGAGGCCGGATTGCGCCATACTGGATTGCGCCAACCTCCTGTTGTGCCAACTTTCATTCAATTGTCAATCGTGTACTAACTGTATTTAGATGCGTGGCATCATATGATTGAGATGCGTGTGGTCGTGTACAGGATAGTAGACACGTCTTAAGAGATTAGTTGCATGTGCGCCACATCATCCTGCTTTAGAATGTAAGTTGTCTCAACATTATCAGGTTGCGCGAGCTTCAGTCAACAAGTCAAACTGCGCTAGATTTAAGCTTCGCCTACACACGTGGCAGCTTCTGAGCAAAAGTTATTTAGGTTGTGCCTAGGCACAACTAAGGATTCTGTTTAGATTGCGCCTGGGCGTAACTCACGAAGTGTACAAGACAGCTGTCCACCAACTTTTCCTTGAGCGGCACATTTCACGGGATTCAAAGAGATTTTTCTCGTTCACTGTTGTGTCAGCCGTCAGTATTGTCAGGTAATGATGGCCGTCAAGTCAGATGCCACGTAGATTTTGGTGCAACTAGATTGGGCACAGTCTGATATTGGGCGCAATCTGATCGGTGGCGCAGTCTGTTCTCCAAGCTTCATATCAGTAGCGCAACTTGATTTTTGGGGCGCAACTTAATCACTGATCAGTATATTGAAGGAGCAACTTAATTTTTAGGCTCTACAAGACCCCCTTCAAAGTTTTCAAAACTTAAAAACATTGTAAAGTTTTGGAATACTTTGAATTGATAAAAGTTTTGACTAAGTCAGGTTGCGCCGGTTAATGCTCGGTCATCATGATTAAATACTTTTCTCAAAAATATTCAGTCTTCTTTTCGTCTTCCGGGGTTTTATTGATTTCTTTTAGTTTTCCATGAGGAATACGAAGAGTCAATTTGTTGATAAATATGTAGTTGATCTCCGTACTTTGGTTTTCACTTTTGTTCTTCAATGGCTCCCAAGAAGAAAGAGATGGAGACCAATGCTGTCACCACAACCAAGTCTCTTGAAGCGAGATAGGATGTTGTGCCTACAATTTTTTATTGGAGGCTGACTCAGCTTTGAGGGCAGTGAACTTTCTGAACTGTTTCGGTTTAACTTCGTCAGTCTTCAATCGCTCGAGTGACGGATCATCCTCTGAGGAGCACGCCAATTCAGAGGGATTTCTCAACCTGATGCGTCGTTCGGGGATCTATACCATACAAGAGTTGGACGCCGCCCTTCGTCAGACTGATGTAGACAAGGACAAAAAATAATATTCTGGGGAGAACAACTTTTTATTTTTATGTCCTTGATTGTAGGGGTCCACCCATCTTTATGCAATGAAACCTAGAATTTCTGATTTTGTGTGGTTGTGATTTCGAATAGTGCTCATGGACATATTCTTTTAACTAATTCTTCGTTTTACTGTTTCTTCTGAAAACACGTGGCAATCGTTACACGGTTTTAGATGCCAATTTTTAATTCTTTCCCAAAATAGGATCCTAAAATGATGCACCCATCTCTTTTTTAACCTCTTTAAAAATGGACATCCGGAAATGAAAGAATCATTCATACTCTCTCAAAACCAATGTCTTTCCATAGGGTTTCACTTGTGCCACTTCATTCTGATATTATTTGCTTGCATGCTGTGTCTTCAAAAATTGGTAAGTCTTGATGAAGAATCAATACTATGAGTATTTTTCTTTCGTACCACTTCTGGAGACAAATATTAATCTGCATGTTGTAGACACCTATTGATGTATGCTAACTATTTTTGAGAATAAGCGCACACTGTGGCCCAGTGTTTAGCTCTGATCAGAGGCACGTATTGCTGTCATACGCTTGTTTGATCAATGTTCAGTGCTGATATGCGCCTGCTTGTAGGCACAATACTGATGTGCGCCTGTTTATAGGCGCATTACTGATGTGTGCCTGTTTGTAGGTGCATTGCTGATGTGCGCCTGTTTGTAGGCACATTGCTGATGTGCGCCTGTTTGTAGGCGTATTGCTGATAGATTTCTGCTAACTTCTCCTGTTTTATTGATATTTGCAGGGACTTGGTTAGCGAGTTTCTTCAGAACTGGTATTGGGGATTTGGATGTTGCAGGGAACATTCTTCTGACACCCACATCAGACAGCACATATGGTTTTGACACTCAAATCTGACAGCTCAAGACTCTTCATGTTAAGAAGGATCTTCCTCAGATGGTAGGAAGAGCCTTTATACACGAGGGTTGGATGGTGAAGACGTAGAACTCTGAATTGTATCACAAGGGTGATCTCGTTCCTAGTTCCCCTGGCGGGCTGTCTTCTCTCCACCAGTTGTATTGACAACAGCTCATCTTTGGGCTGCTGCTCTCTGTGGTTCTCCTCTAGTCTTTCTCAGAGAGAAGACCAGAGTTAATTCTATTGTCGAGCTCGTTGCTTCAAGTCGAGACGATAAGGAATTGCCACCAACAAATAAGAAGATCCAAAGATGTAATAGACCTTCATTATCGATGAGAAGATCCAAAGATGTAATAGACCTTCATTTTGAATGAAAATCCGAAATGTAATAGATTTCCATTAAAATGTATCTATGTTTTTAAAGAAGGAATAAAGAATGATTTTCTCTTCTTTACGATTTGATTTTAATGTGGTGATAAGAAACATAGAATCAAGGAAAAATGTAGATGACAAGTTGCTGATGTAATACAGAATTTCAAAAGTATAGAAAATGTGAACTTTCATGAGGAAAAGTGAACGGTCACTTCAATTTTCGAGATAAGGACACCGAAAATGAAGAAACAGTCACATTGGATAATGAACGAATAGTTATAAATGAACGAACAGTTGTAAATGAATGAACAGTTAGGCTTCTTTCAAAAAGTCGTATCAGTTCTCGAGATTGACTATCTAGTTGTTTTGTCTATAAATAGAACAAAACTTTCGTAGATATCGTCATTTTCTTTCTTTTCTGTACAAAATATCGTCCAAAGATTTGCTCATCCCGAAGCTTGAAGGAAAGACTGAGACACCACCTGCTGAGCCCTCAGTACCTCCTCAGAAAGAAAGGGGTGAAAGCTCAACTGTTCCTGCACCAGGAGAGTGTCACGACCCGCACCCTAGAGTAAGGGCACGAGACATGGGTACGTCCAGCCTACGTCGCAGTGTCGGCGGTAGAACGCTGTCCTAGGTCACAACATCTAACAATATATCTCTAAACAGTTTATACTCCCCGAATGGGGGTGACATAGCAATAGTAAACCCAATCACAACTAAGGAAGAGATAGCACGATGTGAAATAGAACTCAAGGAATAAGATAGATAAAATAGCAGTCTAAGATAATCCAACAATATCCAACAGTACAAGGTCTCAGATGAAAGAATATATACAACTCATAACTCCAAATAAAGTCTAACTAAGACATGTCATAAGACTGCAAAAGTAAGATAAGCCTAACTAGTCTAGACTAGGCAGTCGGGGGAATATCCTCAGCTACTGCTGGATCCTCCTGGGAGTCCAGCTCAAAGGTGTCATCTAAAGCTGCCCCGTAGTAGGTGTCCAGGCAAGCCTCCTCCTCGTCCTCTGTAATATTTTCAACAGGTCCAGTCAGGACAGGAGCGAGTACAGTACATCTCAACAGATCATAGCAGGTTAGAAAATATAAACATGCAGTAAAGTAAGATACAAGTACTGAAAGAAGTGCAGTATAAAAACAGAGAGGGAACTGTAATAGAATATCTACTATACATAGAGAACTAGCAGTGACTAGTGAGTCAGAGTACAACATGAACATGTAAACGGCCTGGGATGATTCAATGAAGACACTACGAAATGATTCAATGAAGATACTACTTACGGCCCTTCCTGACTTAACTCGATACAACAATGCCACATTCATGCCGAAGCACGTGTCCTTGCTATAGCCAACTCTTAGGCTCTAGAATGGTGCTGCAACCGTGCATACCTAAATCGTGTTGACTCAAGGCTAACGCTTGTAATAAACATGACTTGTTAACCCAACTCATAACCTGCTAGTACTCGACACAATCCAAAGAATTACACGTATATAGCCGCTCTTGCCGACATATCTATATGAGTGGTGACTAGCAATGTCAATCTATCCTGGATCTTTTACATACGGTGACCATTCATGTGGCTAGGTACGAGCTCCCACCGAATGATCCGCAACCTATATTATAATGGTTCACTTCAATCGAGTCGTACCGTCGATGAAGGCCGTACAATATCTGTAATTCCTCCTAGGCCGACACGAACCCGGCGCCCCAGGATCGCTCGAGGAATTTTGCCCTTGTGCGTAAGTTGTCCAATGACCATGCAAGACTCAACTCGATCTACCAAGTCCTTCCTTATTCATGACCATGCTTTCCAACTTCTATCAAGACTCCCAAGTAGCGGAACCAATCTCGTGAACGAGACTTATCGAGACTCCCAAGTGGCGGGACCGATCTCGTGTGCTTCCTTATCGAGACTTAGCAAGACTCCTAAGTAGCGGGACCGATCTCGTGAATAAGACTTATCGAGACTCCCAAGTAACGAGACCGATCTCGTGAACGAGACTTATCGAGACTCCCAAGTAGCGGGACCGATCTCGGCGACAACCAGTTACGTGGACTTCCTTTATCCGTGGCATGCTTTTCACTAAATCAACCGTGGCTCGTACCTTAGACAGACCTTGTTCTCTTGGTGACGCTATCGTTCTAGCCACATACTTTATATGACGAGCCTTGTTCTCGAGGGACTATGTGACTTAACAACCGCAGATAGAGCAGAACAGTACTAGAAATGGCTTAGATCGACCGGCATAACTTTGTCTAACTTATTTACGTAACGACTTGACGAGCAAAGGATACGCCAAGCTTCGCATCGAGAGAACGTACCGTGCACACATTTGACTTGAACAAACAAGTTCTTGGGTGCCTAGACTTAAGCCACAAGCCGTGCAATATGACTAACCCACGGGACATGTGAAGGCTAAACCAAACCTTGGACGACGAGACCGTGCATGCATTATCAAGCATTCATGCGGGCGACGCCTATGACTTAGGCTAATTTGAGCGTTGTGGCAACTTAGCAACTTAGGCCAAATTCCTTCTCTCAAGCCACGGGACGAAGGATCGAGTGTCATTTTGAAAGCACACTGAGCAAACTTCTAAGCAGACCGTAGGACCATTTTCCATGTTTTAACACATTCCGACCCGTCGGGATTATTCTCTTAGCTATGTGGATGCGTCTCTTTTACTATCAAGCCTAACTTGTTCAAGTTGAAAACATGTGAGTTATTATGTGAAGGCTAAGATGAGGCAAGTTCATCGAAACTATCCCATCTGAGCGAGGAGTCGCCTCGACCGAGCGAGCCTTCGAGCAGCCGTTGCAAGGCTAAGTCCGAACGTTGTCGACGTTTCGATTCCTCTGATTGACTTTGCGGGACGGGGCACTACATTATCTGTCTGAAGGCTTACAACTTGCGGGTGCTTCAGAAGGTGATGTTCATACATTATGTCCCGTATATGTGAAGATTCTAATACGGCCGCACACTTCGAAGTGCCATGGAAATCTATGCCTCTGTGCGTCCAAGCAAGCTCTGCCGTGACGAGCAAGTACCTGAACCTGCACAAGCAAACTGGTGGGGTGTCAATATACGACCGTACTGGCGGTGGCATCTCGCCCACCCATACAAAACCAATACGTTATTTTAGTGAGTATAAAATATTCGTTTATGATCTTTCTAATCTTGCCTTAGGATCAATTCCAATACAAAGATTCTTGGCCTACTCGTATTTCAACCAACGTAATCGTGCTCAAATCCTTATGAACATACTATAAAACCTATTTGTACAAATATCGTGGTCGTGCCTCACAGCAACGTGAATCATACTCTTGTTTGCCCTTTCAAACGACTCAAACATGAACTCGTAAACTTGTGTCAAAGTTTCAAAGACTCGACGTCACAATATATGTCGAAGTATGTGCCTCTACTACAGCCAAATCTTACGCTTCATAAATGTTGTGTTACAAACCATGCATACATTTTTTGACTCATTCGTGTCATGCTTACACTTCTTGTGACTCAACCGACATCGTGCATGCGGATTGCCTCTCAGCACACCAACTCTTTTATATGAAAGGTCACTGGAAATTCAAACCATCTTGGACATAGCTAGGAGAGACAGCGAGTCGATCAATACAGGTAGCGAGTCCCATTGAAAGCTTTCGAGTTACTATTTCCTACCCAGCTTAGCTGTATCACATTTCCTCCAAGGCTGGATCGGTCCTGTATCCCATATTGTCGTCCGAAGAAGCATCGCCCTTGTACACAAGTTGTCCATGACCACGCACATATAAGAACATCTAGATTCACGTAAATGCATGACCTAATTTGTGTTATGCCTCAAATAATGTGCAGACCCTTCTCATAAACCATACTTTTTATACTTCGTTGGAGACTCCCAAACGAGGGACCGCCTCGGCAACAACGATCGCATAAAATTTTCATCTCTGAAACCCAGGAACGGCTACTGCATAGCCTTCCCGCTTAACTTGAACACAACGTATTCCATAATGTGCCAATAGACTGTGTCATACTCTCTATAACAAACTGTGAGACCGTAAGGACATATCACTAAAATCACTCGTGAGATTGTGGAAACACGGCGATGAAACCGTCGAAACATGCATGTTATGACATCAAGTCCATAGCCCGTGGCAAACTCTATTTTATCCAGTCGTGAGGTCGATAGACCAAGTGCCAACTTTGAAAACCATCATGGAGTGATATCTAGGCAACAAGTAAACCATTCCATGTTCTATATAGCTATGTGGATTCATCTCTTTTATTAGCGTACATACTCAATGCAGTTGAAAACATCACTATTTATTGTTGTGAAGGCCAAGCTGAGGCAAGTTTATCAAAGCCACCCACCTGAGCGAGGAGTAGTCTCAACCGAATGGAACTTCGAGCAAGCTATTGCGTTGCCAAGTTCAAACGATGTTGCATTTCGATTCATCATGTTGAACTGAGTGGGACATGGCATTAAATAATACACTAATCAGAACAAGTTTCATTCTTAAAAAAATTTCGAGTATACACTCGTCAACTCTATCACTTTTTACTTAACTCGAACTCATATGGCGTACATTACGATGTCTCGAACTCACTTCTGTATGTTTCATCCATCAGTGTCGCGTTATATGCCTTAGTTAATTTTATTGAACAACTAAGTCATTTTATACAATCAAACAATTTTGCAACATAATCATCAAGTCTCATCTTTATCCATAATGACCTTTGTGTTGATATATCTCAAAATATAGGATAACTTATAACTCACTGCACATACGGATACTAAACTCTAGGACAATCTCACCTAAGTTATTTCCTCAATCGTCATGAATCAAAAATACCCAAGACATTTACTCATTGTTTTCTAGTCGAAACCCAGTGTTACCCCCAAATCAAATCAAACCAAAAATATTTTTTCAAAGTCTTACGTCAATTTCCCAACCGATCTTCCAAAACCGACTGCCTCAAATGCCTTATTCATCATCATACATATATATACTCAATTCTCGCTAACTAATTCTACTATCTTGAGAAGTTACCGTTCACATCGTCTATGTTCTATCTTCCAAAATTTTCCAAACCCTTAACACAATCAAATCAAAATCCGACAATCTTATTCTGCACAACTCGTACACTCTTCCAACTACAATCTTAATCACGATAATATTATTTCAAATCTGACCAAGTATAATCTTTTTCATTCAATCCTCGAAACACATTTGATTTCATCGACAAATGAATTTATTTTCGATCACCAACTTTCTTCAATACTCAAAATTCGATCCAATAAATACAATTTGTTCAATCAACATATAATAACTTATCCGATTAATCCTTTCATCAATATTTTCCTTTAGCATACAATTTTATAAATTTTCTTATCACATCCCAATCCACTCTTCAATCTTATTTGAATTCAGCACACCACTTGAGTTGGATCGTGCACATATTTAAGGCATCCCCAAAATATATTCATTTCAGCCAAGCCTCATGATAGGAAATCCGAACGAAACTGACACGTACAATTTTCATCCGCAAGAACTAACTAGACTTCTTCGAAACACTAGTTCATCTTTAATCGTTAACTTTCTTCCATGTTAGAGAATCCTATCTCACATAATTGAATCATCTTGTCAACCAAACATCAATATCCAATTCCATCATTCAATCTAATCATATCGATCATTAATTCAAAATATCCTAAGATCATCTGTCTAATTCTTCAAGTCTCAATTCTATAACTAGCTACCCTCAGCTCTATAATCTACCCAGGCAACTCTCATTAGGGTCGATCGCATAATTTCTATCTTTTGACACAGGCTATCTACCCTTTAGGCTAACTTCACTAGGTTAAAGTCAAAATCAGTGTTGGGATCACCATTCCCAAACAACACTATCAATACACTCACACATATTTCTTAGGTCAATCTATCGTCGATAGTACATGATTTTTCAACCCAAGCTCGTATCATTCCAATTTCTAAACTTCGAGCATAGATTTCTCATATCCGAATTTGCAACGTTAAGCCCAAAGGGTCCGAGTCATTCAGCAAAGTTATTCCCATTCACGGTCATCCTCAATTATATTATGGTTCAATGACACAGCTCACAACTCTCAAAAGCATATCTTTGATTTGTTCATTAAACTTATCAATCTAAACTCATATACCGCAACTACAAAAAACAAAATCATAATCCACCAATCACAAGTCGCACTATCGATTTTCAATTCCCAAGTCGGATAACATCAATCATAATTCACCCATCATAATTTTACTCAAATTTTCAAACCTACTAGTCCTCAATCCGTGCATTTATCTCATCGAAACATTATAAGATCGCCTACTATAAATTCTTCAAGTCATAACAATCCTTGGTCATATAATCCATCAACATTTTCTTTTTGCATTGTCCAACTAATATTCATTTACATACACTTCCAGTTTACCAAGTCAAGTCATCCGAATATTTTTTTTACTATCAATGTGTTCATCAGTATCCAAAATTATATAATCCTTACAAACGATAACATTCGACATGTTCATCATTCCTCGAATCAGAGTACTCCCAATTTATCGCACATCGATCTTTGATATGCCTCATTACCATCGATCATATACATAACCTGACAATATTCATTTGTAACGAACTCCAAGTCGTGTAACTAATTCTATCATCCATCCTGGATATACAATAATCTCCTCAACATTCAAGATCAAATCTGTTATAGCTATCCTTCAAACTAGTTACATGGTCAATTCGTCCAACTCAAAATCAAATTTATTTTATCTTCTATCTTAAGTCATTGAGTAATTTCTTATTTGATCCTTAGCGTCATTCTCGTATTTTCAAATAAGTTTCCATGCACGCTAACTTCCATTCGTGCTATCTTTTTTTAGTAAATTCAAACTTAATTCTGTTCAGTTTCGTACTAACATTTTCTTGTACGATTCATATCGATTTCCTCAAGTGAGTCATCCATTTTGTTATGCCATAATCAGTCATCTATCTACTCTATTGAAACCACACAATCCTGAGGCACGTCATTTCTTGTTCATTTGAACAAATCTTATTTGAAACATCAAGAATGCAATAACTCAATAATACTCAATCTAAGGCTTTACACAATCATGTCGCTTGCTGATAGACTCATTGGTACCCCGCTTCTTACTCTCTCGTCATCCCCGAGGCTATTCCATACACCACTCAGGGATGTAGTAACTCAACAAGTCCTCGAAACCAATTTTGAATCATAATCTCAACTAGTCACTTGTATATGCCATTGATCCATTCCTCATTATCCAAGCACGATCTTTCTATATCGCATCAACGATAACATCGTCCGATGGCACCTCTATCGATAATCTTCCCATATTCAACGAACCAAGTCAAACTCATTCTGATTTGAAAAAAATCTGAATCTCATACACAACTTGCTAACATCAAGTCAAGTCTTAGGTTCGTAATACCTAGCCCAACTCAGCCAACCAGACCTTTCGTAAACTAATTTTTGATCAATACGATGCCAACATATGATTTTAACAAATATATATACTTACTGTATTGAACATCCCACCGAACATTGAGAAAGAGCGCACTAACGACATCGATTGCGAAAATGACATTTAGTACGAAGACAATATCAGAGTTAAAGAATTTAATTGAAAGTCCAAGGGCATTTCTATGATACTATTATGTCACGTCGCAGTTCCGTAGAACCGATTGTCTTTGCTAGGGCATGATGTCACACGAGCCTATGTTGCGCTCACACAAGGTGAATACAAAATCGCCGATTACAGCAGCTTAGTAATGGGGTCGTCATACAGAAGTCCCAAGCAAAGAAGTTGAATAATGCAAGAAGTATAAAAAACAAGTCATATTTATTGACATTGAAAACATAAGATGGTACGAGGCCAAGATTACAATTGACTCATAATAACACTCTCTGTGTTTACAATCACTCAGCTTTCTCTCATCTCTTAATACAAATGATTATCAGGCCCGAAGGCTTATAACTTGTGGGTGCTTCATAAGACGATGTCCATACATTATGCCCGTATAGGTAAAGACTCCAACTCGACCGCGCGCTTCGAAATTCCAAGGAACTCAATGCCTCAGCGCATCCAAGCAAACTCTGCCCAGACAAGCAAGTACGAAACTAGTAGAGTGTTAGTGCACAAGCGTATGGTGAGGGACATCTCGCACATCCATACAAAACTAACATGTTATTGTAGTGAGTGCCAATTATTCTTTTGTCGTCTTTCTAATCTTGTCTTAAGATTAATTCCATACATAGACTCCTGGCCTACTCGTGTTGCAACCAACATAATCATGCTCCAAATCCTTGTGACTGTTCTACAAAACATATTTGTGAAAACATCATGGTCGTGCCTCGCAGCAACGTGAATCGTACTCTTGCTTGGCCTTTCAAACGACTCAAATGTGAACTCATAAACTTATGTCAATGACTCAAACACCCGACACCACATCTCATACCGAAGCACGTGTATCTACTATAACTAAATCTTAGGCTTCAAAGAAGTTGTGTTGCAAACCAAACACATATTTCTTGACTCATTCGTGTCGTGCTTACACTTCTTATGACTCAACTAACACCGTGCATGTGGATTGCTGCTCAGCACACTGATTCATCTATATAAAAGGTCACTAGTAATTCAAGCCATCTTGGACATAGCTAGGAGAGATGGTGAGTTGATCAATGCAAGTAGTGAGCCCCACTGAAATCTCTGAAATTCATGTTGCCTACCTAGTTTAGCTATATCATATCTACTTCTAGGCCTGATCGATCCTGTAGCCCTACTTATCGTTCGTAGAAATATCTCCCTTGGCAAAAGTTGCCCATGACTACATATCTACGAGAATATTTAGACTCACGTAGATGCATGGGCTAATTTGTGTTAAGACTCAAACTCTGTGCAAACCTTGCTTGTAACCTTCTTTAAATCCAATTCCAATATTTTTTGAATTTATAAGTTTTCCTAACTTTCTAGATTTTTCCTAAAACTTTAAATCGTGATTTTTTTTAAAAATTATTTAATTATTCAAAATATATTTTATAATCTTTATGGACTAGGCTTTTGGGCTTCAAAAATAGTTTTGTCTTAAATAGCCTAATAATTAAATTAGTACATTTGAACTTGTGCTTTGGGCTTTAGTCTATTAAAAATAAATTATTATTGGGATTGATTGTAATGGAAATATTTGGGCCTATAATAGATTCATACTTTTATAAAAATGGACATTTTTAGCCAATTACTTATTGGGCTAATTCTCCATGGAGGAGCTTATTAGAAGCTTCTTCCATGTGCTTAGAAAGCAAGCAGTTGTAGTCTTTATATGGACTACTCTCATTCACATCATTCCACATCCATTCCAACTCATGTCCGTGCACCATGTTCGTGTCCATTTTATTTCATTTCACTTCTATTACTATTATATTTATATTCCTTTCTCCGTGTCTGACACACTAGCACCAAACCAAATTTTGTGTCCGTGTCGACAAGCCGACACGGATGATACTATACACTCTCTTCTTTGCCATCCTCCGGAGTCGACCGCCTATCTTTTTTTCAGCCACAGCAGCCAACGCCATCCCCATCGTCGGCAGACCTCCCTCCCCTACCTCGACCAAGTTTGCAGCTACCTTCATCATCGTCGGAGCTACTAGATTCGGTTGTTCCAATCAGCTCTGGAGCAGTGCCACCACTTTTTCTTGGCCAGCCTTCGACCAAACCTCTACATCTCTTCTGATCCCGGCCGACGGCCATCGCCTTCTCGTCGAAGCCTCCCCTTTATTCCCCCTGCCACCGAACTCACGATCATCACCACAACCAGATACAAGCTGAAGCCACCACCTCTGTCGCCCGGCAGTCACAACCGCATTCCTACACTACTGCTTTCGGCTTTCTTCCTCGCCAACACCCAGTCACGCTCTCTCCACCGCATCACCACCACTCCTTCTCCTTCCCCTGTCTTAATTAACCACCATACGCTGAACTCAACCTAACCGTGACCACCACCATCGTCTACTCCCTGTCGCCCCTAACCACCGTAGCCCATTTGATACCACCACCTGACCTCCCCTATGTCACGACCAACATCGCCTTACTATCTCGTGCGATGACCGCTAGCCGGTGTCCTCCATCGCAGCTCTTGCGGTTAGCGCCACCATCATTCGCCGTTCTCCGTCGACAAATCTGGCATGTGTCGCTCAAGTCGACAGCACAACCCCCAGCCTCCTCGACGTCGTGTGACGCCATACCATACGATATCCGATCAACGGACCTAGATCCGACAATCTCCAGCATCTAGAGGGTTTTTATCGCCACCGAGTCTCCGGCTTTCCTCCACATCTGATCTTAGCTGCAGCAGTGGCTACATCCAGATCTGCACCACCCTCGTGCGCTGCACTCTGACGCATTAAGCTCTGGGTTATGGTGAGTGCGTCTCTCTCCTCCTCTCTCTCGGTCACCTCGACTTCCCTTCTACTCCCTTCTTCTTCTTCTTCCTCTTCTTCTTCTATTCCTTCTTCTTTGTCTCATTTTTTATTAACATGTGTTATCTTTCTCTATATAGAGAGAGACCTAGGGGCTGAGCTTGGGCCAGTTTGTTGGCCGAGGCTGGTATCAGCCCCAGGGCTAAAAGAATGCAAAAGAAAAAGAAATAGAAAATAGGAATGGATTTGGGTTAGGCCATAGGGCCTATTAATTGATATTTGGGCAAATTTATGTATTTATTAATTTGGGCTTTAGGATTGTTGGGTTATAATTTGGTATGTAGGTATTTATGTATATGTGTATGTATATAAGAATAGTTTTATAAATTATTTTAGAACTTGGGCTAGGCCTAATAATATCTTAACATATGGATCATATTATAGAACTTATCTATAATATTTATGGCCTTTCAATTATGTATGTATAATTTTAGTTTGGACTTTATGTATACATGAATAATCAAGGGGTTTTATATTACAAGATTAATACATATTTTTATGAGTTTAGTCAAAAAGAATTTATATTGAGAATTGATACAAATAGTTATATATAGAGAGTTATATATATATATATATATATATATATATATATATATATATATATATATATATATATATATATATATATATATATATATATATATATATATATCCCCCTTAGGGCTCAGCCGCCTCCGCAATCTAGCATTCCTCTCTCCCCTTGGTGAGACGGCGGCCGGCACGCCGCACCGCCCGGCACCCCTCACCGCCTTGTCCCCCTCCCCCCGCTTTGACCACCCCCCTCCGTCTCCTTACGGTGACCTTTACTCCATAGCAGCACCAATCACTTCGTCCCCTCCTCCGTCGCCTCCACTACTACCCACCCCCACCACCGCTGCCCCGTCCCTCCTCCTCCTCTATAAAGTTAGATTCCCCTCCCCTGGCCCTCTACCAAATCTCCCGATGACAGGAATCTCGGTGGTTCGCCTAGAATCAATCCCTCTCCCTCAGCGCTCCGCAGCGGCGGTCAGATTCTCGTCGGTCAGCGCCCTATGATCTTTCGTTACGATGGTCTCCGACCCCCCTGTGATGCCCAACTCTCCTCTTTCAGCTAGCAGATCGGTTGACCTCCATCCTTTTAACTGCATCACCTCGATTTTATAAGGCTTGCCGGCCATCTCTTTCTCATAGGAGACGATAGAGGCATTAGAGAAACCCTTGTATTTTGCCCTCATCGACAAATTATCCCATTTCTGTCCACCAGTCGACAAGGTGCATAGTGCCGTCTCGAGGCTTAGCCTTGTAGCTTCGATCTCCATAGAGCTCATCGATGCGAAACATATGCTCCTCTATCCTCAATCTAAAGCTGACTTCCTTCGAATTTGCTCACGTGCCTCTTGGTCGATTGCTGGCTCGACCATAAGGATATTCCAGTGGTCCCCAGAGTTTTCCCCGGTGCACAAATCTCCGGTGGCTCCTATATGGGTTACCATGTCGGGCCTTCTCCAACACCTATTCAACACTCAAGCTCTATTCCCCCTGGAGAGTTGCTTAGGAACCCCAATAAAGACTGATCAAGCAACATTCACTTATTTTCGACCCAGTCTTGCGCACATACTGGTAGAGATTGACATCAGCAAAACTCCTCCACAGAAAATTCACATCATCCTCCCAAAGGATAACAGCAAGTGGCGACCCATCAAGTATAAGAAAATCCTCCATTTCTACTCTCATTGCCACCATCTAGGCCATCTGATTGACGTTTGCAAGCGGATCATCAGAGTAGAAGCGGGCGATAGCGCAAAGGAGATCACCAAGACTCACAACCCAGCGAAGGTCACTGCAACTCGTAGAAGAAGCAAGAAGGCGCCCCAATAAAGAGTCGAGGCAGAGCAAGCTGGAGAAGCCTTGAACCCTCAGCATATCACTCTTCTGCGTCACATGACCCCCATCGAACCATTAATCCATCCTACTGCCCCCTTCTTCAATAGAAGGACCGCAGAATGGTCCTCTTCTCAGCCCAGGACCCTTTCACTGAAGCTCCTTCAACCAGTACGATACACCGCTCATCTTCAGACTTAGTCGGCTCAGAGATCAGTGAGACAGTCCGCCTAGTGGTCGACGTCACCACTCTCTGTGCAGGCTCTCCTTCTATCCCATACTCCTCACCTAACATCATGGATCCAAACCCCCCGATTCTTTCCCCCTCCACCATCACCATTCCATCCATCCCTCCACTCGCCCGCACCAAAAGCCACAACCATATCTAATCCTAACTCTAATCTTCACGTCTTTGCAACTAACCATATGTAAGCCCCTAGATTTTAAAATATTATTTTTATAATTTTAAATATCACTTATATCTTTAAAATAAGTTATTATAATTATTAGAAATTTTTTAAAATTTTTAAATAATTTTTAAAATAATTTTTTAAAGCTAAAAATATTATTTTATAATTATTTAAATTGTTTTTATATCAGTTTATAATTTATTAGATTATTTTTAAGTCGGTTTGCTATTTTTGCATTGTCTGTGCAAATTAGAATTTGTACAGAATACTGCGGGATAGGTTTTGCAAATTAGGTTTCGCATTTTGCTAAGGCGGTAGGGTTAGTTTGTAAAACCCTAAACTTGGGGGACCTAACCGTAAAACATCTGTCACACCCCCCTCCCCCCCCCCCCCCCGACCTCGCCGACGACCGATGACCGGCCGACCTAAACCCTAATTTCTCGTAACCCTAGCCCTAATCCGACCGACTGTCCGACCTCATAAATCAACCACGACCCTAAACCCTAACCCTACACTATTTTTCGAGGACCTCAGCGCCGCCCCAATACCCTTCTTCTCCGATGAGCTCGTCGGAGTTAGCGCCTTGTCCTCGCCGCCGTTCCAGCCCTCGCCGTAGCCTCGCACCACCACCACCTTGTTCGCCTCGACGAGACGAACACAGTGCCACCCTTGTCCACCGAACCCGACGCCTACGGCCGCCGCTAGCACCCCCGATAGATTCCTCACGCCGGACACGTACGTGTCCCTTTGTATTTACTTCACCCCCGTGTCTCGTTTTCACGTGGATGACTCGTTTTGTGTCGGTGAGTTTGATGCTGGACTCGGACACGAGGAACTCGTGTTGTGCATGCCGTGTACTTTGGACACAGGACTCATGTGTCTTCGTGTCCCTAACTGTCAGGACACAAAGACACAGAACAATTGGGCTAATGGGTTGGTTATCGGGTTTGGGTTATTTTTCCAACCCGTTAATCTATTTCACTATAAAACTAACCCAAGTCCTAACCAGACCAGCAAGCTCGAGCTGGCCCCATGGTCAGCCGAGTGGCGCTCAGACCCACCCCCTGTCCCAGCGGGCCGAGTTCGAGCCCCCTTTTTGTGTTTTTTTTGTGTGTTTTGTTTTGTTTCTTTCTTTTATATATATATATATATATATATATATATATATATATATATATATATATATATATATATATATATATATATATATATATATATATATATGTATATATTTTTTTATATATATTTTTTTGTATATATGTTTTTTTTTGTATATATGTATATATATATGAATATATTTTATATATATATATATATATATATATATATATATATATATATATATATATATATATATATAAAATATATATATATATATATATATATATATATATATATATATATATATATATATATATATATATATATATATATATATATATATATATTTATTTTATATATATATATATATATATATATATATATATATATATATATATACATAAAATATATATATATATATATACATAATATATATATATATATATATATATATATATATATATATATATATATATATTTTATATATATATATATATATATATATATATATAGGGAGCGGATCGGGAGCCCCGCCCGCGGAGCCCCGCCGAAGCCCCGCCCTCCCTTAGCCGTTGGATCGCGCGGGCGGGGGCGGGCCCCACGCGGGCCCCGCACGATCCGATGGTGCAGGGGGGGCGGGGCTTCGACGGGGCTCCGCGGGCGGGGCCTTTGATCCGCTTCCATATATATATATATATATATATGAATATCTATATATTTATGTATATATGTAAATGTATTTGTGGTATATATATAAATATATTTTAAATACAATTTTGTGCAAAATGTTATTATGTATAAAGTCACAAGTTATTTTATTATGACTTGTACATTTCACCATTTTAAAATAAATTATTAAAATACCTTAATGTATATTTTTATATATATTAATTATTGTATTTTATTTATCATGGCCATTTCGTGTCCAAACCTAGCATGAGTTTTTGGGCCCAAATGTGTAATACATTCAAAGTCTGTATAAGTCATATTGGACTTGATTCATGACTTTGGGTCCCTTATCTGGACTTTGGTTCAATTTCGAATATGTGGATAAAATATTAAATAATTAATAAATTATTTTCTAGACATTGTTACTTGTTATTTTTGAATTTTTATATATATTTTAATTGCTGTAAAAATATGGGAAAAATTGTATTTAAATACTATGTTAATTTATCTAAATTAATATAATTTTTCCAGCATTTAAATTTTTGCATTTTATAAAAATAGGAAAACAAAACTCATTTTCAGGATACATATATTTACTGATTTTTAGAAATATCTATGAGGGTTTATAAATTCTAGAAAAATTAGTATAAATTTCTATAATTAACAAGGATCATTTTGGTACTTTATTTTATGTATAATTGAGCATTTTTTCTATCTTAAAAATTGCTGGAACACAGTGTGCAGTCTGATTTATTTATTGATTAATTACGACCTACGATGTATTGTGTGATTTTGGGTTATTATAGTATTGGACCTCACCCTACCATAGTGTAAAGGCTATAGAATGTTGGTTTGGTTATTGTGTCGCCCCATATTGGTCTCTTATGCTAAAGTCATCATTTGGCTAGGTGTCTAGTCAGAAAGCCGTGTCGCACAACTAGTGTCTTAGTGTTTAACTTAGTATAAAACTAAGTTTATGTATTATTTTTATAGTGACGAGACACCAGACATCTATAGTATTTCCTTCACTATCTTGTTTTGCTAGAGGCAAGTACCTCTACAAACTTTATTTTACAGCATATAATAAATTGTGTATAAACCATGTTAATATCTAAACTGCAAGTCATATATCACCATGTTTCTTATGCTTCATACTGCCCTCATTATCCACCATGCTTTATACTATTCTCATATCACTCACATGTTATAAAACGGGTTAAGAGGAAACTGTTAGTAGAGTACGTGATCATGCCCTCCTTCTCCGTATGTATTTACTGAGCACTGTTACATTCTATATGTAACTTTGTCGTATGTCTGATCCCGCGTTTGTGTATGGATATATACCGATGCTGTTAAGTGTACGTATGTACCCTTCAGAAAATTGTTATGTACCAATGTATATCCTATTTTACCTATTGACTGATCACTCACCTGCTACAGTTTTAAACATTAAAACAAACATATGATGCCATGATAGATTATGATATGCCATGATTCCTACACTTCTGTTCATTTCATGTTTTGTATATTTAGTTTGTTAGAAACAGTACTTGCTCCCGTCCTGACAGGATAACGTTGTAGGTATACTTACCGAGGAGGAGTTGCTATACGATTCCTATTATGGAGTTGCTGACGAGGATCAGGCTTTACTTTACGAGGATGTATATGCGAGAAAACTCGTCTAGTTTGTTTATTTACTTGGGACTTTTGAGAGTAGTCATTTATTAGACTACGTATTTTGTAACTGGACCTGTATACAGTTTTACATTTTGGCCATGTACTCGGAACATATTTATATACGAGATGATTTTGTGTTTGGATATATTCTGACTCCTTATTACATATAGAACTATTAGCATACTTTGGTCTTATCTTATTTGTCTTTAGAACAGCTTACTACGCTTTATCTCAATCGTAGGCTGGACATGACTCAGCCCGGCCCAACAATTTGTGTAGCGGATCGTGACATGTTTTTAGTGGTGGCCCATGCAGGTCCTGACTAAATTTTTTGGTTACGTCATTGTACCAAGCATGCCTGCAATTAGGAACTTAAGGTAACTAGACAACACTAGGAATGACGCTTAGAACACCTAGAGGATTACTAGGATTGCAACATAGAAAATGCATCACATCATATGCTCGTTATTACAAATTAGATTTTATTGTTGCTTATGATTATTTACTTAAAGGAGTCCTTATAAGTTCTTTTATTTATTAGATGGTGCTCACCGGCTCATCCCAGTATGCCACACCTGAAAATGGCACACTTCCTACCCAGTCGGTTGACTAGTTGACCGATGCACCTCCACCTCCACCTACCATACTCCCCCACTCCACAAATCCACCAACCCAGATGCCTCCACCACCTTACACATCACAGTCCCAACAGGACCCGATACTCCCACCACTACTATACTTGCCCAGGCTTCCGTCACTCTCGACGGGAACCAACTGCTCACTCTGATCCAGGGGTTCCTAACAACCCATCAGGAGCAGACCACCCTACTCCGCCAGAGCATGGAGCATTCTGAGGAGCGTACCGTGGTCCCACCACCGGTAGAGCCACGGCTGAGAGCGGAGAACATCAAGGACTTCATGGGTTTGAACCCCAGGGAGTTCATGGGGACCGAGGGCATCGTAGTAGCAGATGACTGGCTAGACTCGGTAGAGAGGAAGCTCCTTGGAGCTAGGTTGCCGGATGACCACCAGGACGAGGTAGCAGAATTTCTGCTGGCAGACTTGGCAGGAGTTTGGTTCAGGAATGAGCCACTATTTGCGAGAGGAAAGGCCACTTGGGATCAGGTTCAAGAAGAAATTCTTCTCGACCACCGCTAGGTTTGCCATGGGGCTACGATTCTAGAACATCTAGCAGGGGAACCGTTCTGTTGACGAGTATGCAGCAGAGTTTAGTCGATTGAGCCATTTCGCTCCTAGTCTGGTTGCAGACCCAGAGGAGATGACGCGTAGGTTTTGCCATCGTCTAGTTCCAGACATTGGCATTCTTATAGTAGCGAACGGGACGACTGACTACTACCAGAGCCTAGAGTTGGCCTGAAGTATAGAGGAGCGTCTTTTGTCTTACAAGAGGCCGGCTTTTGTACACCACGAGGGACCTTCCAAGCGTCAGGCTTTCCAGCCGAGAGTACCGACGTCGCACCAGCAGACATACCGTCCTCCCACACCACATCACCCAACCCCGCCAGTTAGAGCCCCGGGACCCCGGCAGCAGAAGGGAGGTGTGTGTTCATTCTATAGAAGGCCAGGCCATGATGCGATCGTCTGCATGAAGAGGTTGGAGCATTATTTAGCTTGTGGGTCTACCATCCATCAGCTTTGGGACTGCCTAGTAGCGAGGGTACCAGGTACCAGACCACCAGCTAGAGGACCGCCACTCCGACTCAGTAGTAGAGGTTTGGGCAACATCTGCAGTAGCAGAAGGGACCCCAGGGGAAGGCTTATAGTCTGGCTCTTGAGGCAAAACCGGAGCAGGTTTCGGAACCAGATTATTTGGCTGACATCATCACACATGTTTATTTGATTTCGGTGCATCGTATAGCTTCCTGTCATTAGAGTTTTTGCATAAACACCACTTAGTAGCTACACCTACCGAGGAGATGAGTAGAGTAATGACGAAAGGCGGACCAGTACCCATTAGGGCTATCTATTGATGCTCTATTACTATAGCAGGGAGAGAGTTTAGGGGACGATTCTTTGTGATGCCACTCCCCGGGTATAATATCATATTGGGGGTGGACTGGCTTAGCTATGCTTATGCAGCTATAGACTGTCATGAAGGCAGTATTCTGTTCAGTCCCCCAGGCACGGCACCATTCAGTGTCAGAAGGACAGGGCCGGAGATCAGCCTATAGCCGAACTGTTGTACGACAGTTGAGGAGTTAGCACCGCCACACCCTATCATTAGGGAGTTTATGGATGTATTCCCAGAAGATCTTCCAGGACTTTCGCCTGACAAAGATGTAGAGTTCACTATAGATTTAATACCGGGTTCATCACCAATATCCCGGGCTTGCTATAGAGTGAACCACAAGGAGGCCGTAGAGATGAAGGAGCAAATCGATAACCTATTGAAAGAGGGTTTCATTCGATCTAGTACTTCTCCATGGGGAGCACCAGTGCTCTTTGTGCCTAAAAAGGATGGTACAGTCCGGTTGTGTATTAACTTCCGGGCATTGAATACCATCACCATTAAGAACAAATGTCCTCTGCCCAGAATAGATGATTTGTTCGACCAGTTAAGTGGGGCAAAGGTATTTTCTAGGATAGATTTGAGATCCGGTTACTACCAGGTGAAAGTCATGGCTACAGACATCCAGAAGACGGTGTTCAATACGAAGTACGGGGGTACGAGTTTTTGGTGATGCCATTTGGTCTCACAAATGTGCCAGCTGTCTTTATGAACTTGATGAATAAGACATTTTATCAGTATCTGGATAAGTTCGTCGTAGTATTTATCGATGACATCCTGATATTCTCGAAGATGCCGGAGGAGCACGCAGAGCACTTGCGGACAGTTTTAGGGATTCTGAGGCAGGAGAGGTTGTATGCCAAATTGTCGAAGTACGAGTTCTTTTTGGACCGAGTGGAGTTTCTCGGTCATGTATTCACTGGAGTGGGGATCTCAGTGGATCCCAGGAAGATTGTTGTCGTTGAGACTTGGAAGGCTCCGACATCAGTTTTAGAGATCAGGAGCTTCTTGGGATTAGCAGGCTATTATAGAAAGTTCATCCAGGACTTTGCTAGGATAGCTAAACCCATGACAAAACTGACACGGAAGGACGTAGAGTACATCTGGTCAGAGGACTGTCAGGCAGTATTTGAGGAGTTGAAGTGGAGGATGACGACCGCTCCAGTTCTGACATTACCATCAGGATCTGGAGGTTTCACCATATACAGCGATGCTTCGGAAAAGGGGCTAGGATGTGTCCTACAGCAGCATGGGAAAGTGATTGCTCATGCATCTAGGGAATTATGGACTCATGAGCGGAACTATCCTACCTACGACCTAGAGTTAGCTGCGGTGATCTTTGCACTCAAGTTGTGGAAATACTACTTATAAAGAGAGAGAGTGAAAATTTTTACTAACCACAAGGGCTTGAAGTATGTATTCACGCAGAAGGAGCTGAACATGAGGCAAAGACGATGGTTGGAGTTGATGAAGGACTTCGACATCGATTTATAGTATCACTCCGGAAAGGCAAATGTGGTAGAGGATGCGCTGAACAGGCATCCGATGGCATGGTATCTGATGATAGATCGACATTTGTGGGAAGATCTGGAGAAGCTCGGTATCGAGATAGTTCATCCAGGATCAGTGATTCAGATGATGGCGCTAGACATTCAGTCAGGTTTAATGGGGCAAATCAAGCAGGCACAGCCTACAGATGAGAGCCTCCACAGACTCAGGGCCCAGGCTTTAGCTGGATTGCTAGATGACTTCCCCGTAGCAGAGGATGGATCCTTGAGGTATGGCAACCGATTATACGTACCGAAGGGAGAGCTGATAGAGGCAGTCTTGCAGGAGGGACATCGATCGCGATATTCTATTCACCCTGGTGCCAACAAGATGTACCGTGACTTGCGAGAACATCTTTGGTGGCACGGGATGAAGAGAGATGTATCACGTTTCATTTCGAGATGCCTAGTTTGCCAGCAGGTCAAGGCGGAGCGTCAGAGGCCAATTGGTCTATTGCAGCCATTACCCATTCCTGAGTGGAAGTAGAAACATATTACGATAGACTTCGTCTCAGGGCTTCTTTGCTCCCAAGGAGGAAAGGATGCCATTTGGGTCATCGTTGACAGGCTGACGAAGTGTACGCACTTCATACCCTTCAAGGTGGGGCTCTCCACCGAGAAGTTGGTGGAGCTATACATGTAGTAGATAGTTCGCTTACACAGAGTACCAGTGAGCATCGTATCAGACCGGAACAGTAGATTCACGTCCCACTACTGGAGGAGCTTGCAGGAAGAGTTGGGCAGTCGGCTCAAGTTTAGTACAGCGTACCACACACAGAGAGATGGACAGTCCGAGAGGACGATACAGACGCTAGAGGACATGCTGAGGACTTGTGTACTGGACTTTGGCGAATCATGGGAGAGCCACCTGTACTTGGTAGAGTTTTTATACAACAACAGCTACCAAGCCAGCATCGGTATGTCTCCTTTCGAGGCACTATATAGACGACGATGCCGTACACCACTCTTTTGGGATGATGTTGAGGATAGAGTTATGCTTGGGCCAGAGATGATCACTGATACGACAGAGAAGGTCAGGATGATCAGAGACAGGCTCAGAATTGCTCAGGATATGCAGAAACACTGGGTCGATGCTAGTCGCAGACCGATGGAGTTCGCCGATGGAGATATGGTGTTGGTAAAAATATCATCTACTAGAGGGATGATCCGGTTCGGACGAGACGGCAAGTTAAGCACCAGATACATCGGGCCGTTCGAGATAGTTGGCAGGATCGGAGAGGAAGCATACAGGGTTGCACTTCCACCCAACCTAGTAGGAGTTCACGATGTCTTTCATGTATCTCAGCTGAGGAGATACGTTCCATACCCCAACCATGTGCTAGATCATTCAGAGTTGGAGATCGAACCGAGTCTTACAGTTTTGAGCAGCCAGTGGAGATATTGGACAGGAGGGAGAAGAGGCTGAGGAACAAAGTCATACCCTTGGTACGAGTAGCTTGGAGCCGTCACTCTCCGGGAAAATCTACTTGGGAGAGGGAGTCGGATATGAGGGAGAGATATCCTTACTTGCCCAACAGCCGCGAGGGAACCACCCTTTTCCGCTTGAAACCTTAGAGGTTAGTCTCAATAGTAGCCTTAGTCATTGTTTGCTATATTAAATATTTGTAGAGTCTTCTATCCTTAAGAATTTTGAGGACAAAATTTTTCAAGGATGGAAGATTTGCAAGCCCCTTGATTTTGAAATATTATTTTTATAATTTTAAATATTATTTATATCTTTAAAATGAGTTATTATAATTATTAGAAATTTTCTAAAAATTTTAAATGATTTTTAAAATAATTTTTTAAAGCTAAAAATATCATTTTGCAATTATTTAAATTATTTTTATATCAGTTTGTAATTTATTAGATTGTTTTTAAGTCGGTTTACAATTTTTGTATTGTCTGTGCAAATTAGAATTTGCACAGAACACTGCGGGATAGGTTTTGCAAATTAGGTTTTGTATTTTGCTAAGGCGGTAGGGTTAGTTTGTAAAACCCCAAACTTGGGGGACCTAACCGTAAAACACCCGTCACCCCCCCCTCCACGACCTCGCCGACGACCGACGACCGGCCGACCTAAACCTTAATTTCCCGTAATCCTAGCCCTAATCTGACCGACTTCCCGACCCTATAAATCAACCCCGACCCCAAACCCTAACCCTACACTATTTTTCGACAACCTCAGCGCCGCCCTAACACCCTTCTTCTCCGACGAGCTCGCCGGAGTTAGCGCCTTGCCATCGTCGCCGTTCCAGCCCTCGTTGTAGCCTCGCACCACCACCACCTTGTTCGCCTCGACGAGACGAACCCAGCACCACCCTTCACCACCGACCCCGACGCCTATGGCCGCCCACTACCAGAATAAGTCATTTTAGCGACGCCTAAAGACGTCGCTAAAACGACAAATTTCGTCGCTAAAAATATTTACCGACGTAATTACCGACGTTTTGGACTTATCGCGGAAACGTAAGTCGTTGATCTTTAAAACATCGCCGAACGTCGCAAGTGCCGACGTTTACCGACGTATATATACGTCGGTATATTATCGACGTCTACCGTCGTGTCATCGGTGGATTAGCGACGTGTTTAAAGTCGCTACACGTCGGTAAAATTTACCCACGTTTATGTCGTGTCGTCGGTGGATTAGCGACGTGTTGAAAGTCGCTACACGTCGGTAAAATCCTGGAAACTTATCGACGTTTACTGTTGTTTAAAATGTCATTAAATGTCGGTAATTCCTGGGATTATTACTGACGTTTACCACGGTCTCCGACGTATAAGGACGTCGGTAAACGTCGGTACCCTGAAAAATTTTGCAGATTTACCGACGTTTACTGACGCAAACGTACGTCGGTGGACGTCGGTAAACGTCGATAAACGTCGATAAATCTGCAAAAAAATAAAATAAATAAAATACAGAATGTCCTTTTCCCCCTGCAGTTTAAAAAGATAACCATAAAGACACAGTATAACAGATATCCTTTTCTCCCTGGATTCGCCGACCCCTTCGGTGGAACACTCAACACCGGTAAACGTAAACCACAGAAGCACATTAACATCCAATTGAAATAAATAATAACATAAACAACAGTATAACACAATGTAGCAGGCAACAAATAGAATGGGATCCAACAAATAGAATAGGATCCAACAAATAGAATAGGCACAACCAACAAGTATCCAAATAACCAAGTCTACACCAAATAACAAAGTCTACAACCAAATAACCAAAGTCTACACACAACCAACAAATAGAATAGGATCCAAACATCCAAGTCTACACAACCAACAAATATCCAAGTCACAAACAAAGGATCAAACAAACACAAACAAAAAGTCCTAACTAGGACTACTAGGGATCTGGTGCAGGAGGGGCACCGCCACGACGAAGGGATAAGAACAACTCATACTCCTCAAGTAAAATTGATACCGATGGAGCAGGCAATGACGTCGGTGGAGTCGGTGTTGAAGAAGAAGGCGGTGGAGGCGGTGGAGGCGGCGGAGTCGATGACGATGAAGGCGCACCCGGAGGACCAGCACGCTCCAACGCTGTAAGTCACTGGTGGTATGAATCCATGATAGATAACATTCTATCACTGCTCTGGACCATCGAATCCTGCGCCAATCTCAGCCTCTCGGCCATGGACACCTGTCCTGTCTGCAGCTCCGTCACCGTGCGCTCTAACCCTCCAACGCTGCGCTCTGTCCTCTCAGTCGTCTCCATGAGCTCCATAATGCCGCGGTCGAGCGCATCTAATCATGCTAGCAGCACAGGATCGTCCGTAGGGTGCTGAGACTGCTTCTCGATCCGTCATAGTAGGTCGTCACGGAGAGACTCCATCATCTGGTGGACTCGGGCAAACTCCTGGGATGGCTGTGGACCATGAACACTAGCAGGAGATGCCCTAGAGGACTGGGTCGCAACTAGGGCACCATAGGATTCCGTACCGTAGTATGTACCCCTATGGAATCCACCAGTGGCGGTCATCCACAGCTCGTCCGCCGACGGAGCTTGAGTGGGCTGCGAGGAAGTATCGGCCTCTCCTGTATTAGGTGCACTAGCAGCCGCTCGTTCCCGCAGCCTCTGATACTCGGCCTAGAAAGTATGGATAGTACTCTATAATTTCTAATTTTTAATTAATGTACATATTATTACTAACTACATGAATATTTAGTTGCATCATATTTACTAAGTTATATTAAAATTGACACGAAGTATTAAATTAAGATAACGTATTGTAATACTTACATAGGTCTGCTCGGCCCTCTCGTCAATAAGGCCTTCGCCCTTCCGATGGGTGGCCAGGAAGACGGTCACCATGTCGGCGTTACCAACCTTCCTTACCTGTAATTAAATATATTATCTTAGTAATAATTTATCGATTTTGCATTAAAATAATATTTCTAAAAGAGAAAGACATACCAGACGACGGAAATGTTCCGTCATCGGAATCGACCCACCGCACCACTTCGAGGCATGTTGCCTAGCCGCCTTGGCCTTCTCTGACTTTTCCTTGTACCTTGGCTCGTCGAATCGAGCCTTCATCGCATTCCACTGATCAGGGGTGATCCAACCTTGGATTGGCTTTCCGGCACGCTCACGAGCCTTCTGATCATTAATAGCGTCACGGATCAGCTTGGCAGCGACAGCAGGAAACATCCCCTCGATAAGCTCGGCCCGGTGCGGTGGATAGAAAAACATATCCTAGAAGAGCGCAAACCAAATATTTATCAGTTATATATAATATGAATTAATTATATGATTCATATTAAAAGCAAATCTATTTTAACCTTGAAGCGCGGTAAACCAGAAGTTCTTCCTTTCGTCTGGAGCATCAGAGTAGTTAATCCAAGCACCACCATAATTATGCCTCAGCATGTGGCCTAGGCATCTCTGTACCTCTAGGGGACGATATCTATACAGACATATTATATTCATGAAAAAAGTTAATTTATGATAAAAACAGAAGAAAAAAAATTATAAACTAAAATACCTACTTTGTACCGTCGGCCCAGATCTTCGTCCTCCTCTCCTCCGGAGGTGCGCACACATCATCTTCATGATGTTGGTCGGCCGTCGACGCGTCCTCCTCGTCCGTCGGTACAGCCTTCGCCATCTGCTCATCCGTCTCCATCATCGTATCAGCAGCAGGAACGCTAGATGGGCGAGCACTCTCAACAGGCCTGGAACTACTCGTCCCAGGAGATATGCCACGTGATGTCGTCCCAGCAGGCCCAGCTACTATCCGATATGGAGGAGTAATCGACGACGAGGATCCAGAGCCGGTACCAGTAGGAGGTACCGAAGGAAAACTCTTTCCTCTAGCAGTACCTGTAGGAAGTACCGGAGGATCATGACCTCGTCGTCCCCCTTGGAACGATCTGTGACGACCTGCCATACCTGATAACAGCATATGATAATACAACAAATAATAGAGACTAGAAATATGAAAGTACAATAAATAATAGAGACTAAAAATATGAAAGTACAATAAAGACAAGATAATAACCAAGACAACATATGATGATACATTCTACAATAAACATCTATGTCCAGATAATATATTCTAGAAGAAACATCTAAGTTCAAATAAGTATATCTCTCTCAATCATCTTCAGAATAATCATCTTGTTCATCTTCCTCGAGCTCATCTTCCTCTTCCTTCTCATCTTCACTTTCATCTTCGCCTTCGTCGGCTTCGTCTTCCTCTTCGGATAATTCTACATCTTCTACATTATGTGTCGTGTAATGCATAACTTTTGTGGAGTCCACATCGACAATATTGGTTACAAGAGGTAGCTTCTCCTCCTGGTAAGCTTTTTTGTCAACATCAAAAGTATCTCTAGCTTTAGTCTTGCATACTGCCCACCAGTCAGACTTCGTTGCTCCCCGTCTCGGATAAGCTGTGAAGTACATAAGCTGAGCCTGAGTTGCTAGGACAAACGGTTCGTGGCCTTGATATCTAAGCTTGTAGTTTATATCCACAAGACCATGCTTGTCAATTTTCTAACCTTGATTTTCAATCGGATCGAACCATTCACACTTGAACAATACGATCTTTGCAGGTTCTCTGTTATTATTATATGACAACTCCACAATCTCTCGCAAGATGCCAAAGAAATCATTTCCTGGATCGACGTCTTTGTAGTTCAAAGACTTGATACACAAATAACTGTTTTTCGTGGAATCAAGATCCAGGAAGTTATCTCTGATCGGAGCATTTGTCGACTTGAACCGAAAGCCATTGACACAGTAACTTGGCCATATTTTAACAAAAGTAATTGGTCCCTTGGAAAGAGTTCTAATTAATTCAATCTTGGGTAAAATTAGACGATCGACCTGAATATCAAAGAAGAGATAATAAGTTATTTATTGCGTAGTTGCATTAGAAGAGGCCAGTAATTACCGAGCTACTTACATATTCGCTCAACCAAGAAGGAAAATGATGTCTCATTTCTTGTTCTAATGCTTCGTATGTTAGGTAGGGTCTAACCAGCCTCAACTCATCATTATATGTGCTAGAAAACAATAAAGCAACCGCCAATTAGTACAATAATATTAGCTTATACTATTACATTGAGATGACGTAAACTCATCATTCCTTACTTACCCCTCTAGCTTCTCCACTTCATCCTCGTCGCAATTGAGTAATACATACAACTGATCAGCCCTTAGCTCTTCATCATTCAAATATCTCTTCTTCATTTTCCCCGAAGGCTTTTCGGACGCATTGAATACTTTCAGTATTCTATCATTAAATTCTTGATATCCGTCGTCGTTTTTCGGAGCCCTCGTTCTATTCGTAGCAACATGAGGTTTGAAATAGGAGGAGCAGAAATTTGTAATCTCCTCGAGAATATAGGCTTCACAAATAGAACCCTCGACCCGAGCCTTATTTTTTACCTTTCTTTTTAGGTGATTCAAATGTCGCTCGAATGGGTACATCCATCGATATTCGATGGGCCCACCAACACGTGCCTCGTAGGAAAAATGAATCGACAAATGCTCCATAGAGTCGAAGAATCTAGGAGGAAACACCCTCTCTAGCTTGCACAGTGTTACCGTAATGTCCTTTTCTTGCTTTTTTAGACGATCAACGAGCAATTTCTTAGAACAAAGGTCCCTGAAGAATATGCTAAGCTCCGTCAATGGATCCCAAACTGCCTGCGGTAAGAATTCCCAAAATGCAATTAGAATTAACCGCTCCATGAATACGTGACAATCATGGCTCTTCATACCTGTCAGTTTGTTCTCCTTTAGGTCGACACATCTTCTCAAGTTCGAAACGTACCCATCTGGAAGTTTCAGACCTTGAATTCTCCTACAAAGCCTCACTTTATCCTCCTTCTCTAGTGAGAAAATTGCCTTAGGCTGCTTCAACTTCCCATTCCCGTCCTCTATCAAATGCAATGCAGGACGTCTATATATTTCTTCCAAGTCCAATCTAGCCTTTGGATTGTCTTTCGTATTCCCCTTTACGTCCACTGCAGTATTAATTATGTTGTCAAACACATTCTTTTCGATATGCATGACATCAAGGTTATGTCTAATCAGATTGGTGCTCCAATATGGAAGATCCCATAATATACCCCTCTTCGTCCAGTTATGAGTGCGACCAAATCCGTCAAACACTTGTAGCCCGTAGCAGGCTGCTCAATAGCTCTTGGTAAATCTTTTTCCTCTTCCCATATCGTGTATCCGGGCCACCTTGGAGGGGGATTAGCCTTCTCCACAATGCCAGCACAAAAAGTATTCATGTTCCTCCGGTACGGATGATCCTTCGGCAGGAATTGTCGTTGACAATCGAAGAAGCACGGTTTGCCTCCGTATTTCAAACGGAAAGCCTCAGTGCTGTCCATGCAATACGGACATGAAAGATGACCATGCGTGCTCCATCCAGATAATATTCTATAGGCCGAAAAGTCATTGATGGTCCACATAATTGCTGCCCGCATCTGTAAATTTTGTTTTCTAGATACATCGTACGTGTTGGAACCTACTTCCTACAGATGATTCAACACATCAATCAATGGCTGTAAATACACATCGATGTTTTTTTTCGGATTGTTCAGACCTGGGATAATAACGGTGAGGAACATATAAGGAGTCTTCATGCACATCCAAGGCGGTAGATTGTACAGGGTGACGATCACATGCCAACACGAATATTAGGATCCCAAAAGTTCGAATGGGGTAAAACCGTCGGAGCAGAGACCCAATCTAACATTACGCGGATCAGAAGCAAAATTTGGATACTCTCGATCAAAGTGCTTCCATGCTTCTCCATCAGATGGGTGATCCAACACTCCTTCGGTATGTTCCTGCTTATGCCAACTCATGTTTTCTGCAGTTTCCTTCACCATAAACAACCGCTGCAACCGCGACGTCAACGACAAGTAGTGCATCGAAGAGGTAGGCTTCCTGGCACCGACAGACTTTCCTCTACCACATGCCTTGTAGCGATCGACACCACAAAATCTGCAGGCGTCTTCATCCTTGTCGTCTTTGTAGTTCAACATGTACCCGTTACGACAGACATCAATTTTTTCGTATCCCATCCAGAGCGATCTAACCATCCTCTTAGATCGGTAGAAGTCTTTAGGCAACTTTGCACCCTCAGGCAATATTTCTATAAGCAAATCCATAAGACGGTTGTAGTAATCTTGCGACATGTTAAAATCGGACTTGATGCTCAACAATCTTGTAACCACCTCCAACTGTGAATGATCCTCACAACCAGGATATAATGGAGTCCTTACATTCTCCAGCAACTCCATGAACTGTGCAGCATCGGGGTTCGGTGCCTCCTCAGGTGCATCATGATCATCCGGATCGAAACTAGGCCCGGCCGCGTCAAAAACCATGTTTACCAACCCATCGTCATAAGGAGCTTTGTTGTGGACATCCACATAAGGCTCGTACTCCGATGCTAAAGACACAAGTTCTCCGTGCTCGCTCCACTGATAGTAATTCGGTGTGAAACCCTTCGAGTATAAATGATACGTGACATCAACTTCTGGATGATATTTCAAGTTGTGACATCTCACACACGGACACTTAATTTTGGTACCGTCCATGTACTGAGGGAACGCCTTGGCAAACTGCAGAAACTGGTGTACACCCTCTATGAATTCATTCTATACACCACATATGTCATCAGGATGACGGTTGTACATCCAAGTACAATTCCGCAGATAGTAATTCAGCTCCATATCTATTTGAGGATAATTCTGTAAGATAGATACAAGCACATCGTTGAAAGACTTGTAAAAGTAATATGAGTATTAAGCATGACATATCCTAAACATTGAAATAGATACTAAAAAGACAGTAGGTAGACAAGTATGTACATCATGGTTCCCCCTCTATATATCCTTCTCTCAACTGCTCTATACTCTAACTGTTACTCCTTGCTCTTAGACACATCTACAAACCCTTTGACACCAACTTAAATATACACAATGGTTCACCCTCTCCCATCTCAAGCCTAACCCTGTCCCTAGTGTACTGTTATATACTAGTCTAAACTCTCCCTCCTCTCCAAATACCTGGTACTAGTTAACCCTCCCCCTTTCTTCCACTAGCACAAACATACATATACATGATGTATACGACCACACCATAGCTCCCAGGTTCTTTTAACTTAACTTTCCAGTTGGTACTAACCTCAATAGAACAAACACTCTCACAGCTCAAAATACTAACACATGCTCACGCCTTACTCTTGTGACACTCCCTTTCAAACACAAACACAAACCTATATGTTCCCTTACACATGTTGCCATGTTACCTGTAAACATAGGAAACCCTTGTCTAAAATAAGACACAAGTCCCTGCTACCAAATGCTACTGCTATATTCCAACAACAAACCTTGCTGCCTCCAACCAAATCAAGCCAAGCCAATGCAATGCAAGGTGAAATACATATGTGTATTTTCGTATTAATTTGGATTTGGATGACCATGATTGGACTGGACTAATAAGGGTTTTCATACCCTAATTATGTTTTTCTTGGCCTATTTATGAAGGATAAGGGAATGTCATCTATGTGTTTTCATTGAGGAGATTCAAGGAGATAGCCTACCAATTCTACAAAGAGAACCATACTGTAGAACTCACACTTTAAGACAATAGATGAAGGAAGACTTGTATGGAGGATCGTCTACTTTATTCATGGAGTTGTCATAGGGTGTTGAGC
>JANAVB010016197.1:9537448-9549948 GCA_029216955.1 Iris pallida | reverse complement strand
TCTTGAATCGGATCATTCTCCGCTCTTCTTGGAGATCAACATAGAAAAATTGGCTTGTGTCAGATACTTCAAATATCTTCATGTTTGGAGTGAGCACCAAGACTTCCAAGGTATAGTCCAAGAGCCTGGTCCTCGGTACAACATCCCAACCCTCTGCTGTGCGTAGCCCTCTGACTGAAGGCGACCAGGCGAGCGTTATCAGCGTAGAACCGTTCCTCATTTGGAGACGTCTTTCAGTCTTTCCATGCGGCAAAGGACGAGGTTACTCGAAAGGAGATCGACTATGACGCCCATATTTTCGTCGCTAACAAGGCCTCACTCAATGAAGCGAAGGCTCGTCTGAAGCAATGCATCATGAGAGAAACTTTCTACTGGTGTCAGAAGACCAGGCAAAGATGGGACGTCAAAGGGGACCGCAACTCCCAGTTTTTCCATACCTGTATTCGCCAGAGAAGGAATCTTCTGCATATTTAGAAGATTCAGAGGGACAACGGCAGTTGGACGAGCAGAAGGGAGGAGATCGCCATCGAGGCAGAGAGGTATTTTGAACGCCTATATACTAAAGAGATGATCCATTCGGAGGACAATTTTCTCAACCACATTCCCTCTCTCATCACCCAGGAAGATAACAACCTGCTGACAAGCCCCATTACAATAGAGGAAGTATTTGTCGTTGTCAAGCTACTCAACTCTGATATTGCTCCCAGACCTGATGGGTTCTCCGGGCATTTCTTTCTATCCTGATGGGACTTAATTGGCCAAGATATCGTCGAGGCTACAGATGCATTTTTTAGGGATTGGAGCTACCGAAGGATATCACTAGCGCTTATTTGACCCTCATCTCGAAGAATCAAAACCCCGTCAAATTCTTGGATTACAGACCTACAAGTGTATGCAACTTCACCAACAAAATATTCTCTAAGATTATTATTATATGAATGTACCACCTACTGCCCAAGATCATTTCCAATGAGCAAAGTGGTTTCGTCAAGAATAGAATCATCATTGACAACATACTCCTCACTCAAGATCTAGTGCTCAAGTTGGGCAGGAAGAACTGGGGGGACAACGTCACGATCAAGCTAGATATGGAAAAAGCATACGACCATATCGATTGGCAATATCTAATATGGGTACTGAGGAGATTCGGCTTCGTCGAGAGTTGGATTAGTACAATCTGGAGAGCAGTCAACAGTTTATGGTTCTCCATTATAATTACTAGTGCCCCCATCGGGATTCTTCCATTCTTCTCGTGGGGTACACGGCAAGGTGACCCTCTCTCCGCCTCTCTCTTCATCATTGCCGTCGGACTCAATAGAAATCTCGTCAAGATCGGATCCAATGGCAACTTCTTTCCGTACTCCTCCAGCGGATGTCCCCTCATCTCTCATCTAGCCTTTGCCGATGACTGCATTATCTTCTCTTCAGGGAATAAGAGGACCACTCTGCTCATTGCTCAGGTCTTGCAACGCTATGAGAACGTGTCAGGTCAGAAAATTAACTACTCCAAGAGTTTCACTTACACTCACCCAAATACATCCCCGCGTGCATCACAGGAGTTGGCCGAGGCCCTGGGCTTCCCAACGGCTTCGCCACCTTTCACTTATTTGGGGTGCCCGGTCACCTGTGGGAAGAGGAATAGCGCGATGTTTGAACCGCTTATATCCAAAATTCAGATGAAGATCTGTGGGTGGCAATCGAATCTATTGTCGATCGGTGGCAGGCTCATCCTACTTCGACATGTCCTCTCCTCGATGGCGGTCTTCATATTATCGGCCATCCCCTCCAAGAAGGTGCTCGACTCCATCGAACACTCCTTCAATTGCTTCCTTTGGGGTGGGTCGCTCTCGCCGGCATTTGTCAACATAGAAGGAAGTTGTCTGTCCAATCTCCGAGGGTAGGCTAGGCGTTCGTCAGCTGCAGGAGGTGGCAGCGGCTTAGGCAGTAAAGCAGTGGTGGCGGCTACGATCGTTGGATTCGCTATGGGGTCATTACATGAAGGCTTCTTACTTTTCCCACGTGCACCTGTCCGTCGCTAAGGCCAATAGCACTACCTCGCCAGTCTAGCGAAGGCTGCTCATGGGGAGAGATTTGGGCGAGCACTGGATGTGCCTAATGATCGAGCATGGAGAGTATTGGGTTTTTGGTTTTTCCTTTAGAAAGGTTTAGTCCCACATCGGAAAAAACAAATGGTTTGTATCTCTATATATTAGCTTTGCTATTATTGGAGATGCACATGTGGTGTGGAGGTGCACATGGGTTTGCCATGTGAGATTATTTTTCTAATGGAAAAAAGGCTAAAATCAACAATTAAAGCATTCATGCTTTTTGCTCTTGGGAAATTTATTTCCATAGGAGCTAAGCCCCGTTGGGGCTTAGAGAATCGGACTCGGACTCGGACTCGGACTCGGACTCGGGCTCGGACTCGGGCTTATGAGGCATTTTGTTGGCGCACTTTGCACTTAGCACGTCAGCATCGTCGCTAGGCGCATAGTGCGCTTAAGTTGCGCTCATTGCGCGCCGCGCATAGTGCGCTTAAGTTGCGCTCGTTGTGCGAGCCACGTTGCGCGGCCCGTTACGCGAGCCCAGTTACGCTGGCCCAGTTACGCAGCCCAGTACGCCCAGTATGCGTAGTGTGTGTAGTGCCCCGCTCCGCGAAGGCACTAGATAAACAGAAAGATCGGATTGCTGGCTCTGCAACAGAAGACGATTAATCTGAGTGAGTGGACAAAGACTCATTTCATGATTCGCTTACGCCTTAAGAATCTGAGTTTTTTGATTGAATGCTTTTGTTAATAACAAGACTGTAATCTTGAGTATGCTTAAAAGAGAACCTGCCCCTTGTCTGCTAAGAAAAGAGATCTGTATCCTGCCTGAAAAGAAGATGGAATTGTTTATGACTTGCTCGATTTATGCATGATTCATTTGATATCGCATGCGCATTGGGGAATCCACTTAGTGACGAGCTGAACCCTAGAGAGTCACAGCGGCTAGCGACAAGCTGAACCCATGAGAGTCACAGCGGTTAGCGACGAGCTGAACCCAAGAGCGTCACAGCGGCTAGCGACGAGCTGAACCCATGCGAGTCACAGCGGTTAGCGACGAGCTGAACCCGTGGGAGGCACAGCGGCTAAGATGGAAATGATTGTGGCTTTTCAAAGATGTGTTTTCAAAAGAATGTAAACTGACTAATGCATTCATGAAATGAATCTAGGTAAAGAGTAGCAAGATCACATCACAAGAAAATGTTTTCTCACTAAATGAACAGTGATCGTTTCAGAAAAATGTAGCTCCTTTGTTCACAATTCACCAGTATGCTGATATACTGACCCATCATCAGTCTGCATGCAGGTGCACTATGCATCGAGAAGGATAGTCTGAAGCGATAGCCCGTGCCTCATCCTCAGGAGCCAGAAATCAGAAGAGATGCCAAGAGATGACATCTGTGCAAGAGTTTGGTTTTGTATATAAAAGGATGTAATGTATGGGAACGGGATCATTGTAATCTGTAAAGTTCAGAGAGAATATATTATTGTATCAGAGAGAATCGAGAGCTTGTAATCTGTTCAAATGAAATCAATAAAGAGAAATATTCTTGTTACCATTGTGTTCAATACTTGTATTCTGAAATATGTCCGCTGCTGCTTCAATTATCTGCGATACGTTCCGCTGCGTATTGTCAAACTTGTCTATCTTGTCTTGTTTCAGGTCTTGGCCTTGTGCAAGCGCAACTTAGGCTTGCACGGCATCACGCCTTAGCGAGGACGAACGGTCCCAAAGAGCCCGAAGCGAGGACGAAAAGGACTCTGCGGGATCGGGGCGTGACAGAATGGTATCAGAGCAACACAATCCTCTGGCCAATTTTGATTCAATTGAATTTGTACATGTCTTCTGATTGAAATTCTGTTGCCTACTCGATATCAATAATGAGATGAACGTTCCATACAAAAAGTCCGTAAATATTTTATGATGGTGAAGGATGAGGACTATCGCTGCTAAGGATATCGTAAGTTTCTCCTTAAGTTTCGAGGACGAAACTTCTTTTCGGTGGGTAATTATGTAGTGCCCCGCTCCGCGAAGGCACTAGATAAACAGAAAGATCGGATTGCTGGCTCTGCAACAGAAGACGATTAATCTGAGTGAGTGGACAAAGACTCATTTCATGATTCGCTTACGCCTTAAGAATCTGAGTTTTTTGATTGAATGCTTTTGTTAATAACAAGACTGTAATCTTGAGTATGCTTAAAAGAGAACCTGCCCCTTGTCTGCTAAGAAAAGAGATCTGTATCCTGCCTGAAAAGAAGATGGAATTGTTTATGACTTGCTCGATTTATGCATGATTCATTTGATATCGCATGCGCATTGGGGAATCCACTTAGTGACGAGCTGAACCCTAGAGAGTCACAGCGGCTAGCGACAAGCTGAACCCATGAGAGTCACAGCGGTTAGCGACGAGCTGAACCCAAGAGCGTCACAGCGGCTAGCGACGAGCTGAACCCATGCGAGTCACAGCGGTTAGCGACGAGCTGAACCCATGGGAGGCACAGCGGCTAAGATGGAAATGATTGTGGCTTTTCAAAGATGTGTTTTCAAAAGAATGTAAACTGACTAATGCATTCATGAATGAATCTAGGTAAAGAGTAGCAAGATCACATCACAAGAAAATGTTTTCTCACTAAATGAACAGTGATCGTTTCAGAAAAATGTAGCTCCTTTGTTCACAATTCACCAGTATGCTGATATACTGACCCATCATCAGTCTGCATGCAGGTGCACTATGCATCGAGAAGGATAGTCCGAAGCGATAGCCCGTGCCTCATCCTCAGGAGCCAGAAATCAGAAGAGATGCCAAGAGATGACATCTGTGCAAGAGTTTGGTTTTGTATATAAAAGGATGTAATGTATGGGAACGGGATCATTGTAATCTGTAAAGTTCAGAGAGAATATATTATTGTATCAGAGAGAATCGAGAGCTTGTAATCTGTTCAAATGAAATCAATAAAGAGAAATATTCTTGTTACCATTGTGTTCAATACTTGTATTCTGAAATATGTCCGCTGCTGCTTCAATTATCTGCGATACGTTCCGCTGCGTATTGTCAAACTTGTCTATCTTGTCTTGTTTCAGGTCTTGGCCTTGTGCAAGCGCAACTTAGGCTTGCACGGCATCACGCCTTAGCGAGGACGAATGGTCCCAAAGAGCCCGAAGCGAGGACGAAAAGGACTCTGCGGGATCGGGGCGTGACAGTGTGCACAGCGTACGCAGTGTGCGTAGAGTGCGCAGTATGCGCAGCGTACGCAGTGTACATAGAGTGCATAGTGTGTGTAGGGTGCGTAAAAGGGGCTGTGTGCGTAAAGTATAAATTACGCTGGTGGCACAACTTCCAGCAGAACGTGTCCTTGTATGTTCTGAGCGGTTGCTCCATGTTCGGGGTGGTTACTACCACGTTCCTAACATTGTGCTAACCGGGCAGTTGTTGTAGGGGCTTATATAAGGCCTCCTCCTCCTCTCTCAAGGCTCAATACAGAATAGAAAGAGAAGACACCAGAAAGTTTACGAACTGTTCTTTAGCACAGGTAAACAGAGATTTCAGACGTGTTCTTTAACACAGTTCTGATCTACAGCCTTCGAGAGAGAGAGGAAAGGCGTCATACCAGCGTTGCTCTTGCACGGGAGTTCGTGTCCATCCGAGGAGTCAGAAGAGCAGGAGTATTCCAAGTTCTCCGACGAACTTGCTGGTTCCTGAAAGCTGTTCGCGTAGGGCGAATAAAGCTTTGAGCAACGGTGATCATTCACCCCAGCAGGAGTTCCTCCATCTATCGCCAGTCATCTTCTTCGTAACTATGATTGTATCTTCATTTTAGAAGTACTACGATCTGATTGCTATGATTACGAAATCTTTTTAGATTCTCGTAATATCATAACGATATCTTTTTAGATCTTCGTTATACTTGCACAACCTTCCCAGAAGTGTTGCGTTGGAACATTGTTTTTACAATTGTTTCATATTCTCAATTTTCCTTCGAAAAACTGTGCCCCGGCAATAACAACCTTAAAGCTTTATTGCTACGATGGAAAACATTAATGCTTCACTCCTAAACACTGACTTCTGTAAGTTAGAGAAGTTTGATGGAGAGCATTATCAAGTCTGGAAGAGGAAGGTTTATCTTACTCTTCAACTCAGAGACGTGGATCACGTGCTTCTTGAAGAGGAACCTACCGTTCTAGATACTGGGTCTGCGCCACAATCTCTGCGGCTACTAAACTTCAGGCCAAGTACAGAAGAGAGAATAGCATTTGTAGGTTGCTTATCCTGAATGCTATGAAGGATTCCCTAGCAGAATCCTATTCTAAGAAGAATATCGCTAGAGACATATGGGAGTCTCTAGAAAAACTCTACGAAGAAGACAAGAACCGCAGTAAAATATTTGTGGTTGAAAAATATCACAAGTGGTTCTTTGAGGACGAAAAGTCTATGCTGCCGCAGGTGAAGGAGTTCCTGAAACTGCGACAGAAGCTGGAAGACGAGGCGATGCCCCTCCCCGACAAGTTTGTTGTTGGAGGGATTGTCTCAAAGCTCCCCGCTGGGTGGAGCAAGTTCTATGCAAACATGTATAGGAAGAAGCTTGAGATCAATCTTGAAGATCTCTTACAGGAAATATATGTTGAGGACCAGATGCGGGCTCAACTGAAGGTGGACACACTGTCCAAGCAATTGGCTAACGCCAATCTGGTTCAGTCCAAGGAACCAAAGGGAAAGCAGGCGGCTTTCCACAGCAAGAAGAAGAACCCTGACAATCTAAAAGTCATGGGAACTTCTATCAAGAAAAAGAAGCCAAAGTCTAAAATGCCTTGCTTCAAGTGTGGCAAGAAGGGCCACTTTAAGAATGAGTGCAAAGCAAAGACCAAGCAATCAGAGCAAGGAGAGCCTAATAAGGTATCTATGATCACTGACGTAGTTGCTATGATTGCACAGGTTGATGTAGTAAGGACTGACTCTGACTGGTGGGTAGACACTGGAGCCTCCTGCCATGTCTGCTCCAGTAAGGAGTGGTTTACCACCTATACACCTACTTCTGAAGTGGTTATGATGGCGAACCAGGCACAAGCTGAAGTGCTCGGGATCGGGACGGTGGTGTTGAAGCTGACTTCGGGGAAGTCTCGGATGCTTCAAGGCGTGAAGCACGTACCTGCTATCGCCAAGAACCTGATCTCAGGAGGCCTACTCTACAAAGCATGCCTCAGGATGGACATCAATGCTGGCCAGATGGTGATGTCTATCAAAGGAACATATTTCGGAAAAGCTTTTTATACCGAAGGAATGTTCAAAATTCAGCTTATAAATCAGTCCAATGTAATTAATGTGATTAATGAAGTCACTCATTCTGCTTATACTCTTGAGCTGTGGCATAATAGGCTAGGACATGTTCATTGTAAATGAATAAACAGAATGTCTAGTCTAGGACTTATCTCCAAGTGTGGGGGTAAGGTAGAGAAGTGTGAAGTTTGTGCTCAAACAAAGATCACAAGGAAACCCTTTCCTCGGGTTAATCGAAGTACAGATCTTCTGGAGTGGGTGCACTCAGATATCTGTGACTTCAAACAGTTCTCTACAAAGGCCGGGATAAAGTATTTCATAACCTTCATCGATGACTTCTCAAAGTATGCGTTCGTCTACTTGCTGAAGGCTAAAGACGAAGCATTCGAGAAGTTCAAGGAGTTTAGAGCCGAAGCTGAAAGGCAGACTGGACAACAACTCAAAAGGATAAGAAGTGATCGAGGTGGAGAGTAAAGGTCTCATGAATTCGCATCGTTCTGTAAAGAACATGGAATTGTCAATGAGACTACGGCTCCGTACTCTCCTCAATCAAACGGAGTAAGCAGAGAGGAAGAACAGAACGTTAACAGAAATGATTAACTCAATGTTGTTGACAGCTGGTCTTCCTAAGTGCTACTGGGGAGAAGCTGCATTGACGGCCACTTTTATTCTAAATAGAGTGCCTCATGCAACTTCAGACGTTACTCCTCATAAACTCTGGTTCGAGGTCAGACCTAACTTGAATATCATTCGAGTGTGGGGGTGTTTGGCATATGTCAAGCTTCCAGATCTGAAGATTCAGAAGCTTGGGACAAGAACTACTAAGACGATCTTCTTGGGGTATGCCGAAAAGAGTGATGCTCGAAGATTTCTTGATATTGAGTCAAATCATATCATTGAATCTCGCGACGTAGAATATTTTAAAGATAAATTTGCAAGGCACAAGAATATTGTTCTTGCGGATGTTTCGGAGAACAATGAGGGTGCGCAGGTCTTCAATGAAGATGTGGTCCAAGAAGATGTTGTTGTTGAAACAACGGTTGAACCAGAATAAGCTGAGCCGTCAGCTAAGCGTATGAGGAGGCCGAAGGACTTCGGAAGTGACTTTGTCACCTATCATGTGGAAGCAGATCCGCTTACCTATGATGAGGCGATGAAGACCAGAGACGTAATTTTCTGGAAGGAGGCGATTGACAATGAAATTGATTTCATCACCTCAAATAACACTTGGGTGTTGTTTGATCTTCCTGAAGGAGCAAAACCCATCGGATGCAAATGGATCATCAAGAAGAAGATGAAAGCAGATGGAACTATTGACAAGTTCAAGGCTAGGTTGGTAGCCAAGGGGTTTTCTCAGAAGTAGGGGATTGACTATTTTGACACATATGCTCCAGTAGCCCTGATGACCACCATCAGAATATTGATTGCTCTCGCAGCAATACATAAGATGGTGATACATCAGATGGATGTGAATACGGCTTTCCTAAATGGCGAGCTGACCGAAGAGATTTACATGCAACAGCCAGAGGGATTTGTCATCAAGGGTCTTGAAGACAAAGTCTGCAAGTTGGTGAAATCTCTGTACGGTCTTAAACAGGCTCCCAAGATGTGGCATGAGAAATTTGACAAAGTTATAAGGTCAAATGGCTACATGGTCAGCGATACGGACAAGTGTGTTTACACGAAGTTCGCAGATGGAAGAGGTGTGATCGTTTGTCTGTACGTAGATGACATGCTTATCCTAGGTACGGATATTAGCTGTGTCACGAAGACAAAGAAGTTCATCTCAAGCAAGTTCAGTATGAAGGACTTGGGGGAAGCTGATGTGATCTTAGGGATCAAGATCATCCGGACAGACACTGCACTAGCGCTGTCACAGTCTCATTATATTGAGAAAATGATCACTCGTTATGGGTATCAGGATCTTCCAGGGATCGATACGCCGTACAGGTGTGATCTGAAGCTGAAGCCTAATTCAGGGGAAAGCATCAGGCAGCTGGAGTATGCAAGCGTAATGGGAAGTTTGATGTATGCTACTACTGCCACAAGGCCTGATATAGCTTTCGCCGTGGGAATGCTGAGTCATTTCACGAGCAACCCAGGTGCTGAACACTGGAAAGCCGTAAAACGGGTTATGAGATATCTCAAGAAGACTCAGACATATGCACTGTACTACAGCGGAGATCCGTCGGTAGTGGAAGGCTTCAGTGATGCCAGTTGGTGCTCAGAGGTGGAGAGCGAGAGGTCCACAGGTGGATATATTTTATAATGGGTGGAGCTACTATATCGTGGAAGTCGAAGAAGCAGACTATGGTCTCGCGGTCATCCATGGAATCTAAGTTCTTTACACTAGATACCGCAGCCGAGGAAGTAGAATGGCTTCGGGAGCTCATGTATGATCTTCCATTGGTTGGGGCACAAATACCGGCGATACCGATATACTGCGACAACCAGGCGATTGTGACGGTGGCATCAAATAACCTCTTCAACGGGAAGAAGAGGACTGTGCGGTTGAAGCATAGGGCAGTACACGATCTTATCAAGAGAGGTGTTATTGCAGTGATTGATGTTTGGAGTCATGAGAACCTGGCGGATCTGTTCACCAAGGGCCTAAAGCGCCAGCTGGTCGATGATACAGCTTGTAAAATGGGCTTGAAGGCATTCTGATATTGGATTATTGTATTCCTACCATAAAGTTTTATGCTAATAGTTCAAAGATTTATTTACTCGGCATCTAGCTTTTGGTTCAAGGGAGGACCACTAATCGGAAGAATATCAGGAACGGTGGGTACATGTTCTATTGGGCATGGAGAGGTTACGAACCTATAACCACTGTTGTCTACTATTATTTTCTGCGAAAAAACGGTTCCTGTGGGAAGGTTGGCTTAATTGCCTTAATGAGTTCTCAGGCAGAGTGAATGCCTGGAATGCTTTACAGGAAGTACGGTAGAGCAGCACTACAAGGAGTGAAACTCCATGCTACAGTAGGGTGACTCCACAATGAGGTTCCTATATATATGTGAGGTGCTGCCCAGGAATAGGATAAAGCCTCGGCTTTGCAGGCCAAGTCACAGCGATGTAGCACCGCAAATAGGCAGTTAGCCTAATGTTGTATGTTAAATATAAAGAGGGGTGTAGTCAGCACTACAAAGAGGAGGAGTTCCTCATGTTACAGTGGCACGACACCACCATGAGGTACCCGGTTAGGGATAAAGCCTCGGCCTTGCAAGCCATGTCGTTGCGGCGTAACACCGCAAGGGAGCCTAAGGCTTCATGCTGGGTAGTTTGGCACTACAAAGAGGCGGTTGCCTCATGCTACTGTAGTATGACACTACGATGAGGTTCCCGGTACGGGGTAAGGCCTCGGCTTTAAGCCATGTCATAGCGGCGTAGCACCGCAAGGGAAGCGCAAAGCGCTTCATGCCATGTCTCTTTATAATGAACTCACCTATAGTGTATGACAGAGATATCAGGCCGTCTCTTGAGGGTAAACTTGTAGACACCCAAAATTATATACTGAAACCAGGCTGGCACAGGGCCTTAATGTGTAGCTAGAAGTACATGTAACTACATTATGTGAGTGGAAAGAATTTTAGCTATGATACAGAATTCAAGGCTTAGTCCATTCTTGTATTATAGTTTAATTTTTGACCCATACGGGAAGATTCAAGTCGTAAGCGACATCTCTCCTAATGCATAATGGACAGTTACTGTAGGGAACACTTATATCCATATATAGAGATATGTGGGGGATTGTTGGGTTTTTGGTTTTTCCTTTAGAAAGGTTTAGTCCCACATCGGAAAAAATAAATGGTTGTATCTCTATATATTAGCTTTGCCATTATTGGAGATGCACATGTGGTGTGGAGGTGCACATGGGTTTGCCATGTGGGATTATTTTTCTAGTGGAAAAAAGGCTAAAATCAATAATTAAAGCATTCATGCTTTTTGCTCTTGGGAAATTTATTTCCATAGGAGCTAAGCCCCATTGGGACTTAGCGACTCGGACTCGGACTCGGACTCGGACTCAGACTCGGGCTCAGACTCGGACTCACGGGCTCATGAGGCGTAATGTGGCATTTTGTTGGCGTACTTTGCACTTAGCACGTCAGCATCGTCGCTAGGCGCACAGAGCGCTTAAGTTACGCTCGTTACGCGAGCTACTTGTGCGACCACGTTGCGCGGCCCGTTACGCGAGCCCAGTTACGCTGGCCCAGTTACGCAGCCCAGTACGCAGCCCAGTACGTCCAGTACGTGCAGTGTGCGCAGCGTACACAGCGTGCGTAGAGTGCGTAGTGTGCATAGCGTACGCAGTGTGCGTAGAGTGCATAGTGTGCGTAGGGTGCGTAAAAGGGGCTGTGTGCGTAAAGTGTAAATTACGCTGGTGGCACAACTTCCAGCAGAACGTGTCCTTGTATGTTCTGAGCGGTTGCTCCATGTTCGGGGTGGTTACTACCACGTCCCTAATATTGTGCTAACCGGGCAGTTGTTGTAGGGGCTTATATAAGACCTCCTCCTCCTCTCTCAAGGCTCAATACAGAATAGAAAGAGAAGCCACCAGAAAGTTTACGAAGTATTCTTTAGCACAAGTAAACAGAGATTTCAGACGTGTTCTTTAACACAGTTCTGATCTGCAGCCTTCGGAGAGAGAGAAAAGGTGCCGTACCAGCGTTGCTCTTGCACGGGAGTTCGTGTCCATCCGAGGAGTCAGAAGAGCAGGAGTGTTCCAAGTTCTCCGACGAACTTGCTGGTTCTTGGAAGCTGTTCGCGTAGGGCGAATAAAGCTTTGAACAACGGTGATCATTCACCCCAGCAGGAGTTCCTCCATCTATCGCCAGTCATCTTCTTCGTAACTCTGATTGTATCTTCTTTTTAGAAGTACTACGATCTGATTGCTGTGATTACGAAATCTTTTTAGATTCTCGTAATATCATAACGATATCTTTTTAGATCTTCGTTATACTTGCGCAACCTTCCCAGAAGTGTTGCGTTGGAACATTATTTTTACAATTGTTTTATATTCTCAGTTTTCCATCGAAAAACTGTGCCCCGGTAATAACAGAGAGGCGAACGCATTGAAGGAGATTTTGTGCGGCGACTCGCTCATTCCCTCTCCTCCCCTACCCATCCTCGACGACTCCATCCAACGCACAGTACAGATCAAACACCTATGGGATGGAGT
>JANAVB010016197.1:9529948-9532448 GCA_029216955.1 Iris pallida | reverse complement strand
TCGTTATTGTTTAGTGAGTCAAGAGAGAAAAATGCTAAGTAGGTATGTGAAAAAACTCCAATTATTGATATTGTGGATAGCTAAGTCAGGCAACTCATGTATAGGTTAGCGGCACCTTCTATTGTGGATAGCCATCTATATGATGTGTCATATTATTACAACCATTCACATGTCGAAAGGTATTTCACGCACACTGTCTGTTAGTCTTACTTGTTCATGTTCATTGTCCAGTTATCTTATTTATACATATTCTTGCCAGTGGTCCTCTTGTACGTGTTATTGTTTCCAGTTCATATACATGTTTTTTTATTGTATATTACATCTCTATTTGTCTAGTTTTATTTTGTGATGAGTTACATTATTGCAATAGGGTTGTACTTTGCTACTTTTCTGACTAGATCGTTGACATTTTAGGTAACTTGCTATCTTATGCGCTATGGACCATCGGATGGAGATAGAGACATACGAAGGCCAATCTTAGATTATAATTAGATTAGATAGTTCTTAAATTTAATAGTTAGCGGGTTTGTTCCCGAATATTATTTGATGTATTATTGGAGTTATAAATGGAATAGTTATTGTGAATGAGCAAAGATATGATTTTGTTATCAACTAATATATTATTGATTGTCATTGAGGTCTAGACAGCGTACTACTGTCGATGCTATGGCGTAGGCTGGACTTGACTACGTACTCGTATCTCGAAAAACAAGAGCGGATCATGAAACTACTGCATAGTTTTTTCGCTTAACTTAAACAAAACGTGTTCCATAATGTGCCAATAGACTGTTTCATATTCTTTATGACAACTGTGAGACCGTGGGAGCATACCACTAAAATCAGTTATGAGACCATGGGAACATGACGATAAAATCGTAGGAATGTTCATGCTATAACATCAAATTGATAACCCATAGCATACTCTATTTTATCCAGTCGTTAGTCGATAGACCAAGTGTCAACTTTAAAAACCATCATAGAAGGATATCTAGGAGCAAGTTAACCATTCCATGTTCTATACAAATTTGACACAATGAAATTATTTCCTTAGCTATGTGGATTCATCTCTTTTATTAGCATGCATACTCAGTGCAATTGAAAATATCCTCATTTATTAGTATAAAGGACAAGCTGAGAGGAGGTTCATCGAATCCACCCGCCTGAGTGATGAGTCTCCTCGACCGAGTGGGACTTCGAACAAGCCATTGTGTTGCCAACTTCAAACATTATTGCATTTCGATTCATCATGTTGAACTAAGCGGGACGGAGAATTACAGTTATGCGCCAGGCTAGCTTGTTACGTCCTTCTGTGTCATGTCAGAATGAGCGCATGCCATGGTATGTGCATATTGTGTCATGCGGTCGCATGCTATTCGCCTGACTTTTCTATACGTGCATGTGACTCTATGCGCCTGGTTGATGATTTTGGTGTTTTATCTGATTTTGCTATTATCATTTGATGATTTTGATTCATGTCCTGATGTCACGCCCCAGAACCAGAATACTAGAGCGGGAGCGTACATAGCCAGCTACGTATATTGAAGTGCAACCCACCTCACTATACGGTCACGGCTGTCTAGATACATGAGGGTTTAACTACAAGCCAACAGTCGCCTATGGTCATGAACAAGCCTATTGTCTCAATCTCAAGCAAGTAGTAACAGTATACAAGATGTCAGAGCACCAAATATATAATAGCAAGGTGTCCCATACATTACATATTCGGATGATCACGAAGCTAGTCGTACAAATGTCATGACTAGCAAGAGTTTCAGTCATACATGATCAACCCTAGGATCTGTCAATCATTTTACAGCCCGTAGGCAGACAATAAGTAAAGGTACAATCGAGCTAACACGTGCTCATCGGCTAAATGCCTCAAAAGAATAATTTTACAATAAAGTGAAAGGACAAAAAGAAACCCACTCGTTGCCAGGATTACGCATTGTGTCACCATCTGGCTGGAAGATAGGTAGATCCTCTGGTGCTGCTCCGATATCTGGCCATACAAAACCAGCTGGGTCAGACCCCAGAAAGAGCAAGTGCCACAAAGGAGGCTTCACTTAGGAACTAAAACCAGCATATCACAATAAAATATTAAAGATGATAAATAAAGAATTGATAATAATAGAGATCACAACAGTAAACTGAGTACGAAGAAACCATTCAAGTAGCCAGGTCACAACCCTTAAACCAAATAAGGACCGGGGTTGCAGCCCTTCACCTGAATAGAAATCCGTCTCAAACACCATTGGTACAGTGAAGACAATAAACGAAGAAAGGACACAGAACTGCTCCGGGAGCCAGGTTACAACCCTTAACCAAACAAGGACCGGGGTTAACCCTTCGCCTGAATAGAACTGGACCCCTGATCTTTATTGTTAAGGCCAGTATAAATAATCATGGTATTAAGGTAAGGTAAAACATGACAAACATGGCATGTGGTTGCAATAAGACAATAAACGAAGAGAGGACACAGAATGATCTCGGAAGCCAGGTT
>JANAVB010016197.1:9475680-9529935 GCA_029216955.1 Iris pallida | reverse complement strand
ATATATATATATATATATATATATATACCATTTTGTAGCCCACTGCCCTTTACGGGCTTTCATCAATGCAGTTCTTATATATAGATATATATTATATAATATATATATTATATTATATATATATAATATATATTATATATATATAAAATATATATATAATATATATATATATATATATATATATATATACAAAATATATATATATATATATATATATATATATATATATATTATATATATATATATATATATCTATATATATATATATATATATATATATATATATATATATATATATATATATACTTATATATATACTTATATAAGTATATATATATATATATATATATTTTTATAGATATATATATTATTTATATTATATAATTTATCTATATATATATATATATATATATATATATATATATATATATATATATATATATTATATATTTTATATATATATAATATATATATATATATATATATATAAGTTAATTGTATAACTTAGAATATATATATATATATATTCTAATAATATCTATAGATATCTAAGTTATACAATTAACTTATATATATATATCTATATATATATATATATATAGATATATATATTCTAACTATACAATTAAAGAATTTTCTCTAGATTTGATGTTTTTCCATAATGACTAATCTAGTCGTGTTCTATTCTTTGATCATGAACTTCCATCTCGATCTTGATAATTGTGCCAAACTCTGATTTTAGACTTCAATATATCAAACTGGACTATTTGGACTATTCTGGACTCAATGGAACCGTATGTCTCGTCGTTTGGGATCATTTTGTGGAGCATAGCATCGGTACCTATTCTATGTCGACACGTTTGTATCGTGTACGTCGACTCCAACTAATTAAGGCAAGTATATTCTCTGATAGTTTTTGTTATCTTGATGATTACTATGATATCAATATTATAGTAGTATACATGATTCCTGACACGATGGATACATGGGCTAGTATCTGATACCTATCATGAGTTTTGGGAAGAGACATCCACAATAATGAGCATTGGGAAATTTCTTTATGAAAATATATGTCAATTTCAAGATGGATTATACATAAAAAAAAATTAGGTCAAATTTTAATTATTGATATTCACTCGTTAGTTATAAGATCAGCTAAGCCCTATTTGGCTACTCTAGGAGCAACGGTTCATGGATGGAGTCGTGATTGGATCTATCGTACTAGTCGGGTATGGGGAAATATTGGTAGATTATGTGATCATATCCCAAATACTTGTGCATAGCTCATCCTCCCTCGGCTCACGTAGGGTGTAGCTTGATCTTTCTTGTACTTGTGCATAGCTTTCCATATATGACTGGCCTGATCTATTAGTAGTACTTGTGTGTAGCTTGTCATATGGAATAGCCTGATCTTGTCCCAAGCCAATCACATAAAAAACTAATATTTCAAGGCACATTGTAGTTGTTCATGCTCTACTCCAGTTTATACATGCTGATATATCCATGCTCTGGTTTACTTACAGTTCATTATTGTTTATGGTTTACATGTTTCAGTATTGTTCTAGCATTATTTTTCCATCATGTATTTCCATTACTTATTATTTTTATAGTTTTTGTCAATTTAATGGAACTATTGTTAGTTTATATACTTTGCTCCAATCCTGACTAGATAATCATTTTTAGGAGTTGTTGTGTCCTACATTCTTGGACTACATGATGATGTTAGCTAAAATAGATCTCGATATACCATTGACCATGAGTTGGCCTCTGGAGAGCTCTAGGTCAATATTCTCTATTTAGATTTATATTTTCTTTATCTGATTTGTCTCCGACATATTCTTGATATGTATGATCATTTATAGATTTTGGATGGATTAGTGTTGTAGTTATCTTTCCTTGTTCCTATCTTTCGTAGCATTTGTGAATGAGTACATGTTGACATTGTGGATTTTAAGTGTTGAGATAATTATTCCAAGGACCAGACATCGTTCTATCGTCGATACTGCGACATAGGCTGGACGTGCCTACGTACTTGTACCCAAACATCTGGGTACAGGTCGTGACACTGCTCGTAAATCATACTTTCCACACTTTGTTAGAGACTCACAAATGAGGGACCACCTCGGCGACAAACGGTCGCGTGAACTTTCTATCTCTGAAACGCAAGAATGGCTACTTGTAACCCTTGTTCCCAAATTATTTTAATTTTTTAGTTTAGTTTATTTATTAAGTATTATGTATTAGAGAAAAAAAATTGAAATATTTTTATGTTAGAAAAAGCATTATGTATTAGAGAAAAAATTTGCCAAATTATATTTTCAAAATAAGATTTGGGTTTATGAAAATATTATTTAAATAATAATAATTTAAATTATTATTGTAATCAAATATTAGATTTAGATTTCATTAATCTAGTTTTGAAGTTAATGATTATTATTTTTGACCAATTAAAAGATTGCTAAATTATTTTATAAGATTTGGATTTACGCAAATATACTTTAAATTTTATTTGATAATATTGGATGTTATTTTAAATTATTATTATGATCAATTATGGATAGAGATTTGATCAGTATAGTTTTAAGATTGATTTGATTTAAATTTAATGGAAAGATTTATTCATTAGATTCTTGACCCTTCCAAATTAGAAAATTATGTGTCAATCTCCATCTATTTAGGAGAGACTTTTCATTATTTTCTTCCAACACCAAAACACTTCTGACCTAATCCTCTAATCACAATTAAGTAATTGCTATCCATTATATATACCCTTATGAACATGTCTCATCTTTTCCCTTCTCAAAATTCTCTCTTTTTCGTCCAAAATAGCCCAAAATTTGTCATAAATTCAGTCTCGTTTTTTTAAAAGCTATAGCAACTTTGTGAAGCCATTACAACCAACTTCAGACTCCGTTTTACCTTCATTTCTTTGTTAGAACCATATCGAGGTTAGCTTTCTAAATCTATTATTTTTTGTAATTATGAACGTAAATTTCTGAAAAATTGTTTGAGTCTCAGTTGTCCAAAAAATTGACATGTCGCATTGTTTTTGAGATTTCTGGAGATCCCAAACTCCATTTTGCGAACCGTTTGATGTTTTGGAAAGACCACACCTAGATCTATAGCATACTAATTTCCAAAAATTAATAAGTTATTTAATATTTTGTTTAATCCATAGAACCCATAGATAGTCGGTGATCCACTGAATTAGTTGCGGTTAGCCGTAATTGTAATAACTTTCAACAAATTATGATTCGAAGAGCACGTCAAACTTAACTCGAGGCAAGTACTCTATTACTTTATGTTCTTAGTACATTATAATGCCACTCTTCGTTATTTTTTCATTTAGTATCTAGTTGAGATACGATTGTGACACAATAGGACTTATTGTACCATGTTGGTATTATCGTTATTGTTTAGTGAGTCAAGAGAGAAAAATGCTAAGTAGGTATGTGAAAAAACTCCAATTATTGATATTGTGGATAGCTAAGTCAGGCAACTCATGTATAGGTTAGCGGCACCTTCTATTGTGGATAGCCATCTATATGATGTGTCATATTATTACAACCATTCACATGTCGAAAGGTATTTCACGCACACTGTCTGTTAGTCTTACTTGTTCATGTTCATTGTCCAGTTATCTTATTTATACATATTCTTGCCAGTGGTCCTCTTGTACGTGTTATTGTTTCCAGTTCATATACATGTTTTTTTATTGTTATATTACATCTCTATTTGTCTAGTTTTATTTTGTGATGAGTTACATTATTGCAATAGGGTTGTACTTTGCTACTTTTCTGACTAGATCGTTGACATTTTAGGTAACTTGCTATCTTATGCGCTATGGACCATCGGATGGAGATAGAGACATACGAAGGCCAATCTTAGATTATAATTAGATTAGATAGTTCTTAAATTTAATAGTTAGCGGGTTTGTTCCCGAATATTATTTGATGTATTATTGGAGTTATAAATGGAATAGTTATTGTGAATGAGCAAAGATATGATTTTGTTATCAACTAATATATTATTGATTGTCATTGAGGTCTAGACAGCGTACTACTGTCGATGCTATGGCGTAGGCTGGACTTGACTACGTACTCGTATCTCGAAAAACAAGAGCGGATCATGAAACTACTGCATAGTTTTTTCGCTTAACTTAAACAAAACGTGTTCCATAATGTGCCAATAGACTGTTTCATATTCTTTATGACAACTGTGAGACCGTGGGAGCATACCACTAAAATCAGTTATGAGACCATGGGAACATGACGATAAAATCGTAGGAATGTTCATGCTATAACATCAAATTGATAACCCATAGCATACTCTATTTTATCCAGTCGTTAGTCGATAGACCAAGTGTCAACTTTAAAAACCATCATAGAAGGATATCTAGGAGCAAGTTAACCATTCCATGTTCTATACAAATTTGACACAATGAAATTATTTCCTTAGCTATGTGGATTCATCTCTTTTATTAGCATGCATACTCAGTGCAATTGAAAATATCCTCATTTATTAGTATAAAGGACAAGCTGAGAGGAGGTTCATCGAATCCACCCGCCTGAGTGATGAGTCTCCTCGACCGAGTGGGACTTCGAACAAGCCATTGTGTTGCCAACTTCAAACATTATTGCATTTCGATTCATCATGTTGAACTAAGCGGGACGGAGAATTACAGTTATGCGCCAGGCTAGCTTGTGTACGTCCTTCTGTGCTCATGTCAGAATGAGCGCATGCCATGGTATGTGCATATTGTGTCATGCGGTCGCATGCTATTCGCCTGACTTTTCTATACGTGCATGTGACTCTATGCGCCTGGTTGATGATTTTGGTGTTTTATCTGATTTTGCTATTATCATTTGATGATTTTGATTCATGTCCTGATGTCACGCCCCAGAACCAGAATACTAGAGAGCGGGAGCGTACATAGCCAGCTACGTATATTGAAGTGCAACCCACCTCACTATACGGTCACGGCTGTCTAGATACATGAGGGTTTAACTACAAGCCAACAGTCGCCTATGGTCATGAACAAGCCTATTGTCTCAATCTCAAGCAAGTAGTAACAGTATACAAGATGTCAGAGCACCAAATATATAATAGCAAGGTGTCCCATACATTACATATTCGGATGATCACGAAGCTAGTCGTACAAATGTCATGACTAGCAAGAGTTTCAGTCATACATGATCAACCCTAGGATCTGTCAATCATTTTACAGCCCGTAGGCAGACAATAAGTAAAGGTACAATCGAGCTAACACGTGCTCATCGGCTAAATGCCTCAAAAGAATAATTTTACAATAAAGTGAAAGGACAAAAAGAAACCCACTCGTTGCCAGGATTACGCATTGTGGTCACCATCTGGCTGGAAGATAGGTAGATCCTCTGGTGCTGCTCCGATATCTGGCCATACAAAACCAGCTGGGTCAGACCCCAGAAAGAGCAAGTGCCACAAAGGAGGCTTCACTTAGGAACTAAAACCAGCATATCACAATAAAATATTAAAGATGATAAATAAAGAATTGATAATAATAGAGATCACAACAGTAAACTGAGTACGAAGAAACCATTCAAGTAGCCAGGTCACAACCCTTAAACCAAATAAGGACCGGGGTTGCAGCCCTTCACCTGAATAGAAATCCGTCTCAAACACCATTGGTACAGTGAAGACAATAAACGAAGAAAGGACACAGAACTGCTCCGGGAGCCAGGTTACAACCCTTAAACCAAACAAGGACCGGGGTTGTAACCCTTCGCCTGAATAGAACTGGACCCCTGATCTTTATTGTTAAGGCCAGTATAAATAATCATGGTATTAAGGTAAGGTAAAACATGACAAACATGGCATGTGGTTGCAATAAGACAATAAACGAAGAGAGGACACAGAACTGCTCCGGAAGCCAGGTTACAACCCTTAAACCAAACAAGGACCGGGGTTGTAACCCTTCGCCTGAACAGAACTGGACCCCTGATCTTTATTGTTAAGGCAGGCACAACAAGCAGGACGATATATGATAAGATAACCACGGAACTATTCAGATCGCCAAGTTACAACCCTTAAACCAAACAAGGACCGGAGTTGTAACCCTTCATCTGAACAGAACTTGGTATTCCATCATTTATCGATACAAGAAATCATATCATGATACAATCTTGTACGGGATCAGGATAAGACTAAGCTAGAATAAACTTCATCCAATCAATCATGGCCAAGCAATAAGTACGGCTTGATACTTTAACTAACTAGGGTTATCACAGGCCTAGTTACTAGCAAGATGTAATGAGATTATCCCAACAGCCACAAGCCCTACAGACCATCCGGTTATCCAGGTCGAATGTCCGTTTATGAAGAATGTAACACGTGACTGTGTGCTGGAAATGTGCCCTACTCGTCGGTAGGCTACAAATCCACTGAATGTGTCCAGATAACGGAATTGCCTGTAGCTCGGAATCTCTTCATGACTACTGACTCATTCTAGTTAATTAGCCTTAGTTAATTTCAGTAGGTACCCCTGACCGTGGTACTCAGGGATCCCTATCCTAGACATGATGCAAGACAGTACCAGTTTATTTGTATAAACACAATCGCCCACGGTGTCCAGATCTTTTATACTTGTCATGTCAGGCTAGCTGTCATAACAGTATGTCATGATATATCATGTCAGTTTACTTGTTAAGAGTGCACCACGGCGGGCCACTATCGTGTTCTATTCTTACATTATCGTGAATGAGATAAACTTGCATAAAATAACTAATGACATATTCTTAAAGCCAAGGAAAAGATCTATAACTTTCATGTTTTGAGTTTTTCAAGATTCTAGCTACAAAACAACTTAAACAGGCAAAAACAGTAAAATAGAGTAATTCCGGCGCATGGGATTCCTGCACAATTGGCGCATGAGATTTCTGCACAATCGGCGCATGGGATTCCTGCACCATCGGTGCATGAGATTCCTGCACAATCGGCGCATGGGATTCCTGCACCATCGGCGCATGAGATTCCTGCACAATCGGTGCATGGGATTCCTGCACCATCGGCGCATGGAAAACTCACGTTGCGTCTTCAGTACATGCGCGTAGGGAACCTACGCGCATGACACGCTCGGAGTTTAAGGGATGTGTTGCCGTGACTTCATGACGCATGGCCTCCCGGCGCATGGCCTCCCGGCGCATGGCCTTCCGGGCGCATGGGGTTCCCGGCGCATGGGGTTCATCATCCCCAAACAGCATGTTCAGCCATGAAAGTCCTAAAAACTTGCTATGGCCATAACTTTCTCATCCGAAGTCGAAATCAAGCAAAACAAAAGCCAAAAATTCATGAAATCGAATTCTTTACAACATGGAACCATTAGTTTTTGGAAATACCAAGTTTTAGAGATCAAAACTAAGAAAAATAGAGTAGTTACAAACTTAGATCTACAAGAATCCATCCATCAAATCCAAAGATGCCAAGTTCTAAAGAGGCTTAGATCAAGTAAAGAAGAGAATGGAACAATAAAACTTGAGATCCATCATGAAGCAAGTTGCACTTGCCTAGCTCTCTTCCCTGGTAGGTGGAAGAGTAAATATAGAGAAGAAGAAGAAGAATAATAATAATGAAGAGAGAGAATGAAGGAATGGGTTAATAAAGGATGATGGGGGTGGTAGGTAGGGGTTCTCCCTTGGTTCATGATGAACCAAGGCAACCCAAGCCTAGCCGAACCAACCCAAAATAAACCGAGCCAAGCCAAAAGATATACAATACAAGAGGAAATACGTACACGTATTCCAAGATACGTAATACAAACTACAGGCATTACAACTCTACCCTCCTTAAAAGAATTTCGTCCTCGAAATTTAATCAAGAGGCTAGAATTGCAAGGACAAGCTATAATAATCGTAATATATAACAAGCAGTCTATCATGCAGTCATTTATTCAAGCAAGGAATTGAAAGCATAAGGCATAAGGAAGACATTATACCTTACGAGTCAAACAGGTCGGGATATCGCGATCGGATATCATCCTCACGCTCCCACGTTGACTCACCCAAAGAGTGATGACCCCAAGCAACTCGGACTAAACTAATAGTCTTGTTCTTGAGTATCTTCTCTCTCCGGTCTAATATAGACACGGGCCTCTCCTCATACGAAAGGTTGGTACCAACAACCAATTCCGAATAACCCAGGATATGGCTCGGGTCCGGGATATACCATCGTAGTTGAGATACATAGAACACGTCATGCACCTCTCTTAGCGAAGACGGAAGAGCGAGACGATAGGACACATCACCTACTCGCTCCAGAATATCGAACGGCCCTATATACATAGAACTAAGCTTTCCCCGTACGCCGAAACGAATGACGCCACAGTTAGACGAAATCCTCAGGAATACATGGTCGCCGACCAAGAATTCAAGGGGTCGTCGATGAGAATCGGCCCAATGACGCTGGCGATCTTGGGCAACTTGAAGATGATCTCTGACTCTTTTGACCACTTCAACGGTCTGAGCAATCATTTCTGGACCAAGCATATGTCTCTCTTCGACATCGTCCCATGCTAGCGGGGATCGGCACTTCCTACCATACAGTGCCTCGAACGGTGCCATCTGGATACTAGCTTGGAAACTATTATTGTAAGAGAACTCCACCAAGTGCAGATGATCTTCCCACGAACCACCAAAGTCGAGTGTACAAGATCTCAACATATCTTCGAGAGTCTGGATCGTGCGTTCTGACTGGCCATCAGTCTGCGGATGATAAGTAGAGCTGAACTGGAGGCGAGTTCCCAAACTCTCTTGCAAGCTACGCCAAAAGTGTGACGTAAATCTTGAATCTCTGTTCGAGGTGATACTGATCGGTATACCGTGAAGCCTGACGATCTGCCTGAGATACACCTCTGCTAGATGAGCCATCGGCTGACCGACTCTGAACGGGAGAAAATGAGCCACCTTCGTGAGCCTGTCTATAATAACCCAAATAGCATCTCTGCCAGCCGAGGATTTAGGTAATCCAGTCACGAAATCCATGGTTATATGCTCCCACTTCCATTCTGGAATTGGCAAGGGCTGAACAAGTCCAGCTGGCCTCTGATGTTCGGCTTTAACTTGTTGACAAACCAAACATCGAGAGACAAACCAGGCTATCTCCCTCTTAATGCCATTCCACCAAAAGTGCTAACGGATATCACGGTACATCTTCGTACCGCCTGGATGAATGGAATACTGCTAACTGTGAGCCTCTGTCATGATCTCCTGTCTGATATCTCCACTGGGTACACAAAGACGCTTCCCATGTCGAAGTGTACCGTCTTCATGGATACATAACTCTGGTCTTCGTCCTGCCTCATAATCTGCTCTGAGTCGCTGAAGTTTAGAATCTGCCGACTGCGCCATCCGGATCCTCTCGACTAAGTGGACTGAACTTGCATGCTGGCTATCAATGCTACACTGGAAGGGAGAACAACTTCTATACCCATCTTCTGAAGATCGGCTAACAGCTCTGGTTGCGCTATTAGGAAATAAACTCCGGCTCTCCTGCTCAATGCATCTGCAACAACGTTGGCCTTTCCTGGATGATACTGCAGGTTGACATCATAATCTACAAGTAACTCCAGCCACCTCCTCTGACGCATGTTGAGATCCTTCTGGGTGAACACATACTTCAGGCTCTTATGGTCGGTAAAAATCTCCACCCTATCTCCGTACAAGTAGTGCCTCCACAACTTAAGTGTAAACACTACTACTGCCAATTCCAAGTCATGGGTTGGGTAATTCCTCTCATGATCACGAAGTTGTCGTGATGCATAAGCTATTACCTTCCCATGCTGCATCAGAACACATCCTAGACCTCTGTCTGAAGCATCGCAATATACTGAGAATCCTCCAGTTCCACCTATAAGTATGAGAATGGGTGCCGTCATCAAGCCTCGCTTCAACTTCTCAAAAGAATCCTGGCACTCTGCTGTCCAAGCAAACTGCACATCTTTGCTGGTCAACTGGGTCAATGGCGCTAAAATTCGAGCAAAATTCGAAATAAATCGACGGTAGTAGCCAGCCAATCCAAGAAAACTGCGAACTTCTGCAATCGTGCTGGGCACTGGCCATGTCTCAATGGCCACAATCTTCTGGGGATCCACTTCTACTCCTCCTCTGGTGATGATATGACCCAAGTACGAAATACGATCGAGCCAGAACTCATATTTACTAAACTTGGCATACAACTGGTGCTCTCGGAGAATCTGAAGAACGATTCTGAGATGCTGCTCATGCTCCGCTTCACTTTTGCTGTAGACCAGGATGTCATCTAGGAACACAATCACGAACTAATCCAAATAAGGCATGAAGATGCGATTCATGAGGTCCATGAATACAGTCGGCGTATTGGTTGCTCCAAATGGTATAACAAGAAACTCCCAATGCACATACCTAGATCTGAAAGCTGTCTTCGGGATGTCCTGCTCTCTGACTCTGATCTGATGGTATCCTGACCGCAAGTCAATCTTCGAGAACACTGCTGTCCCTTGAGTTGATCAAACAAGTCATCTATCCTCGGGAGAGGGTATCTATTCTTGATTGTCATTGAGTTCAAGGTACGATAATCTACACATAATCTGGATGTACCATCCTTTTTTTTACATGAAGCATCGGGACTCCCCAAGGCGATCCACTAGCATGAATGAATTCCTTGGTTCTGAGTTCTTCAATCATCTTGTACAAAATCTCCAGCTCTGATGGCGCCATCTTGTAGACTCTCTCTGACACTGGGGCTGTTCCGGGAATCAAGTCGATGGTGAACTCGATCTCCCGCTCTGGCGGCATCCCTGGAAGCTCTTCGGGGAAAACATCTGGAAACTCTTCGACTATCCGAGGTAACAGCACTACTGCTACTGCCATCCGCAACACTTGAGGAGAAGGTTCAACTTTGCCTCGGGAGAAGAAAAACTTTGGTTCTCCTGGAATGCTAAAAATAACCCTGCCAATGTGGCAGTCTATCCTAGCATACTGGTCCCTCAACCAATCCATCCCTAAGACCACATCATAATCGGCTATCGGAAACTCTATCAATCTAGCGGGGAATTCTCTACAGCTAACTACGATCCGACACGAGGAAAACACTCTATCTACTCCCATAAGTCCGTTACCAGTAAGTATATTGAGCCTTACTGATAATGACTCGGGCTCCAGTCCTACCCGTGTCGCGAATCGTGCAGACATAAATGAATGCAAGGCACCAGAATCAAATAATACTGAAGCTGGAAATGTGTTGACGAGAATAGTACCTGCCACTACCTCACCTGGTGCTATTCCTTCATCTCCTATGGTCAAAGCCAGCACTTGACCATGTCCTCTGGGTGCGGGTCCCCTCTGTTGAAAATTCCTCTGCCTGCTCTGGATTAGGGCTTGGGCTTGGGCATACTGCTGCGTTGTCTGCTGCTGGAATGCCTGGGCCTGCGTCGGCAATGGCCTCGGGAACGGGTACTGCAGCTGCTGCTGCTGCTGGACTAGTGCTGGTCCTCTAACTGAAGGATTAGAGAAGGCCGATAAACTCCCCCTGTTCGGGCAATTCCCAACCCTGTGGTCCGGGGCACCACAAACCAAGCACAAACCCTGTGCTCTACGACACTCTGATACCACATGCCCTGGCATCCCGCAGTGTGAACATCCCACTGCGAAAGACTGCTTCTGCTTCTGCTGCTGAGGGTGAGTCGGGTTGAATGCTGAACCGACGTCACTGAGGCCGCCTGCCACGGAGCTCCAATGGTCAAAGCCCTGGCCGCCGGGGCTGGTACCGAAGACTGATTTATCTGGCCGTGAGATTGCTTTCGACCTCCGGTCCTATTCACGATCCTCTGGGAGGTATATTCATGCCTCCGGGCTGCTCTCAATACTGCATCAAAAGTTTGATGCTCAAACTGCTCCACCGCCAATAAAATCTCTAGGTGGAGCCCCTGTTGGAACCGCTGGACTCTATCGAACTCGGTTGCTACCAAGGTAGGAGCAAATCGACTAAGTCTTGAAAACTCGATCGCATATCCGTCGACCGTCATGCCCATCTGCTTCAAATTGGTGAACCTCGTCTGTAGATCGTATCGAGCTACAGCATAGAAATACTTAGTCTGGAATCTCTCTCTGAATACTGCCCAAGCAATAGGGGCCACTAATCCAACGGCCTGTGCCACCCACCAGCTGCGGGCAAGATCCAACAACTTCAGGTGCACTACAGCCACCTTCTCGGCTTCTGGAGTCCCGGCTGCTTCTAGAATCACCTCTGTGTCCTGAAGCCATGCATCTGCAGCGATCGCATCTTCGCTGCCGTCGAAGAAGGGAGGGTTCAAGCGCTTGAAGCTGTTGGCCGTGCTATTACCCTGATGACCTCCTCTAGTCAAAGCATCTGCTACCACCTGGTGCAAGGAATCTCTACGATGATCCTGGAAAGCTAATAGGGACCTGATGAGACCCACCAAAGTGCCATCCTCAGGCTCTGTAGGCTGGACGACCTGAATTGGTGGTTCTCCTTCGGTAGGCATGACTCTGGAGGCTACTCCTGAATGCTGGGCTTGATCTCCAGGTTGCTGCTGGTCCGCGGGAGGTGCTCCGCCTTGCTGATCGGCAGGTCCAGGAACAATGCCGCTGAAAAAGACGACATAGGGAACAATAAGGAAGGACCAGGACAGATCAACGATACAAGCAGGGGATCATGTCAAGATTACAGGAATTCAGAAGATACAAGCAGAGATCAAGGATGAGTACTGATTGAGACATCTATTCGACAAACCCTCACATACCTTGATTTACAAGACATGCATGGGCCACCACTAAAACCATGTCATGCCCCAGAATCAAAATATTGGAGAGCGGGGGCGTACATAGCCAGCTACGTATATTGAAGTGCAACCCACCTCACTATACGGTCACGGCTGTCTAGATACATAAGGGTTTAACTACAAGCCAACAGTCGCCTATGGTCATGAACAAGCCTATTGTCTCAATCTCAAGCAAGTAATAACAGTATACAAGATATTAGAGCACTAAATATATAATAGCAAGGCGTCCCATACATTACATATTCGGATGATCGTGAAGCTAGTCGTACAAATGTCAGGACTAGCAAGAGTTTCAGTCATACATGATCAACCCTAGGATCTGTCAATCATGTTACAGCCCGTAGGCAGACAATAAGTAAAGGTACAATCGAGCTAACACGTGCTCGTCGGCTAAACGCCTCAAAAGAATAGTTTTAGAATAAAGTGGGAGGACAAAAAGAAATCCACTCGTTGCCAGGGTTACGCCTGGTGGTCACCATCTGGCTGGAAGATAGGTAGATCCTCTGGTGCTGCTCCGATATCTGGCTATACAAAACCAGCTGGGTCAGACCCCAGAAAGAGCAAGTGCCATAAAGAAGGCTTCACTTAGGAACTAAAACCAGCATATCACAATAAAATATTGAAGATGATAAATAAAGAATTGATAATAATAGAGATCACAACAATAAACTGAGTACGAAGAAACCATTCAAGTAGCCAGGTCACAACCCTTAAACCAAACAAGGACTGGGGTTGCAGCCTTCACCTGAATAGAAACTCGTCTCAAACACCATTGGTACAGTGAAGACAATAAACGAAGAGAGGACACAGAACTGCTCTGGGAGCCAGGTTACAACCCTTAAACCAAACAAGGACCGGGGTTGTAACCCTTCGCCTGAACAGAACTGGACCCCTGATCTTTATTGTTAAGGCCAGTATAAATAATCATAGTATTAAGGTAAGGTAAAACATGACAAACATGGCATGTGGTTGCAATAAGACAATAAACGAAAAGAGAACACAGAACTGCCCCGGAAGCCAGGTTACAATCCTTAAACCAAACAAGGAACGGGGTTGTAACCCTTCGTCTGAACAGAACTGGACCCCTGATCTTTATTGTTAAGGCAGGCATAATAAGCAGGAACGATATATGATAAGATAACCACGAAACTATTCAGATAGCCAAGTTACAAACCTTAAACCAAACAAGGACCGGGCTTGTAACCCTTCATCTGAACAGAACTTGGTATCCCATCATTTATCGATACAAGAAATCATATCATGATACAATCTTGTACGGGATCAGGATAAGACTAAGCTAGAATAAACTTCATCCAATCAATCACGGCCAAGCAATAAGTACGGCTTGATACTTTAACTAACTAGGGTTATCACAGGCCTAGTTACTAGCAAGATGCAATGAGATTATCCCAATAGCCACAAGCCATGCAGACCATCCGGTTATCCAGGTCGAATGTCCGTTTATGAAGAATGCAACACGTGACTGTGTGCTGGAAATGTGCCCTACTCGTCGGTAGGCTACAAGTCAACTGAATGCGCCCAGATAACGGAATTGCCTGTAGCTCGGAATCTCTTCATGACTACTGACTCATTCTAGTTAATTAGCCTTAGTCAATTTCAGTAGGTACCCCTGACCGTGGTACTCAGGGATCCCTATCCTAAACATGATGCAAGACAGTACCAGTTTATTTGTACAAACACAATCTCCCACGGTGTCCATGTCTTTTATACTTGTCATGTCAGGCTAGCTGTCATAACAGTATGTCATGATATATCATGTCAGTTTTCTTGTTAAGAGTGCACCACGGCGGGCCACATCGTGTTCTATTCTTACATTATCGTGAATGAGAGAAACTTGCATAAAATAACTAGTGACATATTCTTGAAGCCAAGAAAAAGATCTGCAACTTTCATGTTTTGAGTTTTTCAAGATTCTAGCTATAAAACAACTTAAACAGGCAAAAACAGTAAAATAGAGTAATTCCGGCACATGGGATTCCTGCACAATCGGCACATGAGATTCCTGCACAATCGACGCATAGGATTCCTGCACCATCGGCGCATAAGATTCCTGCACAATCGGTGCATGGAATTCCTGCACCATCGGCGCATGGAAAACTCATGTTGCGTCTTCAGTACATGTGCGTAGGGAACCTACGCGCATGACACGCTCAAAGTTTAAGGGATGCGTTGCCGGGACTTCACGGCGCATAGCCTCCCGGCGCATGGCCTCTCGGGCGTATGGGATTCCCGGCGCATGGGGTTCATCGTCCCCAAACAGCAAGTTCATCCATGAAAGTCCTAAAAACTTGTTATGGCCATAACTTCCTCATCCGAAGTCGAAATCAAGCGAAACAAAAGCCAAAACTGCATGAAATCGAATTCTCTACAACATGGAACCATTAGTTTTTGGAAATACCAAGTTTTAGAGATCAAAACAAAAAAAAACTGAAAAGTTACAAACTTAGATCTACAAAAATCCATCCATCAAATCTAAAGATGCCAAGCTCTAAAGAGGCTTAGAATCAAGTAAAAAATAGAATGGAACAGTAAAACTTGAGATCCATCATGAAGCAAGTTGCACTTGCCTAGCTCTTTTACCTGGTAGGTGGAAGAGTAAATGTGGAGAAGAAAAAGAAGAATAAGAAGAATAATGAAGAGAGAGAATGAAGGAATGGGTTAATAAAGGATGATGGGGGTGGTAGGTAGGGGTTCTCCCCTTGGTTCATGATGAACCAAGGCAACCCAAGCCTAGCCGAACCAACCCAAAATAAACCGAGCCAAGCCAAGAGATATGCAATACAAGAAAAAATACGTACACGTATTCCAAGATACGTAATACGAACTACAGGCACTACACCTGACCCTAGAATATGAGTAACTTTGATTATGCGACTTATGCACCTATGTGACCTATGTGCCAAGAGATTTCTATGTGTTCTGACTTGATTAGCTATACATGTGCTGGTATAATTCTATGTGTATACTGAGGTACAGTCTGTGTGAGCACTGAGGTACTATTCTATGTGCTATGTGATTCTACGTGTTATATGTCAGTACATCCATGATTCCAGTACAGTCATAATAAATGGTCAGTAGCATTGGCGTGGTATGATGATTGTTTGTTTGATGCATGACACTAAGGATGTATCTATAATTGGGGCTCTATGAGCCGATGTAGATTCATACTTAGGGTACACGTACTAATTGTACGATATTTCAGAGGATGATCATATACCACGACATGTGATTCCAGGACCAACATAGGGTTAACTAAGAAACTTGAATTGGTAGAAGCATTAGGACAGAATAGAATCTCGAGATCATACATGATAGCCACCCCAGGCCCTGTCATGACACGTCTGGTTGGCCACCATAGATACTGTATATTCATCCGTACACTAATGGAGTGTAGTATCTGACCTGTTAAATACCAAGTCAATATTTCCTAATAGGAGATTTGGAATCATTATAATCTGTTTAGCGTAGTGTCCTTACGAGGGGCTGATGCATACTGTGTGCTATGTGCTATGCATTATTATTGGTTAAGCTAGCCCTGCTTGGATATGGCATGATCTGAGGATTCCTATATATAAGCATTACAGGAATAACCCAAAAAAACTATAGAAAGCCGAAGGATTGATTGGCCACCTGTAAATTGACTTGCTTGTGATATATTTCTTCTGTTTGTAGTCAAGTAATACCGACTATCATAGTGCGTGTTCCAATCCATGCCCTTGTTTGGTTGTTGGGTTGGCTATTGTACTACGATAGGCTATGGACCGAAGTTTGAGAGCAGAAGCCAATAACCTGACCATGGTTATAGGATGTATTCTATCTCGACGTGATATCAACACCTTTTGTCCTTGTTTGGTTGTAAGGGTGTCGTATTGCCTCAATGATATGATATAAGCCTATAACCCATGGCCAAGTCTTATTTTTACTTAGATTTTGTCTCATTCATATATGCTCCCATGTCGTACTTGTTACTCGGGGCCTGATCCCGTTGGTTTTGTTTGGCGAGATCTCGTACCATAGCCTGAAGATCCAATTTTCTTTTCCGACAATGGTTTATACTAAAAATATAGCTGTCGAAGGGCTCGAGTGGATTTCTTCTCCACCACTCTGATATTATCCTTTTGTACTTTGGCATTTAGCCACTGGTACCTGTTTAGCCGGATGTTTTGGACATTTAGTTCTCTTATATAATTGTAATTAATTAGACTGCAGATGACTATGATTATGTACTGTTGACTCCCTATGCTAGTTGGTATTTTATAAAGCTAGTTTTATGATCATTTTGATGAAACGTTGGGGACGTCTTACTGATTTATCTTATATGCTCGTTAATTGCCGATTCTTGTTCGAATGATTAAGACAGAGATGTTCTGTGTGACCCTAGGAGACTTAATTGTAGAAGGCACCCCTAGGTAGTGACAGCCGTGATCGTCGTATGAAGTCTTTGTATCTTATACGGGGTAGCTAGCTGGCCATGTCCGTCTCAGTATTTCGATATTGGGATGTGACAATCTTGAAAAGAAGCTCCTATAGTCAGTACCCTCTTCGATCAAGCAATATCTTTAAACCATTCGTACTCACAAGAGATTGAAGGATACAATGATGATGCACGAAGGACCTTATTAACACTAACCAATGGTCTCTGCTTGAAGCAGGTTATATCAAGATAAATATTGACGGAGCAACCTTATCTTCATCATTTACAGCTCTTACATGGAGTATTCATAGCTACTCATACGTGGTTCTCTACTATGGCTTGGGGCTTGAGATGAGCTTACAATCTGAACTACATGCCATTCATCAAGGCCTTCTACTTGCCAAAGAGATTAAAGCAGAGAGGTACTGTCACGCCCCAGAACCAGAATACTGGAGAGCGGGGGAATGACTCAGCCAGCTACGTATTACGGGTAGATGAATACCGTATAATACGATCAATGCTGTCTAACAAGATGAGGGGGTACATACTACATAAAAGTCTTCCTATGGTCACTTCACATCTATTGTCTCAATCATTCAAACAAGAAACAGAAATAGAGAACATGTAAGATAAAGCAGTAAGGCGTCCCAAACGCTCAGTCAAAATGTTCTTGATATCTGGCTTTACAAAAATATAGCCAGATGATGTGGCATGGAATACACAATTGTTATCAGCTGCAGTCTGACTTAATTACAATTATGCAGAAGTAATGTCACGACCCGCTCCCGAATAATCGGACACGAGTCGGACACGCCCAGCCTTCGTCGTTAGACACGACGAAGCAAGCTGTACCAAACTAGGGAAATCTAACAGATAATCATGAAGTATACAATCACAGCATCTAAAACGTATCCCAGAATGATCACCATAATTCATAATTCTATGTATATAAATGTACGAGTCATCAAGAATGAAATGTACATGAATTCTAAAGACAATATCTAAGAGTAAAGCTAATAGTCTAAACCTGAAACCTCAAGCTAAGTCATGAACCATCCTGCTCAGCTAAGATCCCGGGCTCTGGCCCATAGGGTAGAACAATGGCATGCAAGCATACCTGCAACTTATCCAGTCAGGAGCGGAGCAAAGTACAATTCTAGGTAATGAACAGGACATCATGATATGAAAGTACAAGGGAACATGGTATGTAAAGTACAAGAAGAACATGGTGTGTAAAGTACATGAAAGAACATGGTATGTAAGTACATGAAAGAACATGAAATGTAAGAACATGAAAGAACATGGTATCTCAGGAATCACAGGAACTAAGTACATGATATATCTCCTGAATTTGTGTACAATATTTGAAATATAACTAAATATGTGACCGGCTAGGGGTAAGCACATGAAAGCACATGAATGGTACGGCTTCGGACCCGCGTGCACGATGCAGGGTCTAAGCTAAACACACCTGAGTTGTTTCTTGTGTTTGGTCATATAAATAGTATATTTCCCCACCTCAGGTACAAGTAATAAGAACAAGGAACATGAGCACCAGAAAGTACATGACGTGTTGTAATGTGTCAATCAAGAAAGCACAGGATAAAATGAAATGCACAAAACCATAGAATGTACTTGCCTTTGCTCCAGGAAGTACGGGTAATGAAGCTGATATGTGTATCCACCTGATTAATGGATACAAGTTGGTTAATCTTAATTTATTAACAAAACTGCTAACTAGCTAATGACCCAATCTAATTCGTTATAAATACTAGCTAAACATTGCCCAGCCTGCTAATATCTTATCTATCTATTTAATCAATCACTTATACCCTTAGCAAACTAGTAAAGTAGTAATTGAATATAACTATTATTAATTCAAAATAGTTGCTAAAGAAAAGGGCAAATATTATACAACCTCTAAAATATTTGCACTAAAGTTACCAAGGTATGTTAAAGGAATTTATACGACATTAGAATAACTAATATGCCAATAATCCACCACACACCCTACTCCCAGATTAGGATTTATTGGGGTAAATAGATGGCCAAACAAAATAAGAATTTGAGTTTTAGATTATAAAGAATTTATTGGACAACTACTAACCAAATACTTGCAGTATTAATAACTTTTAACTCAAATATAGATAATACTATTATACATACAATATACACTAGTAATTTATATTAAAAAAATGGTTGATACCAATAATTTTACTACCAGCTAACTAAATAATTCACTCAGTCTACATTCTTGAGTAGAGTATAATTTAATTAGCCATACTATACTCAGTTTGACAAGGTAATATTAGCTAGATGATACATCCATTAATAAACAATGTATGCTAAATCACCAGCATAGGTATCAGGTACTGCTACTACTGGTCCAAGCTCAACTTGTTCATATACACCTCTAAATTGGGGAGGTTAGTTCCTTAATTAATAAAACTACAAAAGGTGCTGCCAAAAATACTATTCCTGCATTCTATACTCAGCTGAAAAGGAGATAATGGAACAGATGACCCAAATATGACACAAGTCAGATTTAGTAAAAACTTGCATTAAAGAGGTGACACTCAAGCACAGCTGCATCAATCCCTTGCTTAAATGAGATGAACTCATGATACAACATTCATATCCAGGTGATCCCCAAGCTAAATACAACTCCAATCTCCAGCCATACCCAGATAAGAGAAAGAACAGAGAACACACACCAAATTGTATAGAACCCCGGCCAACACACATTTGAATCTAGCAGCTACTAAGCAACTCAGAATGTAAGAAAATGTATAGAAGGAACATCACTGGCTCTACTGCACAAAACATTAGAAACTAAATAAATTTTGGAAAAATAACAGATCAATTTACGACAAAACTCAAGAAGAATAATGTACAAAAACTAATTCCTCAATAAAACAATTTCTTTATCATAACCAAAACCAGTTCAGACTCCTCCTGTTCCTGCCATTGCTGACTCTATCCCGGACACGCCATACTTGACACGGTCGACATCCTGGTCTGACACAAACAGAGAGGAACACACACACACTGGTCCGAAACACAAATTGTATTGACACGAACAACCTACAACCTGAACGCCACTCAACCCATCAAAACCTATTACGAAAATACTCTATAACAAAAAGGAATAGATGTTACCTGCAGAAAGGGATCTAGCTGAACTAGGACACGTTTCTAAGAGTCGAACACGATCCTCGAACCAGTGGCAATCGAGAATTCTACTGCTATACTTGCTGTAGATCCGAATCGACCAACCGCAACTGCAAGAACTACCAAAATCTAATACAATAAACAAAATGAACCCAAACGATCGATCACTAATAATACTACAAAATTCGTAATCAAATTAATCAATTAAAATCCGAGACTCACCAGAAATCGTGATCGACCATCTCGTCGAAACTAGGGTGCTGCCTCCGCCGAACTTCCTTGAGCGTCGATTGCCATCCATAGCAAGGAACTCCGTCGTCGGTTTGTCACCGCCGAGTAAAGGTCACGCCACGGAATCACGCCGCTGGGGTGGTGGCTCCTCAGATGATCGAGCTCGGCGTGGATCTCGCCCAGAACATGCTCTACCGCGGAAGAATGATCTAACCCAATCGATTGTTGTCGTCGTCGAAGAAGAAGAACGCAGCCTTCGCCAGAGAAAAAACCTCGGTCGAGCGTCGCCGCTCGCCATGGTGGTCGTCGGGGTTGATGGCTCTTTTGTTGGTCGGCGCACGAGTCGCCGTCATGACCATCGCCACCGGTCGGAGAGGAGAGGCCTCGCCGTCGTCGCCTAGGGTTTGATCCCGATCCTCTGGAAGGAGAGGAGCTCGGAAGAATCACCGACGAATGGAGGCGTCGACGATAAGTTGTGTGCGCCTCCACCGGGAGTCGATCTGACCGCCACTGGTGAGGAGACGGCCCTCGCCATCACCATCGCCGAGAAATCATGCCGGTGAGGTGTCGGCCACCACCATCGCCGTCGTCGTCGAGTCATCGGAGTCGTCGCCGCCATGAGGGTTAATCGGGAAAGGAGATGACTCAGGAGAGCAGAGAGCTCTCTGAATCGAAAAAAAAATGAATGTGATGGAGAGAATGAAGTTTCTCTCTCCATCGGCTAATTTTTAAAGAAAAGAATGGCACTTTTGTAGGAAACCCCCTCCGCCGAACTAGGTTCTTTCCCAGGTCCTTCCACCTAGGGAAACTTACAGAAAAACCCTAGCCCTTTTCGAATATTATATAGACAGTTAAAAAACAGTTAGAACAAAATAATAATTATTATTTATTTAAAACAAGGTGAGGGGACCACAAAATTGGTTATAACAACTTTTTAAATTTTGAAAATTATTCCCAATTTATTTCCCTCTAAAATATCCATCATCATATTAATAATTAAATTAAAATTAACTCTTTATTTTAAACCCAATAATTCAATGCTATTATTAAAAATTAAAATTTTCTCAAAAATTGGGAAGTGGAGTTACAAATCTCCCCTCCTTAAAAATAATTTTGTCCTCAAAATTTAAGAGGCAACAAAACAAACTCAAAGCAAATCTCAAGAAGGTTCAACACAAATTATTTATTGTATTTAAAATTTTAATATCAAGGTACACTCAAAAAACAAACTGGGATAGCTCTCCCGCATCTCGTCCTCGCGCTCCCATGTGGACTCTCCCGGAGAGTGATGTCTCCACTTGACGCGGACAAGTGGGATGGCCTGATCCCGCAACTGCTTCTCTCTCCTGTTAAGGATATTCACTGGCTGCTCCTCGTAGGTCAATCTCGGACCCACCTCTAGCTCCGAAAAGTCCACCACATGGCTCGGGTCCGGAATGTAGCATCGAAGCTGGAACACGTAGAAAACGTTGTGTACTCCTTCCAAGCTAGCTGGAAGCGTTAGTCGATATGCCACCTCGCCAATACACGTCATCACGTCGACAGGCCCGCTGAATCTTGGACTGAACCTTCCGTCTCTGCCAAAACGAACGGTGCCTCTGGTCGGCGAGATTCTTCAGGAACACTCTGCTTCTAACTGCTAACTCCGGTGACCATCTGCTGTTGTCCGCCTAGTGCTTCTGTCGATCCATGATGTTCTGAGCCTTGAGACCAAGTACACACAAGAAGTTGGAATAATACGATCAATGATCAAGAATCAAATAGGCACGAGATAGAATGAAGTTCCAATTACAAATTAGACGAGCAAAATCATGAAGACACACTATTAAGCATGATAAAAAAACGGTATTTTAACACAAGTGGACTAGGACAAGATAGAAAATCATGGTCAGATAGACATGACTTAAGATCGAAGTTTAGACAAGTCACAACGAAGTACGGAATCACAATCTGGTAATATACAATTTTGAGGAATTCAAAGATCTAACGATAAAATGGTAGAAGAAAATTTTAGCAAGGGTTGATTGAGGAGACGTACGCAATACTCAGGAGATACAGTATCAAATCAGGATGAACGTGCAAGGATCTGTGATTCCTGAAAACTAATAATCATATAAAAAGGGATATAGTTTCCATGGTGTCCAGGAACATATAGCTATTTGAAATCACTTTGCCTAGAATCCCTACCCCACCAGTATATATCTGACTGCAGTGGACTTTCAGCTTCGTGACTCAAATAACAATATGTCATCGAATATTCTGTCAACCTTATCCATTTTTTAATAATCATTGGCGAGCAACCCAAGAGATTAAGATATGAAGAATGTAGCAAAATCTCGACAATACTCGAAAACCTATAAAAGTCTGAAATCACTTCAACCTAGAGTTCCTGCCTCGCCAGTGCGCTACTGGCTGCAGTGAACCTTCAGTCTCCATAATCCAGCTAATGGCTGCAGCGTGCAACTGTCATGCCATGGTAGGTCATCAAATAGCCTCTCGACTTTATCCCTAGGAATTTCAAAAGAGTTCCAAGGACTTCAAAATGAGTTTCAGTAGTCCAAGTCATAGAAATGTGAAGTTACCTGACTGTTAGAATACAAGGATTTTATTAGGTACTAAGAGACTACAAGGGATCCAATCAGTGAGTAAAAAAACAACCAGGGAGATTTAAAATTTCAGATAGGGCGAAGTTTCAAATTATAATGGGATTTCAACTGATATCTGGAATGGTAACAAGATTCCATATATAGTACATTATCCCGAAGGGATAACAGAGTCTCGAAGGATGAACAGTAGCAAGGCATCAAATATAAGACAATGTCGCAAAATAAGAAATAAATCGCACATTGGAAACGAAGTTCAACAAAATCTCAAGTAACGACAAAATCTCGAACAGATCCCAAATGGGAAATAAAATCTCCAATAGTATACAAAGTCTCATTAGAACTAAAATATCAACAAAATTGCAGATAGAAAGTAATTCTCGAACAAGAAGCAAGGTCATGACTAGTGAGGAGAAATAGGGTATCAAGCAGAGAATAGGGAACAAGCATTGAATGGCGAGTATGAAACAAGCAAAATCTCAAATAGGAAACGAGGTCAAATAAGATCGTGAACAAAACAAATTCTTGAATATGAGGCAAAATCTCGAAGGAAAGCAAGGTTCCGAATAGGAAACAGGATCTCAAAATCACGATTAGAAAACCAAATTTAATAAAGCCTCGAATAGAAAACTGAAACAAGTAGGAAGCAATATCGAAACAAAGTAGTGGACAACAACTCTCAAATCAAAAATCATGAATGGAAAACAAGTCTTATATAGAGAATGAGTCATAATCCCAATATAGGAAAAGAAATCTTCAAACCTTCAAAGGAATCCTCCACAATGTCCTGAATAGGACGAATCTTAAACAAGTTTCGCATGAGGAACAGAATTTCGAAATAAAATCTCGAGAAACGATTAAATATCAATTAACACGAAGTTTGATAAATAAATAAAATTTGCAAATAGGAGCCATCACTAGGAAACAAGGTCAGGAATGATGAATATGCCAACGGTATCGAATAATGAATTTCATACAATTATCGATTTGGGATCTAAAACAAGTTTATCTAAGTAGGAAACAATATCTCGAAATAAGTTTCGACATCAACCAAGGTTTCAAAATAGAAACAAGAAGTTTCAAGAAACGATCAATGTGTTAGGAGGAATTTAAGGGAAGACTGGATTGTTAATCAAGATACATGGTTTTCCCAACCATGCAAAAGAAATCTTCTGTCTTCAGTCTATCTTCAGTGTTTCTCCGGGACTGGAATTGCTTCAACTTCTTCAATTGTCCTGACATAGGTTGATCCCTGCGGTAGTGCTCCATATAGCTGCTGAATCTGGAGAGGCAGGTCCTTCTGCCGCGGTCCTGGTGCTCCTCGTGCTTGTTCTCGGGCAGTGCGATCAACGGTCTCTGGAAAATCTTTGACTTGGTGAGTAGGTGATCCGCAGTACAAGCGTAGTCTCCGTCTTTTGTGACATTCGTCGTAGTGGTGTCCTGGGCTGCGGCAGAAAATATAAATGATAGCCGACTGAATCTGAATCTCCTGCTGGGCTGAAAAAGTATTTTTCGAGTGTGGCGACGCTTTACGGATCCACAGTAGTTGTTATCTTCATCATATTGTCTGTGCTATATTCTGGATCTCCTGGCTGGTGGCTCTAATCCTCAGAGAAGTCGGGTCCTCAAAAACTTGGGTGATCTTCAGTGGTAACTCCAGGTTCTCGATCTGCTCCTTGGTGTAAGATATGCGCTCGGTGTCGGAAAAATCCAAGTGTCTAAGAGTTTGGAAATCAGAAGTCCTTCCTGGCTCGGAGAGTATCCATAAGTCTGACTTGGAAAGGGTGGCCTGCTTCCTCTGGTTGTCAAGGGACTCTTCAGACGTCTCTGTCAACTATGTACTACCCATGGGGATAGTAGAGTGATAGAAGGTAGTGGAAGCTCAAAAACGTCAAGTGCAGGTGAATTGACAGTTCTGGTGTCGCATGCTTTTAAACTATCTGCAAAACAGAAAACTGTTAAAATAACCTAGACCTACATACAACAAGTGTTTATAGAATATTAAAATACCTGATACACCTGATATACCTGATATACCCTTATTTTCTAATTTTTTCTACGCTGTGATCACATTTCCCTAGTGTAATCAAGTCCCCCAATAGTACGCTAAGTCCTAGGTACCATAAGGATTGACCTGCATGGGCCACCACTAAAAACATGTTACGACCCGCTCCCGAATAATCGGACACGAGTCGGACACGCCCAGCCTTCGTCGTTAGACACGACGAAGCAAGCTATACCAAACTAGGGAAATCTAACTGATAATCATGAAGTATACAATCACAGCATCTAAAACGTATCCCAGAATGATCACCATAATTCATAATTCTATGTATATAAATGTACGAGTCATTAAGAAAGAAATGTACATGAATTCTAAAGACAATATCTAAGAGTAAAGCTAATAGTCTAAACCTGAAACCTCAAGCTAAGTCATGAACCATCCTGCTCAGCTAAGATCCCGGGCTCTGGCCCATAGGGTAGAACAATGTCCTGCAAGCATACCTGCAACTTATCCAGTCAGGAGCGGAGCAAAGTACAATTCTAGGTAATGAACAGGACATCATGATATGAAAGTACAAGGGAATATGGTATGTAAAGTACAAGAAGAACATGGTGTGTAAAGTACATGAAAGAACATGGTATGTAAGCACATGAAAGAACATGAAATGTAAGAACATGAAAGAACATGGTATCTCAGGAATCACAGGAACTAAGTACATGATATATCTCCTGAATGTGTGTACAATATTTAAAATATAACTAAATATGTGACCGGCTAGGGGTAAGCACATGAAAGCACATGAATGGTACGGCTTAGGACCCGCGTGCACGATGCGGGGTCTAAGCTAAACACACCTGAGTTATTTCTTGGGTTTGGTCACATAAATAGTATATTTCTCCACCCCAGGTACAAGTAATAAGAACAAGGAACATGAGCACCAGAAAGTACATGACGTGTTGTAATGTGTCAATCAAGAAAGCACAGGATAAAATGAAATGCACAAAACCATAGAATGTACTTGTCTTTGCTCCAGAAAGTACGGGTAATGAAGCTGATCTGTGTATCCACCTGATTAATGGATACAAGTTGGTTAATCTTAATTCATTAACAAAACAGCTAACTAGCTAATGACCCAATCTAATTCGTTATAAATACTAGCTAAACATTGCCCAGCCTGCTAATATCTTATCTATCTATTTAATCAATCACTTATACCCTTAGCAAACTAGTAAAGTAGTAATTGAATATAACTATTATTAATTCAAAATAGTTGCTAAAGAAAAGGGCAAATATTATACAACCTCTAAAATATTTGCACTAAAGTTACCAAGGTATGTTAAGGGAATTTATACGACATTAGAATAACTAATATGCTAATAATCTACCACACACCCTACTCCTAGATTAGGATTTATTGGGGTAAATAGATGGCCAAACAAAATAAGAATTTGAGTTTTAGATTATAAAGAATTTATTGGACAACTACTAACCAAACACTTGCAGTATTAATAACTTTTAACTCAAATATAGATAATACTATTATACATACAATATACACTAGTAATTTATATTAAAAAAATGGTCGATACCAATAATTTTACTACCAGCTAACTAAATAATTCACTCAGTCTACATTCTTGAGTAGAGTATAATTTAATTAGCCATACTATACTCAGTTTGACAAGGTAATATTAGCTAGATGATACATCCATTAATAAACAATGTATGCTAAATCACCAGCATAGGTACCAGGTACTGCTACTACTGGTCCAAGCTCAACTTGTTCATATACACCTCTAAATTGGTGAGGTTAGTTCCTTAATTAATAAAACTACAAAAGGTGCTGACCAAAAATACTATTCCTGCATTCTATACTCAGCTGAAAAGGAGATAATGGAACAGATGACCCAAATACCACACAATTCAGATTTAGTAAAAACTTGCATTAAAGTGGTGACACTCAAGCACAGCTGCATCAATCCCTTGCTTAAATGAGATGAACTCATGATACAACATTCATATCCAGGTGATCCCCAAGCTAAATACAACTCCAATCTCCAGCCATACCCAGATAAGAGAAATAACAGAGAACACACACCAAATTGTATAGAACCCCGGCCAACACACATTTGAATCTAGCAGCTACTAAGCAACTCAGAATGTAAGAAAATGTATAGAAGGAACATCACTGGCTCTACTGCACAAAACATTAGAAACCAAATAAAATTTGGAAAAATAACAAATCAATTTACAACAAAACTCAAGAAGAATAATGTACAAAAACTAATTCCTCAATAAAACAATTTCCTTATCATAACAAAAACCAGTTCAGACTCCTTCCGTTCCTGCCATTGCTGACTCTATCCTGGACACGCCATACTTGACACGGTCGACATCCTGGTCTGACACGAACAGAGAGGAACACACACACACTGGTCCGAAACACAAATTGTATTGACACGAACAACCTACAACCTGAACGCCACTCAACCCATCAAAACCTATTACGAAAATACTCTATAACAATAAGGAATAGATGTTACCTGCAGAAAGCGATCTAGCTGAACTAGGACACGTTTCCAAGAGTCGAACACGATCCTCGAACAAGTGGCAATCGAGAATTCTACTGCTATACTTGTTGTAGATCCGAATCGACCAACCGCAACTGCAAGAACTACCAAAATCTAATACAATAAACAAAATGAACCCAAACGATCGATCACTAATAATACTACAGAATTTGTAATCAAATTAATCAATTAAAATTCGAGACTCACCAGATATCGTGATCAACCATCTCGTCGAAACTAGGGTGCTGCCTCCGCCGAACTTCCTTGAGCGTCAATTGCCGTCCATAGAAAGGAACTCCGTCGTCGATTTGTCACCGCCGAGTATAGGTCATGCCACGGAATCACACCGCTGGGGTGGTGGCTCCTCAGATGATCGAGCTCAGCATGGATCTCGCCCAGAACATGCTCCACCGCGGAAGAATGATCGAACCTAATCGATTGTTGCCGTCGTCGTCGAAGATGAACGCAGCCTTCGCCAGAGGAAAAACCTCGGTCGAGCGTCGCCGCTCGCCATGGTGGTCGCCGGGGTTGATGGCTCTTTTGTTGGTCGACGCACGAGTCGCCGTCATGACCATCGCCACCGGTCGGAGAGGAAAGGCCTCGTCGTCGTCGCCTAGGGTTTGATCCCGATCCTCTGGAAGGAGAGGAACTCGGAAGAATCACCGAAGAACGGCGGCGTCGACGATAAGTTGTGTGCGCCTCCGTCGGGAGTCGATCTGACCGCCACTAGTGAGGAGACGGCCCTCGCCATCACCATCGCCGAGAAATTACGTCGGTGAGGTGTTGGCCACCACCATCGCCGTCGTCGTCGAGTCATCGGAGTCGTCGCCACCATGAGGGTTAATCGGGAAAGGAGATGACTCAGGAGAGCAGAGAGCTCTCTGAATCGAAAAAAAATGAATGTGATGGAGAGAATGAAGTTTCTCTCTCCATCGGCTAATTTTTAAATAAAAGAATGGCACTTTTGCAGGAAACCCCCTCCGCCGAACTAGGTTCTTTCCCAGGTCCTTCCACCTAGGGAAACTTATAAAAAAACCCTAGCCCTTTTCGAATATTATATAGACAGTTAAAAAACAGTTAGAACAAAATAATAATAATTATTTATTTAAAACAAGGTGAGGGGACAACAAAATTTGTTGTAACAACTTTTCAAATTTTGAAAATTGTTCCCAATTTATTTCCCTCTAAAATATCCATCATCATATTAATAATTAAATTAAAATTAACTCTTTATTTTAAACCCAATAATTCAATGCTATTATTAAAAATTAAAATTTTCTCAAAAATCGGGAAGTGGAGTTACAAGTAAGTACAAGACAATCTGACTAACATGTCGGGGCCAAACGGCAAAGTATAAAGTAAGTAACAAAATGAGCGGGGAAGTAAGAAACCCACTCGAGTCCTCCTGCGATCATCCCTCTAGTATTGAACATCTTGGAGGTAGAAGTAAGCTGGATCTTCGGGGTCCGGCTCTAAATCTGGCCATGCAAAACCAGAGAGGTTAGACCTCTAATAGCAAGTACCGCAAGGGAGCACGATATGAGGAATAAAGCCAGTAATAAGAGAATATGATAATAGATCTCTGCTATCTACTAGGATTCACATAACATCACGACACTTCGAACCAACCTCCCAACCAAACAAGGACAGAAGTTGGCCCGTCATGTCCTGACATTCTGATCATCTCAGTTAGGTAACAGAGTAGGTACAGTACACAAACAAATCAACTTAAACGGCCATGCAACTACTACGGCTTGCTACAGTGAGTTCCAAGTTATCCTAGAATTATGCAATAAAGGATTCCTCAGTTCTTACTATGTGCAAGCAAGGCTAGTCTATCCAGTCAATCAATTACGCCAATCATGAATTAGACGAGTCCCAGCGGGACGCCCGTCATAAATATACAATATACAATAAATAATATAAGTAGATACCGTTCCCTGCCCGTGTGGCAGATTTGTAGTATTTGTGGGAACCAGCCGGCCTCTCGGGCACTTAATAGTCCCAAAGAGGGCTGCCATGTAAGAACTCGGAAATCCATTCTCTCCATACAAACATTATTTTATTTAAATTAGTAGTCTCTACGTTGAGTGAAATCCCATACCGTGGATCATGGTCATTTAGAATGAGTACTTCCGTACAAGTACGATATGCCCAACTCTATAACGTACCCGTGCGGTTAGGTTGTAGGTCTTACATAGCGTAATGCAACAATCAAAACTAACCACGGAATAATCATGCTTTGACCATAAAGTACACACATTACTTTTGTAGAAAAAATAATAATTTGAAGCCTGCACATGCCTGTATGCCAATATTCGGGATCGGCCAATCGATTGCAATAGTTCATAGTTTAATATGAACGTGTCTCATTCATTCAATTCAATAAGACGACTAGCCAGTCTCTTAGTTCCAACTAGGAACGCATGATCAATTATTAGTCAAGGTCACAATCATTATCAATGGTGACAAGGCATGAAAGTCAACTAGTATTCGGTGGGTTCGAGTCTACAACTCTCAGGGTTTAATTCCAGTCATACTGGGTATCCATAAACCAATCAAGACACAAGGCACGTTCTACACAACCATATGTATTAAATATTAACATGCCAAGATTATCGAGTTCATGCCAAAAGGCGTAAGGATATAATAGGAGAATTATCATGCCAACATAAAGCGAATAAATTATAGTTCAATAGGAACACCAAGGTTAAATTACGCCAAGGCTGATCTATGCCATGACTAGTCTACGCCCAAGCTTTACGCTCAGGCAATAATAGGCGCGTAAAAAGCCTGCCTGCGCAAAAGCCTGCCTGCGTAAAGCCTGCCTGCGTAAAATAGAGTCAGGCATAAAACTTGTCTTACGCCAAACTTAGAAGAGTACGCGTAAAACATAAAGTTACGCGTAAATGAAGTACACTCAAATAAAGGAACAAGGTTGAGTGTAAAACTCGTTTTACGCTGAGCCAAGGGGTACGCGTAAAAAGATTTGAGCTTACGCCTGAGGCACTGTGCGCGTAAAATATTGCATGCGTAAAGGATCAAGCCATGCGTAAAAGTTGCTCGTGTAAAGAGTCAAGTTTTACGCCTGAAACGTTGTGCACGTAAAACGATTACGCCAAGTCAAGTAGACTTGCGTAAAACAGTTTTACGCTGATACGAGTGATTGTGGGCGTAAAGCTCGGCCCTACGTGAACACGTATAACATGGGCGTAAAAACTCAATATTACGCTGGCACGTATAAAGTGAGCGTAAAGACTCAATATTACGCTAACACGTAACAACGTGGGCGTAAAAACTCACTATTACACTAGCACGTATAACGTGAGCGTAAAGTTCCTCCCAAACTCTAATTCCCATGGAACCTTCGTTCCTAGCCAGAAATGGGGTTTCCATGGGACAGAATGGCGTATAACACAACCTCAACAATCTGGAACGAACAAAACTTGGAAACAAGGAAGTTTGATAGATCAAAACCACTAAAAATCCAAAAATAGCAATTTCTAGATCTACGAAAAATAAGACTTCAAAATACAAAATGCCAAGTTCTAAGCTCTCTTAAAATTACGAGAGGAAGATAAATGAACCATAAAAATGGGTTCTCATTGTGGAAGCAAGATGTACTTGCCTATGGGTTTTGGTAGGTGGAGAGAGTTATGAGGAAGAAGAAGAAGAGTAATGGTGAAGGAGAGTAATGAAGAGAGAGAAAGGGTTTGGGGGCTTTAAATGGGGGTGTTGGGTTCGGTTCATAATGAACCACTAAGAACCCAAAAATAAACCAACCTAGGCCGAACCTAAAACAAAGCTAAAGCAGAGAATAAAAGCAGAAAGTAAAATATAGAAAATTAATTAGCGTGAAATTAAAGGAATTTAAATGCAGGATAATACATGATAAATATTAAATAAATACATTCAAGTAGTATATGCATAAAAATACGTATTCTGGGAATGGGGAGTGACATCTCTACCCTCCTTAGAAAAATTTTGTCCTCGAAATTTTAAATCCAAGCAAGATAGAAACATCAAAGTCAAACTAATCTAAGTACAAGTAATTTAAGCAAGCAATCATTTTACAATATCAATAGCAAGTAATACATCTATGTTTAACAATCTATGATATCAAATAATTTCTACTCATAGGGTGACAAGCATGCGGAGTTAAGACAGTCAAGGTATGCGGGAAAAAATATACCTTGTGAGTCAAATAGGTGCGGATACCGTGATCGGATATCATCCTCACATTCCCACGTTGACTCTCCTATAGAATGATGACCCCAAGTAACCCGGACAAGCTTAATTGTTCGGTTCTTGAGTATCTTCTCTCTTCGGTCCAAAATGGACACAGGCTGTTCCTCGTAGGACAGGTTGGTACCAACAACCAGTTCATAATGGTCGAGGATATGGCTTGGGTCCGATACATACCTACACAAATGAGATACATAGAACACGTCATGCACCTTTCGTAACAAAGGTGGAAGAGATAAACAATAAGCAACATCGCCTATCCTATCAAGGATAGCAAATGGGCCTACATTTCGTGGACTCAATTTTCCGCGAACGCCAAATCTAATGACCCTACGAGTAGGTGAGATCCGCAAGAATACGTGGTCTCCAACAGAAAACTCTAGCGGCCTACGATACTGGTCCACCCAATGATGATGCCGATCCTGCATAACTCGAAGTCGCTCTCTAATTCCCTCAACCACTTCAACTATCTGAACAATCATTTTTGGGCCTAACATCTTCCTTTCCCCGATATCATCCCATGCTAGTGGCGACCTACACTTTTTACCATATAGAGCTTCGAATGGCGCCATCTGGATACTGGCTTGATAACTGTTGTTGTATGAGAATTCGACTAAGTATAGGTGGCTCTCCCAAGATCCTCCAAAATCTAGGGTGCAAGCTCGCAACATATCTTCTAAAGTCTGAATTGTCCTTTCTGATTGCCCGTCCGTCTGGGGATGGTATGTCGTGCTAAATCTCAACTTGGTATCCAGACTATGATGTAACCTCTTCCAGAAATATGATGTAAAGCGGGTGTCTCTGTCTGACACAATACTGACAGGGACTCCATGTTGCCTGACTATCTGCTGCATATATAATTCTGCCAACTTTTCTGTAGATTGTCCTACTCTAAAAGGAAGAAAGTGTGCCACCTTTGTAAGTCAGTCTACTATCACCCAAATAGCATCTTTACCACAAGACGATCTCGGTAAACCGGTCACAAAGTCCATGGTGATATGCTTCCACTTCCATTCCGAAATATGAAGTGGTTGCAATAACCCAGCTGGCCTCTGTTGTTCTGCCTTCACTTGCTGACATATCAAGCAACGGGAAATGAATCTAGCTATCTCCCTCTTCATTCCGTTCCACCAGAAGTGTTGCTTGATATCTTGGTACATCTTGGTCCCTCCAGAATGTATAGAATACTGAGAACTGTGAGCTTCTGTCATAACCTCATGTCTGATATCTCCACTAGGCACACATAGATGCGATCCAAACCTAAGTGTACCATCTTCATGAATCTTTATCTCTTTTCTGAGTCCTGACTCATATTCTGTCCTAAGCTTCTGAATCCTTGGGTCCTGTGCCTGAGCTGCCTTGATCCTGTCTACCAAGTCGGATTGAACTTGTAGACTTGCCAGAATTCCTATATCATTAGGAAGTATAACTTCGATGCCCATCTCCTGAAGGTCTTCTAAGATGTGCTTCTGTGTTATCAACATAAATGTGCCGCCTCTCCTGCTAAGAGCGTCTGCTACCATATTAGCCTTGCATGGATGATACTGAAGCTCCACGTCGTAATCCTTGATCAACTCCAACCATCTTCTCTGCCTCATGTTCAGTTACTTCTGAGTAAAGATGTACTTCAGACTTTTGTGGTCTGTGTACATGTCCATTCGATCACCGTATAAGTAATGCCTCCATAACTTCAAAGCAAATACTACTGCCGCCAACTCCAAGTCATGAGTTGGATAATTCTTCTCGTGGTCTCGAAGTTGCCTAGATGCATACGCTATCACCTTCCCATGCTGCATGAGGACACATCCAAGTCCTTTATCTGATGCATCACAATATACAGTAAAACCTCCGGGTCCAACCGGCAAGATAAGGATAGGTGATGATATCAACTTCTGCTTCAAAGTCTCAAATAATGCATGGTATTCTGCCGACCAAACGAATAGCACATCCTTCCGTGTCAAGCGGGTCATGGGTGCTGAAAGTCTCGCAAAGTCTGACACGAACCTTCTGTAATATCCTGCCAATCCCAAGAAATTTCCCACATCAGCTACGGTCTTGGCTACTGGCCAACTCTTTACGGCTTCTACCTTCTTGGGATCTACTGCTACTCCGGCTCCTGATATGATGTGACCCAAAAATAAAATGTGATCCGTCCAGAACTCATACTTGCTGAGCTTGGCATACAACTGGTTCTCTCTCAGAACCTGTAATACTTTTCTGAGGTGGTTTTCATGCTTCCCTTCACTAGCAGAGTATACGAGAATGTCGTCGAGAAACACTACGACAAACTGATCTAAGTATGGCATAAAGATGCGGTTCATCAAATCCATAAATATTGCTGGAGCATTGGTCAAACCAAACGGTATTACCAAGAATTCATAATGCCCATACTTCGACCTGAATGTTGCCTTGGGAATATCCTCCTTCCGAACCCTTACTTAATGATACCCTGAACGAAGATCTATCTTGGAGAAAACTCTAGCTCTGTCCAACTGATCAAATAAGTCGTCGATCCTGGGTAATGGGTACTTGTTCTTTACCGTTGTCGCGTTAAGCTTCCTGTAATCGATGCACAATCTGGATGACCCATCCTTCTTCCCCATAAGTACCACTGGTGCTACCCATAGTGATACACTAGCTTGGATGAACTTCTTCTCCTTCAGTTCCTCTATGTGCTAATATACCTTGACCTGCTCTGAATCCGCCATTCTGTAAACTCGATCTGATATCGGTTTAGTTCCAGGTACCAATTCTATACTGAACTCAATATCCCTAATCGGTGGTAGACCTGGAAGTTCTTTGGGAAATACGTCTAGAAACTCTTCAACTACCTTCAGAACCAGAACTTCTTCCATTGCCGTTACTACTCCCTGCTCTTGTCGAGTTGCCACTGATCTGACTAAGGTGAACCGCTTCATGCCTGGAATATCAAAAGATACACTCCCTCTACCATAATCTATTGTCGCATGACTGTCTTTCAACCAGTCCATGCCTAAGATAACGTCGAAATTTCCAACAGGAAATTCTATCAAGCTGGCGGGTAAGGAATGCCCGCAAACTATAACACTACATGCTAGAATAATACTACTAACTCCTACGAGCCCATTACCAGTGAGTATATTCAACCTCCCTGTCACGACCCGTACCCACTGTGAGGGTACGAGTACGTAACAGCGCCCAGCCTACGTCGCAGTGTCGGCGGTAGAACGCTGTTCTAAGTCTCTAACTAACCATCAACTCATGCAGTATATAATGTACTCATCATGATCAACTCCGAACGGAGGACAAGTATAAGATAAGGTGCATCTCAATCACAGTCTAAGCACGATAAGATAACACAGAATTGTAACTAAGAATTTGAAGACAAAAATAAATACTGAAATAATAACAACATCTAAATAATCTCAATACATCTCAAGTCTCAATTCTATACAACAAGCTCTAAATGAAAAATAAATGCAAGTCTACTAGACTAAATCCCGATCACTCCTGAGTGTCGGGCCCATAGGTAGCTAAGCCATCTCCAATGTAAGTCCAGTACAGGATGAATCTCATACAAGATGAATCCAGCAAGGGACGATTCCAGTCATAGTGATCAATGATTCCAGGGTGAGTCCAGCCTATACTCTAGCAGTGTGTTTTAAAATACCGAGATCAACATGTAAACGGCTATGGGTAATCCGGCACATCACACACCTGGCCGGGTGTGAGATAGCTATCATTCCAGTAGATTCCAGTAGGGATGATTCCAGTAATGGGGTATGTCTACATGTCTTACTCTAGTATTTCCCCTCCCAGCAAGTGAATCCAGAATTTCGACACAATGATTCAAGATGAGTCCAGCCAAGTACAATGATACTAGTAAATAATTCCGGGGTGATTCCAGTAAATGATTCCAGTAATAGAAGCCGAAAATGATGATACCAGTAATAGAGGCCAGAAAATAAATGTGTGTCGTATACAGGAATCCAGAAATAACAGTACGTGTTTGTAACAGAGAATCACATACAGCTAACTAGAACTGAAATACAGTAATTGACAAATAAATGAGAGAACTATCAGAGAATGTACTCGCCTGATACTCTGAAAAGAGTAGTGTAATATCAGATGCCTGCACCAGAGTCACAATGTCCTAAACAGAGTAATATGGGTCATGATATGTAAAATACAAGAGAATTGAAAGCTACTATGCAAACTACATGATTTCTAAGCCAATCTAGGCCAAAGTCAACTCTAAGTCAAACCTGGTCAACTGTCTAGGTCAAACTAGGTTCAAGTCAAACTTGGTCAACTCTGGGTCCACTATCTATCTAGGGTTAACCACAGGTCAACACTGCTAAAGCTAATCTCATAAGCTAACCATATGCTATTACATACCCTAAGATATCACATATACATATATTGATATATATACAACTATACTTTATAGCTCATTAATGAATTTACACTGTCCTAGGTAACACCAATTACTTTATCTACATATATATATCAATATATGACTAAACTCACATAACCACAATACATAAATTCAACATCCCATTAACCTTACATGCCAACTCTCACATGCTATATCTATATACCATATTCTATACCTTATGACACATCACCTATATACCTATACATATCTATAGATAGACACACACACAGGGGCAACCTTTATGCCACTGCCCTGCTATAGGCAGGGCCTATACTAGTTGCTACTGTTGGTGTAGGCTGCATTGCATAACAATGAAGGCCACTAACCAAGGACACCCTCAAAGTAATCTAATGTGGGATATTCAAACCCCCCCTACTCCTTAACTCCATAATACCCTTCCAATGGTAGTACAACCAATGTAAAGGAAATGGAAGTAAACTGTAAATGGGAAAAAGAAATCTGGAACCTAACTAAATCCCATTCCAGGTTATACAAACCTCAGTCCTAGCAGATGTAAGAACTCCATACCAGGCTGATACCCATCTCTCATTCTATCTCCTAACACAGGTATTAATATCAAGTGTTTGAAATCCTGGAAAAAGTCCTGACATGTGCACATTGCATGATTCATTACCACCCATAACCCCTCTATTCACATAGCTTCAAATCAACAGTAAACTAATCAATGTGGACATCAACCCAAGTACACAAAACCTAACTCTAAAAACCAATCCACAATCTAATTAAATGCCTACTGCTACTACCTGCTTGCTGCTGCAGTGCATAGAAAAGTCAGGCAAGCTGCTGCCTAGCTGCAATGAAATGCAAAGCCAAGGCAATGCCTTGCCTGCCCCTGCAAACTCAGCCAAGGCCAATGCCTAGGCTGCTGCAACCTAAGGCAGGGCAAGCCAAGCATGGCTAATCCTCACAACTTACCAACCTGACATGTACAACTCTGGAACCTATATTTCAGCCTAACAATAAATACCAATACCTGACATTCCAGTCCCAAAGTTATAGCTAATGCACATAAAAGTTATCAACCAATTCCAGATTTGTAGTTCTCAGAAAATCAACCATGTGTGTGTGTATGTGATATGAGAGTTCAGTCAAAGAATGTGGGTGAGTGGCATACTGTGTACATATGTGCATAGACAGTGCAAGTGTGTGTGTGACTGATTGAAGGTAAAAGAGTGTAGTGTCAATACAAGAGTGTGTTATAGTCTCAGTGTTCAGAAAAATGTGGGTGTAGCAGTTATGTGAGAAAACAGTGTTCAATATCCAATCTCAGAAAATCAGCCAAATAACCATTCGAAAACCTATTTCCCAGTTTTCAACATCTCTCAAAACCTCAGTTAAACATAAGACTACATAATAACCTTCAATAAATGAAACTCCAAAATGACATGAACTTTCAGTCAGCTATGAACTCTTAGGTACTTACATTCAATCCAATCAACAATCTAAAATCAAATTCAAATTTAAAACCCAAACACAAACAGTAAACAGACCTGTAAATCAAGGGACTGGACCATGGTTCAATTAATTCAATTTAATATGTAGCAGTTTCTGAATTCGAAAACAGCTCATCCAGATTTCATATGTAAAACATAATGAAATCTAACCCAACAGTGTGCAAGTGAAGGGTGTAGTGTCAAGGACAGTGCAAGGCAACATGTGTGTGAAAAATCTCAGGAATTCGACAGTTCTGTATCAGTTAGTACATTGAACAGTCCATCCAATCCATTCATCCCATTTTCGAAAACCATCTATCAATCCTCTAACACAATAAAACACTAGCATCTAAGTAACTAACAAACATTATATATATGATTCTAATCATGATAATTAACATCAAAAAAATCAGTTAAATCAGGGAATTAAATATTAGAATTCAAAACTGAATGTAGGTATCAGTTAAATGGGGAATTCGAATTTCGAACCACTAAAACATGTTAATATGCAAATCAAATAGTTGGTAATTGTGTATCAACATTGTATGGTGTTATACAGGTCAATTCGTGTCCACAAGAGTCGACACAATGTGCCCAAAAGCTAAAAACCAAGTTTCAGAGAAAACAGAATCAGCAGGCCTCGTGCGTGCGTGTCGAGCCTTCGTGGGCTCGACACAGTGCTCGGGGTGGGTCGAGATCTTGCATATGGGTTCGCCCATAGTAGGGCTAGGTGTGGAAGTGTCTGCTTTCTGTCCAACGTGCGTCGTGTCGTGTCCGTCAGTCCGTATCAGTGGGGGTTTACCCGCGCGTACAGTGTGCGCGCACGGCCAGTGCGACCAGTGCGAGGAGGAGAACTCCTCGCACACTGCACCACTCGAGCCCATCTTTTGGGAGGATGGTGGCAGAGGTTGCCCCGACCTTCGTGACAAAATTCGTGTCTTAAAAAGTTATGTCGTGTCCTACAGAAGTGTCGGGCAGCAGGGCACCCGACCGAGCCCCCGTGCTGCGTGTCCGTGTCCCTTTTGGACACGAAAATAGTGTCAAATCAAACTCAGTCTTCACGAAATATATTCCACACATCAGGAGCTTTCAAAATATATAATTTGTTTTGAAAATGGAGAACAAAAAGTTCATTGAGGCATTACATCAAACACTTAACATACAATACGATACGTGTCCGATACGGACACCAAACGGACACGAAATTCACCCAAATTTCAGGGACACCTAGGGGACTCCTAGATCTAGCCCTACATGCAAAGAAAACTAAAATTTGAATTAATTTAAGGGATTTTACCTATGTGTGCAAAAAGCTTGGAAAAGCCTCAAATGGGGGATTCTTTCTCTTGGTGCCAAATGCTCCAAATTGTCCCAAAGCTGGGATTAAACTTAGAAATCAGAAAATAGGAGAGTGTTAGGTTCTAATGCAAGAAACTAGGATCAAAAAGGAATTAAAATGGATTTATGGGGATTTTTGCAAGAGGGACAATACCTTTCCTTCTCCAATGTTGAAATGAATGAAAGGAGGCAAGCCCTAGAGAATAAGTGTTTATATAGGGTGGAGATCCCTATGGCTGGTCATAAAGGAAGGAATTAGGATTAGGGTTTCCTAAATTGGCCCATGGGCTTAAGTTATGGTTAATCAAGTCATGAAGTCATAAGCCATTTCATGAAACTATAAACCATGACTCAAATCCACTAAACCAAGTCCCCTCATTCTAAAATTAGTTTCTAATGACTAAATGTAGGTTAACCTAAGTTAGACTAGGGTCACCATGGCTAGGGTTAGCTTCTAGGCTAGCTCACTAGGTCTCAACAAGTCAAGTCAACCAGAAATTCACCAATTCAACAAATGACCAAATAAATCAATTAAGTCAAAATGACCAAAATACCCATAGGCTAAAAATAACAATTAAATCATTCTAATGATGTGGTTAGGCTCTATGTCATGCAGTCTCTCAGGTTTCACTAGCAGCACATCAAAATCACAAGTCATGACTTAAAACAGTTTTAAATAGTTTAAAAATTATTAAAAATTACCAAAAATCATAATGTGAAATAAATATCAATGAATAATAATTATAATTACAAAATTTCAAAAATACCCTCATCTGGAAAACTGGGTGTTACAATCCTACCCACCTTATAAAAATTTCGTCCTCGAAATTAAGATGATCGCACCTCTCCTAGGTCAAACCCCCAAGCAATCAAAGTCGAAGCAATACAATCCTACTGGTCGTGATTCCACAGTCTCGAATAGGGTAGCTACACTATCTAGCAATCACAAGCAATATCCTGGCAGGTACTAAGGGAAATCATACATGGAAGTGGGGAGGAAGAACAAGAAGGTCAAACCTGCTAATCCATCACCTGCGATGTCAGTCTCCTCAGCTGCCATCGCAAAAGCTCCACCCCTCTGGTGCTGAGCTACAGGTGGCCTAGCCCCCTCAAAAGGAGGTACAATGGGACAACCTATCTTCTTGTGGGCAGCTGACCCACAAAAATAGCAAACCCTCAACCTCTTCCTGTACTGCTCCCAGATGTGTCCCGGCTTCTTGCAGTAGGAACAACTGATCGCCTTCGGGTCCTGACCCCGATACTGATGCTGCACCTGCTGAACTCCCACCGGTGCCTGCGTCTGCTGAGTCTGCACATGAGGCCTCTTGGCCTGGCCTCTGCTGCTGCTGGTACCGTGAGCGTCCCGTCCCCTCTTGAGCCTCAGCTCAAGGTCATCCTCAGCTAATAAAGCTCCCGTTAAAATCTCCTCGAACGTGGCATCCCTGTTGCCCTTGGTCAAGGACTTGACTTCCTTGACCAGACCCTTCCGGAACCTCTGGGCCTTCGCCGCCTCGCTCAAACCCTCTACGAATCTGCTGAGGCGGCCAAACTCCCCGGCGTACTCCTCTACTGACAGGCTCCCCTGCACTAGGCTCTCGAACTGCGACTCCAAGGCTCTGAGCGCTAAATCTGGAAAGAACTTCTTCTTGAAGAAGCCCCTGAACTCCTCCCAAGTCTGTCCAGCTACTTCCACCCTGGGGTCTGACTGATACCGGGTGCGAGCAAGATCTCGCATCCGGCTAGCTGCGGCCTCGATCTGAAGATCTGCTGGTATCCTGGCCAGGCGAAAGATCTCCTCTATATGCTCGATCCACTCATCGGCATATAGGATCCCCTATGTCCCCAAAAAGTCTCTGGGGCTCATCTTCTGAAACTGCTCGATCCCCGGTATCCTCGGCTGCTGATTCACTGGTCGAGCTGTGACTGCCGTAAGGGCCAACTCCATGCCTCGGTCCTGTCGGGCCTGCTGTCGGTCCATAAACTGCTGGAAGTAGGCAAACATCTGTGCCGCATCCACGTGTCCTGTAGGCGGCGGCTGCTTGAACTCCACTGGGTCCTACCCCCGAGCTGATAGAGGCACACCCCCTGCTGCTGCTGCTGAAGTCTCAATATGGGCAGAAGTAGCAGTAGCTGCATCCACCTGACCCTGCTGATCTGGCTGAGAGGTGGCAGTCCCCTCTATAACGATTGCTGCACCCGAGCGATGTGATCGTGTCTCCACCATCCTGAAGACAGATCGAACAAGGAAGTCAATACTGAGCAGGAATCGATATATCAAAGGAGGACAGTTATTTCAAAGAAGGCAAATCAGTACGATATGTAGATGGCATGATTCAAAGCAGAATTTTCCTAACTGTGATTGAGTGCCTCTCCGGTAAAGCCTATCTCTCAGTCCTAACGCAGGCTCGCAGCAGTACAACTAAGTCGCCGTACTACCGCGATATCGCACTAATGCGACTCTCGACCTGCATGGGCCACCACTAAAAATGTGTCACGACCCGCACCCACTGTGAGGGTACGAGTACATAACAGCACCCAGCCTACGCTGCAGTGTCAGCGGTAGAACGCTGTTCTAAGTCTCTAACTAACCATCAACTCATGCAGTATATAATGTACTCATCATGATCAACTCCGAACGGAGGACAAGTATAAGATAAGGTGTATCTCAATCACAGTCTAAGCACGCTAAGATAACACAGAATTGTAACTAAGAATTTAAAGACAAAAATAAATACTGAAATAATAACAACATCTGAATAATCTCAATACATCTCAAGTCTCAATTCTATACAACAAGCTCTAAATGAAAAATAAATGCAAGTCTACTAGACTAAATCCCGATCACTCCTGAGTATCGGGCCCATAGGTAGCTAAGCCATATCCTCAGTAAAATGTAGGGCATGTGTCCTCAGGGCAATCATCTGTAAAATTTTCAACAGGTCCAGTCAGGACGGGAACGAGCACATCTCATCTAGAAAACCCAAGTAAATGACAGAGAACTAGAGAGCAGTTATAGACAGTTGTATTGATGAAAATGGCAGTTATATATTCAGGTGATGTAAGAAAGACAGATAAAGTACAAGGAAAGTAAATACTAAACAAGAGAAGAATCATAGCAATGAAGACTGTAAAAATAGAACTAGCTGAACCAGGGTAATATGATATAAAGTCCAGACAACATGTAGACCAGTGTAACTCCAATGTAAGTCCAGTACAGGATGAATCTCATACAAGATGAATCCAGCAAGGGACGATTCCAGTCATAGTGATCAATGATTCCAGGGTGAGTCCAGCCTATACTCTAGCAGTGTGTTTTAAAATACCGAGATCAACATGTAAACGGCTATGGGTAATCCGGCACATCACACACCTGGCCGGGTGTGAGATGGCTATCATTCCAGTAGATTCCAGTAGGGATGATTCCAGTAATGGGGTATGTCTACATGTCTTACTCTAGTATTTCCCCTTCCAGCAAGTGAATCCAGAATTTCGACACAATGATTCAAGATGAGTCCAGCCAAGTACAATGATACCAGTAAATGATTCCGGGGTGATTCCAGTAAATGATTCCAGTAATAGAAGCCGAAAATAATGATACCAGTAATAGAGGCCAGAAAATAAATGTGTGTCGTATACATGAATCCAGAAATAACAGTACATGTTTGTAACAGAGAATCACATACAGCTAACTAGAACTGAAATACAGTAATTGACAAATAAATGAGAGAACTATCAGAGAATGTACTCGTCTGATACTCTGTAAAGAGTAGTGTATTATCAGATGCCTGCACCAGAGTCACAATATCCTAAACAGAGTAATATGGGTCATGATATGTAAAATACAAGAGAATTAAAAGCTACTATGCAAACTACATGATTTCTAAGCCAATCTAGGCCAAAGTCAACTCTAAGTCAAACCTGGTCAACTGTCTAGGTCAAACTAGGTTCAAGTCAAACTTGGTCAACTCTGGGTCCACTATCTATCTAGGGTTAACCACAGGTCAACACTGCTAAAGCTAATCTCATAAGCTAACCATATGCTATTACATACCCTAAGATATCACATATACATGTATTGATATATATATACAACTATACTCTATAGCTCATTAATGAATTTACACTGTCCTAGGTAACACCAATTACTTTATCTACATATATATATCAATATATGACTAAACTCACATAACCACAATACATAAATTCAACATCCCATTAACCTTACATGCCAACTCTCACATGCTATATCTATATACCATATTCTATACCTTATGACACATCACCTATATACCTATACATATCTATAGATAGACACACACACAAGGGCAACCTTTGTGCCACTGCCCTGTTATAGGCAGGGCCTATACTAGTTGCTACTGTTGGTGTAGGCTGCATTGCATAACAATGCAGGCCACTAACCAAGGACACCCTCAAAGTAATCTAATGTGGGATATTCAAACCCCCCTACTCCTTAACTCCATAATACCCTTCCAATGGTAGTACAACCAATGTAAAGAAAATGGAAGTAAACTGTAAATGGGAAAAAGAAATCTGGAACCTAACTAAATCCCATTCCAGGTTATACAAACCTCAGTCCTAGCAGATGTAAGGACTCCATACCAGGCTGATACCCATCTCTCATTCTATCTCCTAACACAGGTATTAATATCAAGTGTTTGAAATCCGGGAAAAAGTCCTGACATGTGCACATTGCATGATTCATTGCCACCCATAACCCCTCTATTCACATAGCTTCAAATCAACAGTAAACTAATCAATGTGGACATCAACCCAAGTACACAAAACCTAACTCTAAAAACCAATCCACAATCTAATTAAATGCCTACTGCTACTCCCTGCTTGCTGTTGCAGTGCATAGAAAAGTCAGGCAAGCTGCTGCCTAGCTGCAATGAAATGCAAAGCCAAGGCAATGCCTTGCCTGCCCCTGCAAACTCAGCCAAGGCCAATGCCTAGGCTGCTGCAACCTAAGGCAGGGCAAGCCAAGCATGGCTAATCCTCACAACTTACCAACCTGACATGTACAACTCTGGAACCTATATTTCAGCCTAACAATAAACACCAATACCTGACATTCCAGTCCCAAAGTTATAGCTAATGAACATAAAAGTTATCAACCAATTCCAGATTTGTAGTTCTCAGAAAATCAACCATGTTTGTGTGTGTATGTGATATGAGAGTTCAGTCAAAGAATATGGGTGAGTGGCATACTGTGTACATATGTGCATAGGCAGTGCAAGTGTGTGTGTGACTGATTGAAGGTAAAAGAGTGTAGTGTCAATACAAGAGTGTGTTATAGTCTCAGTGTTCAGGAAAATGTAGATGTAGCAGTTATGTGAGAAAACAGTGTTCAATATCCAATCTCAGAAAATCAGCCAAATAACCATTCGAAAACCAATTTCCCAGTTTTTAACATCTCTCAAAACCTCAGTTAAACATAAGACTACATAATAACCTTCAATAAATGAAACTCCAAAATGACATGAACTTTCAGTCAGCTATGAACTCTTAGGTACTTACATTCAATCCAATCAACAATCTAAAATCAAATTCAAATTTAAAACCCAAACACAAACAGTAAACAGACCTGTAAATCAAGGGACTGGACCATGGTTCAATTAATGCAATTTAATATGTAGCAGTTTCTGAATTCGAAAACAGCTCATCCAGATTTCATATGTAAAACACAATGAAATCCAACCCAACAGTGTGCAAGTGAAGGGTGTAGTGTCAAGACAGTACAAGGCAACATGTGTGTGAAAAATCTCAGGAATTCGACAGTTCTGTATCAGTTAGTACATTGAACAGTCCATCCAATCCATTCATCCCATTTTCGAAAACCATCTATCAATCCTCTAACACAATAAAACACTAGCATCTAAGTAACTAACAAACATTATATATGATTCTAATCATGATAATTAACATCAAAAAAATCAGTTAAATCAGGGAATTAAATATTAGAATTCAAAACTGAATGTAGGTATCAGTTAAATGGGGAATTCGAATTTCGAACCACTAAAACATGTTAATATGCAAATCAAATAGTTGGTAATTGTGTATCAACATTGTATGGTGTTATACAGGTCAATTTGTGTCCACAAGAGTCGACACAATGTGCCCAAAAGCTAAAAACCAAGTTTTAGAGAAAACAGAATCAGCAGGCCTCGTGCGTGCGTGTCGAGCCTTCGTGGGCTCGACACAATGCTCGGGGTGGGTCGAGATCTTGCATATGGGTTCGCCCATAGTAGGGCTAGTTGTGGAAGTGTCTGCTTTGTGTCCAACGTGCGTCGTGTCGTGTCCGTCAGTCCGTATCAGTGGGGGTTTACACGTGCGTACAGTGTGCGCGCGCGGCCAGTGCGACCAGTGCGAGGAGGAGAACTCCTCGCACACTGCACCACTCGAGCCCATCTTTTGGGAGGATGGTGACAGAGGTTGCCCCGACCTTCGTGACAAAATTCGTGTCTTAAAAAGTCGTGTCATGTCCTACAGAAGTGTCGGGCAGCAGGGCACCCGACCGAGCCCCCGTACTGCGTGTCCGTGTCCCTTTTGGACACGAAAATAGTGTCAAATCAAACTCAGTCTTCACAAAATATATTCCACACATCAGGAGCTTTCAAAATATATAATTTGTTTTGAAAATGGAGAACAAAAAGTTCATTGAGGTATTACATCAAACACTTAACATACAATACGACACGTGTCCGATACGGACACCAAACGGACACGAAATTCACCCAAATTTCAGGGACACCTAGGGGACTCCTAGATCTAGCCCTATATGCAAAGAAAACTAAAATTTGAATCAATTTAAGGGGTTTTACCTATGTGTGTAAAAAGCTTGGAAAAGCCTCAAATGGGGGATTCTTCCTCTTGGTGCCAAATGCTCCAAATTGTCCCAAAGCTGGGATTAAACTCAGAAATCAGAAAATAGGAGAGTGTTAGGTTCTAATGCAAGAAACTAGGATCAAAAAGGAATTAAAATGGATTTATGGGGATTTTTGCAAGAGGGACAATACCTTTCCTTCTCCAATGTTGAAATGAATGAAAGGAGGCAAGCCCTAGAGAATAAGTGTTTATATAGGGTGGGGATCCCTATGGCTGGTCATAAAGGAAGGAATTAGGATTAGGGTTTCCTAAATTGGCCCATGGGCTTAAGTTATGGTTAATCAAGTCATGAAGTCATAAGCCATTTCATGAAACTATAAACCATGACTCAAATCCACTAAACCAAGTCCCCTCATTCTAGTTTCTAATGACTAAATGTAGGTTAACCTAAGTTAGACTAGGGTCACCATGGCTAGGGTTAGCTTCTAGGCTAGCTCACTAGGTCTCAACAAGTCAAGTCAACCAAAAATTTACCAATTCAACAAATGACCAAATAAATCAATTAAGTCAAAATGACCAAAATACCCATAGGCTAAAAATAACAATTAAATCATCCTAATGACGTGGTTAGGCTCTAGGTCATGCAGTCTCTCAGGTTTCACTAGCAGCACATCAAAATCACAAGTCATGACTTAAAACAGTTTTAAATAGTTTAAAAATTATTAAAAATTACCAAAAATCATAATGTGAAATAAATATCAATGAATAATAATTATAATTACAAAATTTCAAAAATACCCTCATCTGGAAAACTGGGTGTTACACTCCCTGGCAATGTCTCGAACTCCACTCCTAGCCGTGTTACAAATTGTGCAGATATAAATGAGTGTGCTGCTCCCGAATCAAACAATGCTACTGCGGGATATGAGACGACGAGAATGTTACCTGCCACAATATCTTTCGATGCTAATGCCTCCTCCAAGGACAGAGTGACTGCCTGCCCTCGACCTCTTTGTTGGTTCCCATGTTGCGTCCTAGCCTGGTGCTGCTGTTGGCCCCTGCCTTGGTGATACTGGGGTGGTCTAGGCTGTTGCTGCATCGGCGGTCCCTGCTGCCGAAACATCTGAGCTTGCGACATGAACGGGCGCTGTGCCAACGGTCTCACTGCTACCGCTGGTCCTCGATACTGTCCTGCCCCTGGTGCTGGCAGAGCAGGAAATTGCTGTACTGGCCCTCCTGACCTCGAATTCATAGGACATGTGGTAACCCGATGATCTGGATTTTCATATATCAAACACTGCCCGTTCAATGTCCGACACACATCCCTAGTGTGCCCTACCTTCCCATAATAAGTACAGTCCGCTGGGGGTTGCCGGTTCTTCCTCTGTTGCTGTTGCTGCTGCCTTGGTGGTGGTGTTGGCCCTCGCATTGCCACGTCGTAAATACGAATGCCAGGGGATGGTGCTGTTGTTCGGGGCGCTACTCTCCCTCCTCCTTCAATCTGACTGTGGGATCTCTTCTGACCTCCAGTCCTTGCCGTGATCCTCTGAATGGTGATCTCATGCCTTCGGGTTGCCGTCAATACTTCGTCAAAAGTCTGATAATTGTGCCCCTCTATCAATTGCAAGAGCTCAAGATGAAACCCTTCCTAGAACCTCATAGCCCTCTGGCTCTCTGTTGCTACCATCTCTGGGGTGAACCTACTCAATCTGCATAACTCCGCTGCATAAGCATCTACAGTCTTGCCTACCTGTTTGAGGTTGATAAACTTCTGTTGTAGCTCAAACTGTGTCACAACTCCATAGTACTTCGTCTTGAATCTTGCAGTAAAGTCGTCCCAAGCAACAGGGCATCTGATGCCTACCTCCTCTGATTCCTACCAATCACGTGCGAGATCCTGAAGTAACAACTTCACCTGATCCACGCGTTCTTCCGCCGGCACCTTGGCTGCTGTCAAAATAGCCTCAATATCCTTAAGCCATGCATCTGCTGAGATGGCATCTTTCGTACCCTCAAAGCGGCGGGGGTTGTACTTGCAAAACCTGGTTGATGCTCCTGAATCTGGCCTCGCCCCTCTTTCCAACGTCGTCTGTAATCCTTGGTTGAGTAGTACATTCTGCTCTTGCAACAGAGCGTGCATGCGCTGCTGGGCTAACATCTGATGTTGCTGAGTAGCCATCATCCCTATCATGATCTCCAGAAGGGCCGGTGTGTCCACTTCCACCGGGGTAGGTGGAACTGGTGGTGGTGGTGGAACCTCGGGATACCGCGATCCAGCGGCTGGTTCCACTATCACTTTTTCTTGGATAGTCTCTTGAGGTTGTACTGGCCCTTGTTGCTGCTCAACAGGGTCTCGCTGTTCATGTTGCCCTTATTGTTGTCCAGTCCTGGCAGATGCGGATGAGGTGCCCCTAAGAAAAGGGACAAGAGAACAATCAAACGACCGGACATGAAGGATCAATGAAGTCAAAGGATACTGGAATGTCAACCTAGAGTTGAGAGTAACGAATCATGAGATCAAGGGGAAACATGTGTGATTGAGACATCCTATAAATCAAAACACCCCACAAGTCTGAAATCAAACCTGCATGGGCCACCACTAAAACCTTGTCATGCCCCAGAACCAGAATACTAGAGAGCGGGGGAATGACTCAGCCAGCTACGTATTACGGATAGATGAATACCGTATAATACGATCAATGTTGTCTAACAAGACGAGGGGGTGCATACTACATGAAAGTCTCCCTATGGTCACTTCACATCTATTGTCTCAATCATTCAAACAAGAAACAGAAATAGAGAACATGTCAGATAAAGCAGTAAGGCGTCCCAAACGCTCAGTCAAAATATTTTTGATATCTGGCTTTACAAAAACATAGCCAGCTGATGTAGCAGGGTATACACAATTGTTATCAGCTGTAGTCTGACTTAATTACAATTATGCAAAAGTAAGTACAAGACAATCTGACTAACATGTCGGGGCCAAATGGCAAAGTATAAAGTAAGTAACAAAACGAGCGGGGAAGTAAGAAACCCACTCGAGTCCTCCTGCGATCATCCCTCTAGTATTGACCATCTTGGAGGTAGAAGTAAGTTGGATCCTCGGGGACCGGCTCTAAATCTGGCCATGCAAAACCAGAGAGGTTAGACCTCTAATAACAAGTACCGCAAGGAAGCACGATATGAGGAACGAAGCCAGTAATAAAAGAATATGATAATAGATCTCTGCTATCTACTAGGATTCACATAACATCACGATACTTCGAACCAACCTCCCAACCAAACAAGGACAGAAGTTGGCCCGCCATGTCCTGACATTTTGATCATCTCAGTTAGGTAACAGAGTAGGTACAGTACATAAATAAATCAACTTAAACGGCCATGCAACTACTACGGCTTGCTACAGTGAGTTCCAAGTTATCCTGGAATTATACAATAAAGGATTCCTCAGTTCTTACTATGTGCAAGCAAGGCTAGTCTATCCAGTCAATCAATTGTGCCAATCATAAATTAGACGAGTCCCAGCGGGACGCCCGTCATAAATATACAATATACAATAAATAATATAAGCAGATACCGCTCCCTGCCCGTGTAGCAGATTTACAGTATATGTGGGAACCAGCCGGCCTGTCGGGCACTTAATAGTCCCAAAGAGGGCTGCCATGTAAGAACTCGGGAATCCATTCGCTCCATGCAATCATTATTTTATTTAACTTAGTAGTCTCTACGTTGAGTGAAATCCCATACCGTGGATTATGGTCATTCAGAATAAGTACTTCCGTACAAGTACGATATGCCCAACTCTACGACGATACCCGTACGGTTAGGTTGTAGGTCTTACATAGCGTAATGCAACAATCAAAACTAACCACGGAATAATCATGCTTCGACTATAAAGTACACACGCTACTTTTGTAGAAAAAAAATAATTTGAAGCCTGCACATGCCTGTATGCCAATATTCGGGATCGGCCAATCGATTGCAATAGTTCATAGTTTAATATGAACGTGTCTCATTCATTTAATTCAATAAGACGACTAGCCAGTCTCTTAGTTCCAACTAGGAACGCATGATCAATTATTAGTCAAGGTCACCATCATTATCAATGGTGACAAGGCATGAAAGTCAACTAGTATTCGGTGGGGTCGAGTCTACAACTCTCAGGGTTTAATTCCAGACATACTGGGCATCCATAAACCAATCAAGACACAGGGCACGTTCTACATAACCATATGTATTAAATATTAACATGCCAAGGTTATCGAGTTCATGCCAAAAGGCGTAAGGATATAATAGGAGAATTATCATGCCAACATAAAGCGAATAAATTATAGAGCAATAGGAACACCAAGGTTAGATTACGCTAAGGCTGATCTATGCCATGACTAGTCTACGCCCAAGCTTTACGCTCAGGCAATAATACGCGCGTAAAAAGCCTGCCTGCGCAAAAGCCTTCCTGCGTAAAGCCTGCCTGCGTAAAATAGAGTCGGGCGTAAAACTTGTCTTACGCCAAACTTAGAAGAGTACGCGTAAAACATAAAGTTACGCATAAAGGAAGTACACTTAAATAAAGGAACAAGGTTGAGCATAAAACGCATTTTACGTCGAGCCAAGGGGTACGCGTAAAAAGATTTGAGTTTACGCCTGAGGCACTGTGCACGTAAAATATTGCATGCGTAAAGGATCGAGCCATGCGTAAAAGTTGCTCGTGTAAAGAGTCAAGTTTTACACCTAAAACGTTGTGCACGTAAAACGATTACGCCAAGTCAAGTAGACTTGCGTAAAACAGTTTTACGCTGATACGAGTGATTGTGGGCGTAAAGCTCGGCACTACGCGGACACGTTTAATGTGGGCGTAAAAACTCAATATTACGCTGGCACGTATAACGTGAACGTAAAGACTCAATATTACGCTAACACGTAACAACGTGGGCATAAAAACTCACTATTACGCTGGCACGTATAACGTAAGCGTAAAGTTCCTCCCGAACTCTAATTTCCATGGAACCTTCGTTCCTAGCCTGAAATGGGGTTTCCATGGGTCAGAATGACGTATAACACAACCTCAACAATCTGGAACGAACAAAACTTGGAAACAAGGAAGTTTGATAGATCAAAACCACTAAAAATCCGAAAATAGCAATTTCTAGATATACGAAAAATAAGACTTCAAAATGCAAAATGCCAAGTTCTAAGCTCTCTTAAAATTACGAGAGGAAGATAAATGAACCATAAAAATGAGTTCTCATTGTGGAAGCAAGATGTACTTGCCTATGGGTTTTGGTAGGTGGAGAGAGTTATGAGGAAGAAGAAGAAGAGTAATGGTGAAGGAGAGTAATGAAGAGAGAGAAAGGATTTGGGGGCTTTAAATGGGGGTGTTGGGTTCGGTTCATGATAAACCACTAAGAACCCAAAAATAAACCAACCTAGGCCGAACCTAAAACAAAGCTAAAGCAGAGAATAAAAACAGAAAGTAAAATGCAGAAAATTAATTAGCGTGAAATTAAAGGAATTTAAATACAGGATAATACATGACAAATATTAAATAAATACATTCAAGTAGTATATGCATAAAAATACGTATTCTGGGAACGGGGAGTGACAGGTACCTTATTGAAAGGATACATTAACTTGCATCAGATCCTTTAAAGGTGAACAATCACTTGTTCCCTCGAGACTTGAAGATATGTATTTGGAGATTCAAAGTCTTTGCTCGTCTTCTTCTCCATCTTGCTATATTTTTGTCAGGAGATCAAGGAACAACGTGGCGCATAACCCAGCAAATCTTATATTATGAACAATATTGGGTCTATCTTCTACTATCCACCAAAGTGTGCTATTCTACAACTATCTATTGATTCTGTTCCTCATGAAGACCATGTACCTGATACTCAATTTGTTAATGTAGTAGCCTCTTATTCAAGAAAACTTTTAATCCAATTAGGATTAATTGACTAATCGATCTATTTCCCCATCTTCTTCCTCAACCTTGGACTCATTCCTCTATTAGAATCAATCTCTTATTTATTTTTTTCAAAGCTCACTCATTTATTACTTTCCTTTCAAATAAAACATCACTCATGCACCATTTTTTCCAAGAAAATCATCCATTTACTAAAACAAGATGCAACCCATCAAGATAGTGAAGAAAAATGATAAACCCACTACGAAAGATAGATTTTTGAAATGTATTTCAATTAATCTTGATATGTGATTAGGATTTAAAAAGGGGAGCAAAAATTATTTTGGAAGAAGAGATGACAAAAGAAATGGTCTAAAGTGTCAAGATGTTATATTTTGTTCTAATTTGACAGAATATTTTCATCTTCCATCTGGTCAAGCTAACCTTGGTGACATATCTTAACTATGAATCATTTAGGAGATTTTAAGCAAAGAAAAATATATAGGAAACTCATATAAAAACAAGCTAGAGAAGGGGGAGGGTTGCAACCAGGGGTGGGAGGAGCAAGGGCGGGGCAGTGGGGGGCGAGGGTGGAGATAGCCGACGAGGATGGTTGGAGGGGGACGGAAGGCCGGACGGGGTTATGGTGGAGGGGGGAGGTTGTTCATTTTTTTAGAATATTAAGTTATACCAAAAAATTTAAGATATTAAATTAAAAAATTTAAATAGTTGAGGATATCAAATTACAATTAAAACCTAAATAATGTTACACCAAAAACAAAACTAATGTCTTTTCTACCTTAATTATATCGTCTAGTTCTTCTCTTGACTGACAACTGAAGTGAAGTCTGACCATCTTTACTTCACCTTTTTTCTCCATAGTTACCACTAATGAGTTGGAGGCGCATGGTATGAGAACAGAATCTCATCTTTTACTTCAACTTCAAGGCATATATCACCCAAAAGAATGTCTCTTGAAAGGAGCACTCAGTTTTGAAAAGAAAATATATACATGTAATGTTTCAAAAAGCGTAAGCGTGGAGAATAGCTTCCTCATTTTAAATTTACTTGGTTTAAGATTCTCACAACATCCTATACCATAGACTAAAGCCATACAAATATATGGGTGTTAGAATTTTGTCAAGAACATGAATTCGTTAGAGTTCTTCGATCGCCACACGTTATATAGTGAGTACAAGTGTAACTTGGACGGGCTAAATTCGAGTCCGATCGAATAAATCTGTTAATGGGTTGGATTACGATTGACGATACTCGAGTTCGAGCTCGAATTGGGATTAAAATATTTGAACATGATCAAAAAGATTCTGTGTCGGATTACCTGAACACATACTAACTAACTAACTAACTAACTATATATATATATATTGGAAATTGCTGAGAAACCCAATTTAGGGGTTGGTTTGTATGAAAAACCCACCCGCAGGATGGGTTTTATGAAATGTCCAAAATTATATATTTCCACATTAAATATTCTAAGATTCCCTTTAGATGCTCTGTATTTACAAAATTGCCTTTATAATACCACAACTACCCTTCGCACAAACTCAGATTTGGATTACAATTTTCGTCTTCTTCTTCTTCACGAGAGATCTGAATTCCATTGCTCTCATCTTCAGCAGAGATCGCAAAGATCGTTCATAGTTCACTGTGCTTTTCTTCAGTCGAACTCCGATCATCGCTCATCATCATCATCGTAGAGAGATTTGAAGTTTCCGACGATTAGGTCAATTGTGGAGAGAAAATCTTTTTCTTTTTCATAAGAGTTAGCATCGTTTTGAAAGAAGAACGAAAACTCTTGAATTTTTATTCCTGACAAATTTTTTCCACAAAAAATTAGGTTTTAGGTTTCTGTCGACTGTTCTCGATCATTCTTTGTGATTTTAATACGGAGAATGACCATTCTCCGTATTAAAATGACGGATAATGAACATTCTCCGTGCTAAAACCACGAAGAATAGCCTTATCCATGTCAAAATGACGGAGAATGTCTATTCTCCGTATTAAAACCACGGAGAATGGCTCCATGATAAAATGACTGAGAATGGCCATTCTCCGTCATTTTAACACGGAGAACACGGAGAATGGCCATTCTCCGTGTTAAAATGACGGAGAATGGCTATTCTCCTTGTTAAATTGACGGAGAATGGTCATTCTCTATTATTTTAACATGGAGAATGGCTATTCTTTGTCAATTTAACAAGAAGAA
>JANAVB010016197.1:8935680-9470680 GCA_029216955.1 Iris pallida | reverse complement strand
GGTACTATATAGGGGGGGCATGATCACGTACTCTACTATCAGTTTTTCCATACCCATATTCTAATCATGTGAGAGATACATCAAGATGGTTCTAAGCATGGTAGTAATGGAAAGTACAACATGTGACGTTTTATCTTGCTACCCCAAGGATCAGCATTTAACATGGTTAATACATGTTCTAGCATTAAAAGACAGTAAATGAGTGTGTAGATGTACTTGCCTCTAGCAAAGTAAAACAAGCTGCGATAAAATTGCTATGGATGTCTGGTAACTCGTCACTGTAGCAATAAATACAATAAACTTAGCTTTACACTAAGCTAAAACACTAAGACACTAACTGGTGAAAACACGACTTGTGACTGGGCACCTAGCCAAAATGATGACTTGGCATAGGAGACCAATGTGGGGTGACACACTATGTTAACTATCTTTCTAAGGTCTTTACACTAGTGAGGGATGGGGTTTAACACGACTAAAACTCCAAATAACACAAAAAGCTACAAGTCGTAATTAACCAATAAATAAATCAAAAGATCATTGTGCTCCAATAATTTAGAGATAGACAAAAAGTCTAGTTTTGCATAAAATAAAGTACCAACACGATCCTTGCTAACTATAGAAATTTATTATAATTTTTCTGGAATTTATTAACCAGTACAATTATTTTATAAAAATCAGTTTTCTTAAGTATACAGAAAGTGAGTTTTGGTTTCATATGCCAAACTAGTGGCAAAACAGTAATTTAAATACTACAAAAATTATACTAAATTAGCTAACTTAACAAAGTATCTAAAAACTATTTTTCCATAATTTTAGCAACACTCTAAGTATTTTTAGAAAAACAAAAACAGCAAGGCACACAATAATTAATTATCTGCATATTTTGTCCATGTACATAATTTGAACCAAAGTTCAAATACAGGACCCAAGGCCATGAATCAAGTCCAATATGACTTGTACAGGTCTTGAATGTGTGAAAACACATTTGAGCCCAAATACCCATGCTAGGCTTGGACATCAAATGGTTGCAGTAATTTAAATACACTAAAAATACAAATTGATAAAAGTGCAAAGTAAATATTATTATTTTAATAAGGCAAAATTTTATATAGTAGTTACAAAAGTATGACAACTTTATTTTATAAAGATAACTTACACTAAGTAAAGTAAAACACATATATAAAAGTATATCTACAATATTTATATTTACACATAAATATATAGATATTTATATCAAGGATATATATACATCCATATATTAAAAGTTACATATATATATATATGTAAGGAAAATAATTAATTTATAAAGTATATATAATGTTTATATACAAATATATATATATATATATATATAGAAAACATTTGATAATAAAGTGTATAAATTAATATATATACACACATGATAAATATATACATATATACATATATGTATATATATAAAAATACTAACATATATACATAAAATTACTAATTATAAAATATATATACATATATATAAAATACTGTCAAAACAGTATATACATATATATATACTAATATACATATATATATATATATAAATATATATATATATATATATAACTAAAAGAAAAAGAAAAAGAAAAAAAGAAACAGAAAAAGAAAAAGAAAAGAAGATAGAAAGAGGGGGCTCGAACTCAGCCCAGCAGCGGAGGGGGGGGTTCTAAGCGGGTCGGGCTGACCAGGGGGTCAGCCCATTAGTTCTGTTAGGATTAGGGTTTAGTTTTGTTTTATTTCGTTTAGGTTAGATATTAAATAATAAAAAAAAATATAAATTCCGTCCTGTGTCCAGACAGTTAGGGACACAGGATCAGCGTGTCCGTGCTTTGCACGACACGCACGACACGACTTACGCGTGTCCGAGCTTTGCATTGGGTTCGTCGGGACCAGGCGAGTCCGTGTTTGTGTACACGAGACACGAATCGAAGGGAGGGGGGAGTGACACGTACGTGTCCGATGGGGTGGGCTGCTGTCGAGGAGGCGATCAGGCGGAGGAGGCGTCGTAGAGGCGGCGCTTGGGTGGCGCTGGGTTCGCCTCGTCGAGACGAAGGTGATGGTGGTGGTGGTTGGGGGTGTTAGCCGCTGTGGGGGTGGCGGAGGAGATCGCCGGAGATAGGGTTGCGGCTAGGGTTTCGGGGAGGAAAGGTGGTCGTGGAGGGTGGCGGAGGAGATCTAGGGTTAGGGTTCAGTCGGGGGGGAGAGAGGGGAGTTTTATAGAGGGTTAGGGTCGGTCGGGGGCAGCCGGGTTCGGCGGGAGCAGCGTAAGTCGGTCGTGGGGCAGCGTCGAGTCAGGGGAGAGAGAGGGGGACACGTCGGGGGGGGGGGTTTGGGAAAATTGCAGTAGGGCCCCTAGGAAATAGGTATTTGCAAACAGGTCCAAATAAATGCAAATATAATTTGCATTCCATAATTAAAAACAATTTACTAATTACAATCTAATTTACTAACAATTTTGATAATTGCAAAACTCTATTTAAACAATTCTAATATTACAAAACTACATTAAAACATTTCTAAAAGTTACAAAATGATATTTAAATAATTTAATTAATTTAAAAAAATCAATTAAAACATTTAGAAAATTACAAATCAATATTTTGTATTTTGAAACTTATTTAAAACTCATTTAAAATTCATTTAAAAATTCTAGAAAATTCCTAAAATCATATTAAATTATTTTAAAATCAATAATGACATTTAATAACTAATTAACACTAGTTTAAAAATTTTTGAAAAAAACAGGGGCTTACAAGTCTTCCCTCCTTGAAAAATTTCGTCCTCGAAATTTACAGGGATTGAAGACCCGACAATATTCTAACATAGCAAGCAATGCAACAAATGACTAAGGCTACGATCAAAACTAACCTCCCGAAACCTGTTCCGGCTCCGGCTCAAGGACTAGGCTATAAGTCCTCCCCTAGGGTCCCTTGGCTACTGGGCAGTCCCGAATCTGATGGATGGCAGACCCACAAGCTAAACACTGTCCTAACCTCTTCCTGCAGACGACGAATTCATGCCCTGGTCTTCCGCAGAAAGAACATATGGCTCCCTTCTGCTGCTGCTGCTGTCGGGGTCCCGAGGCTCTAACTGGCGGGGTCTGATGATGTGATGTAGGGGGATGGTAAGTCTGCTGGGGTGGCGTCGGCGCTTTCTGCTGGAAAGCCTGACGCTTGGACGGTCCCTCATGGTGTACAGAAGCCGGCCTCTTGCTAGACAGAAGACGCTCCTCAATGCTCCGGGCTAACTCTAGGCTCTGGTAGTAGTCAGTCGTACCGTTTGCCACTATAAGAATGCCAATGTCCGGAACTAGACCATGGCAAAACCTACGGGTCATCTCTTCTGGATCAGCAACCAGACTAGGAGCAAAACGGCTCAAGCGACTAAACCCTCCCGCGTAGTCATCAACAGAACGGTTCCCCTGCTGGACGTTCTGGAATCGTAGCCCCATGGCTACTCTAGCAGCGGTCGAGAAGAACTTCTTCTTGAACTGGGTCTTGAACTGGTCCCAGGTGGCTCTACCTCTCGCGAACAACGGCTTATTCCTGAACCAGACTCCGGCTAAGTCTATCAGCAGAAATCCTGCTGCCTCGACCTGAAGGTCATCCGGCATCCTAACTCCCAGAAGCTTCCTCTCTACAGAATCTAGCCAGTCATCAGCTACTACTATGCCCTCAGTCCCTGAGAACTCCTTGGGATTCAGACCCATGAAGTCCTTGACCGTCCCCGCTTTCTGCCGTGGCTCTACATATGGTGGGGCTACGGGACGTCCCTCAGAACGCTCCATGCTCTGGCGGAGTAGGGTAGTCTGCTCCTGATGGATTGTTAGGAACCCCTGGATCAGTGTGAGCAGCTGGTTCCCGTCGAGTGTGACGGAAGCCTGGGTGGGTATAGTGATAGGGGGTGGTGGAAGTATCGGGTCCTGCCGGGCCTGGGATGTGGAAGGTGGTATCTGGGTCTGTGGATCTGTAGAGTGGGGGAATGTGGTAGGTGGAGGTGCATCAGTCAACTGGTCGGCTGACTGGATACGGAGGGCCCCATTCTCGGGGGTAACATGCTGGGATGAACGGGTAAGCACCATCTAAATTACACATAAAAAGACTTATAAGGACTTGTTTAAAGTAAGCAATCATATGCAGGAAAATCTAATTATAATAGCAAACATGTGATGTATTTCCTATGTTGCAATCCTAGCATTCCTCTAGGTGTTCTAAGCGTCTTCCCTAATGTTGTCTAATTACCTTAAGTTCCTAATTGCAGGCATGTTTGGTACAATAACGTAACCAAACAGTTTAGTCAGGACCTGCATGGGCCGCCAAAAAAAACATGTCACGACCCGTTACCCAAATTGTTGGGCCGGGCCGAGCCATGTCCAGCCTACGCTTAAGATAAAGCGCAGTAAGCTGTTCTAGAGATAACAAGGTAAGACTAAATGTGCTAACAGTTCTATAAGTGAAGAAGAATCATAAATGCTCCAAACACAAAAGTCGTCGTATATAGTAAAATATCCAAGTACAAGTAAACTGAAATGTAAAACTGGATACATGTCCAGTTACAAAATGGTATAGTCTAATACATGACTACACTAAGTATCCCAAGCAGCTAAGCAAACTAGACGAGTCTCCCCGCAGGAACATCCTCGTATGGCAAAACCGGGTCCTCGGCAGTAACTCCATAATACGAATCACAGAGCAACTCCTCCTCAGTAAGTATACCTACAACGTTATCCTGTCAGGACGGGAGCAAGTACAACCTCTACAACTAAAGTACTGAACATATAATGAAAGAGATGTACAACAAGGATCATGGTGTGATAAGTCTATAAAACAGGAATACTGGGAACATGTCATCATGGTACAACTGGGATCACAGTATCATAGTAACATAGGGAACATGGCATCTATCTCATGTCGTATCACAATCATGTCATCATAATCTATCATGGCAAGGATACATATGTCATAGAGACAGATGTATATGTAATGTTTAAAACTGTAGCAGGTACGTGATCGGTCAATAGGTATACAATGTGCTGTGGCACATAATAAAATGTACTTCCGTACAAGTGATAGGGCGAGAGATGTACATACGCACAAATCTGCCTTGGTAAGTAAGGCCTACGGCGCTGTAACATATAAAATGAAACATTGCTCGGTACTATATAGGGGGGGCATGATCACGTACTCTACTATCAGTTTTCCCATACCCATATTCTAATCATGTGAGAGATACATCAAGATGGTTCTAAGCATGGTAGTAATGGAAAGTACAACATGTGACGTTTTATCTTACTACCCCAAGGATCAGCATTTAACATGGTTAATACATGTTCTAGCATTAAAAGACAGTAAATGAGTGTGTAGATGTACTTGCCTCTAGCAAAGTAAAACAAGCTGCGATAAAATTGCTATGGATGTCTGGTAACTCGTCACTGTAGCAATAAATACAATAAACTTAGCTTTACACTAAGCTAAAACACTAAGACACTAACTGGTGAAAACACGACTTGTGACTGGGCACCTAGCCAAAATGATGAGTTGGCATAGGAGACCAATGTGGGGTGACACACTATGTTAACTATCTTTCTAAGGTCTTTACACTAGTGAGGGATGGGGTTTAACACGACTAAAACTCCAAATAACACAAAAAGCTACAAGTCGTAATTAACCAATAAATAAATCAAAAGATCATTGTGCTCCAACAATTTTAGAGATAGACAAAAAGTCTAGTTTTGCATAAAACAAAGTACCAACACGATCCTTGCTAACTATAGAAATTTATTATAATTTTTCTGGAATTTATTAACCAGTACAATTATTTTATAAAAATCAGTTTTCCTAAGTATACAGAAAGTGAGTTTTGGTTTCATATGCCAAACTAGTGGCAAAACAGTAATTTAAATACTACAAAAATTATACTAAATTAGCTAACTTAACAAAGTATCTAAAAACTATTTTTCCATAATTTTAGCAACACTCTAAGTATTTTTAGAAAAACAAAAACAGCAAGGCACACAATAATTAATTATCTGCGTATTTTGTCCATGTACATAATTTGAACCAAAGTTCAAATACAGGACCCAAGGCCATGAATCAAGTCCAATATGACTTGTACAGGTCTTGAATGTGTGAAAACACATTTGAGCCCAAATACCCATGCTAGGCTTGGACATCAAATGGTTGCAGTAATTTAAATACACTAAAAATACAAATTGATAAAAGTGCAAAGTAAATATTATTATTTTAATAAGGCAAAATTTTACATAGTAGTTACAAAAGTATGACAACTTTATTTTATAAAGATAACTTACACTAAGTAAAGTAAAACACATATATAAAAGTATATCTACAATATTTATATTTACACATAAATATATAGATATTTATATCAAGGATATATATACATCCATATATTAAAAGTTACATATATATATATATGTAAGGAAAATAATTAATTTATAAAGTATATATAATGTTTATATACAAATATATATATATATATATATATAGAAAACATTTGATAATAAAGTGTATAAATTAATATATATACACACATGATAAATATATACATATATACATATATGTATATATATAAAAATACTAACATATATACATAAAATTACTAATTATAAAATATATATACATATATATAAAATACTGTCAAAACAGTATATACATATATATATATACTAATATACATATATATATATATATAAATATATATATATATAACTAAAAGAAAAAGAAAAAGAAAAAAAGAAACAGAAAAAGAAAAAGAAAAGAAGATAGAAAGAGGGGGCTCGAACTCAGCCCAGCAGCGGAGGGGGGGGTTCTAAGCGGGTCGGGCTGACCAGGGGGTCAGCCCATTAGTTCTGTTAGGATTAGGGTTTAGTTTTGTTTTATTTCGTTTAGGTTAGATATTAAATAATAATAAAAAATATAAATTCCGTCCTGTGTCCAGACAGTTAGGGACACAGGATCAGCGTGTCCGTGCTTTGCACGACACGCACGACACGACTTACGCGTGTCCGAGCTTTGCATTGGGTTCGTCGGGACCAGGCGAGTCCGTGTTTGTGTACACGAGACACGAATCGAAGGGAGGGGGGAGTGACACGTACGTGTCCGATGGGGTGGGCTGCTGTCGAGGAGGCGATCAGGCGGAGGAGGCATCGTGGAGGCGGCGCTTGGGTGGCGCTGGGTTCGCCTCGTCGAGACGAAGGTGATGGTGGTGGTGGTTGGGGGTGTTAGTCGCTGTGGGGGTGGCGGAGGAGATCGCCGGAGATAGGGTTGCGGCTAGGGTTTCGGGGAGGAAAGGTGGTCGTGGAGGGTGGCGGAGGAGATCTAGGGTTAGGGTTCAGTCGGGGGGGAGAGAGGGGAGTTTTATAGAGGGTTAGGGTCGGTCGGGGGCAGCCGGGTTCGGCGGGGGCAGCGTAGGTCGGTCGTGGGGCAGCGTCGAGTCAGGGGAGAGAGAGGGGGACACGTCGGGGGGGGGGGGGGGTTTTGGGAAAATTGCAGTAGGGCCCCTAGGAAATAGGTATTTGCAAACAGGTCCAAATAAATGCAAATATAATTTGCATTCCATAATTAAAAACAATTTACTAATTACAATCTAATTTACTAACAATTTTGATAATTGCAAAACTCTATTTAAAACAATTCTAATATTACAAAACTACATTAAAACATTTCTAAAAGTTACAAAATGATATTTAAATAATTTAATTAATTTAAAAAAATCAATTAAAACATTTTAGAAAATTACAAATCAATATTTTGTATTTTGAAACTTATTTAAAACTCATTTAAAATTCATTTAAAAATTCTAGAAAATTCCTAAAATCATATTAAATTATTTTAAAATCAATAATGACATTTAATAACTAATTAACACTAGTTTAAAAATTTTTGAAAAAAAAGGGGCTTACACTGTCGTATGGAACGACTTTTGGAGTGTGGACATAGTCCGTTGGCCTTGTCATCATCGCCGTGCACACGCACCCCGCGCACTCCGCGTGCTCCAGAGCTCCGCTCGGCAGCACACCGTCTTTCGACGACAGTTACTCGTCCACGACGTCGAAGAGACGCCCTCGATGACTAAGGGTGATTTCCTGCCGTCTGCGACTACCGATTCCGTCCAGCCGCCCGTTCTATGCGCACGACGTGCATATTGGCGACGATCGCCGACGCCCTTACGCTCGAGCCTGCGATCGTTTATGGCGGACGTCTTCTCGTCGCCCTCAACAGCGCCGCATGACGGGCCGCATGGTCGGCCTGTCGCTTATACCCGTGGGCGAATGGTGTCGATTCTCCTATCCGTCGCACGGCGACCGTGCACTGAGTTTGCTACACGGACGCCTCATTCTGCCCCACACAGGCTCAGTTCGTAGCCTATATCGTCAGGCCTCCGACGTTGTGGATGCCCCGCATCGCACATGCTAACTCATCATCACCCGTTATATATATATATATATATATATATATATATATATATATATATATATATATATATATATATATATATATATAGACACACAAACACACACACGTCCGAAGGTCTTACCGTAATTAATTTTCCCGTAGAAAATTAAAGTGTCATCCTAGTGGCTCGAACCCACAACGCCTCTTAACCGCTTGAACTAGAACTCCTTTCACCGTAATTAATTTTTCCGTAGAAAATTGAAGTGTCATCCTAGTGGCTCGAACCCACAACTCCTCTTAACCACTTGAACTAGAACTCCTTCTCACACACACACACACACACACACACACACACACACACACACACGGCTCTGCCTCTATTACAGCATCATTAAGGCAAGCTTTATGACTAATATTCTCAAAATACTGAAAGAAATAAATGCATTGACATCTCCTATATTTTATGAGTATTACATAATTAGTATTTTTATTCTAAAAATAATTACACTGCCACCGTCTCCTTTAGTACTTAAAAAAATAGAAGTAGTCACTGGTCAATGTTATAAAATTGTATAGAAAATATAAATTATATGGATGGTGTGTATAATTAATTTCAAAATATGAATAATTTATATAAAAAAACCTAAAACATAAACTTCCCACCACCATACTGCTGGATGCAGCCGGTATACGAATTTATACTGGCCGAACATTTTCATATTTTCTAACTCTAGAACATATATAAATTCTTTACAAATTCGTAATTGTAATTAACTTATAACTAAATGAGAGTCCAACATTAATTTAAACCCAGATTCTTGAAAGAACTTTGCTATGCCTACAACTAAATTCTTACAATCCCCTTCGGACTTGTTTGGTAAATGAATTTGGATTTTAGATTTGGATTTGGAAATCCAAAATTCAAATCCAAATCCAAGTCCAAATCCAACTCCAACCAAACATAGGATTTGGATTTATGATTAATAACTAAATTATAGTCATGATCAATAATTAAGCTATTAATTCATTATGATTAATTATAGTTATTATTAATTATAAAATTAATAATTAACGATTAATAATTAACGATTAGTTATTATTAATTACAGAATTAATAATTAACAATTAGTTAATTTTTAAATAAATAACGATTAATAATTAATAGTTATAAATTATAATTAACGATTAATAATTAATAATTAACGATTAATAATTTTAATTAACGAATAATAATTATAAATTATAATTAATGATTAGTAATTATAAAATTAATAATTAACGCTTAGTTAATTTTTAAATAAATAATGATTAATAAATAACGATTAATAAATAACGATTAATAATTAACGATTAATAATTAATGATTAATAATTAATAATTAATAATTATAAATTTTAATAAATGATTAATAATTAATAATTAACAATTAATAATTTTTAATTAACAATTAATAATTATAAATTATAATTAACGATTAGTAACTAATAATTAATAATTTTTAATAATTAACGATTAGTAATTTTTAAATAAATAACGATTATTATAATTATAAAATTAATAATTAATGATTAATAATTAATAATTAACGATTGGTTAATTTTTAAATAAATATTAGTTAGTTTTTAATTAATTATAAATTCAATATTTTTAAAATAATAATTATAAATTAATATAATGATGATTAGTAAATTATTAATTAAATGATCATAAAATATGATTTTAATCGTGATTAAAATATTATTAATTAATATTATAACAATACTAATAGATTATTAATTATGATTATAATTGGATATTAATTAATAAATTATTAATTAAGATTATGGTTATGATTAATAAAATTATTATAATTATGATTAATAAAGTAATAAATTATTAATTAGTATTATTATAAATTATTAAATAATAAAATTATTAACTTAGAATATAATTATGATAACTAACTGTTAGTTAGTTTTTTTATTAATTAACTAATTGTTAACGAAATTATTAAAGAATAAATATTTTAACAAAATTATTAAAGAATAACTAATTTTTAATTTACTAATTTTTAACAAAATTATTAAAGAATAAATATTTTAATAAAATTATTAAAAAATAACTAATTTTTTTCTCCCGAATCCAAGTTCTGGATTTTGTCATACTTTCCATATCCAAATCCATCTCCAACCAAACATAGGATTCCATGGATTTTCCTCCAAATCTATAAAAATCTAAATCTCACCTCCAATACGGTTTACCAAACAGACCGTGCTATCACCATGTGTCGGATTTCGATTGGATGAGAGAAAAAAGTGGTGGGGTCGGATGGAGCCCATGTAGCAGAGGATAAGGCCTCGTTTGGTTCACGGATTCAAGGAAGTAGGAAAGGAAAGTTATTCCTTTCCTTTGTTTGGTAACCACAAACTTGGGAATCAATTTCCTCACAAGGGGGAAAATTGGAGGGAATATGGTTCCACTCATGACCCATGTGATTGATTTTCCCTCCTCCTTTCCCAACATTTATTACAAAAGTTATGACAAAAGTAACTATGTGTTATTGCTTATTTTACCATTAATGCTATTTTTCATAATGTTATTTTTATTTTATATGTAAGGATATTATTGGAACATTGCTATATTTTTGCTTTCCTTTCCTGCACCAACCAAACAACGGAAAGGAAATGTGACAGGAATCCTACTTTTCCATTCCCATGAAAAATACAAAGGAATGCATTTTCTTTCCGTGAACCAAACGAGGCCTAAGAGTATAGGTGGGATCCGGTGGGACGCATGTATAAAAAAGGCATGGAGAGAGAGATGGTAAAAAAGTTGTAAAAATTTGATTGTAAAATTAGCATTTTCCCTTCTTGAAAAGCTCACTTTTGCAGAAGTGATATTTGCCACATAAAGTTAACTAGAGAAGAAATTCCTAGTCTCAGTACTTGTTTCTGTGTATTACATGACTGATATCTGAACTTTCAACAGTGACTTGACAATGTCTTTAGACATTACCAGTCAATACTAGTTATATTTTTGAGCTTTGCTATGCCTACAACCAAATTTTACAACTCCTCTACAACCGGACACGTGTCGGACTTCGATTGGAGAAGGAGAAAAAATGATGGGGCCGGGTGGAGCCCATGTAGCAGGGGGGTGAGAGTGGTGGTGGGACCCGGTGGGATCCATGTGTAAGGGGTAGGAAAGAATAGTTGTAAGAAGGTTGTAAAAATTTGATAGTAAACTTAGCATTTTTCTATATTTTTAGTCAATACTACTGCTTTCATGAGGGGGGGAGAGAGTTTGGACTGTACTATGGATAGCTTTTGTTGGGACCAAAACATAAATATTAGGGATATTTAGGTTTGGATTTTAAATAAATTCTGAAATTTATATTTAATCTTCATGTTATACATAATTGATATTGAATCTCAAAAATATCAAAAAATATAATTAGTGACACTTTTGGTGACACTTTTAAGACATTATTGACACTTTTGAGACCGAAACATTAATTATGTATAATATGGAGATCCAAACATAAATTTTGAAACTTATTTGAAACCTAAAGTCTAAATATCCTAAATATTAACTACAAACACAAATATTGATTTTTTTTTACTTAGAAAATTCAGTGAGAAAAAATTATAAAAAGATCGTAGTCTAATCCAGAAAATGTCATTTATTAAAGTAAGTGTTATTTATACTTTTTTTTAATGTTTTTAATTTATTAAAAAAAAATTTTCTACTTTGAAAATAATTACATGGACCTCTTCTCTCCTTTATGTTTAAGGATGGCATTTACGTAAAGTATAAAATATAGAGAAAATCTGTATAATAAATATAATTATATAATTATATATAGTTCTTCTAAATTTAGGCAAAAAATAAAGTTATATACCCCATTCAAATATCATAATAATCAAAAAAATTAATATGATCAAACTAATCGATTTCAAATCCAATTTCCACTCGTGCATATTGGCAGCTGCACAAAATTTATAAAAAACTAGTTGAATATATTTTGAACTGTGAGGTATACCGCTGATATATCAGTACTGTTTATAATCGTCAGAAAAAAATTGATGCTGATTTTAAACTGAATCCCATTTATTATTCTTGAATTTTCAAATTTATCCGACACACGAATAATGGTCTCACTCCGGAATAATTTTTACGAAAAATTTCATGAAAAACATAAAATTTTAAAAAAATTACTTAAAAGATACCAAATTTGGGTGAACTGTAGGGAGAGCATCGTCCGCCTTAACATAGGACGTCAAAAAATTAAACGTCCTAATTTACAGCGTCCAAAGAAATTCGGCTAATTAGCTTCGTCCAAGCCCTTAAACAGGGCCGCTTAAAGCACAGTTAGAAGAAAAAAAAAGGATTAAAAAGTGGCAGCACAGTTAGAAGCCAAAAGAAAGAATTAAAAAGTGGCGCCCTAAAGAGGGGGCGTGTAAAATTTTCTGGCGCCCAAATGAAGGACGTCAATTTTTTTTACTTTAATATTTCAGCGACCAAAAGAAGAGCGTAAAATTTTTCCGCTGCCATTGTCCTACGAGTCCGGAAGCTGCCGCGTGGCTGCTCGATACTGTCCCCCGTGTGCCGCGTGGCTGCTTACCCTGCTAAAGGAAATTCTTTGAGAATTGTTAGCATACACTCTCCAACTGCAATATGGAGAGTCATAAATATATACAATTATTTGAGAATTATTATGTTTAGCTCTACAACTAAAATTATGAAAAATTGCTATATCACTAATAAAATTTTGAAATGCATAAGACGAAGAAAATTCTTTTCCAACAAATAACTCAGGGGTGCTACCATCTAAATTATCATCATTATTGTCTAAATAATAGTCTAAATCTTCGACTAAGTCGTCACTATCAACGTCATCAACGTTCTCTTCAACTAAATTTATTTCGTTTGAAGTGCTAGGACCAACATGAAATTTTTGGCTGTTATAAACAGGTTGACTAGTAGAAGTAACATTTCTGCTAATATTCGTTAATGCTTGATTAATATAAATCTTTATACAAGATCAGGGGCGGCCCTGGCCCAGGGCAGGCCGGGCGACGGCCCAGGGCCCCCTGACGAAAGGGGGCACCAATATGGAACTGTCTATAATAGAACTAGTATGTATCATGTGCCTTTTTTCCACAAAAAAAATATTGTGGTGTAGTGGTTATAATGCTAGACTCACATTTAAGAGGTCATTGGTTCAAATCTTAATTATAACAATATTTTTATTTTATTTATACTTTTTTTACATTATGTATGAGAGCCCATTTTGAAAGTTTCGTCTCGAGCCCCCAACAGCTCAGGGCCGGCCCTGTACAAGATGCACCTAAATTTTTCTGAATAACAAAATTCCATGCTTCTTCACTATCTATTAGTAAAAAAAAATATCGGTACAAATATATCTTATTACGAATTCATATGTAATAAAAAACGTTCCATGATAATATTACGTATATTTTCTAAGGAGATATTCGGATAGGTAGAAATTAGATTAGTTGTACATCCTTCATAAGATAGTCCACTAAGTGTACCTCCATGGTAGCAAATCAATGTTAATACTTGATCCATGAATAAAATTTGAAAATTACAACTTCTTTCTGAGGGATTCTTCTTGACAGCTTCACCAGGTGGTGGAGAGGATTCTTCTTGAAAGCTTCACTAGAAGGGAGAAGAAACTTTTTTTCGAGGAGTAACTTCTTCTGAAATTTTTGGAGAAAAGTTGGGATGAATGGAGTTCAGTGAACTTTGAATGGAAAGAATTTGAATAGGATAAAAAATATATATACACAACATACACAAACTAGTCGTTGGAATAGCCGTTGTAAAATAGATACTTAAGACCGTTGTAAAAATTAGCCGTTTAAAAAAAATATTGAAATATACACGCCCAAAAATACGGCATAGGTAAAAAAATGTCCCAAACATGGGCGCCCTTCTCCCTCTCACGCCTTTAAATTGGACGCCATTATTTTCCTTAATCCACTCCCTAACCCTTCCACAATTTAATTTCTAACAGCAAGTAACTCCACTAACTCCCCCCAATTTAGTTCCTAACAGCAAATAACTCCACTAACTCCAGGACATTGACGTCCAACTTTTGGGCACGACTTTACTCAAATTGAAATTTTTGCAAACTTCGTTCCTTTTACAAAGTAAATTAAAAATTTAATTCTTACTATACAATTTTCTGTAATTTTTAAGCAGCGCAGGAACCCAACCCAACAGTTTCTGAGTAGCCAAAAAATAAAGCACTCTTTGGAAGCATGCATGAAACAAACACACAAACCCAACGTATGCGGATCGCAAACTTTGTCTTAGTTGTTTAATGAATCACTCAGCCTGCCTGCAAAAGTGCCTGCTGACAGCAACAAGACTGCACACTGATCCTGGTAAGATTTTGTACTGTGTTCTGAACCCTCTAATCTTCCCTTTTTTTTTTTTAACCTATTAAACTATCATTAAAATTATTAATCTAAACATATTACTGCTTTTTCTAGAGACAATTAATAGATGGCATTCAAAATTTTATCTGTCCAATATTTTAAAAGAAAAAAAAATGTAAAATTTGTTGGATTTGTACGATAATAGTAAAAAAATGATAAAATAAATTTTGGTCTCAAAGATTGTGTAATTTAAAATTATTGTGGAAAAAAATAATGTTAATATAGAATTGAGCTCCAAATTAAAACTTATTATTTTACAAAATAATTTTTAAATTTCGTTTAAAATTTTTCAGGTCCAACCTATATCTCATGTGGATGAATTGGACCTGAAAATTTAGAAATTAAAATCTATAAGCATCTAGAATCTATAAAATGGGTTGGGCTTTACTAAGAGCATCTCCAAACTCATTGTCTTGTTAAGTGTTGTGAGTCTTAGGTGGCTCCTATGTGGCATGAGCCACAAGACAATGTCTTGTTTATGTGGCAAAATTATATCTCAAAAGACAATGAGATAGAAAAACTCTCTCCAATGCAAAAGTATTGAGGAGACGATAAAAATTATTTTTTCCGACTTCCAAGGCAACTTTTAAGATAACTACTCATCTTCTTTCTTTTTTTCTAATATTTTTTATTCATAATTGATGACATGGAAGAGAAGACATTGTCAAGTGCATTGTCTAGAACAAGGCAATCAACTTCACAATGTCTTCTTTAATTTTTGTCACATAAGTTTCACAATTGATTTGACAATTGCATTGGAAAAAAAAATTTGAATAAAATTTTGTCATTTCTATGTGGCAACAACTTTTTTCCAAAGTAACAATAGGGCTGGAGATGCTCTAACGATAAGTAGAGCTAGCCACCCTTCATGTTGTATAAATGTCCTTATGATTCCTTTCTTCCTACACTCTTTCCTTTTTTCTCTTTCACTCTACTACTGAGAGAGAGAGAGAGAGAGAGAGAGAGAGAGAGAGATGATGGGGAGGAAAAGTTGGATAGTTCATGGCCTTGGCCTTCTAATGGTGGAATGTTTCGTGGGTGATTAATCTCTCTCTCTCTCTCTCTCTCTCTCTCTTAAAATGTCTATGTTTTCTTATGATTTATGTGGTCTAAACTTCTGTATATGTTCTCTTCTTCCTTATGTTACACGCATATTCAACAATTAACATGGTTTTTGCACTTGTGAACTTGTTGTGCGCTACAACACATTTGATGTTCTTCTTGTTATAACAGTGTGACGTTGAAAATTGAAAGTGGCTGCCAAGTGTCAACAATAGTAACAGTGTGGTTGTTTGAACATGTTTCTTAACTTTGGAAGATTGACTTTAAGAAGATTTAGTTACTACATTGATAAAGTCACTTGGGTGACATTAGTTGTAGTTTTCAAGTATGAGCTGATTTTCTTTTGCTCTGTTAATTTGTTCTTTTTATTGAGTGATAGATCAAACTCACACTCACGAATCATTATCAATACCATACTGGTATAGAGCAGTACATATTTCAAAGAAAAAAAAAGACAAACTAGATCAAATGTAAAGAAACCCCAGGTGTAGCTAGCTAGGCTAATATGAACATGTCCAAATGAAGGAATTGGTCCAAAGAAGATGGGAGATGTCTCTAATCAAGCTATCGGCAGTTTTAAAGAAATCAAAATATCAAGTAGTGTTAGTCTAAGTGGGGTTGCTGAGTCTAGCTATTAGACTCTTTTTTATGTTGATCAGTCTGCCTTTGTTGGGACAACCGCGGACTGTTATTTCATACCGGCAACTTTTCGGATTAGTCTCAAGTGTTATAGGCATAGAAGTCGAAGAGTATGTACACCAGTCGTTACTTCACACAGTCGCCTTTAGTTCTTGTTCTCAGAAGGTTGGCTAAAAAGCCTAAAAACTCAATTTTTAGCTTGTGTAAGCTAATATTCTAGTAAGCGCATCAACAATATTAAAGACAAAGAAATACTAGTTCCTGGCCCAAATATTAACTACTAGTTCATAGACACTTCTTTTGGTACATGGAATCCATCTCCAACTTCCAATGTGTCATCGATCAGATGAGAGTCACAATTTATAATTTATTCTCACATGACGTCGATCTAAGATATTCTGCACTTGTGGTCTAAAATCCTAACTAGAAAGAAAACGTTCCAAAGCAAGCATTTGATTTGTAATACAGAACGATTAACTAACCAGTCGACTTGATACATTTTGCACGACCAAAATCATGTAGCTAAGAATGCTTTGTTAGTGTGAAGTGTTGCATTAGTGAAGAATGTTCTAACCTCGAGGCTTGCAATATCTCTCATTAAAAATATTTTTCTCTTTCTTTTTGTCTTTTCATCAGTTCTCCGATGTGATCTCGTGGTCCTCTCTCTCGGTTGGTTGTGCATGTTGGAGATTTTGGCACATTAGCCAACGTCTGCTGACGTTAAAGATGGTGATACTGTTCTTTAGGGCAGTGACCATATGCCTCACTGAAAGATTTTTGTTTGTCAATTGCATAGTTTGCAATATCGGTTGATATCGATCCGATCCGACCGATGCCAATACAGTTAATTTGGCATGTCCATTACTGACCGATACCGACATTGAGGTCTCTTTGTCGGTCAATTCGGCAAAGAAATTTGAACAAAAAAGACCAATCAACAAGGATATAAAATTATAGCAAGGTTGTAAAAAAAGAAAGCTTATCTATCGCATGTAAACCAATAGGTAAAGATGACTACTATTTCATTAAATTTTAAAACTACTTAGAAATTAAAAATACTTAAAATTATGCCTAAATGTAAAAAATATATTTTTCTAAAATATTAATAATTATTTGTTTTTTGATACTCTGATGCAAAACGGCCGATACTGCTGATAATGCCTCATAGGTATAGTCCGATACGGATTTCGATACCGATACTGCGAACTTGCCCAATTGTGCAATTTGTAGTTCTTTTTCGAATATAGTGGATTACTGAAATTTTTTCTTGTTAAATTGTAATGTATATAAAAATACTTGTTTTTGGGCTACAAAGATTAGGTCATTTACTCACTCTTCAATGTAAGGATTTGTCTCATATATGGTACTCCTAGTAATAATAGTGTTTGGCTCATATTAGTAGTGATATCGCTCTTCCGGTGGTTGTTACCGGTTAGGGCTTTCCACTTATATTGTTGCGTCATTGTCTTGTATTGTGATCTTTATTTTTTGCAAGAGTCGGTCACCGTATTCGGTGTTGAGGATATTGATTTGTTGCGGGGTGCGTATCTTGGGGGAATAGTTTTTCCTTTTTTTATTCCCAACATTCAACTGTGTGAAGTGTGATTAACTCCAAGAATGTTAAAGGGGGAGGGGGATGTAATCAGTCGTGAACACTTAAAAGTAGATACTTAAATGTTGAGCACCAACTGGCAACGTATTCCTCTCCAATTCTATAGTTCCTGTTACTAGAGTGCATCTTGAGACTCCTTTGTGTATTCTAGACAATATTCAGTTGGATATGTCTAGCCTTTGTTCCAGCGATTAATGAAAGTATTTCAATTTGATATATTTTTTTTAAAATGTTGAGCTTTGCTTGTATGACAGAAACAGTAATCATCATATAAAATTCAGGGGCCACCCCATATATCAATGACTCAACACACCATAATATTTGGATACATGACTAGATATTTCTTAGATCGTCTCTTGTCAATCAAACAAGTCGATGCGATAATGATAACCTCCAACAAATGCTGATACTATCTCGCGTCTACTCTAGCCTGAACAAACGAAGATAGTGTCTCATCAGAATTATTAGACAAATTGATAGGCTCGTGGCGTATAACAGAGTTGCTGAGCTCCAAGCCTTCACCCAGTCCCAATCTTGAATCCAACAGACGGTCATCAACACGGAGGATGACCAACTTGATGGAAACAAATGATTGTGGACTTGCAAATTGTTGTCAAAGAAAAGAAATTAGGTTTTTATTTACTTTATTGATGGCCATGGTTACTAGTTAGCTACTTTTGTATTTATCACTTTTGTAAGTTCTATATCTTGTATGGCCTAGAACCATAGTGAAATATTCCTTTTTAACTCAAGCCTCCACTTTCAACAATTGCTATGTGAATGATAGTGGATCTCTTATTTCATATTTTGAACCCATTGATGAAAAGGAGTAGCTATCGCCAACTCTATTCATGTTGAAGCCATCATGAGAATGGATAGCTAACTTATGCTCTTAAGTTGCTGATGAATGAAACTTCTCCTTGTATCATCTTCTTAACTAAGCATGTGGCTTCTAAATTAGATCCGTTGAACATGGGATTTGAACTTATATATGATCATGGAATTCATAAATTTTTGTTGTCTTTTTAGTTTTTAGTTTTTAATCTCTAAATTTTGTTTATTAGGAAATTTGCAACCTGCTTTCAAGAAGACCTTTATGTTTGCATATATCAAAAATTGAACTATGAGATAATTAGCACTTACAAGTGGAAGTAGGAGAAGAAACATGAGCATTTAGTCTCCTGTAAAAGAACACGAAAAGATCATGTGTCATTTACTTTTCCGAATTTATACGCTGCGGCTCCTTTTGTTCTATTCCTGATTTATAGCTGACAGTTCTTCTTCCTGTACTTCTTAAAACCTCAGTTTCTGCCTTGGGGGCATCAGTACAGCAGAAGGCCGAGTCTGCGACACCGATCCCAACCTACTCCCCTCCCGAAGGCAACACCACATTCATCGAAGGGACTACATGGTGTGTTGCCCTCCCTGGTGTTTCCGAAGCCGATCTCCAGAACGCCCTGGACTGGGCGTGCGGCCTGGGGGCAACCGATTGCTCTTCACTGCAGCCCGGTGCACCATGCTTTGAACCGGACACCCTCCTTTCTCATGCCTCGTACGCATTCAACAACTACTACCAGGTGAACGGGAACTCCGACATAGCCTGCAACTTCGGAGGGACTGCAACCATTACTAAGAAGAATCCAAGTAGCCTTTCTATCTTATTTATCATTTTCATTCCAATGATAGCCTTTTTTTTACGGAATTTGTCCTGTTCTATCTGGTTTCACAGGTTATGGATCCTGCCAGTATCCTTCTTCAGAGTGAGTATTTTTTTTTTCTCCTCTAGTCTGATTCTAGATTGGTAATAATATTTTGAAAATTTATCAATGACTGGGTTTAGTGATCAAGCACATGATTCAAGACCCAGGAAGCACTTGCACTCCAAAAATTGGTGCCGTGTCCGAGTATCTGTATCGTGTTGTATTTGTAATTTGTGCCCATGCTGCAACAGAGTTCAAGACTAATTCTGCAGCAAAAGTTACACTAATTAATCTTGCTATTTCTGGTCGCTTCTTGGTTTTTTTTATCTAATCAATTCATGATGATTTTTATCTTAAAAAAGGGTTAATTGTTCAAATGGTGCCTGAGGAACGTCATGGTCGTCATTTTGGTGATTGAACTTTTTTTGTTGTTAATTTGGTACCTTAACTTTACATTTTGGTTTAAAGAGTGCCTGAACCAATTTCGTTGGTATTTTGGATGTAAATTGTTGAAAATGAACATGTGATGGTCACATGCCTTATTTTTAGGATTATTTTTGTCATGACCAGCCGATACGTCGGCTATAATTGATTGTAGAACGGTCATTTTGTACTCGACAAAAGTTATTTGTTTATAAAGAATTTCTTCGAACACCAATATTCTTAGTCGAAGAATAAAAAACATGACAAAATAACTATGAAAAATAAGGTACGTGATCATCACATGTCCATTTTTATCGATTTTCATCCAAAAATACCAACGGAATTTATTTCAGGTGCTCTTTAAACCAAAATACAAAACTTAGATACTAATTAACCAAAAAAGAAAGTTCGATACAAAAACGACAACCACTACATTCTTTAGGCCCCATATAGGTAATAACTAAAAAAAATATAATGCTTGTGTAAAACTATGATATAGGTGTTTAACTCTTTGTTTTAAGTTTTTCTTTTACTTCTTAGTCTATAGATTTTTATTCTATAGTTTGGCATTTCCGACAATTCTATTTCTCACTATGAATTTGAAGTTGTTCCTAATTGCCAAACTTGCTAGAAATGTTTCCAATTTAGTTTCTAAGTTTAACTTGATCTTTACTAAAACTTTTAGCTAACTTGAACACAAAATACCTGACTTATTTGATCTCTCCAGGCCATCAATAGCTTCCTCAATACTTAATCGAAGGACTTTGGCAATGAAGATATTGGCGAGTTTGATCCTCTTATATGTAAAATTTGCCCTCTGATAAGCTCTCATATGCTGCGGAGGCGAGAACTTCCTTTTTTTGGTTCTCCCATCAGGCAAAGGTACCCGTCGCTCGCCTGGATTTTGCTCCGAAGAACTACTTGTTAATGTTATCGCTACTCAATTACATGTTTATTGTCACATACAAAGAATATTTAGAAAGTTTTTTGTGTGTGTATGGGTCCATCTAACACTTTTACTTGCTAATATTATATTTTGATTAGTGTTATTTTTGTCACATCCAAAGAATATGTAGGAACTTTTCATATTTCCATTATGAACTACAAAAATATTGTTGCCCTTTAGAAGCATATGAGTTGCATGTTGCTGTACCTGATTAGTAAGTGGTCTCTATATTTGGATTATTGCACTGATCAGAACTTGGGGTTGATGCTTCGTACTGCAGCTGAGTCTTCTCATGGCTCTCTGGAACATCTGATGGAGGCAAAATGTTGATTGTTAAAATAAGCCTGTTATCTTGAGTTTCTAAAACTGTTACTGGCTGATTTTTATCAACTGATACTGGTTGAAAATCAATAGCAAGCTGTGTTAGAGGATCAGCACCTGAGTCAGTGCTCTCTGGGATCACTTTTTGTGATATTGTGACAGTTCTACCTTGCCAAATGACTTGATCTGCCCTTCAACATTAATAATTGCAAGTATCAGTTTCTGCTGAGAGTTCTTTTAGAGGGGGTTAGTCAAAATGGATCTTCATAGCATTATGCAGTGTATCTGTAGTTACAGATTCTGCCTCGCCATCCCCTGCCATGGTGATTTTCCACCTTTGCAGTTTTTCTGCTTAATCTCCACGGAATTCTCCACTAATTTTCGCAATTATTTTACTCTCCCCTCACTTACTCCCTCCATGATTCAATGGATTCTTCGTCTTCTTCGACCTACCATGAAGTCCTTTCCAAACTAGGTTCTCTTATTTCTGGCGCGGAGAATCTAAAGCCCAAATTCCCCTTCCAACTGATCCTGCTCTTCAAACCTTTAGTCCAGAAACCTTATCCACCTCAAGTAATCATCTCGACTATTCCTATAAGATCTGGAAGACTAAGAAGAGTATCAAAGTGGCAGAGTACTATGAGGGATCCTTTTCAGCCAAATTTGAATCTCTAGATGTTCTGGAGTATATTGGAAAATAATGGCCCATGTAAAATCAACAAGCATCTCTTACTCTTGAAATAGAGGGATGCTACCCCAATAAAGACCATGTCCTTTCGCTCTTGAACAAGAGACTTGATACATCGATCAGTGTCAATCACTCCATCAAACTTAAAGGTAAGAGACATTACCAAGCAACTGAAGCAGACACTCATGGAAGTTTGAAGACCAACACATCTACAGAAGAGGCCAGCTCCCCATTATCTCCGGCTGCTGGATCAATTACTACTAGTTTGCCATTGAACCTATCGAGAATCCCCATGGCAACCAAAAGTTCAAATTCCATTCCTCCCACTCCGGCGACCCTAAGTCCGATGATCGTCGACGGCGTATCATCGGCACGGGATTCTAAACCTTCCAAGACAGTTACTCCCACTATCCCCGCCAATACTCCAACTACCCAGAAAATGAGACGCACGTTTGAAACCGTTATCAATAACTCTGATCAGTTATTTTCTGAACCAAACATTGTATACGAGGAGGCTGAAAGCCTACCTGTGAAGTCCAATAGTATCTCTATTAGCCTGAACAGCAAACGTCTGCGACAAGCTTCCAGCTCTGACATTGACGAAGATGACAAATTACACCCCACCAAGAAAATCTCCACAAATACTGTAGAGGAACAGGCTGCGGCTGGCCTTCAACAGCCATCTCCGAAATGATACCCTCATGGAATTGTCGGGGGGTGTGAGAAATGATACGACAATTCGATCCTTGTGTTCATTTCTCCGGGCGACGAACCCATGCATTACCTTTCTCTCTGGGACTAGGTGTTTGTCTGCTTTTGCTGCCTCTTTAGCTACCAAACTTGGCTTTGATCACAGTGTCGCTTCATCCTCAATTGGTAGGTCAGGTGGTTTGATGGTCTTATGGAAAAGTCTTCCCTTCAGCTGGATATTATATCAATCTCACCAAACTGCATCAACATCTATCTTCGTCAATCCTGCACCAAAAAGAGGAGCTTCCCCAACAGATATGAAGCAGCTTGGGATCTAGAACCTACCTTCAAGAAGATCATGGAATCCAAATGGAGATCCTTTGCTGACTGTGCATATCTTCAATCTAAGCTCCGTTCCCTTCTCTCTTTCTCAGATCCTGGGGTAAGAAGTTCATTGGTGACTTACCTGGATCCATCAAAAGTAATGAGACCAAGTTATCAAGTCTTCAGCAGCAACCTTGTACTGAGAAGAGACTCCTACAGGAACATCTAACCCAAATTACCATAAATAAACTGTTACATCAACAGGAATTGTTCTGGAAACAGAGGTCCTCTATTTCATGGTTGAAGGAAGGTGATCGTAACACAAAATTTTCCCATTTATCTGCTCTTACCAGGAAAAAAGAAGAAGGAATACCATCTCTACATTGACGAAGCCTGATGGAGACATCACTCACGATCAGGATGACAAAGCCGCTACTATGGTCGAGCATTTCAAACATATATTTGAAGATACTGGTACCAAGGATGTTCCATCCAGTATCACACAGGAACATTAAAAAATTGATTGGGAGGTCAATGAGGACATTAGCAGAACTCCATCGGTTGAAGAAATAAGACAAGTTATTTATGATGTGAACCCCTACAAATCACCGGGACCAAATGGATATCCAGCTTTATTCTACCAAAGACAATGGGATATTGTTGGGAATGAAGTTACGCAATTAATACAGGATTTCTTTACTACAGGTACCATGTCCCCCTCCCTTAATCATACATTCATTGTTCTTGTGCCTAGAACATCCAATCCTGTCAAACCTTCGGAGTTCAGACCCATTTCCCTTTGTAATGTTCTGTATAAAGCTATATCCAAAATCATAGCTGTTGTAATTGAGTGATTTTATTGATTGAGTCTCATAGGCTTTATATAGCCTTTACATGATGGAATATCCAATGGAATATCCTGTGGCATATTCTGGCATCCCAAATATGTCCTTAGGATATTTTCATACTAAATATACCAACACCAAATATGTCCTTAGGATATTCTCATACTAAATATAACATATTTTCATACTAAATATACCAACACTCCCCCTCAAGATGGGCGAAAGATATTCACTAAGCCCATCTTGTCACATCCTCTGATCATGCTCACAGAGCTAAGTCCTTTGGTCAGTCCGTCTGCTACCTGATGCTTTGTTGGAACGTGACCTACCTCCAGTAGTCCATTAACCAACTTCTCTTTGATAAAGAACCTATCGATCTCGATGTGTTTGGTCCTGTCATGCTGTACTGGATTGTTGGCAATAATAATAGCTGACTGGTTATCGCACCACAGCTTCATCTTGGCTCCTTGATCCATCTTCAGCTCCATCAGCATATTCTTCAACCAAAGCAGCTCTGCAACTCCCAAGGCCATAGCTATGTACTCCGCTTCAGCTGTCTATCTAGCTACCACTGGCTGCTTCTTACTCCTCCAAGAGACCAAGTTGCCTCCTAAAAAGACGCAGTATTCCGATGTAGATCTCCTGTCATCAGCACAACTAGCCCAGTCAGAATCACAGTAATCCTCGATGTCCATGTGATTATTCTTTCTGAACATCAGTCCCTTCCCGGGGACACCCTTCAAGTATCTAAGAATCTGGTATATTGCATCCATATGACCCTTTCGAGGGTCATGCATGTAGCGGCTCACCACACTAACTGCAAAGCATATATCTGGACGTGTGTGGCTCAAATAGATCAGCTTGTCCACCAATCTCGGATATCTATTCCGGTCAATTGGTTCTTTGGTTTCAGCATCCAGCTTGAACTTCTGGTCTATCGGTGTCGTAGCTGGTTTGCATCCTATCATCCCTGTTTCCGTGAGTAGGTCTAGTGCGTACTTCCTCTGAGAAAGAACAATTCTCTCTGTATCTCGAGCAATCTCAATCCCAAGGAATTATCGAAGAGGGTCAAGATCCTTCATCTCGAACTCCTTGCCAAGCTTTCCCTTGAGTTGGGCGATCTCCTGCTCGTCATCGCCTGTGATAATCATATCATCCACATACACCGCAAGCATGGTGATGTGGCCTCCACTTCGTCTGAAGAACACAGTATGATCAGCATTGATCTGCTGATATCCCATCCCTATCATTGCTCTCCTGAACCTATCAAACCACGTTCGAGGAGACTGCTTCAGTCCATAGAGGGACTTCTTCAGCCTGCAGATCTTGCCTTCTGTCTGATTGGTGCCGAATCCTGGTGGTATCTCCATGTACACCTCCTCCACTAGATTCCCATGAAGAAATGCATTCTTCACATCCAGTTGGTGTAGCTTCCATCCTCCATTGGCTGCCAGAGAGATCAAGGTCCTGACAGTACTCATCTTCGTCACTGGTGCAAAGGTCTCGTCATAGTCGATGTCGTACGTCTGACTGTATCCTTTTGTCACCAGTCGAGCTTTGTAGCGCTCAACCTGTCTATCTGTGTTCTGTTTCACAGTGAAAACCTACTTGCATCCGACTGCTCTCTTTCCTTCTGGCAGTCTCATCAGCTCCCAAGTTTGGTTTTTCTCCAGAGCTCCCAACTCCTCATGCATCGCTGCTTTCCATTTTGGATCGTTCTTGGCTACCTGCCAATTGTTAGGTATAGTAACACTATCCAATGATGCAATAAAAGCTCCATGAGAAGAAAAGATATGATCATATGAGACAAATTTAGCAAGGTCCCAACCACATCTATCAAGAGGTTTTTCCACATTGCTGCGAGTGGACCTCCATACTGATGATGGTTGGGAAGGAGGAGAAGGAAGGATATCACCTGAAGGGGAAGGTAGTGGTGTAGGTATCTCAGGAGTCAAGATGGGCGCAAGCAAGGGACTTAGCACTGGCACTGTAGGAACTGGTCCTGCAAGTTGCTTCTCTCGCCTGCTGTAGGTAAGTATCTCCCCCTGAGCTGTGGGCCTAACACCTCTTATTTTCTCCCCTGTCCAATTTTTCACCTTCCTGTACCCTATTTGTTCCTCCAAGCCATACTCCAAGATCAGTCGAAATGTTTTCCAACAACTCTCCCTCTCGCCTCATACTTGTAGTATCAGGCAAGATATTTGGGTTTCCCTCCTGACTATAGTATGGCTCATGTTATCTGAAGTGAACATCCATACTTACAAATTTTTTTTTCCACTGGACTCCAGCATACGTTGCCCTTCTGAGTTCCCGAGTAGCCCACAAAGATACACTTGATTGCTCGAGGATTAAGCTTCCCTACCGACGGTCTGTTGTCCTTTACGAACCATACACAGCCAAACACCTTTAGTGGGAGCATCCCACTATTATTTTCCTGCAGCATCTCGCATGGAGACCTCCATCACAACACCTTCGAAGGCATCCTGTTGATCAGTTGAGCTGCTGTCAACACTGCATATCCCCATAGACTCTGTGGGACATTCATGTCTATCATCATACTTCTCGCCACTTCCAAGAGGTGTCTGTTCTTCCTTTCCGCTACTCCGTTCTGTGCTGGTGTATATGCACAGGTGGTCTGATGCTGTATCCCTTGAGCGGACAAGTATTCCGCAAGTGTTTTGTTGGTGTACTCCGTTCCATTGTCAGACCTCAGTAACTTCACCACTGCCTTGTACTGAGTCTAGACATGTTTGTGAAAGTCCCGAAAACAGGAGGGGACCTCACTCTTATTTTTCATCAAATACGTACAGCCAAGTAGTATGAGAAAAATAATCTATGAAGGTAAAAAAAATATTTGTAACCATTCATAGGTGTAGTACAAGGCCCCCAGACATCAGAGTGTACCGCATCAAAAACGGACGAGCTCCTATGACCGCTACTCACATATGAACTCCTAGTAAGTTTGCCTAACTCACAAGCATCACAAACTAGTTTCTCTTTATTAACTTCTTCATAAATTGCAGGATATAATATGCTTAAAATACCAAATGAAGAGTGTCCCAACCTCCTGTGGTGGAGTCGCAATGTATCTTTCGTACTCATCTTCTTCAGTCCTTCCATCCCTGTATTTTCTGCCATAGATACTAATGCTGAATCCAGCCCTTCTCGATCCAGGTACCACAGTCCATTATGCCAAGTGTCAGTCCCAAGTCTTCGTCCCGTTTTTTTCTCCTGGAAGATCACCTTAGGAATATCAAAGCAGACAGTGCATTTTAATTGGAGGATTATAGAACTAATGGACAAAAGACTGTCTGGAAAAGAAGGAGCATGCAAAACATTGGATAATTTTACTGAACCTGTACAATCGACAATACCCTTACCAGCCACTGGCTGGAAAGTACCATCAGCTGTTTGAATGCTGTCCGCTGATGCTAGGTGAGTGTAGGAAGAAAAATCACTAGCATTCCCTGTCACGTGCTGAGATGCACCTGAATTGATAATCCAATCCGACGATCTGAGTGAAGACATAGATGCAAGGGCGAGCGAGTCGTCAGTGCCTTCCGCCGACGGATGAGCATACATGGCAGCGTTGCCTCTGGCGAAGAATGAGGTGGACGTCTTCCCGGTCCCACTCCTCATGTCTCCATCGCTCGACGCTATCTGCCTGCTCCTGAGTACTTCCAACATGTCCTGTAGTGTCTGATTTTCCTCAGTATATGGACCGTCAGCTGTCTGGCCTTCTACTACCAGCTGGTTCGTACGACAACCTCCCCGTCGACCCCTACAACTACGGTCACATCCTCCAAACTGTCCATGTCTTTCGCCTGAATCTCCCTTGGGTGGTTTGGTGCAAGCATACCTCAGATGACCCACCTCCCCGCAGTTGAAGCACTGCCGGGGCTCTCCCTTAGGTCCTGACGGTGCTCTTCGTCCTGTCGAGCCCTCATTCGGCTCTGTCTTCTCTTCCCGGGTTCTCCTTTTCTGTCGTGGTCAACTTAGGTAGGTAGTCGGTCCATCAAGCTTCAGATCGATGGAGGGAAGCTCAAACTTCGGCGAGGTTCGTGTCATGCTCTCACCAGTCGATATCTTCATCAACTTCATCAACGTCGCAACCTCTGTAGGATCCAGCTTCTTGATGATCTCCTCCATCGATGCTTCTCCTCTCCGATCACGTCACGTCCGCTCCACGACTCACGCTCGTCCTCGTCGTCCGATCCTAGATCCGAACATGTCTTTCTCCCATTAGATCTAGGCCCTCGATGTCACATTTGGATTGTTTCCTCATTTCTGTGACGAACAGTGATGTCGGCGGTGGTGACGGTGATGTCGGCGGTGGTGGCGGTGATGCCGGCGGTGGTGACGGCAGCGGCAGTGGTGACAGTAGTGTTGGTGGTGTCGGTAGTGGTGGCGGTGTCGGTGGTGGTGGTGGTGGCGTTGATGACCGCTATGGTTAGGGTTTTGGGGAGGGGGTGACGGCTAGGATTTTTTTGTAGTTCTGATACCATGTTGTAATTGAGTGATTTTATTGATTGAGTCTCATAGGCTTTATATAGCCTTTACATGATGAAATATCAAATGGAATATCATGTGACATATTATGACATCCCAAATATGTCCTCAGGATATTCTCATACTAAATATAACATATTTCTATACTAAATATACCAACACCAAGTATGTACTCAGGATATTCCCATACTAAATATAACATATTCCCATACTAAATATACCAACAATAGCTAATAGGATTCGGCCCCTCCTTCACAAGTTTATCATTCCTTTCCAGAACGTTTTCGTGCCTGGTCGCCATATATGTGAGAATGTGTTGATTGCACATGAATTAATCCACTCTATATCCAAATGTTCTTCATCTAACAGTGCATTTGCACTCGAGCTTAATTTGTCTAAGGCTTATGATAGACAAGCCCTATATTCTGGTATCCAAGTCAAGAAAAATTCTAAAACATATTCCCATTTATTCTTTGCTGTTGACCTCTTCATATTTGGTAGATGCTCTATCAACAATATCCTCCAAACGGAAGCTATCCTCCTTCCAGCTGTGGTCAGGACATGAAATTAATTAATCTTGAGAAATCATCTATATTTTTCTCTAGACAGCTAGATGTGTTCATGCGGCAAATTTACTTGGATATACTGGATCTGAAGATCATGAACCCTTATGACAAGTATTTGGATCACCATCTCCTGCTATCTAAAAAAATGTGTATCCACCTATTCCAAAACTCTTGAAACCAGCTCCTCTAAACTCTCGGGATGGAGAGGGAAGAACTTATCTCACTCGGGTAGAACTGTTTTAATCAAATCCTCCCTTCCAACCCTACCTATATATCATCTCTCGTCCTATCTCATCCCCAAACTTGTTACCCACAAGCTTGCATAACACCAACGACAATTTTGGTGGGAAGATACAGAAGGCAGTAGGAAGTTGCACTTTGCAGAATGGTCTTTGCTCACTGCACCTAAGGCTAGAGGTGGGCAGGGCCGATTTTGAGGGAGTGCAATGAGTGCGACTGCACTAGGCCTCTCGAATTCGTAGGCCTCTAATTTTTTTATATGTATATGTATTATGTATACTAAAGTAACTTATGAATAAATACTTTAAAAAATCCAAAGATTCCAAACTTATGAATAAACAATTTAAAATTGTGAATAAATAATTTAAAAAATGCATATGTACATGTATTATGAGTAATAAACTAACTTATGAATAAATTATTTAAAATTCATTCGCCTCCCAAATTATGTACATAAACTAAACTAATTTATGGACAACCAATTAACTAACGTTTCTACTGTAACATTGTTAGACAACTTCTCTAACTCGAAGCCCACGGGAGATTCCAAGAGAAATCCAAAGATTCCAAACTTTTGAATTTAAAAATCAGAGCAAATCAAATCCCAATAGATCAACGAGTCACAGTCTAAGTCTAGATTATCTCAATCCCATTAAATTCCTATTCGAAATCAATAGTAAATCCTAAAGAATCAATAGAAAATCCTAAGAGGAATATGATTCAAATCAAATCCTATGCATCTCGACAACCTCTGTCTTTGACCCCTTAAAAAAAATTCTCACAGATCCAAACCATCTTGTCCCCTATCCAGGACTCTTTGCCAACATCTCACGAGCACTCAGATCTCCTCCTTGTTCACATCTCGATTGCCAAAGATACCCCATTGATCATCTTTCCATGTCCGACTGTCGACGATTCGACATCAACACCACCGAAGATGCATGTGAGACTTCTGAATTTGTTGTCGAGTCACTTGAAGAATAAATTACTTCTTGTATATAGTAGATCATGTTATTGCGTTACTCAAGAGAAGGTTCGAACAATATCAAAACTATGGAAATACTTTTAATTTTTTGTTCAGTTCAAAAAAATTGAATTAATTAGATATAGATGGTTAATGTTTGTTGTAGTTGTTTAGAAAACACTTTGAGACATGGTGATTCTTCTGATATTGATGGAGATGAATTGTTAGAGGACCTATAAACTTTACGAGATCTACCAAAAGATGTCCAAGCACTAGAGATGTTAAATTTCATGAAGAAAATTAGTTATTTTCATACTGCAAGCATTGCTTATAGATTCTATTGACAATACCAGTGACTGTTGCATCTGTAGAAAGAACTTTTTTTCAAGTTGAAATTATGGAAATCGTACATGCGATCAACCATGTCACATGAAAGATTAAATGGACTAGCTCTAATTTTCATTAAAAATGAGTAATGAAAGGTGTTGGTTATGAATGGTTAATTGATGATTTTGTAGATTGGAATGACAAAAGATCGTTCTTAGGGGCTGTTTGGATAGATGTAACTCTTTGAAAGTGTAAAAGTGGCACTTGCAGCAAGTTGAGTTTCCGTTGACTTGCGGCAAGTGGCACTTTCCAAAATGTGTTTGGATGGAGTAATTTTTGTCTGCTGCAAGTGAAAGAAAAATTGGTTTGGTGTTTGGATGGTTATTGTAAGTGACAAAAAAGTAGTTCGGTTGTTTGGATAGTTGAAAGTGGAAGATTTTTGGATGGTTATTGTAATAAATTAATTAACATAATTAAGTTTTCTAATTATATTAGAATTATTAAATATATAATTTATAATTAAATTATTAAATATATAATTATTAGCATAAAGAAAAAAAAATATAATATATAATATATAATTAAATTAATTAACATAATTAAGTATATATAATATATAATTTATAATTAAATTAATTAACATAATTAAGTATCTATCTCTCATCTCTCTCTCTCTCTCTCTCTCAACTAACGAGAGAAAAAAAAAAAACAAATAAAAGCCCAGCACCTTCTCTCCCCACCTACCCCCAGCTTCATCTCTCCCCCTCTCTCTCTCTCTCCTCCCTCTCAACAGCCTCTCCCCACCTACCCGCCGCCTCCGGCCCTCCTCCCTCCGGCTCCTCCTCCTCTCGCCTCCCTCCTCCTCCTCCTCCTCCTCCTCCTCTCTGCGGCTCCTCCTCCTCCTCCTGTCTCCGGCTCCTCCTCCTCTCGCCTAGGCGGAGCCCCACGGCCCCACGGCCGGCCGAGGCGAAGGCCCACGGCCCCACGGCCGGCCGAGGACAGCCCCAGCAATTTTTTTTTATTTTTTGGTGATGTTTTTTTTTTTGTTATGTTTTTTTTTTTTTGGGTGAAGCTCACGGCAGTCCCGTCCCAGCAGATCCGGCCACTTTCACCACACTTCCTTCACAAAAGTGAAGGAGGTGGAAAGGGAAAAAATTGGGGGGGACAGGAAACTGCACCATGTCGGGATGGGACACCTCCTGCGCCCACCTCCTTCGAACCAAACAGCGGAGGTCGACGAAAGTCGGTTGAGTTTCCGCAGAAACTCAAAAAATCTGCCCACCTCCTTCGAACCAAACAGCCCCTTAATGTGAAGATGACAAAAGATACTCTTGTTTTTTTTAGTTTACTTTATCTCCTTTAGTCAACTATTATTTCGATTAAAAGATATTGTAGTCAAATGATTTTCCTCAATTGACATTAATTTTGAATAATTTAATTTCTGAATATTTTTAATTAGATTTATTTTATATGGGAATAGACCTCCATTTATTTTTCGCACTGGGTCCAATCGTCCTTGATGAATTTTAGCTCCGGCCCTGGAGGTGGGTTGGGCATTCGTAATCCTGCGATCACCAATGAGGCACTGGTGACAAAACTGACATGAAGATTTCTTACAAGTCCAGATGTTGAGTGGGTTCCGTTGCTCAAAGATAAATACTTCAAGTATGGTAACTTCTGGACAGCTAATACCCACCGCTAGCTCTTCATCTTGCTCATGGTCTAGTATTCTCCATAGCATAGCTAATCTTGTCAACAATATTTTTTGGTCTGTTGGTGATGGTTCAAGGATGAATATCTGGCCGATCCTTGGGTCCCTACTACCTAATTACGAGTTGTATGGCAATCAAGGTGTTAGCAACCAAGTACAAATGGTTATAGTGAGCTTATTTTGCAGGATTCCTGCAATTGGAATCTCTCTCTTATCTACCTCGTTTTCCCACCAAATAAGCCTTAGCTATCATCAATTTACCTCTAGCTACCTCTACCACTACAGACAAACTGACAGACGGCCAATGGAGTTTTGAGTGCTAAATCTTTCTATAGGCTCATCCACGGCAAATCTTCGATGGGGGCAATCCTGGAATCGAGTTCCTCATACTGGTTTTAAAGATTGGTCTAAACTCTGGTCTCTATACCACATATATCCTCGGGTACTTATGTTCATATGGAGAGCTCTCGTGGATTCTTTATCAACTGGAACCAACATTCATAAACACTTACAACACACCAGCCCAGTGTACATTATATGCCAGGTATATTTTGAAACTCTGGATTATCTTCTCTTACACTGCCCTCTCACAGGTCCTGTTTGGCAAAGTATCCCTTGTTGGAGTTTTTTCTTATGCTCATGGAGCTGTTCCTCCTTGCGACCTAGAAAGATAGTCCAACATTAGAAAACATTCCAAGTGAGTATCGCAATATAATATCATGCTTGGTGTTGAGAGATGCACATGGGATGGTGGCCCAAGTGGTGGGTACCATGTGGTGGGATGTTTTCCTAGTAGAATTAAGTTTAAACTCCTCAAGAAAATATTTATGCTTTCTGTCACACTCTTGAAAAAAAATTTCTTTGGAGCTAAGTCCCAAAGGGCTTAGCGATTAGGGTTCAGACTCAAGCTCGGACTCGGACTCGGGCTGAAGGGCACAAAGTAGCGTTTTGATGACACACTTTGCACTTTGCACTTTGCATTTAGCACGTCAATGTCGTCACATTGCGCTTGTGCGCATTTGTTGTGCACGTGCGCGAGCTTTATCTACGAGGTGCATGTGCGGGCGCTGAGCGGCTATGCGTGTTTGCGCGTATATGCTGCTGCACTATTGTGCGTAAGTGTGCATGAGTTATTGCGCTGCTGGGCCTATGCGCGCATATGCACAAACAGCGCTGGCACATGACTCTGCTGATTGCGGAATTTGGAATATCAATCTTTCTTTTAAGAGTTGGTACTTTAGTCCTACATCGACTAGGAGTGGAGATGGGATTTCCACCATTCTCTATAAAAAGAGTCCTCATGCCTCCTTTTGGATATATACAAAAAATGAAATTAAAGGAGTCCAAAGAGTCCGTTCGAGTCACACACAAAGATGACTACGAGCGTTCTAGAATTTCTCTTGTGAACTTGTTGGTTTCAGGAAACGGATCGTGTAAGGGCAAATCTTGCTTTGAGCAATGGTAATCTTTATCCAGTAAGAGTAATAATTTTTTGATCTATCTTCTTCTCCTTCATCCTTCTACTTGTAAACGTTATTTCTCAATTGCAACAACGTTTGCAAGGAAGAAGGGGTTTTATTTTGTAATACGTCATATCTCAATTGCAACAACATTTGCAAGGAAGAGCAGTATTGATATTCAACTAGTTGTAATCTGATAGTATTTCGTTGGAATCAAGTAATTCAGAGGGAAACACATCTGCGTGAACTTCTGATATCGACTACAACTTCATGATTAAATAGAGAGTGGATCTCCTGGGAGGTCTTGCATGAATATCTGTTATTGGCCCCTGTTCCACCATCTTTGATCTACCTCGGAAATAACATCCCTTATATCAACCGGTATCTGCAAGGAGATTCAAGTTTCAGTAGCTTCATCACTGCAATACTTAGAGATGGTGATCAAGATACTATCAACTCATGTTTATATCTACTATGGTCTATATGGAAGGCTCGCAATGAGTATCTTTCACCAAAAACCTACCAACAGTTAGCACCATCAAAGATTCCCAATGAATTATGAATGTAATCCAAGGAGCTAAGGTCAATGAAGCAAATTCAGCCTACACACATCAGAGTAATCAATCAGAAGATAAGTGGCACCCACCTCAAAACTATTACAAAATTAACTTTGGTGGGGCTTTTCTTGATAATGTGATGGCTGGAGCTGCAATACTGAGAGATGCTGGTGGCCAATTTCTTGGAGCTTCATCCACATGCCAGATGGAAGGATCCCCGTTAAAGGCAGAACGTCTTGAGCTCTCATTAGCTCTCAATCTGTGCAGAAGGAAGAAGATCAAGGAAGTTATCATTGAGAGCGACTGCAAGGTGCTGATAGATTCTGTCACACACATCAATCTGGCTATCCTCTGGAGAGTGCGACATGTGATAAAAGAGAGCAGGGCATCTCTCAAGCAAAATAATGGAATCTCTTAGTTATGTTTCAAGGAATACTAGTAAGGTGGCTCATGCTCTGGCTGCAGAATCTCTACTACAAAAATAGTTTTCTTCCATTTGTTCACATGAAGAACAACCTCTATCTATGTATAATAGCTCATCTCTGTAATGCTATGAGATATTCAAGCACCGTGTTTTAATGAAGTGATGTTCATTTGGCAGGAAAAAAATATTATGCAGTGTGACTTTTTGTCACGACCCGCACCCTAGAGTAAGAGCACGAGAAGTGGTTACGTCCAGCCTACGCCGCAGTGTCGGCGGTAGAATGCTGTCCTAGGTCAATCATCTAACAATATATAAGGTACCTGTATAGTATATACACTCCGAATGGAGGTGATATAGCAGAATACAGTCTCAATCACATCTAATACAGAATGATAAGATAGATAGATAGATATGAACTGAAATAAATCCACAGAGATACAACCGGATAGAAGTCTAAGTGTCTATGATATCACAAATCCAGAATATCCCAAATATCAAATACAGTAATCCTGAATGTAATATAAGAAAAGACATCCTAGTCTAAAGGAATGTCGTCCACTGCTAAGGGGTCCTGCTGCTGATCCGGGTCACAACAGTCCTCTAGGGTAGTCCCATAATAGGTGGGACATCACGCCTCGTCCTCATCCTCTGTAATATTTCAACAGGTCCAGTCAGGACAGGAGCGAGCACAATACATCCCAACAAATCATAACAGGATAGGAAATATAATCATGCCAGAGAGTAAGATACATGAAACTGAAGAACATCATAATGTAAAAGAGAGACTGTAAGTAAAATCTACAATATATATAAGAGAGGTAAATAGTGCTAGTGATTCAGAGTAAATATCTATAATATATCTACAATATATATATAAGAGAGGTAAATAGTACTAGTGATTCAGAGTACAAGATGAACAAGTGAACAGCTGGAGGGTGATTCATGACTACACTAAAGAGGTGATTCACGACTATTCTACTTTGGAATTATTCACATGCTCAGTTTCTACTCCCCCATCCCCAATCAATACACAAGGATCCAGTCAAGTTACGTTAAGATTCATGACTATACTACTTTGCCCATAAAAGGGTAATTCAAGAGTAATTCATGAATAGATTCGTGAAGGCTCTGTGATTCATGAGAGTACATGAATCACAAGCTGATACATGAAGATTCATGATAATAGAAGCATGAGATACATGATGTAAGTGAAACACACGAGACAAGAGTATCTGATGCTCCCGAGGGGGATAACATCTCATGAAGGGATCCATATAGTACTAATCCGTGTTACCAACGTTTCAGCATCAAGTAAAATAATCTAAAGCAGAAAATATAATCATAAACAAGATATGAAATGATCAGATAATGTACTTGCCTGGTATCCTGAATATCTGAAGAGAATATACTGTCCGAGGAGTGGTGTCTATCTCCTATAGAACAGTACAAGTCACTACATATCTAAAATAATAAAATAGACTACTACAATGTATCTACATGATGTTTGGGGTCAATCTAGGCTAAAGTCAACCTTTGGTCAACTCTAGCCAACTCTAACAGTCAAACTAGGTCAACTCTAGTCTAGTTAGGTCAAACAAGGTCAAACAAGGTTAAACTAGTCTAGGTTGGTCTAACCTAGGCTTAACAAGTCAATCTAGGTCTCTAACCAATTAGCCTAGCAAGCACACACCAATCAAGTCACACAAGTTTATATAACCCAACTCATGTGTATATATCCATATGCCATAGGCTATTTCACCAAGGCCATGAGCCATATACACATATAGGTCACACATATATCAATTACCATATATACATACCAATTTCCCACATGTCTATATACATACTATTTATATAGGCAAAAGTAATATTTATGTTACATTATATTATCACATTAGTATATATATATTACACTCACATATATATATATATATATATATATATATATATATAGGGTAGTTATATAGGTACTAGATTACATATTCATATTTACATGTAGAAATAGACACGTGTGTTTGTCATGTGGTACATGTGTCCTGTGTGGGTTTGTGTGTGTAGATAGATGAGTGAGTGTGTGTAGGAATGTAGTGTCACAGGAATAGCTAATAGGAAAACAGGTTTCAGTTTTTAGGTAATGTGTGTGTGGATGTGTGTTAATGCTATGTATCAATGTGTGTGTAATAGGCTATGTGTCTCAGGTCTTAACAGTGGAATGTGGGCATAACACTATGTTCTCAGAAATTCAGCACATCCTATAGTGTATTAGTGTGCCTGTGTGTGTGTTACATATGAAAATGCATAGAAAAATAGTGGGTTATACAATGTATAAACTGACAGAAAACATAGAGTGAAGTGTGTGTGTAACATAGAGGAATCAACACAATAACAGTTCAATTCCAACCAATGCAAATTCGAAACCAATCCCTACCACAAATCATAATCCTATTGAACTTAAACTTCAGCAAAAGATAGGAAGGTCACATGGTAATTTGAATCAAATTAGGAAAATACCATAGCTTCAGTAAAATGACAGTTGACAGCTACACATTAGCTAAATCCCATTCGAAAACCCAATTCCAACCCAAATCACAAACCCAGCATGATCATCATTAATTACATATGTAGGTGAACCTAACTAAATCATTTAACATCATTAAAACAGATAATTATGCAATTTAAAACCTAGAAAATCAACTCAGTGAAGTGTATCAGTCGGGTATCGGGATTTTGGAAATTTCATGATTTCGAATTCAAATAACATAGTAAAATGCCAAGTAATGGTTGGTAAACATTGACACATGTGAGAGAGTGTTAGGAAGTGTCTTCGTGTCCAAGAACTGGACACGAATCGAGTCCAAACACCCACACGACACACAGACTGAAAACAGTGCACTGCTGCGTCGTGCACGCGTTCACAGAGGTCGTGGACACGACACACGACACACGACACGTGGCCACGTGGTCATATCAACGTGTAGCCCACGTGTCAGGCTACACATTAGACACCCTGTGAGGTGTCCACATCGTGTCCACAGCGGACACGAGCGAGTGTTTGTGCGCGTGTCTGCTGTCAGTGCACGATAGCGCGTGTGCAGTACGGGCAGGATTGCACCGCGTGTCGTGCATCATATGCTCCCAAATTTTGGGAGCATGACGACAGACAGTGCCCCCTCCTCCCCACAAAATTTTGTGTCCTCACGTGTCCTATACAGTTAGTTCTAGGGCCCGATAGGCAGGACACTGAACCGAGTCTCGTGCAGCGTGTCCAACACAAAAATCTGACACAAAACGACACGAAATTAAATTCAGTCTTCACAAAAATTCACATACACATATAGATCTAGGGATCTATGTAATTAGTTTTACAAAACACAAAAATAAATTCCTAAGAGGCATTTTAACAAACACCTAACAATACACCATGATACGTGTACGATACGGACACCAAATGGACACGAAATTAGCCTAAATTTCAGGAACAGCTAGGGGACTCCTAGATCTAGCCCTAAATGCAAAGAAACCAGGAAAAAGAATGGGTTTGAGTGGTTTACCTAATGAGTGTCAAACTCAAAAAAAGTCCCAAATGGAAGGAATCCAAATAGCAACTCCCAAGCTCCAAATTGCACAAAAACTGAGAGGAATCTCCAAAAACAGTAAATAAATAATAATTAGATCCTAATGCAAAAGACTAGTGTCAAAAAGGATTTGAAATAAATTTGTTAGGATTTTAGAAAAGTGGGGATTTACATTTCCTTCAAAAATCTAGATTGAGCACAAAAGAGGCAAGAACAAGTGGAGGAGGCATTAAATAGGTAGGAAACCCTAGGTAGCCGGCCATGAGTGGGTTGGTTGGGGTTTGGGCTTAGGTCATGGGCCTATGGCTTAATTACATAAGTCATTGAATGGAAAATTACAAGTCATTGAGTTAAGTCATAAGTCATGAAACTATTTCACTTAATCTTAATCCTTCTATTTAAAACTAGTTTCTAATGACTAAAATAGGTTAACTTAAGTTAGACTAGGGTCACCATAGCTAGGGTTAGCTTCTAGGCTAGTCTACAAGTCTCAATAAGTCAAAGTCAAAGATAGAAATCTCTAATTCAATAAATTAATTAAAAATTCAAAATTTCACCAAATGACCAAAATACCCTCAAGCTAAAATGTGGTAGTGACAAATCTACCCTCCTTCAAATAATTTTGTCCTCAAAATTAAAAGACGAAACTAAACTGATGAGAATGATAGACAATCATACCTCAAGGTCCAAAAAGATATGGGTATCGCTCGCGCATCTCATCCTTCCGCTCCCAGGTAGACCCTCCTGGAGGATGATGCCTCCATGCAACACAAACCAAGGGTATCACCTAGTTTCTCAGTACCTTCTCTCGGCGATCCAGAATCTCCACTGGCTGCTCTGGATAACTGAGAGTAGGTCCCACCTCAATCTCCGAATGGTCAAGTACATGGATAGGGTCAGCCACATATCGTCTCAACTGTGATACGTGGAATACGTTGTGGACACCCACTAGTGTAGGTGGCAAGTCTAGCCTGTATGCCACGTCACCTACTCTTCCGCTGATCACGAAAGGTCCGATGAAGCGCGGGCTAAGCTTCCCACCTCCACCAAAATGTATGGTACCACGAGTCGGAGATATCCTCAAAAAACCATGTTTTCGACCTAACACAAACAAGGTCTCAAGTTACTAAATAATCAAACATGATCAACAAAGACAACAACAACCTACTTCTCATCCTATCTCCAGTCAAACTAAGTCAAACATAGTCAATGGTCAACTATTGGTCATCAACTAGTCAATTTGTCAACATCCAAGTACTTGGTCAACAATTGGTCAACTTCTTAGGATTTTTCCTATGCTAGCTATCTAGGTGTTGGCAACTAGAATTAGCAAAAGGAAAAATCCTATAATAGACTAACTCTTAACTTCCTAATCCTATCAAGTCACCCATAACTAAATACCTATAAGCTAAGCACACAAATCCAATACCACATATACATAAGCTCAAGAACAACAACCCATCACATATATCCTAAGTATATATATATATATAAATATATATATATATATATATATATATATATATATATATATATATATATATATATATATATATAACTGATCATCAAGGGGTTAAAGTAAACTAAACTTATAAGGGACTTTACAAATGCTTGGAAATTAGGCTAAGGATGAATGGTCTGAATCATCAATGTAGGCAAAAGGGAATGATGCTAAGGAGACTGAAATTATAAGCAAAAGTACAGGACATTAGGGTCCACTTGTAAAGTTAAAGTGAAAGGAACCTACAAGGTAACTAAAATATGCCTTTAGATCAAACCTGACCTCTCCTCTCTATCTGGACTGAACACCTACTAAACTACATGCAAGACAGTGGTCTAAAAGAAATGAACCAAACTGGTGTGCAGGGAATGCAATAGGCAGTATACTGCAAATGAGTGCAGGCCACATACCAATCAAAATATATTACATATATATACAAGCTATATATATATATATTATATATATATTATATATATATATATATATATATATATATATATATATATATATATATATAATATATAAAAAAAATAAAATAAAAAATATATATATATATATCATCACCTAAACTCTACTCAAAGTCTAATAACACACACTCCCTATCACATGCCTATCACTCCAATGAAGGGGTCAGATACTGTAGGGTGTGTTGGGACAGAACAGTGGTGTAGCATAGCTGCACAAGAAGATGCAGAACAACCATATGTAGGACAATGATAGGTAGGACACATACATATGAAAAATGAACTAATGCTCAGGTAGAGGCTTTTGGAAGACTGAACCATCGATGAAAGGGAAGGTTTGGACATGTATCTGGACAGATGGGCTAAACAGGTATCATCTGTATCTAATACAATGAAAGAGGAACAGAACAAATGATCAAGGGAGAACTCTTATTAACAACCCACGTTATATCCCCAATGTATACAACTTTCCTAAATGGACTGAACAAACATGCCCAAGAAAAAGTTTAAACTCCACTGTAGGGCAGGTACTGCAGGTTATAATGAAGGGTATTGCAAGGTTATCAAGTAGAGTAAGATGCTAGAGATGTAGTATGTCACCATGTACAGAAAGTAAGGATGAGTGTAGACCTCTAATATGCATGATACTAACTCTCCAGATATGCAGAATATGATAAGGGGTTGATGGTCATATTGGTGAGTCAATAATTGGGTTCTAAACAATGGTCCAGTGAAATCTATGATGCAATATGGTAGGTAATGAAATGCTGAGTACAGTGAACAATTTGTACAAGTCTGAACCAAGGGGACAGGGTATCTAGTGAAGGGTCTGCACACTTCCTATAAAGGTTAATCAAAATGACTGAACTCAACACAAAGGGAACTCAACTAACATAGAAAACTGGACCAATTACAGACTAAATAACATGTCAATACCCTATACAACAATGACCTATAGATACCAACCAAACCCATATCCCATATGCCAATATCATCTGTAACCTATCTATATATATAGACCTCTCAATCTTAGGTGAAACTACAACTACACTCAAGGACAGGCTCTGGTCATGGGTGTCCTACTGGAAATGATAAGGGAAAAATAATAATAAGTCATCAAGGCTGTAAGACATACTAACATCCTATATGAAAATTGGTTGGTATTATAAATAACAGGAGAATCATCTACAATGGGTTATTATTCTAATACCAATGCTAACTATCATCTCTAGGGTATAGACACCCTATAAGTCATCATATCATCAGACTATGAAAGAACTACATATGGATAAGCTCTACAAAACTAAAATATTCATACTCCTAAGTTATTTGATGATAGAATACAATTTTATAACAACAGAAGGGTATGATAGAGATGATATGTTTAAAAACCTTCTCAAGATACAATCTGATAATCATAAGCATCTGTCCAAAATTATGTTACTCAGAGTCCTCGCCGTGCCAGTAAGCAAGGCTGCGATAAACGATAGATTCCATAACTAGAGTATGCACCTTTACAATCATGTCGTCTGAAAATCTCACTATGCCGACTAGTATAGCTGCGAGAAATTCCAAATCTCATAACCAAGATACGTACATCCGAAGTCAGGTCTCTATGTTTCCGCCACGCTAGCTAATATGGCTGCGATAAACTATAGGTTCCCCAATCAAGTAGATATTTTACCATTCCTGTTATTCCCGTCAACATATGTTATCAGAAAATATCATAACTCAGGCCATAAAACTCATCTTGATAGGAAAATCAAAACCAACAACGATCCATCAAAATCAAATTCAATAATCAAGGAGTGAGAGCGAACAAACAAGGGAAATGATTTCAAATTAAAGTTTAAATATGATTCACAAGGGTCGTCCCAGGAATCTCCCAAGGAATCCTAACTGTGATTGAGTACCTTCAAAAATATATCCTAATCCTACTACAGGCTGTAGTGATACTCTAGTTCGAATACCACTACATAAACTCGACCTGCATGGGCCACCACTAAAAATGTGTCACGACCTGCACCCTAGAGTAAGGGCACGAAAAGTGGTTACGTCCAGCCTACGCCGCAGTGTCGGCGGTAGAACGCTGTCCTAGGTCAATCATCTAACAATATATAAGGTACATGTACAGTATATACACTCCGAATGGACGTGACATAGCTGAATACAGTCTCAATCGCATCTAAGGCAGAATGATAAGATAGATAGATAGATATTAACTGAAATAAATTCACAGAGATACAACCAGATAGAAGTCTAAGTGTCTATGATATCACAAATCCAGAATATCCCAAATATCAAATACAGTAATCCTGAATGTAATATAAGGAAAGACATCCTAGTCTAATGGAGTGTCGTCCACTGCTAAGGGGTCCTGCTGCTGATTCGGGTCACAACAGTCCTCTAGGTTAATCCCATAATAGGTAGGACAGCACGTCTCGTCCTCATCCTCTGTAATATTTCAACAGGTCCAGTCAGGACAGGAGCGATCATAATACATCTCAACAAATCATAATAGGATAGGAAATATAATCATGCTAGAGAGTAAGATACATGAAACTGAAGCACAACATAATGTAAAAGAGAGACTGTAAGTAAATATCTACAATATATATAAGAGAGCTAAACAGTACTAGTGATTTAGAGTACAAGATGAACATGTGAACAGCTGGAGGGTGATTCACGACTATACTAAAGAGGTGATTCATGACTATCCTACTTTGGAATTATTCACATGCTCAGTTTCTACTCCCCCATCCCCAATCAATACATAAGGATCCAGTCAAGTTATGTTAAGATTCATGACTATACTACTTTGCCCATAAAAGGTGATTCAAGAGTGATTCATGAATAGATTCGTGAAGGCTCTGTGATTCACGAGAGTACAGGAATCACAAGCTGATACATGAAGATTCATGATAATAGAAGCATGAGATACATGATGTAAGTAAAACACACGAGACAAGAGTATCTGATGCTCCCGAGGGGGATAACATCTCATGAAGAGATCCATATAGTACTAATCCGTGTTACCAACGTGTCAGCATCAAGTAAAATAATCTAAAACAGGAAATATAATCCTAAACAAGATATGAAATAATCAGAAAATGTACTCGCCTGGTATCCTGATTATCTGAAGAGAATATACTGTCCGAGGAGTGGTGTCTGTCTCCTATAGAACAGTACAAGTCACTACATGTCGAAAATAATAAAATAGAATGCTACAATGTATCTACATGATGTTTGGGGTCAATCTAGGCTAAAGTCAACCTTTGGTCAACTCTAGTCAACTCTAACAGTCAAACTAGGTCAACTCTAGTCTAGTTAGGTCAAACAAGGTTAAACTAGTCTAGGTTGGTCTAACCAAGGCTTAACAAGTCAATCTAAGTCTTTAACCAATTAGCCTAGCAAGCACACACCATTCAAGTCACACAAGTTTACATAACCCAACTCATGTGTATATATTCCATATGCCATAGGCTATTTCACCTAGGCCATGAGCCATATACACATATAGGCCACACATATATCGATTACCATATATACATACCAATTTCCCACATGTCTATATACATACTATTTATATAGGCAAAAGTAATATTTATGTTACATTACATTATCACATTAGTATATATATTACACTCACATTTATATATATATGTAAATATACATATAGGGTAGCTATATAGGTACTAGATTACATATTCATATTTACATGTAGAGATAGACATTTGTGTGTGTGTCATGTAGTACATGTGTCCTGTGTGGGTTTGTGTGTGTAGATAGATGAGTGAGTGTGTGTGTAGGAATGTAGTGTGACAGGAATAACTAATAGGAAAATAGGTTTCAGTTTTTAGATAATGTGTGTGTGGATGTGTGTAAATGCTATGTATCAATGTGTGTGTAATAGGCTATGTGTCTCAGGTCTTAACAGTGGAATGTGGGCAGAACACTATGTCCTCAGAAATTCAGCACATCCTATAGTGTATTAGTGTGACTGTGTGTGTGTAACGCCCCAAAACTAGAATATTGGAGAGCGGGGGCATACATAGCCAGCTACGTATATTGAAATGGAATCCACCTCGCTATACGGTCACGACTGTCTAGATACATGAGGGTTTAACTACAAGCCATCAGTCTCTTATGGTCATGAACAAGCCTATTGTCTCAATCTTATACAAGGAATAGCAGTTACAAGATGTTAGAGCATCAAATATACAATAGTAAGGCGTACCATACATTACATATTTGGATGATCATAAAGCTAGTCGTACAAAATATGAAGACTAGCAAGAGTTTCAGTCATACATGATCAACACTAGGATTTGTTAATCATGCTACAGCCCGTAGGCAGACAGTAGGTAAAGTGCAATCGAGCTAACACGTGTTCGTCGGCTAAACGTCTCAAAAGAATATTTTTACAATAGAGTGGGAGAGCAAAATAAAACCCACTCGTTGTCAGGGTTACGTCTGGTGGTCACCATCTGGCTGGAAGGTAGGGAGATCCTCTGGAGCTGTTCCGGTATCTGGCCACGCAAAACCAGCTGGGTCAGATCCCAGAAAGAGCAAGTGCCACATAGGAAGCTTCACTTAAGAACTAAAACCATCAATTAGCATAAAACATAATAACATATTGAAACTGGAGATAAGGAAAAAATTACGAGGATATACGATGCGATAACCATGGGACTATTCAGATAGCCAGGTTATAACCCTTAAACCAAACAAGGACTGGGGTTGTAATCCTTCATCTGAACGGAACTTGGTTTTCCACCATTTATCGATAAAATAAAGCACAAGCAATCAGGTCATTACAATCTTGTACATGATCAGGACAAGACTAGACTGGGTTAGACTCCATCCAATCAATCACGGCCACGCAATGAGTACGGCTTGATACTTTAACTAACTAGGGTTATCACATGCCTAGTTACTAGCAAGATACAATAAGATATTCCAACAGCCACAAGCCCTACAGACCATCCAGGTTATCCAGGTCGAATATCCGTTCATAAAGGGTGCAACACATGATAGTGTGTTGGAAATGTGCCATACTCGTCGGCAGGCTACAAGTCCACTTACCCGCCCAGATAACGGGATTGCCTGTAGCTGGGAAATCTCTTCATGACTACTGGGTTATTCTAGTTATTAGCCTTAGTCAATTTCAGTAGGTACCCCTGACCGTGGTACTCAGGGGTCCCTGCCCTAGACATGATGCGAGACAGTATTGGTTCATTTGTACAAACACAATCGTCCATGGTGTCCAGGCCATTCATTCTTGTCAGGTCTTGCTAGCCGTCGTAACAGCATTCAATAGTTCCTATCAGGCTTGCTTGTCATGTCTTGTCATGTCATGTCATGTTATGTCAAGTCAATTCACTTGTTATACCGTACCATGTACAATTATCAGTCCAGTCATGTCAATCAATTCGTGATTATCAAGTTCATGAAAAGTGCAAGGACATAAAGACAATCGGGTACGTAAAAGGGGCTCAAGACTCTACGCTAGCGAACCTCTACGCTAGGCCAAGAGGCCCCAAGCGTAAAAGTGGCTTTACGCGAGCAAGACCAAGAAAAGATCGCTTCTACGCGAGTGGAAGCCCTACGCGAGAGGAAACTTTACGTGGGCAAGGCTCTACGCTAGCAAGCACCCTATGCAAGCGGAACTTTACGCGCACGAGCACCCAAGTGAAACTCTACGCACGCAAGGCTCTACGCGAGCGAGGGGGAGTCTACGCGAGCACGTCTCTACGCGAGCACGAGTGGCCCCCGCGTAGAGTTCAAGTGAACTCGGCGTAGAAGGATTACGCTGGCACGCAATGCGTGTGCGTAAAGGGGACACTACGCTGGCACGTTTAAGACGTGTGCATAAAAAGGGGAAACACTACGCCAGCACGTTAAAACGTATGCGTAAAGGAGGAAATGCTATGCTGGCACGTTAAACGTCGGCATAAAACTAAATACTACGCTAGCACGTAAGAACGTGTGCGTAAAACTTCATCTTCTCCCCAAGGCCAAGACAAGCAGGCGTAAAAGCTCAAGAGCTCAAGAAAGCCCCATCTCGGTCAAGACTCGATGAAATCCAACCATTCCAAAACCAAACTTGCGTAACATCAGAATGCCTTCCACATAGAACTCTTAGTTTTCAAAAATAAGCCAGTTTAGTAGATCAAAACTGAGAAATATGAAAATGCAACAAACTTAGATCTATATGGAATGAACCAATGAAACTAAAAATGCTAAGTACTAAAGTATCTTAGAATCTCGTGAAGAAGATAATGGAACAATAAAACTTAAGTTCCTCCATGAAGCAAGTTGCACTTGCCTAAGCTCTCTGGTAGGTCGAGAGAGTTAATGAAGGAAGAAGAAGAGTTATGAGGATTAATGGAAGAGAGAGAGAGAGAGAGGTTATGCGGCTTATAAAGGAAGAGAGTGGATTGTAGGTGGGGGTTTGCATATCAACCCAAACCGAGCCCAACCAAGCCGAACCCAATGCAGGCCAAGGCCAGGATAAACTACATGAACCAGAAAATGCTAACTAACCCATGCCAATGCAAAACCCAAGACTAGCCAGTCAAGACAAGTCGAACCAGGATGAACCCAAAATAAACCAAGGCAAGATTAAACCAGGATCAAGCTAAGCAAGACAAGTCTAATTATGGGTCGGGATTCCGTACACGTATACCAAAATATGTAATACGAACTACGGGCGTTACAACTCTACCCACCTTAAAAGAATTCCGTCCTCGAAATTTAATTAAGAGGCTAGAGAGGCAAGAGCGAGCTATACTAAGCAATCAATCAAACAAGCAATCATGCAAGCAAGGAATCGAAGGCATGAGGCATAAGGAAGACATTATACCTCATGAGTCAAATAGGTCGGGATATCGCGATCGGATATCATCTTCACGCTCCTACGTTGACTCACCTAGAGAGTGATGACCCCAAGCAACATAGACTAAACTAATAGTCTTGTTCTTGAGTATCTTCTCTCTCTGGTCCAATATGGATACGAGTCTCTCCTCATACGAAAGGTTGGTACCAACAACCAATTCCGAATGATCAAGGACATGACTCAGATCTGGGATATACCGTCGCAATTGGGATACATGGAAGACATCATGCACCTCACGCAACGACGACGGGAGAGCGAGACGATAGGACACGTCTCCTACTCGCTCTAGAATGTCGAATGGCCCGATATACCTAGGACTAAGCTTTTTTCGTACGCCAAAACGAATGATGCCACGGTTAGGCGGGATCCTAAGGAATACATGGTCGTCGACGAAAAATTCAAGGGGCGCCGATGAGAATCGGCCCAATGGCGCTGGCGATCTTGTGCAACTCGAAGATGATCTCTGACTCTTCTGACCACCTCAACTGTCTGAGTAATCATTTCTGGACCGAGCATCTGTCTTTCTCCAATATCGTCCCATGCTAGCGGAGATCTGCACTTCCTACCATACTGTGCCTCGAACGGTGCCATATGGATATTGGATTGGAAACTGTTATTGTACGAGAACTCCACCAGGTGCAAGTGATCCTCCCTCGAACCACCGAAGTCGAGTGTACAAGATCTCAACATATCTTCCAAGGTTCGTATGGTACGTTCTGACTGACCATCGGTCTGCGGATGATAAGTTGAGCTAAACTGGAGGTGAGTTTTCAAACTCTCTTACAGACTGCGCCAAAAGTGCGACATAAATCTTGAATCTCTGTCCGAGGTGATACTGACTGGAATACCGTGAAATCTGACAATCTGCCTGAGGTACATCTCTGCTAGCTAAGCCGTCGACTGACCAACTCTGAATGGGAGAAAGTAAGCCACCTTCGCGAGCCTGTCTATAATAACCCAAATAGCATCTCTATCGGTCGGGGACCTAGGTAATCCAGTCATAAAATCTATGGTGATATGCTTCCACTTGCGTTCTGGAATCGGCTGTAGGCCTCAAAAATGAAAGTCACGCTGAGTTGATCAAGACAGAGTCAAAAGTCACGCTGAGTTGATCAAGACAGAGTCAAAAGTCACGCTCAGTTGATCCAGACAATATCAACAAATCACGCTGGGAGACAGCTCATCATTTGTCAAAGAGTAATTATGACTGACAGCACAACAGTCGAAGAATATCTCTTCGTATGCCACGTATACACAGAATTCGAGAGATCATCGCCGTCTATCGCGTGATTTTCGAAATCTTCTTCAGCAAGACTCAGCCTTCGTCGAATTGGCGTACCAAAAGGGTTTCTTGTCATTTAATGCGACTGACAAAGCAATCACTGACAGAGATTTTATGTCAGTCGAGACACGCCGAATCAAGACAGTTGGCAGTTCTATCTCAAGTCTGCGTGTATTTGTGATCTTCATCTCAAGTTTGCGTGGATTCTGAAGTTTTCTTCCTCAAGTTTGCGTGGATTTTAAAGTTCTTTGCCTCGAAGTCTGCGTGGATCCTGAAGCTTCCTGCCCCAAGTTTGCGTAGATTTTGAAGCTTTCTATCCCGAGTTCGCGTGGATTTCGTCTTCAACAAGTCTGCGTGGATTTCATCAAATTGGAGTACGTGGCAGCCATGCCACTGATCTCTCGCCTGCGTATCCTGTAACTTGCACACGACTCATGCATGATTGCCATGTGTCCAACAGTTACAGGCCACGTCCAGTAACTGCTCACAGCCTTGCGTATGTTAAATCCTGCATGATTTTTTAACTAGGCATAGGCTGTGAAGACAGTTATCTTTTCAGTTATTATTCTTGACTCTATAAATAGAGTTCTTTTTCTCATTCATTGTACAGATACATTGATATCTACTGTCAAAATTTTGAGAGCTTTTCTTCTTCGCATAGTCCAAGGGATAAAGCGATCGTCTTCTAGATCGGATTCCTACAGTTGTAATTTTCCCAGAAATACAACAAATAAAGAGAATTTCTTTATGGAAAACAAATTGGCGACTCTGCTGGGGAAAACCATCTTCTCTTCTGAGATGGTAACAACTCAATGCGACACTTTGTCAATCGGCTCGACGAAGAAGGTGATGACGATCAAATTCGATCAACTCGCCTATGAAGAAATACAGCAGGCTAAGGGTGGCAAGCCCACTCCAGCCTCCATCATCACTGCCAAGTCGAAGGGACACTCTGTCTATGTCCCTAAGAATCAGTTGGCAGTCAATGGTGAAGTCTCTGCCACAGTGTCTACTCCTACCTCTGGCAAGAACTCCACTGCAAGCACGTACACTCTTGTGTGCTCGAAGATGACAGTAATCAAAAGTCACGTTGACAGTACTGGCTCCTTAGCCAAATCTGTTCCAGCGTGCAAATTCAACCCTAAAAGTCACGCTGACAGTACTGGCTCCTTAGCCAAATCTGTTCCAGCGTACAAATTCAACCCTAAAAGTCACGCTGACAGTACTGGCTTCTTAGCCAAATCTGTTCCAGCGTATGAATTCAACCCTAAAAGTCACGCTGACAGTACTGGCTCCTTAGCCAAATCTGTTCCAGCGTGTAATTCTAAAATTAAAAGTCACGCTAACAGTACTGGTTCCTTAGCCAAATCTGTTTCAGCGTGTATTTCATCAGAGAAGAATAACTCCTTAGTTATCTCTTCTTCTTTACCGAGTTCTACTAGAACTGGGGGTGGTCTTCCACACAAAGTCCCTTCGAAAAGGAATAACTCTTTAGTTGTTTCTTCTGCTCCTGTAGTTTTTACTTCAGGAACAGCTTTGACTGATACTTTTGTTAGTCAAAGGAAAGGAGATGGTCTTTTGACTACTCTTCCTTCTGGACATTCTATGTCTCAAAATCTGAATGAGTCTAAGAAGAAATATTCCTTAATATCTTCTCCTATGACTTCTTCAAATTGGGCACAGAATCTGTCCATTAAAGAGGGTCTGTTACCAACTCCTAATCAAAGGAGTGGTTCAACTCTTCCTTCTCTGCAAATATCCAGATCAATGGAAGGAAAACTCCATGTTTCCAAAATTAATGTGTTACCTTCAACTGATTTAAGAACAAAACTCAGCACTTCTGGTGTTAAGAAACCATACCAATTGGATATGAAGATAAAAGATCCAGATGCAGAGTATGCAAGAAATTATGTGGCTCATATTAATCACTCTTTGTATAATCAAGAGCCATCAAGACCCAAGAACAGGAAGTATACTCCTCAATCTTCACAAACAGATTTACGGGAATATCTTCAACAGAAGAGAAGGAGTAATTATATGTCAAAGGAACATGTTGAATGTGACTTCTATCCAAGAGTCATAATTCAGTGCAGATGTCAATCAACGGTTCAAGACCATGGTGATCATGAATGTGACTTCCAGCCAAGAGCCACAATGCAATGCAGATGTCAAACTAAACGACAGTCTGTCTTCAATAGGATTCAGTATGAACCTATGCCTGATGAAGATGAGCCTTTGTTTGCCTCTGTCAATATGACTTCTCGGGACACCGGGGGTAGAGTTGATAGTCCAGATGGAGTATATAGAAACACCAGAGCAAGAGTCCTGGCTTCTAGTCAAAAAAATTTGATCCCTGAAATTGATTCTGAATTCCTTGGAGAATCTAACTTCCCACCTCTTCCTGCTGGGGGTAGTTCTCCTATAATTGACTTTGATGCACGAAGCAATGATTCAGAGCAAACAACATCTACCAGTTCATCAATAATTCCTCGTACAGTCATAACTTATATGGTTGATGGGAATACTGATGAACCTTCTTCTTCCTTGACTCCTCAAGATCAAAGAATTGCTTCTTTGGAACAGCAAATGAAGTCTATGACTGACACAATGAAGTCGATGTATGAACTCATGACAGCTCAGTTGCAAAATCGACAGACTGTACCAGATGCCATACCAGTTGATACTGATATAAGTCCAATACAAGTTCCTCCAGCAGTACAATCCAATACTCCTGGACCAGCTCAACCAAATCCTAGTCTCTCTGGAGCTGGGGGTAGTACTTACAATGCTGTTCCTCCTCCCAACTATTCTCTACAAGCCACAACTCCACAATCTTCTGGAGTTGTCTCTGAAGAATTGAAGAATCTCAAAACTCAATTCGAGGCATTCAAACAGAAGGATGGTTTACAAAGGTTAGGCATCAAGCAGCCTTATCCGATAGAATGGAAGCAAGTATCATATCCTCCTAAATACAAGCCTCCTACTATCTCATTCTATGATGGAACCACTTCTCCAAGTCAGTTTATTAATCACTTTGAAGTGATGACTGATCAACTGCAACCAAGTGATGCCCTCCTTACTCGGGTATTTATTGGATGTCTCAAGGGAACGGCTTATGAATGGTATAGGAGTCTCCCAGATGGGAGCATTACCTCATTTGCTGGTTTCAAACAGATGTTTCTTGAAAGGTTCTATGAAGGGCTTAATGACATGACTATGTCTGCTCTTATTAGAATCAAGCAGAAAAATAATGAATCTATAGAGGAATACATTGAACGATTTCGAAGAGAAGCTCTGAAGATGCCTCTTGGAACTCCTGATGCTGTCACCATTGACACGTGCAAATCAAACTTGTTGCCAATCATCAGTATGTGGACAGGGTCCACTCAATTTCAAGATTGGCCTTCCTTCATAGTCAGTGCCAAAGCTGCAAAAATCAGTGCTGAAGCCTTCAAAGGTTTAGGAGTGCAGATGACTCCTAAAGAAACAGGACAAGGTGCTAACAATAAAAATAATGCTCGCAAAGGAAAAGAAACTCTTGAAGTTAATCTTCAGAGCAAAGATGCATCAAATGTTCAAACTCCTGCCTCTACAACTCAACAATCAAGAACACCTCGCCCCAAAGAAGAATATTCTTTTGATGACGACGATGTCCTTGGTATCTTTGAATGTCTGCTGAAAGGTAATAAAATACAATTACCTGAGATCAAGAAACCTGATGAAGCTGGTAAGACAGATCATCCTAAATACTGTCCATACCACAGAATGCTGGGTCACACAATTCGTACATGTTATGTACTGAAAGGAAAGATTCAAGAAATGATTAAGTCTGGAGCTATCTCTCTTACTCCAAAAGAGAAGATCGTCACTTCTAATGTCGTCTCTATGCAATTTGGAGACTTCCCTCCTCAATTTCTTGAAAGCAGAATTGTTCCTATTCCCAAGGCAATTCTTGAAATAGTAAATATTCCTCCTCCACAGTCTGAAGGATTAGCACCAATCACTTTGGAGACTGGAGAAATCATGTGGATTCATCCTGATCTAATAACAGACTTTGAATCTCCTTCTCCTCAAAAGATTTTTTCTCGAAAGTCCAAGAAGGCTGGAAAGATCAAGTCATGTCATATGACTTCTCTTGGGTCTACCTCTGACACAGAGCCAAAAGACAAAGAAGAAGCACTTGTTAGTGCTACTCGAACGGGGAAACCTTACCTAAAGGATTATTCTAAAAATCCTGAAGATCCTACTGATATCCCTTCAGCTGCTAAAGATGCTCCTAATGTTCCTCCTGAAGAAGAATCATCTACTGCACCTGTTCCTTCAACTACACCAGTTGAACCTGTTCCTCCCAAACCCACAACTCTTGAGAAAGGCAAGCAACAAGCTCAGTTTGATAAACCAATCAAGAAGTCTCTTCCTCTTGGACTTCAGAAGCCTTACAACTTCGACATTTTGGCTCAACTTGCTAATACTCCAGCTAGAATGTCCCTCTTTGAACTTCTACGTCTTTCTAAAGAAACTCGGGAGACGTTAAGTGAAGCACTTCTACAAGCTGACTCTTGTCTTGCACAATTGAAGAAGCCAGATGCGGAACCTGCCACTTGCTTACATTGCAACAATGTACTGGAGATTATCCCAAATATCACCTTTACACAAGACGATATGCTACTGGAGGATAATCGACATGACCGACCTCTCTACTACACTGGTTATATTGATACGATGAAGATAGATCGTATCCTCATTGACCCAGGGTCTGCTATAAGCATAATGCCAAAGAGTTTGTTGGATGAACTAAAAATCCCTCTTCACAAGCTCTCCAAGACGGTTACTACTATCTTGGGATTCAATCAAAGCCGAAGTGAGCCTTTGGAAAAGATTCATCTGAAGCTTCAGATAGGCGATTTCAGATCTAAAGTCACTTTCTATGTGATCGAGATCGCGGGATCCTATAATCTTCTTCTGGGGAGGCCCTTTTTTCATGAAAATAATGTGGTGCCCTCTACTCTTCATCAATGTTTTAAATACATTGATAGCAATGGAAGAGTACAAAAAGAAGTTGCTGATATAAATCCCTTCCATAGGGTTGAAGCTTATTTCAACGATTCCCGAATGTACAAAGAAGAGTATACAAGGATCATACAAGCTATGGAGAAAGAAGATGCACAAAGTGAGACTTTAATAATCCTTGTTAAAAGTCGAACTACTCAACAACAATCTCCTAAACCCTCTGGAGAATATTCTTTCATCATTCCAGTGAGTGGACGGATTTCTCCGTTACCTCAGTCATCTACTCAAAATACACTGATCATTCCTGTCAGTGGGCGTACTGTAATTCCTGCATCTCCACATATGAAACAGGATACTCTGCTAATTCCAGTTGGAGGGCGGATTATTCTTCCATCTCAAATTTCAAGGAAGCTCACCTCTTCTGAGCCATTTGTTATCGATCTTAATCGAAACAACGCTTCTTCTCATTCTTTTTCTCCCCCTTTAGTCATTGACTTGGCTAAAATCTCTAAGGCTCAGCCTTCTCCCAATGTAAATATTGCTGCTTTTACATTTAATGAAAAGTCTCCACCTTTGCAGTACATTGATGTGTGTAATTATGTTCATAGTTATTTACATCTGTTAGATGACTTGAACACAATAACCATAGGAGTTGTACAGACTGTTCATACAGATGTATCCCTAGAACCTGTACAATCTTCATACTTTCTAGTTCCCAGCAGAAAGCCAGGAGACATTCCAATATTCTTCTACAAAGGGCCTCAAAATCCTTCTGATCTTGAAGATGATGACAAAAATAATGATACTGGAAGATTACAACTACGTCGTTATAGTCAGCAATCTAAAGACATCATCAAAAATATGGGCTATGACTTCAGGACTGGCCTCAATAGTGGAAAAGGAAGAAAAATGCCTGTTCGTATTCCTCCTCTGAAATATGGAAGGACGAAATGCGGATTGGGCTATATAGCTCCTACTCTTTTTATCAATATTATCCATGAAGATCCCGAGTCTGACGAAGATAAGAGATCTGATTCTTCTAGTACCACTTCTTGGAATTCCGATACAAGTATCGGGGACTTCTACTGCAACATTTTGTCTTCCAACATGGTTTCCATTGACCATTCTGAAGAAAGTGATGAAGACGAAGAAGAGTTTGAAATCTCACCTGAATCGGAACAATGGGCCCAAAGATTAGATAATCAATGGGAGTTCCGTTTCGAGCAAAAAGAACCTCCGACTGAAGATAAACTTGTTCAAATAGATGTTGGTGAAGAGGGATCTTCCAAACCAATATTCATCAGTGAAAGTCTTTCAGAAACTGATAAGAAAGACATGATCAAACTCATTCGTGATTACATCAATGTCTTTACTTGGAGTTATGAAGATATGCCAGGGCTTGATCCTCAAATTGCAACTCACAAGCTCAATATCTTGCCGAATGCTAAACCGGTCAAACAACAACAGCGACGATTTCGTCCAGACATCATGGATGCAATTGAAGCTGAAGTCAATAAACTCATTACCTCTGGGTTTATTAGAGAGGAACAACATCCCGATTGGGTGGCTAATATTGTTCCTGTTCTTAAAAAGACTGGCAAGATCAGAGTATGCATAGACTTCCGCGATCTCAATGCGGCATGTCCTAAAGACGAATTCTCTCTACCAATCACTGATGTTATGGTTGATAATACCTGTGGATTTGAACGAATGTCATTCATGGACGGGTATTCTGGGTACAATCAGATCAGAATATTTCCAGAGGACAAGAAGCACACTTCTTTCAGAACGCCGATTGGTACATACTGTTATACAGTTATGCCATTCGGTCTCAAGAATGCAGGAGCAACTTATCAACGAGCTATGAGCACTATATTCTGTGAACATTTGCAGAAAACAGTCGAATGCTATGTTGATAATATTGCAGTCAAAAGTCGACAAAAGGAGGATCATATCCAAGATTTGAAGACTATATTTGATCTAATGCGTAAGCATCAATTAAAGATGAACCCTACTAAGTCCTTCTTAGGCATCTCTAGTGGTAAATTTCTCGGCTTCGTCATTACCTCTAAAGGTATACACATGGATCCCGAGAAAATCAAAGCCATCCAAGAGATGCGTCCTCCACGTACCTTAAAAGAGCTACGAGGATTTCAAGGAAGAATCGCTTATATCAGGAGATTCATCTCTAATTTATCAGGACGCTGCAGACCATTCAACAAACTTATGAAGAAAGGTGTCTCTTCTGTCTGGAATGATGAATGTCAGAAAGCATTCGATGATATAAAACAATATCTAATGAGCCCTCCAGTATTGGTACCTCCCGTCTCAGGAATACCGTTCCTCCTCTATACTCGAGCAATGAGGCATTCATTGGGTGCATTACTCGCTCAAAAGAATCAAAATGGTCATAAACAAGCCATTTATTATCTCAGCCGCACTATGACCGGAGCTGAACCTCGATATTCACCGGTTGAAAAAGAATGTCTAGCCTTGATGTTTGATGTCCAAAAGACACGTCATTATATCATTGGCCAGACTATTCATGTCATCTCCAGGATCAATCCTATACGGATCATGATGAAGAAACCCAGTGTTTTGAATTCTCGATTGGCTAACTGGGAAATCCTACTTGCTCAGTATGACATGCACTATATTCCTCAGAAATCAGTCAAAGGACAAGCTTTAGCTGATTTTCTGGCTGCTCACTCAATTCCAGAAAATTCAAAACTCTATGATGAAATCCCAGATGAAGTCCTAGATTCAAATCAAATTGCTGAAGAAGATCCTACTTGGCGTCTATTCTTTGATGGAGCATCAAGAATTGGTCCTAATGGCGATATTGTCGCTGGAGTTGGAGTTGTTCTTGTATCGCCAGAAGGTCTTGCTATCCAAAGAGCTTATTCTCTCGATCAGCCGTGTTCAAACAATGTAGCTGAGTACAACGCATTACTTATTGGTCTTCAACTCGCTAAACATCTGAATATTCAACATTTGGAGGCGTATGGAGACTCTAAACTCATTGTCAATCAGATCAGGGGTACTTATGAAGTTCGCCATCAAGATCTGGTTCCTTATCATAAAACAGCTATATCTATGGCTTCTTCGTTTGAAGAATTCTTCATTGAACATGTTAGGCGAGCATGTAACACAGAAGCTGATGCCCTTGCTAATCTTGCAGCGGTGCTGGCTATTCCAATCAGACGGCAACAAATGATTGTTGTTCGTAATCGAGAATTATTTCATCTTGAAAATAACTTGACTCTAGGACTTCCAGTTGACATTGAAGAATCAACATCTCATGACGTCAACACAACAAGAGGATTTGGATTCAGTCGTAAATCGATGTCATCTTCATCCGATTCCAGCATGGAATTCATCTTCAGTAACTCGACTGAGAATCAGAATATGGATAAAGATTGGAGACTTCCTTTCTTAGATCTCGTATTATATGATATTCTTTCGGATAATCCGAGTGAGGCAGCATCTATCAGACGACGATCACTCAGATTTTACTACAATCATACAACAAAGACCTTATATCGTCGAGCTTATGATGGTTTACTCCTTCGATGTGTTGCCGGTGACGAGGCTCAACAAATCATTCGCGAAGCACATGATGGAATTTGTGGAGCACATCAGCCAGGACCAAAACTTCAAGACCGTATTCGACGTATGGGTTATTATTGGCCCACCATGGTATCTGATGCCATCGAATATACAAAGAAGTGTAAAGCTTGTCAAATCCATGCGGATTTTATTCATCAACCCTCGGAATCTCTACATTCGACGGCAGCATCATGGCCCTTCGAAGCTTGGGGCATGGACATTGTCGGCCCGATCAATCCACCGTCATCTAAAGGACATCGGTTCATTCTCGCAATAACCGATTACTTCTCCAAATGGGCTGAAGCCATTCCTTTATCTGAAATTAAGACGTCTAATGTCATCAGCTTTATTAAGCACCACGTCATCTACAGATTTGGTGTTCCTCGACGCATTGTTCATGATAACGGACCACAGTTCGTCAGCCAAAAATTTACTCGATTCTGTGACGATCACCGGATCAATAATGTGGCTTCTACCGCATATAATCCAGCAGCTAACGGATTAGCAGAAGCTTTCAACAAGACCATCATCAAACTCCTAAAGAAGTTTGTCTCTACTAACAAACGAAATTGGAGTGAGAAGCTCGGTGAATGTTTGTGGGCTTATCGCACTACAGTTCGTAATGCTACTAAATGTACACCCTTCTCTCTGGTGTATGGTTGCGAAGCTGTTCTTCCATTAGAGATTCAAATTCCTTCTTTAAGGATAGCAATCGCTAATGAACTCACTGCAGAAAATAATGATCGTCTTCGACTTCAGGAATTAGAAGCTCTGGATGAAAAACGATTATCTGCTCAACAGAATATTGAATTCTATCAAGCTAGAATTTCAAGAGCTTTTAATAAGAAAGTCAGAATTCGGGCGTATCAAAAAGGAGAAATTGTTCTAACTGTCAGACGCCCTATGACTATGACTCATATGAGTAAGGGCAAATTTGACACAAAGTGGGAAGGTCCCTATATTGTGAGCAAAGTTTTCTCAAATGGAGCTTATCAACTCTCAGAATTGGATGGTCGAAAAGTTTTGATGCCTATTAATGGCAAATTCCTTAAAAAGTACTATGTATAAATGTAAATACTTGTAATCATCAGACAAATTCATGTTTAAAAATAAAATTTTTATTTTATTTTCATGAATGATGATACATGATATTAAGGAAGATCACTATCATCCTTCTCTACTTTTGGACGTGGGCCACTACCGTCCTTCTCGAAAACGTGATCAGCAAAAGAGCCGAGAACCTCCTTGCTAGAACCCACGAGGAATTTGCAAGCGACCATCCTCATGGCTTCCTCTTCTTCAGTCCTTCCTGGTTCGAGCAGAAAATCCAGAATGTCCCTTGGTGGCTTGGGTGCAGACGAACCTTCGCCTGCTTCCGTCTTCTTCGTTTTGACTGGACCAGCAGGGCGTTCTTCAGTGCCTTTCTGAACCTTTGAGGCTATCTCAGTCTTCTTGGATGCTTCTCCAGATGACATTTTTATGTTGAGGAGTAGAAGTATTTGTTCTCGCCAGATTTCTGCTATATTTATAGGCAGAAGTTCCTCATTCATCCGACGTTTCACATATTCATTAATGCTTAACGGTTCATCCATTCATTTCTCACATTCATCCGACGTTTCACATATTCATTAATACTTGACGGTTCATCCGTTCATTTATTACATTCACTCGACAGTTCATCTATTCATTATTTCCTAACGGTTCATCCGTTCATAATCTTCTATCAATTTTATTAAGTGGGGATTCGTTATTTATCATATTTTCATAACCTCTGAATCAATTCCGAATCTACTTACTCATTTGTCATGTTTTGACCTCTGCATAGAAATCAATCTATTTTCTTTTGAGTTCCTATATATTATCACGTCCATAATACCTCTGATAATATCATATACTCTAAAATAGAAAAGATGATTTTATTATCTATCATGTCCACAATTTATCCACAAATACAAATCATTGAGCATAGAAGAATTGTCATTTCTATTCTCATTTTACCATAAAAAGTCTATTACATTTTCTTAGACTTTCTTACAAATCATAATGGAAATCTATCACAAATCTTGGATTTTCATTCTACACCACAACGATAACCTAATAGAGATCTATCTTCTTCTTTGGATCTTCTCCGTCGGACCTTCTCCGTCAGGTTCGTTGTTGGTGGCAGTTCCTGACTGTCTGGGTCCCAGTCACGACCAGATCAGCAGGAATCAAACTCTGGTCTTCTCTCTCAGACGAGAGGAGAACCACAGAGTATGGCAGCCCGAAGTCGTGGTGCTGCCAATACAACTGGTGGATTAGGAGCGACCTTTCAGAGGAGACAGGAATGTATCCAACCTTGGGATACAATTCCTAGTTCTCCCGCGAAAGGAACTCTACTACCCGATTTCTCGGGGTAGAGTTGACTCCACCATCCAACTCTCGTGTATAAAGGCTCTTCCTACCGTCTGAGGAAGACCCTTCTATCCCACGAAGAGTTCTGAGTTGTCTGATTTACGCATCAAAAGCGTATGAGCTCCCTGATGTAGATGTCAGCAGGATATTCTCCACAGCATCCACATCCCCAATGCCAATTCTGAAGAAAATTTTCAGCCAAGTTTCTGCAGAAAGCATTAAGGAGAAAAAAAAAAGATCAACAGAAATTATTCAGTATGCATTTATCAAACAGAGACATGCGTGTATTGTTCAAATCAGAAACAAGAAACAGAAAGCCTATCTTCAACAGCAAAAATAAGTGCACGTATTACACTGATTTACCTTCAAGTTTGGTGCTAAGGATTGGCAAACTCATGTTTGATACAGTGCGCAGAAGTCGAACATTAGAAAACATTGCTTTCCTGTTTGAGAGTGAAATCTTCCAAAAATTTCATTCTCAGAGAAGAAGAAGAGGAATGGGAGATGAGTATCTGCGAAACTCTTTCATCTATTTAAAGGGCAAAGTACAAGTCTATTCTTGGAAAAGATCCGCATAAATAGCGCTCGTAAACTGTGGAATGAGTGTCACGTGTACTTTGGAAGACAGAGCAACATTGGAAACAATCAAAGACTACTGATTAATATTTCTCATTAAGGCACGCAGATCAAATACAAAAGTTGTACTTCATTTCTTAAGACAGGCACTGATGGCCTTACAAAAGACAAAACAAAAACTGCAACAAAAGCATAAAAGTCACGCTCTATTTCCCAGAGCGACTGAGCTTGGTGCCTAGTTCTTCTACGCTCCTAACTCCCAGACAGTGCAACAGAGCTTTAAACATTTCACGCTGCTCTATGAGGCTGCGCCCATCAGAAGAGGACGAGCCATCCAAGCCAAAATAGCTCAAGAAATTCTTGGCTAGTTGCAAGGGATCATCTTTGAGCTCGAAGACAAGGGGCTCTGGCTCTTCACCCCCAAAAGTGGGGTCACCATGAGAACAAAAGCCCAACTTGCGTGCTTCTTCCTCAGCTTTCTCCTTTGGTGTCATATTGACGTAAGATGAAGATTAAAAATAAAACTTCTTCCTGTTTATATAACTGAATTTTGCCGACGGTTCATATTCCACCATAAATTGGATACAATCAGCCTTGGAGAACGAAGAGTCATTATGACATTTAATAAGTTCATTTGGATGTTTTCAAAGAACTTCGAAGTCTTTTCGACTTCCGAAAAATTTTGAAGTCATCTCAGCGTGACTAAATCCATTTTATCATCTCTATTTTCAAAGTATTTCAAAATAATTTATCATTTTTCGAAAAATTTGAAGGGGGTTTTGTAGGCCTCAAAAATGAAAGTCACGCTGAGTTGATCAAGACAGAGTCAAAAGTCACGCTGAGTTGATCAAGACAGAGTCAAAAGTCACGCTCAGTTGATCCAGACAATATAAACAAATCACGCTGGGAGACAGCTCATCATTTGTCAAAGAGTAATTATGACTGACAGCACAACAGTCGAAGAATATCTCTTCGTATGCCACGTATACACAGAATTCGAGAGATCATCGCCGTCTATCGCGTGATTTTCAAAATCTTCTTCAACAAGACTCAACCTTCGTCGAGTTGGCGTACCAAAAGGGTTTCTTGTCATTTAATGCGACTGACAAAGCAATCACTGACAGAGATTTTGTGTCAGTCGAGACACGCCGAATCAAGACAGCTGGCAGTTCTATCTCAAGTCTGCGTGTATTTGTGATCTTTATCTCAAGTTTGCGTGGATTCTGAAGTTTTCTTCCTCAAGTTTGCATGGATTTTGAAGTTCTTTGCCTCGAAGTCTGCGTGGATCCTGAAGCTTTCTGCCCCAAGTTTGCGTGGATTTTGAAGCTTTCTACCCCGAGTTCGCGTGGATTTCGTCTTCAACAAGTCTGCGTGGATTTCATCAAATTGGAGTACGTGGCAGCCATGCCACTGATCTCTCGCCTGCGTGTCCTGTAACTTGCACACGACTCATGCATGATTGCCATGTGTCCAACAGTTACAGGCCACGTCCAGTAACTGCTCACAGCCTTGCGTATGTTAAATCATGCATAATTTTTTAACTAGGCATAGGCTGTGAAGACAGTTATCTTTTCAGTTATTATTCTTGACTCTATAAATAGAGTTCTTTTTCTCATTCATTGTACAGATACATTGATATCTACTGTCAAAATTTTGAGAGCTTTTCTTCTTCGCATAGTCCAAGGGATAAAGCGATCGTCTTCTAGATCGGATTCCTACAGTCGTAATTTTCCCAGAAATACAACAAATAAAGAGAATTTCTTTATAGAAAATATCGGCAAGGGCTGAAGAAGTCCAGTCGATCTCTGATGCTCAGCTTTAACTTATTGGCAAACCAAACACCGAGAGACAAACCGGGCTATCTCCCTCTTCATGCCATTCCACCCAAAGTGCTGACGGATATCATGGTACATCTTCGTGCCACCGGAATGAATGAAATACTGAGAACTGTGAGCTTCTGCCATAATTTCCTGTCTGATATCTCTACTGGGTACACAAAGATGCCTCCCATACCGAAGTATACCATCCTCATGGACACATAACTCTGGTCTTCGTCCTGCTACATGTTCTGCCCTAAGCCGCTGAAGCTTAGAATCTGATGACTGAGCTAACCTGATCCTCTCAACTATACTGGACTGAACTTGCATGCTGGCCATCAATGCCACACTGGTAGGAAGGACAACTTCTATACCCATCTTCTGAAGGTCTGCTAATAACTCTGGTTGCACTGTGAGGTAATAAACTCCGGCTCTCCTGCTCAACGCATCTGCTACTACATTGGCCTTTCCTGGATGATATTGCAGGTTGACATCATAATCCACAAGTAGCTCTAGCCATCTTCTCTGACACATGTTGAGATCCTTCTGGGTGAATACATACTTCAGGCTCTTGTGGTTGGTGAAAATCTCCACCCTATCTTCGTACAGATAGTGTCTCCATTGCTTAAGTGCAAACACTACTGCTGCCAACTCCAAGTCATGGGTCGGGTAATTCCTTCCATGATCACGAAGTTGACGTGACGCATAAGCTATTACCTTCCCATGTTGCATCAAAACACATCCTAAACCTCTGCCTGAAGCATCACAATATACTGAAAATCCTCCGGTCCCATCTGGAAGCGTGAGAATGGGTGCCGTCATCAAGCCTCGCTTTAACTTCTCAAAAGAATCCTGACATTCTGCTGTCCAGGCAAACTGCGCATCCTTGCGGGTCAACTGGGTCATAGGTGCTGAAATCCGAGCAAAATCTGAAACAAATCGCTGGTAGTAGCCGGCCAAGCCAAGAAAGCTGCGAACTTCCGCCACTGTGCTGGGTACTGGCCATGTCTCAATGGCTACTATCTTTTGGGGATCCACTTCTACCCCACCTCTGGTAATAATATGACCCAAGTATGAAATACGATCGAGCCAGAACTCATATTTACTGAACTTTGCGTACAACTGGTGCTCTCGGAGAATCTGGAGGATAATTCTGAGATGCTGCTCATGCTCCGCTTCACTTTTGCTGTAGACCAGGATATCATCTATAAACACAATCACGAACTGATCCAAGTATGGCATAAAAATGCGATTCATGAGGTCCATGAATACAGCTGGCGTATTGGTTCCTCCAAATGGCATAACAAGGAACTCCCAATGCCCATATCTAGATCTAAAAGTTATCTTCGGGATGTCCTGCTCTCTGACTCTGATCTGATGGTATCCTGACCGTAAGTCGATCTTCGAGAATACTGCTGCTCCCTTGAGTTGATCAAACAAGTCATCTATCCTCGGAAGAGGGTATCTGTTCTTGATTATCACTGAGTTCAATGTTTGATAATCTATATATAATCTGGACGTACCATCATTCTTTTTCACAAGAAGCATCAGGGTTTCCCAAGGCGATCCACTTGCACGAATGAATCCCTTGGTCCTGAGTTCTTCAATCATCTTGTATAATATCTCTAACTCTGACTGCGCCATCCTGTAGAATCTCTCCGACACTGGGACTGTCCCTGGGATCAAGTCGATAGTAAACTCGATCTCTCGTTCTGGCGACATTCCTGAAAGCTCCTCTTGAAAACATCTAAAAACTCATCGACTATCCGGGATAAATGTACTGCTGCTACAGCCATCCGCAATACTAGAGGAGAAGGTTTAACTTCACCTCGGGAAAAGAAAAACTCTGGCTCGCCGAGAATGCTAAAAATAACCCTGCCAACATGGTAGTCTACCCTAGCATACTGGTTCCTTAACAAATCCAAGACCACATCATAATCGGTCATCGAAAACTCTATCAATCTAACGGAGAACTCTCTACCGCTAACCATGATCCGACATGAGAAAAATACTCTATCTACTCCCACAAAATTGTTACCAGTAAGTATATTGAGCCTTACTGATAATGATTCGGGCTCCAGTCCTATCCGTGTCACGAATCGTGCAGACACGAATGAATACGATGCACCATAATCAAATAATACTGATACTGGAGAGGAGTTGACGAGAATAGTACCTGCCACTACCTCACCTGGTGCCAATCCTTCTTTTCCAGTCATCGCCATCACCTGACTATGTCCTTTGGGTGCGGGTCCCCTCTGCTGAAAACCTCTCTGTCTGCTCTGAATCAGGACTTGGGCTTGGGCATACTGTTGGGGGTTTTGCTGCTGGGATGCTTGGGACTGAGGCGGCCAGGGCCTTGGAAACTGTTGCTGCTGTTGGACTGGTGCTAGTCCTCTCACCGAAGGACTAGAAAAGGTCAAAGAAGAGGAACTCCCCCTGTTTGGGCAGTTCTCAACCCTGTGGTCCGGTGCTCCACAAATCAAGCACAATCCCTGTGCTCTGCGACATTCTGCCACCATATGTCCTGGCTTCCCGTAATGTGAACATCCCATTGTGGAATAGTGCTTCTGCTGTTGAGGGTTCATCAGGGTCGAATGCTGAACCGACGTCACTGAGACCGTCCGCCTCGGTGTTCCAATTGTCAAAGCCCTAGCTGCCGGGGCTGGTGCCGAAGACTGATTCATATGGCCATGAGATCGCTTCCGACCTTCGGTCTGGTCCACGATCCTCTGGGAGGTATACTCGTGCCTCCTAGCTACTCTCAATACCGCATCAAAAGTCTGATGCTCAAACTGCTCTACTGCCAATAAAATCTCCAGGTGGAGTCCTTGCTGGAACCGCTGGGCTCTGTTGAACTCGGTCGCTACCAAGGTGGGAGCAAACCGATTAAGTCTCAAAAACTCGGCCGTATATCCGTCGACCGTCCTGCCCATCTGCTTCAGATTGGTGAACCTCGTCTGTAGATCTTACCGAGCTACAACATCGAAGTACTTGGTCTGGAATCCTTTATGAAATATTGCCCATGCAACAGGTGCCACTAATCCAATGGCCTGCGTCGCCCACCAGCTGCGGGCAAGATCCAATAGCTGTAGGCGTACTACCGCCACCTTCTCGTTCTCGGACATCTTTGCTGCTTCTAGAATCACTTCTGTATCCTGCAGCCAAGCATCTGCGGCAATCGCATCCTCACTTCTGTCAAAAAAGGAAGGGTTCAAACGCTTGAAGTTGTTGGCCGCACTGTTATCTTGATGGCCACCTCTTCCCAGAGCATCTTGTACTGTCTGATGCAGGGCATCGCCCCGACGATCTTGAGATGCTAGCAATATCCGGATGAGACCCACCAAGGTGCCATCATCGGACTCTACAGGCTGGACTGGCTGAACTGGTGGCTCTTGACCCCAGTAGGCATGACTCTGAAGGCTACTCCTGAATGCTGGGCTTGATCTCCAGGTTGCTGCTGGCCCACGGGAGGTGTTCTGCCTTGCCGATCGGTAGGACCAGGAACAATGCTGCTGAAGAAGACGACACAGGGAACAATAAGGAAGGACCAGGATAGATCAAAGATACAAGCATGTGATCAGGTCAAGAATTCAGGGATTCAGAGGATACGAGCAGAGATCAAGGGCGAGTGCTGATTGAGACATCTATTCGGTAAACCCGCACATATCTTGATTCACAAGACCTACATGGGCCACCACTTAAACCATGTAACGCCCCAGAACCAGAATACTGGAGAGCGGAGGCATACATAGCCAGCTACGTATATTAAAATAGAATCCACCTCGCCATGCGGTCACGGCTGTCTAGATACATGAGGGTTTAACTATAAGCCATCAGTCTCTTATGATCATGAACAAACCTATTGTCTCAATCTCATACAAGGAATATCAGTTACAAGATGTTAGAGCATCAAATATATAATAGTAAGGTGTCCCATACATTACATATTTGGATGATCATGAAGCTAGTCGTACAAAATTTGAAGTCTAGCAAGAGTTTCTGTCATGCCCCGCTCCCGTAGGAGCGATCGTCCTCGCTAAGGCGTGATGCCGCACGGGCCTAGGTTGCGCCCGTGCAAGGCCAAGTCCAGAAACGGCCGATTTGAGTCTAGGCCACAGAGTCGCACAGAGTATCCCCATTTGCAGCGAAAGTAAAAATGAACACAAGTAGAAGCGAATCCAAATCTCTTTATTGAATTTCAAGAAGTTTACAAGCGGCGCTAGGCCGATATTACAAATCGCTCAAGCTCTCTCTCTGAAACATAAAAGGCGTGCCAAGTGGCTTACAACATGGAATGATACATGGCGATGTTCCGATACATTATGTCCTGTATAGGGTGCTTCAGCTTCTTGCAACGTTCCAAGGCCCCAGAGTTGGCTCCGCGCCTTGACACGTTCGATGGAAGCTCCGCACCCACCGGCGTCTCCTGCTATCCTGCAAGCATACTGTGGGGTTATCAGTACATTGTTATGCACTGGTGGGGAGGCTAGCTCGCCCACAATGCCATCATTACCAAACACGTTCCATTTACTTTTGTGCATCTCTATCATTCATTGTCTTTCTAATCTTGCCTTAGGATCAGTTTCATAGCATATTGCCTAGCCTATCTCGTGTTACCGAACTCAAGTGTCGCATGAAAAATACATGTACGACTTACCCATACTTACCGTCCGGCCTTCCCTGTTCAAGGTAAACCAAGTTAAACAACAATTCATGTATAATAACATAACACGATTCATGTACGCATTCAATATCGAGTGTGTGTCCATGTCTCGGGTTCTAGCACGTCGTGGGCATGTTCTAGTGTTACGTTTCGAGCATGTTCAAGAGGCACATTTCAAGCATGTTCAGGCATGTTACATTTCGAGCACGTTCATGTTCAGGATGTTACTTTGCAAGCATGTTCAGGAGACACTTGTTCATTTAACTTAGACTACTTTGATTTCAATGCAAGAACTTGCACGTGGATTGCCACCAGCATAGTCCACTTAATCTACATGTACGGGTCGCTGGCTTTACAAGCCATTTAGGACATTCCCCTGTGGCAATTCTCAACTTAGCATAGGGTGATGGCTGGTACACCCCGTTAAGTCTCTTGAATATACCCTCCTACTTACGTCTCTTGGTGCCCAAGCCCGCACCCAAGCAGCCCGTAAGCGCCGTTGATTCCGCCTAGGCCGGCCACGGTTTACCCCCCTAACGCCCGTGCCGCAGAATCCTTCCACACGACGGCCACGGTATTCCTCCCCATCGCCCGTGCCGTTTGTCCACGACCATTTCGTATTAACTTGTCTTTTACTTAGCGGCTATCTCCGAGCCGTAGGCTAACCCTTAGCCATAATGCGTTAACGACCAGGTTGGCGTCCGTACAGCGCGGGTAGCGAGCCCCGTTGCACGTGCCCGTCATACCTGTCGCTAGCGTCTTCCATGTCTTATCTTTCATGTATTCTTTCTTTCATTTTATTCTTTCACTTGTTCGTATGTTCATAGAGTCATTCATGTGTTTGCTTATTCATTCTTTGATTCATTCATTCATGCATTATGCAACTCTCAGTGTGGGAGTTGCCTTAACGACCCATCGGTCCCATAGCCTTCCAATGTTGCTAAACTCTACTCGGAGCGACTATGTTGATAGCCTTCCCGTTTTATTGTTGCAAACCATTCATTGTTTTATTGTTTGAACGTATAAGGGACATGAACGTGGGGCTTGTGCCTTAGCACGAGCGTAGAGCGCGGTGCGAGCGTTTCTATAATTGTCGAGTTCTTTTCCATGTTCTAAACAAGCAGGTAAGATGGGATTATTCCCTTAGCTAGGTGCGTTGAGTCATTTATTAGCATGCAAGATGTTATCGCCTAGCGATTCTCGTGAATGTGTCCGCATTGTTATGTGTCTAGGCTAAGCACAGACGGGTTCATCGGAGCCACCCACCTTAGCGATGTTTGCATTGGCCGAGCGATACTCCGAGCGCACCTTTGGAAGTCTAAGTCTGGATTCATCTTGACGGGCCAAGGCAAGTCTGGCATCGATTTGCATCGATACTTCATCGGGTCGAGGCAACTCTTCGGGTCGACGGCTCGTTTTGAGTCGTTGCACACGCCGTTTGGAATCGGCGTTCCGCTAGGGCGGAGCGGGTCACTACATAATACACCACTCAAAACAAGTCTCGTCCTCGAGACTTCTTGAGTGCAGGTCATCCTACCGTTTCTTAACTCGGATTGTGTACACATCTTAGGCAATTTCCTATCGAATGGCTTTATCGTTCGATGGCATCGAACCGTACTCGGTTTCTTTCTAAGTTCCGTGTCGCATACGTTTGGTCGATTTTATCGAATTACTTCTCGTTCATTTTAGACTTGTTGTTACTTATTCAATTCAAGCACTCTTCGTATTGGTTTCTATTTTGTCGTGTCATGAGACTGGAATGGCCGTATGGGGCACGTTGTAATTCGTCAAATGCGAGGGTCGTAGGCTAAGGCAAATTCACTTTCGTTCATCTCGGTCATCGAGATGACCCGATTCGCTTTTCAAGCGTTCGTGTCCACGAAATCAGTATGATTTCTGCTTAGCGAGGCCGACCAAGTCTATGAAATTTTCGTCCAATTCAAGACTAAGTATTGCACTATCCTCGAGTATATCTTCTTATCAATGGACCAATTCGTTATACCAACTTTTATTTGCACGATATCGATTCCATATTATTCACTTATTTAGGGCCAATCTCGTTGTCGTTCACGCACACTCCGCTTACACGTTTTCTTTGATTCCGAGCCACGCTCGTACTAGTATCGATCCTTTACTTAACGCAATTTCAAGATCTTCGACACTCTCCCATTCCTCAAGTCTTGCTTGAACTCAATGTATCATTTGGCTAGATCGTGCACGCATTCCAAGCGTCCCCAAAATACATGCATTTAGCCAAGCCGCATGATTGAGAATTTGTCATTCTCACTCGAGTCGCATCGTACACATACTCAGGCGTCCCTAAAATATATGCATGTCAGCCGAGTCTCGTGAGCAGGGTTTCCTACATTCGCGATTCATACTATCCATTCATACCAATCCTCAAGATCAACTCTTCGATTGATAACTCTTACAATAGGGGCGTTTTGCCTAACCGCTAGGCCAATCTTTGCGAGGCTAAGTCAATGTCAGGATTGGAATCATAGTTCCCCAACAATAATGCCAACACTGACCCCAATCCTAGGGTCAAACCAAAGTCGATAGTACGGGATTTTCTACCCAAGCTCGCGTCACTCTGATTTCTAAACATCGAGCATGATCGCCTATTTCGCATCAAGACATTCGTTGCGCAGCGCAACGAATTCGAATCCATTCAGTTTACCAATTCTAACCAATACATGTATTCGATCACGAGGTCGTCTAGCTCAACAATACGTTGCGCCCCAATCTCACGCGAGTCCGATTATCCACGGTGGTTCATGAATCACCATGCAACGCTCCCGCGGAATAATCATTCTCATCGGGGCGAACTCTTGTTTGGGTCCAGACTAATTCATTTTCGATACGTGGATTGGACCTACTCAATCCTCAAGTTCGATTCTTCAAGCACACAAATCCATTCTTGAGTCACCTTCGCGTCAAACCACAAATCGAAGCACACAAATTGTTACGCCAAGCTAGGTCAATCACCCCCGCTGTATGAATCACCATACCAGCGCTCACGCGGAGTGATCGCCCTATTCGGCGCGACGCATGTGCGAGGCTGGAGTTGCGCTCGCATAAGACAAGCATGTCGACGTTGAGGTTATCGTCGAAGTAAATCCAAGTATTTTCATTTTCATTCGAGCCAAGATCGATTGTCCATTCGTCATTTCGTTCAACCAAAAAATCCACGAGCCACGTCTATATTTTCCTCGACACGTTTCAACATCCCAAGTATAGCTTCCAACGGAACAATGACATTTGCACGATCGTCATTTGCCGAGTCAGAGTACCCCCGAGTTATCGCATATCGATCTTTGATACGCCTCAATACCATCGACGATATGCGTAACCTGATGATTTTCCTTTGCAGCCCATTTCGAGTCGTGCATTGATGCTGTTTGTTCGAGTTGGATATTCCACAATTTCATTTAATATTCAAGATCAAGTTCAACTGCTATTTCTCAAGCTAGTTTCAAGATAGTTGTTCAAACTCAAGTCACAATTCATTTGAATCAATCCGAAGTCGTATGCGCGATCCTCTAAGTTTCCTCGATTAAGACCATTCACTTTCATTCATCGTTCCGAATCGCTTTCTAACTCACGTTGCCCAATGACAAGTTGTCCAGCGACATCTCGTTCGGGACTTTTGAAGTCACGACCAACTAAGCGTGACGCGTTCTAAGGCTTTGCGCGATCGCATCGCCTCGTCGACGTACTCGTTGTGTTTCGTAATCCTCAAGTTTCGCTCGAATGATTTTTCCAAGAACATCCATACACCACTCGGATTCGAGCCACTCGACTAGTCGTCGACACTCATTCTTATTCTTATTCAAACCTATCACATACACCACTCGGGTTCAAGCCATACGGTCTAATCCTCAATCACGTTCGCGTCATGCGCTAAGATGTCCTTCAGATTCGTTCGACGAATCTCTAGCGTAACCGCTCACGTCACCTCGATGTACTAAGTCGTTCGCACTAATCCTCAAAATCCAAGCTAATCATTCGCGTACGCCTAAGCGTTAACTCGATAGCGTTCCTATCGATATACACTCAAAGTGTATTTCCGTTCTCGATCGAACGATACTTGATATCGCTCGCAACCCGATTGCACCCAAGAGTCGAGGTGCGCGACATGCGGACTAAGTTGTACCGCTTAACCATCCCGCACGGACTACATTCAAGTTTGCACGCTCACTCATTCTCGTTCGCAACTCGTTTGCACCAAAGGGTCTAGGTGCGCGACACTCCGCACTACTTAGCCAAAAGGCTGCGTGCATGACCATCCCGTTCGAACTATACTTCGGTCTCGTGTACTCGTTTGCTATCGTCAGCATAAGCTTATTCAAGCACGCCTTGCGTTTGCTAACTTTTTAGCATCGGTTCCTTCCAACTCAAGTCCGTCGTGGTTCGGCACAAAGGCCTTCGCCTATCAAGTCCGTCGTAGTGGCACAAAGGCCTTCGTCTATTGATCCCGTTCAACCGAGTACTTGTACGAGCTTTTGAAAATATTAGACTTATTGTATGGAACATCCCAAGGCATAAGGAGAGAGAGCGTACACTTCTTTTCTTCCAACCGAGCTTTCAAAACTGAGATAATCGAAATCAAGTCCAAGGACGTAAAGCCGTGCTCTGATACCAATCTGTCACGCCCCGCTCCCGTAGGAGCGATCGTCCTCGCTAAGGCGTGATGCCGCACGGGCCTAGGTTGCGCCCGTGCAAGGCCAAGTCCAGAAACGGCCGATTTGAGTCTAGGCCACAGAGTCGCACAGAGTGTCCCCATTTACAGCGGAAGTAAAAATGAACACAAGTAGAAGCGAATCCAAATCTCTTTATTAAATTTCAAGAAGTTTACAAGCGGCGCTAGGCCGATATTACAAATCGCTCAAGCTCTCTCTCTGAAACATAAAAGGCGTGCCAAGTGGCTTACAACATGGAATGATACATGGCGATGTTCCGATACATTATGTCCTGTATAGGGTGCTTCAGCTTCTTGCAACGTTCCAAGGCCCCAGAGTTGGCTCCGCGCCTTGACACGTTCGATGGAAGCTCCGCACCCGCCGGCGTCTCCTGCTATCCTGCAAGCATACTGTGGGGTTATCAGTACATTATTATGCACTGGTGGGGAGGCTAGCTCGCCCACAATGCCATCATTACCAAACACGTTCCATTTACTTTTGTGCATCTCTATCATTCATTGTCTTTCTAATCTTGCCTTAGGATCAGTTTCATAGCATATTGCATAGCCTATCTCGTGTTACCGAACTCAAGTGTCGCATGAAAAATACATGTACGACTTACCCATACTTACCGTCCGGCCTTCCCTGTTCAAGGTAAACCAAGTTAAACAACAATTCATGTATAATAACATAACACGATTCATGTACGCATTCAATATCGAGTGTGTGTCCATGTCTCGGGTTCTAGCACGTCGTGGGCATGTTCTAGTGTTACGTTTCGAGCATGTTCAAGAGGCACATTTCAAGCATGTTCAGGCATGTTACATTTCGAGCACGTTCATGTTCAGGATGTTACTTTGCAAGCATGTTCAGGAGACACTTGTTCATTTAACTTAGACTACTTTGATTTCAATGCAAGAACTTGCACGTGGATTGCCACCAGCATAGTCCACTTAATCTACATGCACGGGTCGCTGGCTTTACAAGCCATTTAGGACATTCCCCTGTGGCAATTCTCAACTTAGCGTAGGGTGATGGCTGGTACACCCCGTTAAGTCTCTTGAATATACCCTCCTACTTACGTCTCTTGGTGCCCAAGCCCGCACCCAAGCAGCCCGTAAGCACCGTTGATTCCGCCTAGGTCGGCCACGGTTTACCCCCCCAACGCCCGTGCCGCAGAATCCTTCCACACGACGGCCACGGTATTCCCCCCCATCGCCCGTGCCGTTTGTCCACGACCATTTCGTATTAACTTTACTTAGCGGCTATCTCCGAGCCGTAGGCTAACCCTTAGCCATAATGCGTTAACGACCAGGTTGGCGTCCGTACAGCGCGGGTAGCGAGCCCCGTTGCACGTGCCCGTCATACCTGTCGCTAGCGTCTTCTATGTCTTATCTTTCATGTATTCTTTCTTTCATTTTATTCTTTCACTTGTTCGTATGTTCATAGAGTCATTCATGTGTTTGCTTATTCATTCTTTGATTCATTCATTCATGCATTATGCAACTCTCAGTGTGGGAGTTGCCTTGACGACCCATCGGTCCCATAGCCTTCCAATGTTGCTAAACTCTACTCGGAGCGACTATGTTGATAGCCTTCCCGTTTTATTGTTGCAAACCATTCATTGTTTCATTGTTTGAACGTATAAGGGACATGAACGTGGGCTTGTGCCTTAGCACGAGCGTAGAGCGCGGTGCGAGCGTTTCTATAATTGTCGAGTTCTTTTCCATGTTCTAAACAAGCAGGTAAGATGGGATTATTCCCTTAGCTAGGTGCGTTGAGTCATTTATTAGCATGCAAGATGTTATCGCCTAGCGATTCTCGTGAATGTGTCCGCATTGTTATGTGTCTAGGCTAAGCACAGACGGGTTCATCGGAGCCACCCACCTTAGCGATGTTTGCATTGGCCGAGCGATACTCCGAGCGCGCCTTTGGAAGTCTAAGTCTGGATTCATCTTGACGGGCCAAGGCAAGTCTGGCATCGATTTGCATCGATACTTCATCGGGTCGAGGCAACTCTTCGGGTCGACGGCTCATTTTGAGTCGTTGCACACGCCGTTTGGAATCGGCGTTCCGCTAGGGCGAAGCGGGTCACTACAGTTTCAGTCATACATGATCAACCATAGGATTTGTTAATCATGCTACAGCCCGTAGGAAGACATTAAGTAAAGTGCAATCGAGCTAACACGTGCTCGTTGGCTAAACGCCTCAAAAGAATATTTTTATAATAGAGTGGAAGAGCAAAATAAAACCCACTCGTTGCCAGGGTTACGCCTGGTGGTCACCATCTGGCTGGAAGGTAGGAAGATCCTTTGGAGCTGCTCCGGTATCTGGCCACGCAAAACCAGCTGGATCAGATCCCAGAAAGAGCAAGTGCCACAAAGAAGGCTTCACTTAAGAACTAAAATCAGCAATTAGCATAAAACATAATAATATATTAAAACCAGAGATATAAAAAAAATCACGAGGATATACGATGCGATAACCATGGGACTATTCAGATAGCCAGGTTACAACCCTTAAACCAAACAAGGACCGGGGTTGTAACCCTTCATCTGAACGGAAATTGATTTTCTACCATTTATCGATAAAATAAAGCACAAGCAATCAGGTCATGTTACAATCTTGTACATGATCAGGACAAGACTAGACTGGGTTAGACTCCATCCAATCAATCACGGCCACGCAATGAGTACGGCTTGATACTTTAACTAACTAGGGTTATCACAGGCCTAGTTACTAGCAAGATGCAATAAGATATTCCAACAGCCACAAGCCCTGCAGACCATCCAGGTTATCCAGGTCGAATATCCGTTCATGAAGGGTGCAACACATGATAGTGTGCTGGAAATGTGCCATACCTGTCGGCAGGCTACAAGTCCACTTGTGCGCCCAGATAACGGGATTGCCTGTAGCTGAGAAATCTCTTCATGACTACTGGGTTATTCTAGTTATTAGCCTTAGTCAATTTTAGTAGGTACCCCTGACCGTAGTACTCAGGGGTCCCTGCCCTAGACATGATGCGAGACAGTATTGGTTCATTTGTACAAACACAATCGTCCACGGTGTCCAGGCCATTTATTCTTGTCATGTCATGCTAGCCGTGTAAAACCCTTAAATTTCTACTATATTTTTTTTATATATATTAAATTTGGTACTGATTTAAAATTTTTGTATTGTACGTCGCATAGTCGTATTGTACGTCGCGCACGAAATTTTATTTTTCGTAGTTGCTCGACGAGTGCGAATATGTGCGAGCGTACATATTTTGAGAAAAATATTTTCTTTATTTTTATAGTTTCAAAATAATATATGTAATATTTAATTTAGCTATCAAAATTTCCTAAATTTATGATTTTATTTATGAAAGGCCTTTTATTTGGAATAAATAATATTATTCATGCATACATATATTTCGTAAATAGTTTAATTTAAATAAAAATATAATTTTTGAGATTTATTATTCAAAAGGATATTTAAAAATATTTATTATTTTCGAAATTATTATTATTGGTATTTTGAAAAATATATTTGGAAGTTATGGTGGCCATTTAAATCTTGATTTGATTTTTGGATTTATTTAAATAGTTAAATATTCAAAATTTATTTATCCCATTTGATTTTGAGCTAAAAATTTAAATAGATTTAAATTGGATTTAATTGATTTGATTTTAAACTAAGAGAATTTGATTTGATTTAAATTAGATTTGGATTTGGATTTGGATTTGATTGCTTTTAAATTAAATTAGTAAATATCTAAATTGGGTTTAAAGGAATCCTAATTCTTATCTAATTGGGAATTCACATCCTATAAATAGTCAGGTACTCCTCCATATTATTTTTACCACAAATCATCTTTCAAACCATCGTTGTCAAAATTTTTCTCTTTTTTTTGTCATAAATTCAGCCTCAATTTTTAAAGGTTGTAGCAACTTCGAATGACCATAACTCCCAACTCCGGACTCCTTTTGACCTTCAGTTTTTTTTGTTAAAATCTTATTGAGGTATATTTTCTGAATGTAAATTTTATTTTCATAAATTCGAAACTTAAATTTCTGGAAAATTTGTGGAGTGTCAGTGGTCCGAAATCTGACACGTTTTAGTGTTTTTGAGATTCTGGGAGAACCAGGAATCAGAATCACGATCCGTTTGAAGTTTCGGAATACTGACAGAAAAATACATATCATATATTTTACCCAAAAAATTTCCAGAATATTTTATTTTTGGTTTTTATTTTAGAAGTTTGTCACATCGTCTGAGTTATCTTGTGTAGCCCTGTGACTATTCTGTACCCAACAGGATTGTCGGTTTCACCAGCAAGGACCTCAGGCAAGACACCTTGCCATTTGCTGTTTATTTATTTTAGCTCATATTTCATACATTATTTATTTTCTTTATGCAAACTAGACTGTGATACATGGTATAACCTGTTAGAACTTACTGTTCATTTATATTTCCTGCTATGTATAATTTTTCTCACATTAAACCTAGATTTAAGGGACCACCTTATGTTTTGCATTCATTGGCCTTGGCACATTGTACCACGAAGTTGTGTGTCGTATGTAGAACACGAAAGTGCGTGATTGGCTGGCCACCAGTACGTACAAGCCGTGCGATAGGAATAACCGCTAATAGAGATTGCATGCTAGTTTGACTTAGCGGTTATAGTAGTTTGTGTTGTGGATACAACACAGTAGGCATTGGGTGGGAAGGACAATTCCTTAGCGTATGGGCTTCGATGCACTTCCCTTGTGACCCGGACTCTCCGCTGGAGATACGGGGTTGATGACCCATGATTACTGACGGCCACTGACGATTCTGCGAAACGTCATGCTCTTACTGATGGGGCCTCTGGTGCCCAAGGGGGACTACGCCAATCCTATTCAGCCAAGGCCCATGCGTAGGAAGGATTGTTCTTAACTATATATCACTTAGACCAGTTAGGCACCTTTATCCGTTAGGTACGAGTACTTTTGGTTTGGGTACTTGTATCTGACCGTGGCTTGGAACAATAACTTGTTGCGGATTAGTTCGTCACATCTTGTCCTTGTTTGGTTGTAGGTGTGACTTACTACTTCGATTAGAAGGTATTGAATCTTGTTGGGATCCGGATACCATATTGGATTCATAGCATGGAAAGATACGTCACCGTGAATTAGTTTACCATCTCCTGTCCTTGTTTGGCTGGGGGAATGGTACGCTCGTTCAGTAGGTGCGTATTGGACCATGTTATAATTCGATTTACTTATTTATTTGAGCAATATTTATTCAGTTTATATGGCATGATATTATGTGTCTTGTTACGTCCCTCTGACGACCTGGTTATCTCCCCAGGTGTGTGCTCTTGTCTTTCGCAAGTGTTCTAGCTATAGCCGTGATCATCGCTATTTCTTCGAGGATGATTGCATTTGGATCGTCTTCGCTTCGCTTGCCAAAAATTATTCTTTTATATATCATGTATTTCTTTTATTTTGTTGGTAGTGGATTTGTCTCCGTCCAACGTATTGTATCAAGACAATTCATTATCTTTATATGACATCTTTTATTCATTTATTTTTGTGTGGATAAGATTAGTTATGGTTCTACTGCATTTTACAGCTTATGTATTCATATGAGGGTTCCATATAATTGGAGTGTACTTCGTATGAATACAGCTGGCATGTTTACGTTCTTAGTCCTACGTATTTTGGGACTGGGGCGTTACATGTTTTTATGGTGGCCCATGCAGGTCGAGTTTGTCACTTCGGTTACGTTACTGTACCGATGCGAACCTGCAACATAGGATTAGAATTATAGGAATCTCATCCATACAGCTTGACCTCTTCCCTTGGCTTCAAATTTCGAACTCTCGTTCGACTTCCTTGAATTGCATCTTGCTTGATTCCTTTCTACCGTTGATTCTTATTTTCGTGCTTAGTGTCAACTAGGAAGATGACTACACTAGTATATGCTCATAGGTCAAACACATGGCTATAATGGTTATATTGGGAATACATTTAAGACTCTAAGAGTTAAAGGGTTTTTTTTTAGTATGATTTAATGATTAGTAATTTGTAAAGTAGGATATTACCACGGAAAGTTTTAACCTTGAGATTTCTAAATAGTAAACACCAGAGGATTTATAGAATTTCATACTTGGTTTAAGAAATTGATTGATTTTCAAAGATTTGATATTTATGATTTATTGGATTATAGTTATACATCCTTGCACAAGTATAAAATTGATTTGCTTTTCGAGTTGTGATATTTATGAGTTTGGGTGATAGATATACATCTTTGAACAAATATAAAATTTATTTGATTTTCGAGTTTTAATGTTCATGATTTATTGTATTATAGTTATGCACCTTGAACAGTTATAGATTTGGTTTGAAAATGATCTTAACTTTTAAAAATGCTCGTAGGAATTATTTAAACGGAGTTGTACAACTTGCGGTTTTCGTGTTTATAAAATTTTAAGGGGAAGTAATGACGGTGAATTTTGGTTTAAAATATTTGAAAGTTATGAAAACAAGTTTTGAGAATTTTTCTTTATTTTAAATTGTGTCCTATGATTGAGGATTTACAAATCTATTTAGATTTTTGGTAAAAAAAATAGATTTTGACTGATAAGATTATTTGAAAATTTAGTTTAATGTGGGATTGCTAATATTAAATTTTTTTTTGAAGAATTTCGAAGGATGTGATGGAAAGTTATTTTGATTGATTAAAGGAAGTTACCATTTAAAAGTTGTGAGTTTGTTGGAATAACATAGCATAAATAGAAGTTAAAATTGTTGAGAGCATTGAGCTTAATTTTTTGAGATTGCTTTTAATATGCTAAGAGTTTTATTATAAATTAATTGAAAATTTTAGAGTGTTAAATTTTTGATTGATTGTGAAATTTTTATGGATTCGTAAATTATGAACTCTTGAGTTAAATAGTTGAATTTAAACGTAAATTTTGGAAAAAGTTAGTAGTAACGTGATAAAATTTTGCTTTGAGATTTATGAGAGTGATTTAAATTTTTTTATGATAAATTTGAACGGCTTGGAGTAAATACAAACTTTGATGGTATATTTTTGAAAGTTATTTTTGAAAGTTATTTTTGAAACTTTTGGAGGAAACTTGAGTTAAATTTTAATGGTAGGCCCCAAGATAACCCTATTGAGTATTCCACACTAATTGCCATGTCACTTATGACCATGATAGTAGTATATACACAAGTGTTGTTAGTCATCAACCCAGCTATGTGACTATATTTCCACCTCGACTTACTCGACCTTCCTTCAACTCTAGATCTTTTAATTACGACCTTCTAACCCATTTGCAATTTGAATAATGAGTTAATGGTTCCTTAACTGTATTCATCTATGAGACTATCTTCTCTCCGAAATTGTGTTCCTAAATTATTTTTACTGGATTCTTTAATTAATTTTATTTCACGCTTTAACATGATCTTCTTTATTTTGTGCATTAATTATCACCTCGTGAACTCCCACTTTCTATTTTTGATCTTCTGGCGTCCCCTACCGTGACTTGTATATTTGGAGTACAACACTACACTTTTCCTTCCAACAAATTTCATATGTAAGACCTAGACAAGTCCACCTTCCTGTAGACATATCATATCCCACCAAAACCCATCTCCTTGTACTCTATTTCTTGATATGACTTTATGGTCAAAATGGCCAAACTATAATCTTTACCATAATACCGATATATTTTCGACCACTGATAGGGATTCAACCTCAACTCAATTCTTTCGACCCGATATGTGATTGTGTTCTACTAAATTCCTTAAATGCTTAAATTTGTACTTTATCTTGATTGCTTGACCATTGTCCCATGATACTATTAGTTTAACTCTTGTAAGTTGGGTAGAATACCTCACCATCTAACAAACCTTTTCCTTGTGAACCACATTGGTAAGTTCACTTAGACTCAAAATTCAGAGGACCCTACCTTATCTAGTCTACCAAGCCATAAATGAAGAAATACTAGGACAACTGTATAGGCCCAGACTTCGGGCGAGCCTTGATTTTAAAAGATCTGGGACTATTTAAATTTCCTTCATCAGTACCTCCCTTGCTCATATTTTGACTATCTCGCGCTGCTAACGTAGCTTCAGTTTTACAAGCTTATTTCGTTATCAAGCTTGATCATGACATATTTTATTGGGTGCACCCACTAACATATTGTCTAATCAAAACCGGTGCATGATGGTCTGATCAACCTATTGCACTTTGGTTCGCTTATCACATATTATCCTACGTGGATGGGGACATAGTTAAACTTGTTCTCTAGAGTCCCATCCGCGACTGCCTTGACAACTCCTTTTGAATTATTCGGTCGCCTTTGAACCACGTATTCGTATTCGATAACGCCTCCGTCGAACTCTATATTGCGTTCGCCTTCACCTATGTTAGAAGGACGAAAGCGTCGTACTAAAACTCCTCTAACTGTCCTATCACCATAACCATTTGTCACGATCCGCACCCACTGTGAGGGTACGAGAACGTAACAACGACCAGCCTACGCCGCAGTGTCGGCGGTAGAACGCTGTCCTAGGTCACAACATCTAACAATATATCTATAACAGTTTATACTCCCCGAATGGGGGTGACATAGCAGTAGAACTCAATCACAACTAAGGAAGAGATAGCACGATATGAAATAGAACTCAAAGAAATAAATAGATGAAAGCAGTCTAAGATAATTCCAGCAATATCCAACAGTACAAGGTCTCAGATGAAAGAATATACACAACTCTGAACTCCAAATAAGTCTAACTAAAACATGCTTCCAGACTACATAAAAGATAAACAGCCTAACTAATCTAGTCTAGGCATTCGAGGAAATATCCTCAGCTACTGCTGGATCCTCCTGGGAGTCCAGCTCAAAGGTGTCATCTAAAGCTGCCCCGTAGTAAGTGTCCAGGCAAGCCTCCTCCTCGTCATCTGTAATATTTTCAACAGGTCCAGTCAGGACAGGAGCGAGCACAGTACATCTCAACAATTCATAGCAGATTAGAAAATATAAACATGCAATAAAGTAAGATATAAGTACTGAAAGAAGTGCAGTATAAAAACAGAGAGAGAACTGTAATAGAAATATCTACTATAAATAGAGAGCTAACATGTGGCTAGTGAGTCAGAGTACAACATGAACATGTAAATGGCCTGGGATGATTCTGTGAAGACACTACGGAATGATTCAAAGAAGATACTGCTGGTGTATTATTCACATGTCCACTTCTACTCCCCCGTACCCCCAATCAATACACAAGGATCCAGCCAGGTTATGTTATATGATTCCATGCACGGCCCCCGAAGGGTGATACATGGATGTCCCATAAATGGGGATTCTGGGGGGTTACCCAACAGTGTAAGATTCAAGAGACTCTGTGATCATGAGGGTACATGTCACAAGTGATCAAATGAACCAAGAAGCATAGTGATACGCCATGTAAGTGAAACGCACAGAACATGTAGTACCCAATGCTCCCTAAGGATAACATCTCAAGAAAGGATCCATATAGTACCAATCCGTGTGACCATCGTGACAGTACAAGTAAAGTAATCTACTGCAGGAAATAATTCTAAGCAGGATATGAAATGATCAGAGAATGTACTCGCCTGTATCTGAGTGTCCAATATGAAAAGTACCGTCCGAGGAGTGGTGTCTGGCTCCTAATCAGAACAGCACAAGTCACAACAAGTCTAAAATGATAAAATGAATCTCTGGTATGCATTCTACATGATTCTAGGTCAATCAAGGCCAAAGTCAACTCTTGGTCAACCCTGGTCAACCAAGAAGTCAAACCTAGGTCTAACAAGTCTAACTAGGCTATACTAAGTCTAATAATGTTGTACAAGCCCTATCTAGTCTCACCAAGCTATACCACACTACCTAGGCCTATTCTCAACACAAGTATACACAAAACCTATATATAGTAATACCAAGTTCTACACAATATATGGCATATACATGAACTGTATAACCCATACAACCCATGAGCCTACTATCATGGCATCCCCCAATCAATACACATATGTAACCATCTATATAAAACCATATTCATATATATAGGAACATACATCACAACATATCTATTAACTTACTTATATAAATACATTGCATTATATATAGACACATATATTAGAGGTTCATTAATGTACTCTACATTAGGTAGGCATATAGGAAACATGAGAATTTGTATGTGGTACAACATGAATTGGTGTGTGGGTAAACAAGTGCAGCTGTGTGTGTAGAAAGATAATTAAAAGTGTGTATGTGTATACAGGGCTTACCTATGTATATGCAGGAATATAAACAGTGAAGAGGAGAGGACAGTGTGTGTGTGTGTGTATGTTGCACAGGAGAACAGTGCAACATTCAATAGTGTGTGTGAAAACTAGTGTGCAGGAAATACAAAACAGTGAAAGAGGGAGGAAAGAGTGTGTGAGATAAGTGTGTGTATGGGTGAGGGTAACCTGTGTGTGGGTAAACTGTGACAGTGTGTGTATAGGTGAGGGTAATACAAATCATGTGTGTGTATGTGTCATGTAAATCAGTGTGCAGGAAAACAGTGCAACATTCAAACAGTGAGTGTGTGAACCAGTGTCCATGTATATGTGCAGGAACACCCAAAACAGTGAAAGAAACACACAGGAAAGGAAAAATCAGTACAACATTTAAAGAGCAGTGAATGTAACATAAAGACAGGAAGGCATGGACCTATTCTCAGGTTAAGAAGAAAAGGAAAAAGGAAATCAATTCATAGCCCCTTCCTCAATCTCAGTTTATAACTAGTTCAAACTCAGTGAACAACCACCCAGGAATTTCCTGAACAAGGTTCAGTTCAGATTTCAGTCCTTCCCCAATCATCAACTCAGGATTCCACCTCAATTCAAAACAGTTTTATACAATCTCAGGTTTATATATCAAAACAAATGAAATCAACAGTTAACACTTACTGAATTCTCAGGTCTGTGTAATCTCAGATTTTCGAAGAACCATTCATAGCATTCAATCCCAAATAATATCCCCACATGAAACCAACATCCCAACACAAAACTCTAACATAACATGAATGCAATATGTGTAGGCTATCAATGAAACTGGAAAAATTAAGCCATTCGAATTAGGGAGAAGTCATGATACCTATGTATCAGAAATTACAGTTAACACAATGCAGTCCAATATTGCAACCCACACATAACATCGATTATCCCATTTAACAAAGACTAACTGATATGTAATTTAGTTAACAGTGGTTTGTGACATGTTAGGATGCAAATTAGCAACTAATTTAAATACTAATATCAGGAATTAACAACAGGAAAAAGGGAGAAACAGTGTATCAGTGATACACTAATGTATCAGTCACAAAGCTTAACCAACCCACATTCGATTTCATACTCCATGGGCATTTCATGAAGAACATAAAGTTGGTAATTAATGGGGGGTATATGTGTGTGTCACAGGTACAAAACAGTGTCCTAAAACATGACACACAAGTATCCAAGACCACACAAAACACAAATACTCATACTGGGTTCAGTCGCCAGTTCCCGTGTCCAGTGCGGGCTAGATTCCTCACCCGACACGAAACATTAGGACACGAAACTTCGGGGGTGACACGACAGTCACTGCCCCTTGCTTCACCTCCAGCCACGCGTGTCCACGTGTCCTGGATGGCTCGCACGAACACGCGAGTAGCAGGGCATTCCTGTACACGCGTGCGCGGCCGTGTCCAAGGATCCCAAACGACACAAAAATGACATGAGACTCTCTCAGACTCTTAGAAACCCATAAACGACACCAAGACATGACTTCCTATTCAAACACATCTCACAAACGAGATCGAAATGCCCTTTGAGGCATTTCGACAAACACTGAAACATGGGTTCTGATACGTGTCCAGAATGGACACGAAACCCATGACACCCGACACAAAAACTATCCAGACCTTAGGGGGACCCTTAGGGCTTCCTATTCATGAAGACAAAATGGAAATCCATGAAGAAATGGTAAAGTTACCTATTGATGAACAATGGATGAAAAATCCCCAAATGGGATGATTTCCACAACCACCCAAAACTCACAAATTGTTTCCTTCCTGCAAACAATCAATACCAACAGCAAGAATATTGATATTAGGATCTAATGCAACTAGTTTGAGGGAAAAAGGACCTAAAATAGATTTATTATGAATTTCTAAAGATGGGAGCTCACCTCTTTCTTTAGAACTTTGGATAAACCCTAAAAGAGGCTAGCCCTAAAATCTAGGAGGGATTTTATAGTGGGAAAATCCCTAGGTTGGCTGTACAAAATGTTTGGATTGCTAATTTGGGCTTTGGGCCAAGTCACAAAGGCTATGGCTAAGTTGTTTTATTAAATGGTTAGAACCATAAGTCATGACTTATGAAGTTTTAAGCCATATTAGCCTAAACAACTCCAAATCACTCCTAACTAGTTCCAATGACTTAAACCTCATTAAATTAGGTCAAACCAAGGTTACTTAACCTAACTAAGTGGCCATAACCTAGATTAGTCACTAGGTTAGTCTTCTAGTCAATACAAGTCAAAGTCAACTATAGGCCCAAAATCAATTATCCTAAAAATCACCAAAAATCACCAAAAATCATATTAATTCTAATAAATCATAATAATACATAATAATTCCAAAAATTCCCAAAATTTGAAAAATGACCAAAATACCCCCAAGCTAGAAAAGTGGTAGTGACAAATCTACCCTCCTTAAAATAATTTCGTCCTCGAAATTAAAGGCAAAACTAAACTGCTGAGAAGGATAGAAAAGTATACCTCAAGGTCCAAAAAGATAGGGGTAGCGCTCGTGCATCTCATCCTCCCGCTCCCAGGTAGACTCTTCTGGAGAATGATGCCTCCATGCGACGCGCACCAAAGGTATCACCTGGTTCCTCAGAACCTTCTCCCGTCGATCCAGAATCTCCACTGGCTGCTCTGGATAGCTGAGAAAAGGCCCAACCTCAATCTCTGAATGATCGAGCACATGGCTAGGGTCAGTCATGTACCGTCTCAACTGTGATACATGGAATACGTTGTGGACCCCCACTAGTACAGGCGGCAAGTCTAGCCTGTATGCAACGTCACCGACTCTCCTACTGATAACGAAAGGGCCGATGAAGCACGGGCTAAGCTTTCCGCCTCCTCCAAAACGTATCGTACCACGAGTCGAAGATATCCTCAAGAAAACCTGGTCTCCGACCTAATCACAAGCAAGGTCTCAATTAATTATAATAAACAAACATGATCAAAAAAATGCAACAAACAACCTAAATCTAATCCTACTCTAATCTGTACCTCAAACTCCAAGGGCCTCCGGTGGCTATCGGCCCAGTGCCGATGTCTGTCCTACGCCACGCGAAGTCTGTCCCTGATGAGCTTCACCTTCTCGGCTGCATCAACAACCATCTCTGGCCCCAACAAAGCTCGCTCACCAACATCATCCCAGGATAAGGGTGTACGGCACCTACGCCCGTACAGAGCCTCGAAAGGTGACATCTTGATGCTGGTCTGAAAACTATTATTATAGGCAAACTCCACCAAATGAAGATGATCCTCCCAGGAGCCTCCAAAGTCCAGGACGCACGTCCGCAGCATATCCTCAAGGGTCTGAATAGTCCACTCTGACTGTCCGTCCGTCTGGGGGTGGTATGCAGTACTAAACTTGAGCTGAGTGCCCAAGCTGGTCTGCAGACTCCTCCAGAAATGGGAAGTAAAACGGCTATCCCGATCTGAGACGAAGCTGACCGAAACTCCGTGGATCCTGACTATTTGCCGCATATACATCTCCGCCAGCCTCTCTGTAGACGTACCCACCTTGAATGGCAAGAAGTGGGCCGATTTGGTCAACCTATCAATGATGACCCAAATCGCTTCTTTCCCTCCTGGAGTACGCAACAATCCTGATACGAAGTCCATAGTGATATGCTCCCATTTTCACTCGAGAATGGGCAGCGGCTGCAATAATCCACCGGGCCTCTGTCTCTCTGCCTTGACCTGCTGACAGACCAAACACCTAGCTACGAAGTGGGACACCTCCCGCTTCATTCCTGACCACCAAACATGCTCCCGCAGATCTCGGTACATCTTGTTGGCACCCGGGTGTATAGAGTACTGAGATCTGTGGGCCTCCTGCATAACCTGCTCTCTGAGCTCCCAGCTAGGCACACATAACCTGGCACCGTGCCTCAGGGCACCATCCTCTGCAAGTGAAAACTCAGCATCCCCCACTCCTATACTGATCTGCTCTCTGATACACTACAGGGCCACATCCTTGAACTGGGCCACCGTGATCCTCTCCACCAAGTCTGACTGAATCTGCATCCCCCATAGCTGCATCTGCACTCCGGGCACGATCACCTCAATCCCAAGGCTCTCCAAGTCGGCAAGCAAATGCCGATCCATGGTCAAACATATGGCTGTCGGATACCTACTCAAGGCATCTGCAACCACGTTGGCCTTCCCTGGATGATACTGCAGTATGTCGAAGTTCTTCATCAACTCCAACCATCTGCGCTGCCTCATGTTCAACTCCTTCTGAGTGAACACATACTTTAAGCTCTTGTGATCTGTGAAGATCTCCACCCTCTCACCATACAGGTAATGCTTCCACAGCTTCAGAGCAAAAATCACTACCGCCAGCTCCAGGTCGTGGGTAGGGTAGTTCTTCTCATGGGGACGCAATTACCTGGAATCATAGGCAATCACCTTCCCGTGCTGCTGCAACACACAACCCAGCCCCTTTCCTGAAGCATCACTATAAATAGTGAAACCACCCGATCCTGAAGGCAACGTCAGAATCAGAGCTGTCGTAAGCCGCTTCTTCAACTCATCAAAGCTGCCTGACACTCCTCTGACCAAACGAACTCAGTATCCTTCCGGGTCAACCGAGTCAACGGCTCTGCAACCCGGGAAAAATCCTACACAAATCTCCGATAATACCCTGCCAGCCCCAGGAAACTCCTGATCTCTGCAACTGAAGTCGGCGCTGCCCATGCCTCGACTGCTACAATCTTCTTGGGGTCAACTGAGATACCATCTCCAGTCACAACGTGCCCCAAGAAGTCCACCCGGTCCAAGAAAAACTCACACTTGGAGAGTTTTCCATAAAGCTGCTCCTTTCTGAGAATCTCCAGCACTATCCGCAGATGCTCCTCGTGCTCCTCCTCAGTCTTGGAATATATCAAGATATCGTCTATGAATACCACCACAAACTGATCCAGATACTGGTGGAACACTTTGTTCATAAGGTTCATAAACACTGCTGGTGCATTGGTTAGCCCAAACGGCATAACCAAAAACTTGAACTGCCCGTACCGCGCCCTGAAAGCGGTCTTGGGAATATCCTCCCTCTTCACCTTCACCTGGTGATATCCCGACCTCAGATCAATCTTAGAAAATACCCGACCTCCGCTCAACTGGTCAAATAGGTCGTCGATCTGCGGCAGTGGGTATTTGTTCTTGATCGTGAGGTTGTTGAGGGCCCTATAGTCAATACACATGCATACTGACCCATCCTTCTTCGGCACGAACAACACTGGTGCACCCCATGGTGATGAACTCGAGCGGATGAAGCCCTTGTCCTATAGCTCATCCACTTGCTTCTTCAGCTCCACCAGCTCGCTGTTGTTCACCCGATAGACATGCTGAGATATGGGTTCCGCTCCTGGAACCAAGTCTATCGAGAACACTATGTCTCTGTCTGGTGGCAGTCCCGGCAACTCCTCTGGGAAAACATCCATATACTCTGCTATCAAGGGGTGTGGAATCGCCTGCTCCTCGACCGAGACTCCACAGAAGACTCCGCTGCTCTGCTCTGCCTGACGTCTGGAGTACTCAAACTCTGGCTCCCCCGACGCTCTGAAGAGAACTCTACCCCCTCTGCAATCAATACTGGCGTGGTGCCTGCTCAACCAATCCATGCCTAGTACTATATCATAGTTCGATAATGGCATTACGAGCAGGCTCACCTCCAACTCACGGCCTCCCAAAACTACTCTCCGACCCTTACAAATATCACTCACGAGGATAATACCACCCCCGGTCATGATCTTGTAAGTCCTAGGCAACGATTCAGCTACGATACCGTGTCTAATCGTAAAAGATACTGATATGAAGCTATGCGAAGCACCGGAATCGAATAAGGCAAATGCTGGACTGGAGTCAAGAAGAATCGAACCTGCGATCAGCTCTCCTATCGCCTTTGCATCCTCAGCCGCCATAGAGAAAGCTCGCCCCTGCTGGCCTCCCCTGGCCTGCTGCTGGTGCTGAACAAATCTCTGCTGCTGCGTCGGCAGGGCTGGTCCCCGCTGCTGACCTGCTGGAGCCCTGGCTCCTCCTCCCGGGCCTGCTCGTAATAAGCGGCACTCCCTCATCTGGTGGTCTGCTGAACTACACTTCAGGCACTGGCCCAGCCTCCTCCGGTACTCATTGGCGACATGCCCGGGCTTCTTGCAATAGGCACAAGTAACACTCTACCTCTGTCCCTGCTGGTGCTGCCTCGGCTGCTGCTGCTGAGGGGCTGGCCTCTGCTGAATCAGCTGCGGCTGAAACTGCCTCAGCTGCTGATGCTGAAAGTACGGCCTCTTGGTTGGTCCTCCGCTGCTGCTGCCTCCCTGGGAGTTTCGCCCCCTCTTGAGCTTAAGCTCAAGATCATCCTCTGCAGCTAGTGCGTCCACCAGGATCTCCTCAAATGTAGCACTGCGAGCGTTCTTGGTGTAGGACTTGACCTCCTTTACCAAGCCCTTCCAGAACCTCCGGGCCTTCGTCGTCTCCGACAAGTCCTCTACAAATCTGCCCAGGCGACATAACTCTCCTACATACTCCTCCACAGACTGACTCCCCTGGACTAGGGCCTCGAACTGAGTCTCAAGGGCTCCCAGCGCTGCCTCCGGGAAGAACTTCTCCTTGAACAACTTCTTGAATGCTGCCCAAGTCTGTCCTGCTGTGCCCACCTTCGGGTCGGTCTGGTACCATGTACGGGCCAGATCCTGCATCATACTGGCCGCTACCTCTATCTGGAGCCTCGTCGGAATCTCCGTCAGCCTGAAGATCTCCTCCATATGCTCGATCCACTCGTCGGCATACAGGATCCCCTCTGTCCCTCGGAAGTCTCTCGGGTGCATCTTCTGGAAGTCCTGGATTCCTTTCTCCCGTGGCTGGTGCGGCTGCTGGACTGCTACTGGCTGAGCCACGACTCTCTCCACTGCTGTCACTGCCAGCTCAATGCCTCGAGTGAGCTCTGCCGTCTGCCTCTGCTGCTGAGTCTGCTGACCCTCCATGTACTGCCTGAAGAAGGCTAGTAGCTGTACTGTGTCCACTGTCCCTTGAGGTGGCTGCTGGCAAGGATCCTCTGGGAGAACTAGGTCCTGCCTCCCTGTCGGTGGAAGCATACCCCCTGCTGCTGCTGCCGGGGCCTCAATACGAGCAAAGGTGGCAGGAGCTGCAGTCCCCTGGCCCTGCTGTACTGGCTGGGAGGTAGCAGTCCCCTCCATAGCATCCTCATGAATGGTACGCTGCGATCGAGTCTCTACCATCCTGAAGATAGACAAACAAGAGTATCAATTTCTGAGAAGAAGCAAAATAACAAAGGCGAACAATTAAAATTCAAAGGATCAGCTGACAATAAGAATTTAGATGGCAATAAATAAATTTTCCTAATGTGATTGAGTACCCTTAAAAATTTATGTCCTATATCCTATAGCAGGCTGTAGTGACACTCTAGTTCGAGTACCACCACACTTCTAGTCTAGACCTGCATGGGCCACCATTAAAAATGTGTCATGACCCGCACCCACTATGAGGGTACGAAAACGTAACAACGCCCAGCCTACGTCGCAGTTTCGGCGGTAGAACGCTGTCCTAGGTCACAACATGTAACAATATATCTATAACAGTTTATACTCCCCGAATGGGGGTGACATAGCAGTAGAACTCAATCACAACTAAGGAAGAGATAGCACGATATGAAATAGAACTCAAGGAAATAAATAGATGAAAGCAGTCTAAGATAATCCCAGCAATATCCAACAGTACAAGGTCTCAGATGAAAGAATATACACAACTCTGAACTCCAAATAAGTCTAACTAAAATATGCTTCCAGACTACATAAAAGATAAACAGCCTAACTAATCTAGTCTAGGCAGTCGGAGGAATATCCTCAGCTACTGCTAGATCCTCCTGGGAGTCCAGCTCAAAGGTGTCATCTAAAGCTGCCCCGTAGTAAGTGTCCAGGCAAGCCTCCTTCTCGTCCTCTGTAATATTTTCAACAGGTCCAGTCAGGACAGGAGCGAGCACAGTACATCTCAACAATTCATAGCAGGTTAGAAAATATAAACATGCAGTAAAGTAAGATACAAGTACTGAAAGAAGTGCAGTATAAAAACAGAGAGAGAACTGTAATAGAAATATCTACTATAAATAGAGAGCTAACATGTGGCTAGTGAGTCAGAGTACAACATGAACATGTAAATGGCCTGGGATGATTCTGTGAAGACACTACGGAATGATTCAAAGAAGATACTACTGGTGTATTATTCACATGTCCACTTCTACTCCACCGTACGCCCAATCAATACACAAGGATCCAGCCAGGTTATGTTATATGATTCCATGCACAGCCTCCGAAGGGTGATACATGGATGTCCCATAAATGAGGATTCTGGAGGTTTCCCAACAGTGTAAGATTCAAGAGACTCTGTGATCATGAGGGTACATGCATGTCACAAGTGATCAAATGAACCAAGAAGCATAGTGATACGCCAAGTAAGTGAAACGCACAGAACACGTAGTACCCGATGCTCCCTAAGGATAACATCTCAAGAAAGGATCCATATAGTACCAATCCGTGTGACCATCGTGATAGTACAAGTAACGTAATCTACTGCAGAAAATAATTCTAAGCAGGATATAAAATGATCAGAGAATGTACTCGCCTGTATCTGAGTGTCCAATATGAAAAGTACCGTCCGAGGAGTGGTGTCTGGCTCCTAATCAGAACAGCACAAGTCACAACAAGTCTAAAATGATAAAATGAATCTCTGCTATGCATTCTACATGATTCTAGGTCAATCTAGGCCAAAGTCAACTCTTGGTCAACCCTGGTCAACCAAGAAGTCAAACCTAGGTCTAACAAGTCTAACTAGGCTATACTAAGTCTAATAATGTTGTACAAGCCCTATCTAGTCTCACCAAGCTATACCACACTACCTAGGCCTATTCTCAACACAAGTATACACAAAACCTATATATAGTAATACCAAGTTATACACAATATATGGCATATACATGAACTGTATAACCCATACAACCCATGAGCCTACTATCATGGCATCCCCCAATCAATACACATATGTAACCATCTACATAAAACCATATTCATATATATAGGAACATACATCACAATGTATCTATTAACCTACTTATATAAATACATTGCATTATATATAGACACATATATTAGAGGTTCATTAATGTACTCTACATTAGGTAGGCATATAGGAAACATGAGAATTTGTATGTGGTATAACATGAATTGGTGTGTGGGTAAACAAGTGTAGCTGTGTGTGTGGAAAGATAATTAAAAGTGTGTGTGTGTATACAGGGCTTACCTATATATATGCAGGAATATAAACAGTGAAGAGGAGAGGACTGTGTGTGTGTGTGTGTGTGTGTGTGTAAGTTGCACAGGAGAACAGTGCAACATTTAATAGTGTGTGTGTAAACTAGTGTGCAGGAAATACAAAACAGTGAAAGAGGGAGGAAAGAGTGTGTGAGATATGTGTGTGTATGGGTGAGGGTAACCTGTGTGTGGGTAAACTGTGACAGTGTGTGTATAGGTGAGGGTAATACAAATCATGTGTGTGTATGTGTCATGTAAATCAGTGTGCAGGAAAACAGTGCAACATTCAAACAGTGAGTGTGTGAACCAGTGTCCATGTATATGTGCAGGAACACCCAAAACAGTGAAGGAAACACACAGGGAAGAAAAAATCAGTACAACATTTAAAGAGCAGTGAATGTAACATAAAGACAGGAAGGCATGGACCTATTCTCAGGTTAAGAAGAAAAGGAAAAAGGAAATCAATTCATAGCCCCTTCCTCAATCTCAGTTTATAACTAGTTCAAACTCAGTGAACAACCACCCAGGAATTTCCTGAACAAGGTTCAGTTCAGATTTCAGTCCTTCCCCAATCATCAACTCAGGATTCCACCTCAATTCAAAACAGTTTTATACAATCTCAGGTTTATATCTCAAAACAAATGAAATCAACAGTTAACACTCACTGAATTCTCAGGTCTGTGTAATCTCAGATTTTCGAAGAACCATTCATAGCATTCAATCCCAAATAATATCCCCACATGAAACCAACATCCCAACATAAAACTCTAACATAACATGAATGCAATATGTGTAGGCTATCAATGAAACTGGAAAAATTGAGCCATTCGAATTAGGGAGAAGTCATGATACCTATGTATCATAAATTACAGTTAACACAATGCAGTCCAACATTGCAACCCACACATAACATCGATTATCCCATTTAACAAAGACTAACTGATATGTAATTTAGTTAACAGTGGTTTGTGACATGTTAGGATGCAAATTAGCAACTAATTTAAATACTAATATCAGGAATTAACAACAGAAAAAAGGGAGAAACAGTGTATCAGTGATACACTAATGTATCAGTCACAAAGCTTAACCAACCCACATTCGATTTCATACTCCATGGGCATTTCATGAAGAACATAAAGTTGGTAATTAATGGGGGGTATATATGTGTGTCACAGGTGCAAAACAGTGTCCTAAAACATGACACACAAGTGTCCAAGACCACACAAAACACAAATACTCAGACTGGGTTCAGTCGCCAGTTCCCGTGTCCAGTGCGGGCTAGATTCCTCATCCGACATGAAACATTAGGACACGAAACTTCGGGGGTGACACGACAGTCACTGCCCCTTGCTTCACGTCCAGCCATGCGTGCCTACGTGTCCTGGATGGCTCGCACGAACACGCGAGTTGCAGGGCATTCCTGTACACGCGCGCGCGGCCGTGTCCAAGGATCCCAAATGACACAAAAATGACACGAGAATCTCTCAGACTCTTAGAAACCCATAAACGACACCAAGACATGACTTCCTATTCAAACACATCTCACAAACGAGATCGAAATGCCCTTTGAGGCATTTCGACAAATACTGAAACATGGGTTCTGATACGTGTCCAGAACGGACACGAAACCCATGACACCTGTCACGCCCCGCTCCCGTAGGAGCGATCGTCCTCGCTAAGGCGTGATGCCGCACGAGCCTAGATTGCGCTCGTGCAAGGCTATTTCATAACGACCGATTACATCGGCGGCGACGGGGTCGTCGCACAGAAGTCCCAAGCAGAAACATTGAATGTATTGCAGTAGAGTTTAAAGAAGAACACAGGAACACAAGTAACTCAAAAGAATCTCTTTATTGATATTGAATACAGGATTACATCTGTGGGCGCAAAGCCAATTACAAGTCTCTCAGGCTCACTTTTCACTCATTTACAAGTCACTCTGCTCTCTCTCATCTCTCGATACAATGCTTGAATCCAGCAGAAGCTTCGGAAGGCGATGTCCATACATTATGTCCTGTATAAGTCTTCAATCCACGCGGGCGCACGCTTCGAATCGCCAAGGAACTCCGTACCTCGACGCATCCAAGCGAGCTCCGCGCCACGAGCTTCTACCTGTACCTGCACATGAAACACTGTGTGGGTGTCAGTACCACTGTACTGGTGGAGTGAGCTTCTTGCCCACCCATACGAAACCAACACGTTCATTTACTTTGTGCAACATAAACCCTTTTACGATTGTCTTTCTATTCTTGCCTTAGGATCAGTTTTAGGACCGGCGCCTTAGCGCAACTCGTGTATTAGAGCCATCCCGTGCTTGCAATGTCAACGTTAACTCATACTTTGTCTCTAGACTACTCCTCGTGCCAACAACGTTAGCCTATCAAGTCGTGTTCGCCTTACGGCCATAATCAGAGACGCAACTACACGAAGGACTCTATTTCCTTGTCTCTAGACCTTTCCCGTGCTTGCATTGTCGACGCACCGGCTTATACTTGTCTTTTGTGCCAAACTCTGGGACGTAACGACTCGGTTGTGCCATAACTCGATTCGTGCTTCAATATCTCCGAGGCAGTGTCTCCTTGCTTAGTATCGCCTACACTTGTGTTGTGACAACGCGACCGTGCCTCATATATCGAGTCGAGCCCAACAACTCAACGTAACTTCACACAACTAGCCCTACGGCCCTTCTCGACTTAACTCACGATAGCTCAAGCCTAACTCATGCAACTCTATGCTAACAACTTAACACTCGACGCCACATCTCGTGCCGAAGCACGTCGCCTTCGCTGTAGCCAAATCTTAGGCTCCGATATTGTGTCTTTTTAACTCATACATATTCAACTCAATCCAAAGGCACACACACGGATTACCGCCCGTGCCGACACACAAAACTTACCATGTTAGTTGAAAACAATTTATATCAAGTGTTTGTTATGGGATTGGCCTAACCAGCTGCCTTGGACGTAGCCTGGTAATACGGGACCCTTGCAACGCAGGTAGCGAGCCCCGATGCAAGTCCCCGTCTTACCGATCGCCTAACCAGCGTTGCCTATTACCCAGCTCGGCTACAACTAGTTTCTTCCTAGGCTGAGACGGTCCCGTGGCCCCGGGTTGCCGCTCGAAGAAACCACCCCTTGTCGACAAGTTGTCCAAGTTCATATAGGTTAACATGGTGTATTTTAGGATACCGTTGGGGCTTGTTATGTGATCAATTCATTTACTTGGTTGTTTTACTCTTTCCACTTTTCGTACTTCCTTTACAGAGCCCCTAACCAGGGTTGCCTCGGCGACTAACCATCACTTAGACTTAACATTTCTTGAACTCAGGGAATGGCTACTACATAGCCTTCCAACTTAACTTGAACATAACGTGTTTCCTTAAGTATCGACCGACCGTGGATAACTTTCCACTGAACCAACCGTGGCTCGTGCCTCTAAACCAACTCGTGTTCTATGCAACGCTATCGCCCAAGTCATACTTCATATGAGGGGCCTTGGGGTCGTGGGACTATTTATCTTGACAATCGCAGAATGAGCGGGACAGCACGTAGAATAACTTAGGTCGACCGGCATCAAGCCTACAACATAACCCAAGCGACGAGCAAAGGCTTTGCCAAGCCTTGCGGGACAGGACCGTACATGCTTTAACAAGCATTTGTGCGGGCGACGCCTATGACTTAGGCTAACTCTTAGCTTTTGCACCGAAGACCAACTTTCCTTCTCCCAAGCCCGGGACGAAGGACCGAGGGTCATTTTCAAAGCACGCCGTGCACCAACTCTAAGCCGACAGTGGGACGTTTTCCATGTTCTAACTCGATTCAAACCGTCGGGATTATTCCCTTAGCTATGTGGATGCGTAGCTTTTATTATCAAGCCTAACTTGTGCAAGTTAAAAACACGATTTATTATGTGAAGGCAAAGATGAGGAGAGTTCACCGAAACTACCCTACCTGAGCGAGCGGTCGCCTTGACCGAGCGAGCCTTCGAGCAGCCGTTGCAAGGCTAAGTCCGAACGCCGTCGGCATTTCGATTCCTCCGATTGACTTTGCGGGACGGGGCACTACATCATACACCACTCAGAACAAGTCTCGTCCTCGAGACTTTCCTGAAGGCAAGCTATCCTACCATTTCTATGGCTAAGATTTAATCGTACACATTTCGCCTACGCGTTCCTTCGATTCCGAGCCACGCTCGTACTATTATCAATCTTTCCTTTAATACGATCTCAAGATCTCGATACACTCCCATCTTTCAAGCCTTGCTTGAACTCGTCGTATCACTTGGCTGGATCTTGCACGCATTCCAAGCGTCCCCAAAATACATGCATTCAGCCAAGCCGTATGATAGAAAATTTGTCATTCTCACTCGAGTCGCATCGTGCACATACCCAAGCGTCCCTGAAATATATGCATGTCAGCCGAATCTCGTGAGCAGGGTTTCCTATATTCGTGATTCACGCTATCCATCCATGCCAATCCTCAAGATCAATCATTCCGATTGCTAACACTTGAAACAGGGCGTCTCGCCTAACCGCTAGGCTATTTTTTTTCGAGGCTAAGTCAACGTCAGGATTGGAATCATAGTTCCCAAACAATAATGCCAACACTGACCCCAATCCTAGGGTCAAACCAAAGTCGATCATACGGGGTCTTCTACCCAAGCTCGTGTCACTCAGATTTCTAAACATCGAGCATGATCACCTAATTCGCATTACGGCACGCGTTGCGTATATTCGAATCCTTTCAATTCACCAATTCTAACCAATTCATGTATTCGATCACGAGGTCGTCTCGCTCGACAATACATTGCGCCCCAATCTCACGCGAGTCTGATAATACGCGGTGGTTCATGAATCACCATGCAACGCTCCCGCGAAATAATCATTCTCATCGGAGCATAACTCTTGTTTGAGTTTAGACTCATTCATTCTCGATACGCGGATTGGACCTACTTAATCCTCAAGTTCAATCGACAAGCACATCAATTCAATCTAGAGTCCATCTTCGCGTCAAACCACAAGTCGAAGCACAAATTATCGCACCGTGCAAGTTCGACCACTCCCGCTGTATGAATCACCATACCAGCGCTCACGCAGAGTGATCGCCCTAATCGGCGTGACGCATGTGCGAGGCTGGAGTAGCGCTCGCATAAGACACGAACGTCAACGTTGTGGTTATCGACAAAGCAAATCCAAACATTCCAGTTTTCATCCAAGCCAAGTTCGATCGTCATTCATTCAACTTAGAAAATCCTCGAGCCAAGTCTATCTTTTCCTCGACACATTTTAACATCTCGATTATAACATCCATCGAAACAATGATACTTGCACGATCGTCATTTGCCGAGTCAGAGTACCCCCGAGTTATCGCATATCGATCTTTGATACGCCTCAATACCATTGACGATATGTGTAACCTGACGATCTTCCTTGCAACCAATTTCGAGTCGTGAATTGATGTTGTCGTCCGAACTGGATATTCCTCAATTTTCTCGATACTCAAGATCAAGTTCAGTCGCTTTTCCTCTAGCTCGTTTCAAGATCGTTATTCAAAACTCAAGTGACATTTCAGTTGCATCAATCCGATATCGCACGCACGATCCTCTAAGTTTCCTCGATCAAAACCATTCCTTTTCATTCATCGTTCCGAATCGTTTTCTAACTCGCGTTGCACAATCACAAGTTGTCCGAACGAGATGCTCGTTCGGGACATTCGAAGTCACGACCAACTAAGCATGACGCGTTCTAAGGCTTTGCGCGATCGCATCGCCTCGCCGACATACTCGTAATCCTCAACTTTCGCTCGAATGATTTCCAAGAAAATCCATACACCACTCGGATTCGAACCATCCGATCTAGTCCTCAATCACGTTCGCATTATGCGCTAAGACATCCTTCGGATTCGTTCGACGAATCGCTAGCGTAGTCGCTCGCGTCGCAACGACGCACTAAGTCGTTCGTACTATTTCCTCAAAATCCAAGTCAATCTTTCGTGTACGCCTAAGCGTTAGTTCGATAGCATTTCTATCGATAGACACTCTAAGTGTATCTTCTTTCCTGACCAAGCGATACTTGATATCGCTCGTGACTCATTTGCACCAAGGGTCGAGGTGCGCGATGCGCAACACAACTTAGCCAAAAGGCCGTGTGCATAGCCATCCCGTGCGGACTATATTCGAGTTTGTACGCTCAATTGCTAGGATCGATATTGGACTAATTAGGCATGCACACAACTTGCTAAGGTCGACGTAGGACTATTCGGTTACACGTACGACTTTGCTAACATTAGCACATATTTTCTATCGAGTCAAGTTTTGCAACGTTCGGCACAAAGGCCTCCAATGAGTCCGGCAACGGCCTATCGATGCGTTCGAGCGAACGCATGTACGAGCTTTCGAAAATATTTAGACTTATTGTATGGACATGCCGAGGGACATTTGAGAGAGAGCGCACCAACGATAACAACTTGCGGAAGCAACAGAGTTTTGCGGAAACATCGAAGTTAAAGAATTCAATCGACGGTCCAAGGACGTAAAGCCGTGCTCTGATACCACTATGTCACGCCCCGCTCCCGTAGGAGTGATCGTCCTCGCTAAGGCGTGATGCCGCACGAGCCTAGATTGCGCTCGTGCAAGGCTATTTCATAACGACCGATTACATCGGCGGCGACGGGGTCGTCGCACAGAAATCCCAAGCAGAAACATTGAATACATTGCAGCATAATTTAAAGAAGAACACAGGAACACAAGTAACTCAAAAGAATCTCTTTATTGATATTGAATACAGGATTACATCTGTGGGTGCAAAGCCAATTACAAGTCTCTCAGGCTCACTTTTCACTCATTTACAAGTCACTCTGCTCTCTCTCATCTCTCGATACAATGCTTGAATCCAGCGGAAGCTTCGGAAGGCGATGTCCATACATTATGTCCTGTATAAGTCTTCAATCCACGCGGGCGCACGCTTCGAATCGCCAAGGAACTCCATGCCTCGACGCATCCAAGCGAGCTCCGCGCCACGAGCTTCTACCTGTGCCTGCACATGAAATACTGTGTGGGTGTCAGTACCACTGTACTGGTGGAGTGAGCTTCTCGCCCACCCATACGAAACCAACACGTTCATTTACTTTGTGCAACATAAACCCTTTTACGATTGTCTTTCTATTCTTGCCTTAGGATCAGTTTTAGGACCGGCGCCTTAGCACAACTCGTGTATTAGAGCCATCCCGTGCTTGCAATGTCAACGTTAACTCATACTTTGTCTCTAGACTACACCTCGTGCCAACAACGTTAGCCTATCAAGTCGTGTTCGCCTTACGGCCATAATCAGAGACGCAACTACACGAAGGACTATATTTCCTTGCCTCTAGACCTTTCTCGTGCTTGCATTGTCGACGCACCGGCTTATACTTGTCTTTTGTGCCAAACTCTGGGACGTAACGACTCGGTCGTGCCAGTGCCTCCTTGCTTAGTATCGCCTACACTTGTGTTATGACAACGCGGCCGTGCCTCATATATCGAGCCGAGCCCAACAACTCAACGTAACTTCACACAACTAGCCCTACGGCCCTTCTCGACTTAACTCGCGATAGCTCAAGCCTAACTCATGCAACTCTATGCCAACAACTTAACACTCGATGCCACATCTCGTGCCGAAGCACGTCGCCTTCGCTGTAGCCAAATCTTAGGCTCCGACATTGTGTCTTTTTAACTCATACATATTCAACTCAATCCAAAGGCACACACACGGATTACCGCCCGTGCCGACACACAAAACTTACCATGTTAGTTGAAAACAATTTATATCAAGTGTTTGTTATGGGATTGGCCTAACCAGCCGCCTTGGACGTAGCCTGGTAATACGGGACCCTTGCAACGCAGGTAGCGAGCCCCGATGCAAGTCCCCGTCTTACCGATCGCCTAACCAGCGTTGCCTATTACCCAGCTCGGCTACAACCAGTTTCTTCCTAGGCCGAGACGGTCCCGTGGCCCCGGGTTGCCGCTCGAAGAAACCACCCCTTGTCGACAAGTTGTCCAAGTTCATATAGGTTAACATGGTGTATTTTAGGATACCGTTGGGGCTTGTTATGTGATCAATTCATTTACTTGGTTGTTTTACTCTTTCCACTTTTCGTACTTCCTTTGCAGAGCCCCTAACCAGGGTTGCCTCGGCGACTAACCATCGCTTAGACTTAACATTTCTTGAACTCAGGGAACGGCTACTGCATAGCTTTCCAACTTAACTTGAACATAACGTGTTTCCTTAAGTATCGACCGACCGTGGATAACTTTCCACTGAACCAACCGTGGCTCGTGCCTCTAAACCAACTCGTGTTCTATGTAACGCTATCGCCCAAGTCATACTTCATATGATGGGCCTTGGGGTCGTGGGACTATTTATCTTGACAACCGCAGAATGAGCGAGACAGCACGTAGAATAACTTAGGTCGACCGGCATCAAGCCTACAACATAACCCAAGGGACGAGCAAAGGCTATGCCAAGCCTTGCGGGACAGGACCGTGCATGTTTTAACAAGCATTTGTGCGGGCGACGCCTATGACTTAGGCTAACTCTCAGCTTTTGCACCGAAGACCAACTTTTCTTCTTCCAAGCCACGGGACGAAGGACCGAGTGTCATTTTCAAAGCACGCCGTGCACCAACTCTAAGCCGACAGTGGAACGTTTTCCATGTTCTAACTCGATTCAAACCGTCGGGATTATTCCCTTAGCTATGTGGATGCGTAGCTTTTATTATCAAGCCTAACTTGTGCAAGTTGAAAACACGATTTATTATGTGAAGGCAAAGATGAGGAGAGTTCACAGAAACTACCCCACCTGAGCGAGCGGTCGCCTTGACCGAGCGAGCCTTCGAGCAGCCGTTGCAAGGCTAAGTCCGAACGCCGTCGGCATTTCGATTCCTCCGATTGACTTTGCGGGACGGGGCACTACAACACCCAACACGAAAACTATCCAGACCTTAGGGGGACCCTTAGGGCTTCCTATTCATGAAGACAAAATGGAAATCCATAGAGAAATGGGAAAGTTACCTATTGATGAACAATGGGTGAAAAATCCCCAAATGGGATTATTTCCACAACCACCCAAAACTCATAAATTGTTTCCTTCCTGCAAACAATCAATACCAACAGCAAGAATATTGATATTAGGATCTAATGCAACTAGTTTGAGGGAAAAAGAACCTAAAATGGATTTATTATGAATTTCTAAAGATGGGAGCTCACCTCTTTCTTTAGAACTTTGGATAAACCCTAAAAGAGGCTAGTCCTAAAATCTAGGAGGGATTTTATAGTGGGGGAATCCCTAGGTTGGCTGGACAAAATGTTTGGGTTGCTAATTTGGGCTTTGGGCCAAGTCAAAAAGGCTATGGCTAAGTTGTTTTATTAAATGGTTAGAACCATAAGTCATGACTTATGAAGTATTAAGCCATATTAGCCTAAACAACTCCAAATCACTCCTAACTAGTTCCAATGACTTAAACCTCATTAAATTAGGTCAAACCAAGGTTACTTAACCTAACTAAGTGGCCATAACCTAGATTAGTCACTAGGTTAGTCTTCTAGTCAACACAAGTCAAAGTCAACTATAGGCCCAAAATCAATTATCCTAAAAATCACCAAAAATCACCAAAAATCATATTAATTCTAATAAATCATAATAATACATAATAATTCCAAAAATTCCCAAAATTTGAAAAATGACCAAAATACCCCCAAGCTAGAAAAGTGGTAGTGACACCATTACCACCCAATGTAACCATATCTTTGTCTTGAACTACTCGACTTTTCCATCGACACTAAATTTACAATCTTGAGTTTCTAATCACTTGAATTTAAGAGTTATTACAATCGTCTCTTAATCATACCCTCAACCTAGACTACGACCATATAAACTTCCTTAAACCCTCATATCTACCGTTGTGCCTTCTCACCCCCTCCTAATTTTTAATTTCGAGGACGAAATTCTTTTAAGTTGGGTAGGATGTAAAACCCTTAAATTTTTACTATATTTTTTATATATATTAAATTTGGTACTGATTTAAAATTTTTGTATTGTACGTCGCATAGTCGTATTGTACGTCGCGCACGAAATTTTATTTTTCGTAGTTGCTCGACGAGTGCGAATATGTGCGAGCGTACATATTTTGAGAAAAACATTTTTTTATTTTTATAGTTTCAAAATAATATATGTAATATTTAATTTAGCTATCAAAATTTCCTAAATTTATGATTTTATTTATGAAAGGCCTTTTATTTGGAATAAATAATATTATTCATGCATACATATATTTCATAAATATTTGCTAGTTTAATTTAAATAAAAATATAATTTTTGAGATTTATTATTCAAAAAGATATTTAAAAATATTTATTATTTTTGAAATTATTATTATTGGCATTTTGAAAAATATATTTGGAAGTTATGGTGGCCATTTAAATCTTGATTTGATTTTTGGATTTATTTAAATAGTTAAATATTCGAAATTTATTTATCCCATTTGATTTTGAGCTAAAAATTTAAATAGATTTAAATTGGATTTAATTGATTTGATTTTAAACTAAGAGAATTTGATTTGATTTGATTTAAATTAGATTTGGATTTGGATTTGATTGCTTTTAAATTAAATTAGTAAATATCTAAATTGGATTTAAAGGAATCCTAATTCTTATCTAATTGGAAATTTCCATATCCTATAAATAGGCAGGTCCTCCTCCATATTATTTTCACCATAAATCATCTTTCAAACCATCCTTGTCAAAATTTTTCACTTTTTTCGTCATAAATTCAGTCTTAATTTTCAAAGGTTGTAGCAACTTCGAATGACCATAACTCCCAACTCCTGACTCCTTTTGACCTCCAGTTTTTTTTTGTTGAAATCGTATTGAGGTATATTTTCTGAATGTAAATTTTATTTTCATAAATTCGGAACTTAATTTTCTGGAAAATTTGTGGAGTGTCAGTGGTCCGAAATCTGACACGTTTTAGTGTTTTTGAGATTCTGGGAGAACCAGGAATCAGAATCACGATCCGTTTGAAGTTTCGAAATACTGACAGAAAAATACATATCATATATTTTTTCTAAAAATTTTCCAGAATATTTTATTTTTGGTTTTTATTTTAGAAGTTTGTCACATCGTCTGAGTTATCTTGTGTAGCCCTGTGACTATTCTGTACCCAACGGGATTGTCGGTTTCACCAGCAAGGACATCAGGCAAGACACCTTGCCATTTGCTGTTTATTTATTTTAGCTCATATTTCATGCATTATTTATTTTCTTTATGCAAAATAAACTGTGATACATGGCATAACCTGTTAGAACTTACTGTTCATTTATATTTCCTGCTATGTATTATTTTTCTCACATTAAACCTAGATTTAAGGGACCACCTTGTGTGTTGTATTCATTGGCCTTGACACGTTGTACCATGAAGTTGTGTGTTGCATGTAGAATACGGAAGTGCGTGATTGGCTGGCCACCAGTACGTACAAGCCGTGCGATAGGAATAACCGCTAATAGAGATTGCATGCTAGTTTGACTTAGCGGTTATAGTGGTTTGTGTTGTGGATACAACACAGTAGGCATTGGGCGGGGAGGACAATTCCTTAGCGTATGGGCTTCGATGCACTTCCCTTGTGACCCGGACTCTCCGCTGGAGATACGGGGTTGATGACCCATGATTACTGACGGCCACTGACGATTCTGCGAAACGTCATGCTCTTACTGATGGGGCCTCTGGTGTCCAAGGGGGACTACGCCAATCCTATTCAGCCAAGGCCCATGCGTAGGAAGGATTGTTCTTAACTACATATCACTTAGACCAGTTAGGCACCTTTATCCGTTAGGTACGAGTACTTTTGGTTTGGGTACTTGTATCTGACCGTGACTTGGAACAATAACTTGTTGCGGATTAGTTCGTCACATCTTGTCCTTGTTTGGTTATAGGTGTGACTTACTACTTCGATGAGAAGATATTGAACCTTGTTGGGGTCCGGATACCATATTGGATTCATAGCATGGAAAGATACGTCACCGTGAATTAGTTTACCATCTCCTGTCCTTGTTTGGTTGGGGGGATGGTACGCTCGTTCAGTAGGTGCGTATTGGACCATGTTATAATTCGATTTACTTATTTGTTTGAGCAATATTTATTCAGTTTATATGGCATGATATTTTGTGTCTTGTTACGTCCCTCTGACGACCTGGTTATCTCCCCAGGTGTGTGCTATTGTCTTTCGCAAGTGTTCTAGCTATAGCCGTGATCATCGCTATTTCTTCGAGGATGATTGCATTTGGATCGTCTTCGCTTCGCTCGCCAAAAATTATTCTTTTATATATCATGTATTTCTTTTATTTTGTTGGTAGTGGATTTGTCTTCGCCCAACGTATTGTATCAAGACAATTTATTATCTTTATATGACATCTTTTATTCATTTATTTTTGTGTGGATGAGATTAGTTATGGTTCTACTGCATTTTACAGCTTATGTATTCATACGAGGGTTCCATATAATTGGAGTGTACTTCGTATGAATACAGCTGGCATGTCTACGTTCTTAGTCCTACGTATTTTGGGACTGGGGCGTTACAAGCCGTCGCAACAGCATTCTTCCCATCAGGCTTGCTTGTCATGTCATGTCATGTCAAGTCAATTCACTTGTTATACCGTGCCATGTATAATTATCAGTCCAGTCATGTCAATCAATTCGTGATTATCAAGTTCATAAAAAGTGCAAGGACATAAAGACAATCGGGTACGCAAAAGGGGCACAAAACTCTACGCTAGCGAACCTCTACGCTAGGCTAAGAGGCCCCAAGCGTAAAAGTGGCTTTATGCGACCAAGACCAAGGAAAGACCACTTCTACGCGAGCGGTAGCCCTACGCGATGAGGGAACACTACGCGGGCAAGGCTCTACGCTAGCAAGCACCCTATGCAAGTGGAACTTTACGCGCACGAGCACCCAAGTGAAACTCTACGCACGCAAGGCTCTACGCGAGCGAGGGAGAGTCTACGCGAGCACGACTCTACGCGAGCACGAGTGTCCCCCGCATAGAGTTCAAGTGAACTCGGCGTAGAAGGATTACGCTGGCACGCAATGCGTGTGCGTAAAGGGGACACTACGCTGGCACGTTTAAGACGTGTGCGTAAAAAGGGGAAACACTACGCTAGCACGTTAAAACGTGTGTGTAAAGGAGGAAATGCTATGCTGGCACGTTAAATGTGGGCGTAAAACTAAATACTACGCTAGCACATAAGAACGTGTGCGTAAAACTTCATCTTCTCCCCAAGGTCAAGACAAGCAGGCGTAAAAGCTCAAGAGCTCAGGAAAGCCCCATCTCGGTCAAGACTCGATGAAATCCAACCATTCCAAAACCAAACTTGCGTAACATCAGAATGCCTTCTACATAGAACTCTTAGTTTTCAAAAACAAGCCAGTTTAGTAGATCAAAATCGAGAAATCAAAAAATGCAACAAACTTAGATCTACATGGAATGAACCAATGAAACAAAAAATGTTATGTACTAAAGTGTCTTAGAATCTCGTGAGGAAGACAATGGAACAATAAAACTTGAGTTCCTCCACGAAGCAAGTTTCACTTGCCTAAGCTCTCTGGTAGGTGGAGAGAGTTAATAGAGGAAGAAGAAGAGTTATGAGGATTAATGGAAGAGAGAGAGAGAGGTTAGGCGGCTTATAAAGGAAGAGAGTGGGTTGTAGGTGGGGGTTTGCATATCAACCCAAACTGAGCCCAACCAAGCCGAACCCAACCGAACCCAATGCAGGCCGAGGCCAAGATAAACCACATGAACCAGGAAATGCTAACTAACCCATGCCAATGCCAAACAAAAGACTAGCCAGTCAAGACAAGTCAAACCAGGATGAACCCAAAATAAACCAAGGCAAGATTAAACCAGGATCAAGCTAAGCAAGACAAGTCTAATTACGGGTCGGGATTCCGTACACGTATACCAAAATACGTAATACGAACTACGGGCGTTACAGTGTGTGTTACATATGAAAATACATAGGAAAACAGTGGTTTATACAATGTATAAACTGACAAAAAACATAGAGTGAAGTGTGTGTCACATAGAGGAATCAACACAATAACAGTTTAATTCCAACCAATGCAAATTCGAAACCAATCCCTACCACAAATCATAATCTTATTGAACTTAAACTTCAGCAAAAGATAGGAAGGTCACATGGTAATTTGAATCAAATTAGAAAAATACCATAGCTTCAGTAAAATATCAGTTGACAGCTACACATTAGCTAAATCCCATTCGAAAACCCAATTCCAACCCAAATCACAAACCCAGCATGATCATCATTCATTACATATGTAGGTGAACCTAAGTAAATCATTTAACATCATTAAAACAGATAATTATGCAATTTAAAACCCAAAAAATCAACTCAGTGAAGTGTATCAATCGGGTATCAGAATTTTGGGAATTTTATGATTTGGAATTCAAATAACATAGTAAAATGCCAAGTAATGGTTGGTAAACATTGACACATGTGAGAGAGTGTTAGGAAGTGTCTTCGTGTCCAAGAACTGGACACGAATCGAGTCCAAACACCCATACGACACACAGACTGAAAACAGTGCACTGTTGCATCGTGCACGCGTTCACAGAGGTCGTGGATACGACACACGACACGTGTAGCCACGTGGTCATGTCCACGTGTAGCCCATGTGTCAGGCTACACATTAGACACCCTGTGAGGTGTCCACAGTGGACACGAGCGCGTGTTTGTGCGCGTGTTTGCTGTCAGTGCACGATATCGCGTGTTCAGTGCGGGCGGGATTGCACCGCGTGTCGTGCATCATCTGATCCCAAATTTTGGGAGCATGATGACAGACAGTGCCCCCTCCTCCCCACAAAATTTCGTGTCCTCACGTGTCCTATACAGTGAGTTCTAGGGCCTGATAGGCAGGACACTGAGCCGAGTCTCGTGCAGCATGTCCAACACAAAAATCCGACACAAAACGACACAAAATTAAATTCAGTCTTCACAAAAATTTACATACACATATAGATCTAGGGATCTATGTAATTAGTTTTACAAAACACGAAAATAAATTCCTAAGAGGCATTTTAACAAACACCTAACAATACACCATGATACGTGTCTGATACGGACATCAAATGGACACAAAATTAGCCTAAATTTTAGGATAGCTAGGGGATCCTAGATCTAGCCCTAAATGCAAAGAAACCAGGAAAAAGAATGGGTTTGAGTGGTTTACCTGATGAGTGTCAAACTCAAAGAAAGCCCCAAATGGAAGGAATCCAAATAGCAACTTCCAAGCTCCAAATTGTACAAAAATTGAGATAAATCTCCAAAAATAGTAAATAAACAGTAATTATATCCTAATGCAAAAGACTAGAGTCAAAAAGGATTTGAAATGAATTTATTAGGATTTTAGGAAAGTGGGGATTTACCTTTTCTTCAAAAATCTAGGTTGAGCACAAAAGAGGCAAGAACAAGTGGATGAGGCATTAAATAGGTGGAAAATCCTAGGTGGTCGGCCAGGAGTGGATTGGTTGGGGTTTGGGCTTAAGTCATGGGCCTATGGCTTAATTACATAAGTCATTGAATGGAAAATCACAAGTCATTGAGTTAAGTCATAAGTCATGAAACCATTTCACTTAATCTTAATCCTCCTATTTAAAACTAGTTTCTAATGAATAAAATAGGTTAACTTAAGTTAGACTAGGGTCACCATAGCTAGTGTTAGCTTCTAGGCTAGTCTACAAGTCTCAATAAGTCAAAGTCAAAGAAAGAAATCTCCAATTCAATAAATTAATTAAAAATTAAAAATTTCACCAAATGACCAAAATACCCTCAAACTAAAATATGGTAGTGACACTTTTGAATCACAATCACGATGTTTCAAGCAAAACATAATAATTTTTACAGTCACTCAGAATTGTGATTATTGTTCCGAAACAAGTTTGTAAATTACTATCAATTTTTCTATAAAAAAATATTTAGAAATTTTAAAATATCCATATTATTATTATTGTTGTTATTATTATTAGGTTTTCTTTTACTTTATCAAAAGAGCTAGAAAAGTGAAAAAAATGAAGGGTGAATAGATAAGGCAAGATAATTTTTATTTATTCAAAAGTTGTAGAATTCTATTTTGGATTTTGAATTTTTTTTAGGGTGGGCTACTATAGTACAACAAAGTAATCCCATAATACATAATATCAACAAATCATCTCAATAAGATTATCTCTCCAAAAAGCATGCATGAAAACGTAAGAAATATGTTAGGTTTTAGCCTTTGTCATTTGGAATTTTAGTCCCACATCGGCTAGGCCAAAGGAGTTGTATCTCTATATATTAGCAATGATATTTTAGAGATGCACATGTGGTGTGGAGGTGCACATGGGTGTGCCATGTGGGATTATTTTTCTAATAGAAAAAAGGCTAAATAAATAATTGAAAGCATTCATGCTTTTTGCTCTTGGAAAATTGATTTCCATGGGAGCTAAGCCCCGTAGGGGCTTAGTGACTCGGACTCGGGCTCGGGCTCATGAGGCGTTTTGTTGGCGCACTTTGCACTTAGCACGTCAGCATCGTCGTTAGGCGCATAGTGTGCTTAAGTTGCGCTCGTTGCGGGCGGCCAGGTTGCGGCTCAGTGCGCGTTCAACACGTGGTGTACAAGGCCTGTGCATGATCTGAACGGTTACTGCACGTTCGGAGTGGTTATTACCACGTCCCGAATGTTGTGCTAACCGGATAGTTGCTACTCGGGCCTATAAAAGGTCTCTTCTCTCTCACAGAAAAGAACACAAGGCATATACAGAGAGTTACGAAAGTTTACAAGTGTTTCTTAACATAAGTAAACAGAGGTTGTAAGAGAGCAGAGAAGCTTTGCACCAGTGTTGCTTTTGCACGGGAGTCCATGTACGATCCGAGGAGTAAGAAGAGTAGGAGCGTTCCAAAGTTCTCCGACGAACTTGCTGGTTCCTGGAAGCTATTCGTGTGGGGCGAATATACCTTTGAGCAACGGTGATCATTCACCCCAGCAGGATATTCATCCATCAGTCGCCTGTTATCTTCTTCGCTGCTGTGGATTACAAAATCTTCTTAGATTCTCGTAATATCATATGTTGCTGTAACGAGATATTTTTAGATGTTCGTTATACTTGTGCAGCCTTCCTAGAAGACGTTGGAACATTGTTTTTACAATTGTTTCATCTTCTCAGTTTTTCATCAAAAAAATTGTGTTCCGGCACTAACAATTCCAGACTTGATATGTTTATTCGTTTATAATGAATATGCCCTAGTCTATTATGCCACAACTCAAAGGTATAAGCAGAAGGAGTATGAAAGAGGAAGAACAGAACATTAACATAAATGATTAACTCAATGTTGTTGACTGCGGGTCTTCCTAAGTGCTACTGGGAAGAAGATGCATTGATGGCCACTTTTATTTTAAATAGATTGCCTCATGCAACTTCAGACTTTACTCCTCATGAACTCTGGTTCAAGGTCAGACCTAACTTTAATGTCATTCGAGTGTGGGGGTGTCTGGCATATGTCAAGCTTCCAGATCTGAAGATTCAGAAGCTTGGGACAAGGACAACTAAGACGATCTTCTTGGGATATGCCGAGAAGAGTGATGCTCGATGATTTCTTGATATTGAGTCAAATCATATCATTAAATCTTGCGATGCAGAATATTTTGAAGATAAATTTGCAAGGCACAAAAATATTGTTCTTGCAAATTTACCGGAGAACAATGAGGGTGCGCAGGAAACTGATGTCTTCAATGAAGATGTGGTCCAAGAAGATATGATTGTTGAAAAAACAATTGAACCAGAACAAGCTGAGCCGTTAACTAAGCGTGTGAGGAGGCCGAAGGACTTCGGAAGTGACTTTGTCACCTATCATGTGGAAGCAGATCCGCTTACCTATGGTGAGGCGATGAAGACCAGAGACGCAATTTTTTGGAAGGAGGCGATTGACATAAAATTGATTCCGTCACCTCAAATAATACTTGGGTGTTGGTTGATCTTCCTGAAGGAGCAAAATCCATCGGATGCAAATGGATCTTCAAGAAGAAGATGAAAGCAGACAGAATTATTGACAAGTTCAAGGCTAGGTTGGTAGCCAAAGGCTTTTCTCAGAAGTAGGGGATTGACTACTTTGACACGTATGCTCCAGTAGTCCAGATGACCATCATCAGAATATTGATTGCTCTCGCAGCAATACATAAGATGGTGATACATTAGATGGATGTGAAAATGTCTTTCCTAAATGGCGAGCTGACCAAAGAGATTTACATACAACAGCCAGAGGGATTTGTCATCAAGGATCTTGAAGACAAAGTCAGCAAGTTGGTAAAATCTTTGTACGGTCTTAAACGGGCTCCCAAGATGTGGCATGAGAAATTTGACAAAGTTATAAGATCAAATGGCTACATGGTCAACGAGATGGACAAGTGTGTTTATACGAAGTTCGCTGATAGAAGAGGTGTGATCGTTTGTCTGTACGTTGATGACATTATTATCCTTGGTACAGATATGGATTGTGTCACGGAGACAGAAATTCATCTCGAACAAGTTCAGTATGAAGGACTTGGGGGAAGCTGATGTAATCTTAGGGATCAAGATCATCCGGACAGACACTGGACTAGCGCTGTCACAGTCTCATTATATTGAGAAAATAATCACTCGTTATGGGTATCGGGATATTCCAGGGATCGATACGCCGTACAGGTGTGATCTGAAGCTGAAGCCTAAAAAAGGGAAAAGCGTCAGGCAGCTGGAGTATGTAAGCGTAATCGAAAGTTTGATGTATTCTACTACTGCCACAAGGCCTGACATAGCTTTCGCCGTGGGAATGCTGAGTCATTTCATGAGCAACCCAGGTGTTAAACACTGAAAAGCTGTTAAACGGGTTATAAGATATCTCAAGAAGACTCAGACATATGCACTGTACTACAGCGGAGATCCACCGGTAGTGAAAGGCTTCAGTGATGCCAGCTGGTGCTCAGATGTGGAGAGAGAGAGGTCAACAGGTGGATTCATTTTTACAATGGATGGAGCTGCTATATCGTGGAAGTCGAAGAAGCAGACTATGCTCTCGCGGTCATCTATGGAATCTGAGTTCTTTGCACTTGATACCGCAGTCGAGGAAGCATAATGGCTTCGGAAGCTCATGTACGATCTTCCAGTGGTTGGGGCACAAATATCGGCGATACCGATATACTGCGACAACCAAGCGACTGCGGCGGTGGCATCAAATGACCTCTTAAACGGAAAGAAGAGGACTGTGCGATTGAAGCACAGGACAATACACAATCTTATCAAGAGGTGATATTGTAGTGATTGATGTTCGGAGTCAGGAGAACCTGGTGGATCCGTTCACCAAGGGCCTCATGCGCCAGCTGGTTGACGACACAGCTTGTAAAATGGGCTTGAAGGCTTTCTGATGTTGTATTATTGTATTCCTACCATAAAGTTTTATGCTAATAGTTCAAAGAGAAATCTACTAGGCATCTAACTTTTGGATCAAGGGAGGACCACTAATAGGAAGAATATCAGGAATGGTGGGTACATGTTCTATTGGAAATGGAGAGGTTACGGACCTACAACCACTGTTGTCTACTGTTATTTTATACAAAAAACGGATCCTGTGGGAAGGTTGGCTTAAATGCCTTAATGAGTTCTCAGGCAGAGTGAATTTCTGGTGTGCTTTATAGGAAGCACGGTAGAACATCACTACAAGGAGTGAAACTCCTTGCCACAGTGGGGTGACTCCACCATGAGGTTCCCAGGTATGGGGTAATGTCTCGACTTTGCTAGCCAAGACACAGCGGCGTAGCACCGCAAATAGACATTTAGCCTAATACTGTATTTTAAAATAAAGAGGGGTATAGTCAGCACTACAAAGAGGAGGAGTTCCTCATGTTACAGTGGCACGACACCACGATGAGGTACCCGGTTAGGGATAAAGCCTCGGCCTTGCAAGCCATGTTGTTACGGCGTAACACCGCAAGGAAGCCTAAGGCTTCATACTGGGTAGTTTGGCACTACAAAGAGGCTGTTGCCTCATGCTACAATAGTATGACACTACAATGAGGTTCCCGTTACGGGGTAAACGTCGGCTTTAAGCTATGTCATAGCGGCATAGCACCGCAAGGGAAGCGCAAAACGCTTCATGCTATGTCTCTTTATAACGAACTCACCTATAGTGTATGGACAAAGAGATATCAGGCCGTCTCTTGAGGGTAAACTTGTAGACGTCCAAAATTATACACTGAAACCAGGCTGGAACAGGACCTTTAATGTGTAGCCAGAAGCACATGTAACTACATTATGTGAGTGGAAAGAATTTTAGCTATGATACAGAATTCAAGGCTTTGTCCATTCTTGTATTATAGTCTGTTGTTTGACCCATGCGGGAAGATTCAAGTCGTCAGCGACATCTCTCCAAATGCTTGATGGACAGTTACTGTGGGGAACACTTATACCCATATATAGAGATATATAAGAGATTTTTGGGTTTTAGCCTTTGTCATTTGGAATTTTAGTCCCACATCGGCTAGGCCAAAGGAGTTGTATCTCTATATATTAGCTATGTTATTTTAGAGATGCATATGTGGTGTGGAGGTGCACATGGGTGTGCCATATGGGGTTATTTTTCTAATGGAAAAAAGGCTAAATAAATAATTGAAAGCATTCATGCTTTTTGCTCTTGGGAAATTTATTTCCATGGGAGCTAAGCCCCGTAGGGGCTTAGCGACTCGAACTCGGACTCGAGCTCATGGGCTCATGAGACGTAATGTGGCATTTTGTTGGCGCACATTGCACTTAGCACGTCAGCATCATCGCTAGGCGCATAGTGCGCTTAAGTTGTGCTCGTTGCGCGAGCCACTTGTACGGCCATGCGCGCTGCTAGGTTGCGCGGCCAGGTGCGCTGCCAGGTTGTGCGGCACAGGTTGCGCGACCAGGTGTGCGTCCAGTGGCACAACCAGTTGCGCGCACAGGTGCGCGGGTGGCGCAGGGAGCGCAGGTGGCTCAGTGCGCGTTCAGCGCGTGGTGTACAAGGCGCGCGGGGTGCGCGAGGTACGCAACTTGATTCAGATCGTGCCTGTGCATGATCTGAGCGGTTACTGTACGTTCGGAGTGGTTATTACCACGTCCCGAATGTTGTGCTAACCGGGCAGTTGCTACTCGGGCCTATAAAAGCTCTCTTCTCTCTCACAGGCAAGAACACAAGGCATATACAGAGAGTTACGAAAGTTTACAAGTGTTTCTTAACACAAGTAAATAGAGGCTGTGAGAGAGTAGAGAAGCTTTGCACCAGCGTTGCTTTTGCACGGGAGTCCGTGTACGATCCGATGAGTCAGAAGAGCAGGAGTGTTCCAAAGTTCTCCGGTGAACTTGCTGGTTCCTGTAAGCTATTCGTGTGGGGGCGAATATAGCTTTGAGAAACGGTGATCATTCACCCCAGCAGGATATTCATCCATCAATCGCCTGTCATCTTCTTCGCTGCTGTGGATTATGAAATCTTCTTAGATTCTCGTAATATCATATGCTACTGTAACGAGATCTTCTTAGATCTTCGTTATAGTTGCGCAACCTTCTTAGAAGTGTTGCGTTGGAATATTGTTTTTACAATTGTTTCATCTTCTCAGTTTTCATCAAAAAAAAAAAATTTGTGCCCCAGCACTAACAAAATATATGTACTCAAATAAAATCTATGAACCCGAAGTATATTAGTGCTTCATATATGAAAAAATCATGCATGAAAAATCAAATAGGATTGTTAACTAACAACAAGTTAGTATTGAAAGAAATGGTTTTCTTTTGGAGGAATCTGGGGTATCACTTCAATATATATTATGGTAAAATCCTTTCTTCAATTAGAAATAGAAAGACAGGCTTCTCTGGTGTCATAAACAATAAATTCTTATCGAAAGGATAAATAGTAGTTTCTTCCTATAAATGAAGAATTTATTCTTGTATAATCTAATATAATCAAATAATAAGTTTCTATTGCATCATGGAACGAAAAAGACAATATACAGGATGTGTGAGCCATTCCTTTGGCTTGAGTTATGGCCTAAAACTGCAGGATAGAAAATGATCCAACAATCCCAAGTATCAATAATAAATTCTATGGATCCAACAATAAAAAATAGAAGTATTGAGTTGTTTAGTTTTCGATCTTATCTTGTATTTAGATCTTGTATATATACATAGGTAAGATCTGTACATATGAAAGATATATGCCACTGTATATGATGCTCATTCTTTATTCGGCTCAATCCTTTTACTAAAAAAAGGATTGGACCGAGTTTAATTGCAATCAATTAGGAGAACAAATAAAAATTACTGAATTATGCGTACTTAGTTCTTATATTTTCTGTTTATCTATTTATGTTTATCTAGCCTATCTACTCAAATAAAATATACGTGCCTGAAGTACCCATCAATTTTGGTTGAACTACGTTTTGACTAAAATGAGATAATAGTTTTATTGGAACCCTTGACCAATATTTGTAAAACTAGAAAGCATGTAAAATACCGTCACTAGCCCTAACTAGACCTAGATAACACATCAAATAATAAATGTTGAAAATAAAAATAACTAATCCATTTTTCAATAATATATAATCTTATCTTTAAAAGAAATAAAATAGTAAGTATGCAGTTTAGTTTTGGGTGACCAAATTGAACATAGTTTTTGTTTTTTCTTTAAATTTTCAAAATAAGAAATTTTTTTGTTTTGATTTTGCCAAAATCGAACTAAAACTAATTAATCTCAAACAATTCTCAATCAAGTTAAAATCAGAGTTTTGGCTCAGTCCTTGGACATCGAAACTGAGTCCCAGATGGGCCCAAGTATGCAATGGATTTGGTCATTGTTGAGATTAGGACCTAGATTCCTGTTGAGTTTAATCTGGATTAACCTTTGCTGACTTAGAAAACACAATATAGATTTTCCGAGCTATGTAAGACTACATAAAGGTTGAACATATTAATTTGGGAACTGAGTGCTAACTCAACAGACTCATTCAAGGATAATCTTTGCTGGTGTTCATTAGAAGAATAAACCACTTAGGTGTTTTTTTTTTCTTTTCAATTTATTACAATTGTATGATTTTACGTGTCTAACGTGTTGTGTGTACAATGTAATTTTTTTTTGTATATGCATACTTTGCAACTGGACCAAAAACATTAATCAGGAGAACGAACCATGGAGGTTAGTTTCATATGACGCCCATGTTGTTGAGGCCCAAGACGACCCCGAGGCCCATGAAGTGGCCGACTGTCCCGCACGCCAACATGTCGGCCAGGGTGAATCCGGCTGGGTCGCCGGTCTGCACCTCCATCTTCAGCCCTGCGGTTGCCTTGCTGTTCGCAGACGGAGCCAGCCCGAACAGACCGGTAAATAGCATCAAGCTTGTAGTGGTCACCATTATCTGCCACACAAACATAGAGTTAAGTGATTATGACACTGGCATAATTAAACTCTAGGCAACCCTTCCTTCCACTTATGTGTTTCTGGCAAAAATATTCATGATATATATATATATATATATATATATATATATATATATATATATATATATATATATTAGGGGTGACAATAAGATTTTTTATGCTCTATAATCTATCTATCATGATTCCTGGTTTATTGTTGTTCCTAAAAACAATCTCAGGCTCTGTGTGGAGTCTAGTTTGGGTGATGAGCATTTTGAAAATTGGCACCAAATGACTTATTCAAATATAGTGTAGTGCATGCACTCAAGACGGTCAGGAAGTTTTTGTTTTCAGTAACTTTTTTTTGAGGTAAAGTAGCATATTATTGAATCAAGGCAAATTCGCTACATTACAAGGTGAAGAGTTTAAATCGTCAGCAAGCACCTGGGCAGTGCACCCAGGTGGGGAGTTAAAAAAAAAAATGATAGCAGACACTACTAAAATATATAAGGCAAATTAGCGACGTCCAGATACGTCGCTAATTAAGGAAAATACGTCGCTAAACTTAATTAGCGATGATTTTAGCGACAAAAAACGAAGGTCGCGAAAAAGCTAGTCGCAGATGACAAATTCGTCGTCCTCCGTCGCTGTTTGCGACGTCACCCCAATGTCGCTGGGTCGTCGCAAAATTACGGAGGGCGACGAATTTGAACGTCACAAAATTAGCGACGTAGTGCGACTACGTAGCAACGTTATTTCTTTTTATGTGATGACATGGCATGCCTGCCACGTCAGCAGTTTAGCGACGTACGGCGACCAAATTAGCGACATCAACTCTCTGCCACGTCAGCTACTGAGCGACGGATTGCGACGGATAGCGACGTGACGGCGCTAATTAGCGACGCCTTGATACGTCGCTATACGTCGCAGAACGTCGCAGATATTATGGAAAAAAAACTTAAAAAAATATGTTTGGTATTTTTGTTATGCTGTGTGTCTGTATTTACACAGACACACATCATCACAAAAATACCAAACATATTTTTTTAAAAATTGGGCAGCACCTTTTTTGTATATCAGGTCATCGCTTATAACCCAACGTAAGTATATTTGTCATCCCCGTCGCAGATATCACAAACATACATGTCCAAGTAAATATCATACATGTACTCAATGAAAATACCAAGAAAGTAAATATCACAAAGTAAATATCCAACAAACATACATGTCCACAATGGAGGACAAATAAGAATGAAAATCAGTGTACAGAACGGTCAATGGGCCCATAGGGCCAATACATACAAAGATGATAAAAAAATCTACTGGATCACTGAGGACCCCTACCGCGCATCTGAGATAGCATGTACTCATACTGCTCCTGTGTGAGCTGCACCATAGGGGCAGTAGGAGGCAGTGCAATGTCTGGAGTCGACGCCGTCGATGAACCGGGAGGACGTATCTGCTCCAGCTCTCCCAGTCGCTCACCATGCACAGCAAGGGTACTCACCATCCTCTGAGTACTCTCCTCAATCGAAGTTTGTACCTGAGTGAGTGAGGCAGACATGGTCCTCTGCGATCCCTCCAGCTCGACCTGTCTACGCTCTGTGCACTGCGTAGACTCGGTGAGCGTGTGCAAGCTGGCAGCTGTAGCCTGCTACAGACTCATCAGCTCCTGTATACTGCGCTCGACCGCATCAAATCGTCCGGTGATCATCGGATCGTCGCTCTGCGGTATGGTGATCAGAAATCTGCTGCTACAACTCGCGACGCAGCTCATCGATCTGACGACCAATATCCTGAGCTCGTGATGACGCCTGCGAAGCTGGAGACTGCGCACTGACAGAGGGGGCCCGGGATGACTCTGAAGCCAAATAAGCGCCGTAGGATCCCGTGCCGTAGTACGTACCCTTCTGAAGACCACCAACGACGGTCATCCAGAGGTCGTCCTGCGATGGAGCTGTAGGCGGCTGGAAGCAAGTACCAGTCCCTCCCTCTACTGGCGCACTAGCAGCAGCAGCCGCCTCCTCTTGTAGCCGAAGAAACTCGGCCTAGAACAATGTTTGCTAACGTCTAAGTGTTTGCTAAAGTCTATATTGATATCTATTTTTTGTTTTCTAAATTATAGTAAATTAATATAAAGAATAGAACGTACATATGCCTGCGTCGTCCTCTCGTCAATGAACTCTCCAGCCCTCCGATGGGTGACCAGGAAGACGATCACCATGTTGGGGTCCTCACCCTTTTTTACCTGTTAAAATATATTATCTATTATTAGTATTAAACATTCTATCCAACTATATATAAAATGATGTCCATCATAGGAAACGTACCAGACGACGAAAATGCTCCGTCATCGGAATGGAGCCACCACACCACTTACTGGCGCTCGACCAGACCTCTCCCGGTACCTGCCCTCACCGAATCTAGCCTTCATCGCAGTCCACTGCTCTGGCGTGATCCAACCATGGATCGGCTTTCCGGAGCGATCACGAGACTTCTGGTCGTGGATCGCATCACGGATGAGCTTGCCTGTGACGGCAGAAAATTAGGCCTCGATCTTCGCCGCCCGGTGTGGTGGATAGAAATAGGTCCTCTACAAGAAGTAAAATAGAAAAGTTATATAATATACACAAATGATTATTAAAATTTAAAAATAAACAAATTTTTTACCTTGAAGTGGGCCAACCAAAAGGCCTTCCTACCTGCGGGAGCATCTGAGTAGTTAATCCAAGGCCCACCATAGTTCTACCTCAGAAATAACCCCAGCTATCTCTGTACTGCAGGAGGCCGATATCTATCCAATAATAAATTTCATGAATATATATGTACATATAATTATTTGAGAAATATATATTAACTAATTAACTTACTTCGTAGGCCTGTCCGTCCAAATCTCCATATGCGTCTCGTCCGGGGGAGCGCATGGAGGGTCGCTCTCACCTCCTGCCTGGGCAGGATCAGTTTGATCGTCGTCCTCCATATGCTCGACGTCGGCTCTTCCCATGGAGCCGTAGGCCGGAGGAATGCTGGACGCGGGAGGAATGCTGGACGCGGGATCAGGAATGCTGGACGACAAGGGAGGAGTCGCCAACCTGCTGGAATTGCCCTGTCCCGGTAATGGACCGGGAACAGAACGGTACACTGGCGTACTCGGAGATGAGGATGAGGGTACAAAATCTGCATCCTCAGCCCGAGGCAGACGGGACTGCCTAATATAATATCCTCCGCGTCGTCCTCCTGGTCTAGTCATACCTGATAATAACATATAACAATAAAACAAATATACATATTTATATGATAGATATCACAAATTTTTGAAAAATATCATAGTCACAGATAAAAGTGTCACTAAAGTTGTAGAACCCTAGGGGGGGTGAATAGGGAAATTAAAATTTAACTACAACAATTGATGCAATAAAGACAATTGAAAGTAAAGAGTAGAAAGATCAAACGCAAACGCAAGGATGTATCCTAGTATCCTCTTTTGAGGCAGTCCAGTCCCGGAACTCTCTCCGGCTTTAATCCACTATTTTACCAAATAGTACACACGAGTTTGGATCCGAAGAACTCGCCAACTTTAACACGAGTTTGGATCCGAAGACTCGCCAACTTCTACACACGAGTTTTCTTACGAAGGCTCGCCAACTTCAAACAAAAGAGAAATGAGAACTTGTTGATCTTCTAACACGTGAAGATCGAAATGTACAACTCTTTAATACTCTAGCACTTTGGGAGAGGATGACAATGAAAAGCTTGGAAGGGTATTAATGGTGGAGCTCTTGATTGTTGGAAAATTTATGGAAGAGTTGGTGAAGAAGCTCAAGAGAGAGAGAGCTTTTTTTTATAAGAGAACCAAGAGTTGGTGGCATTTAATGCTCTGAAAACAGACAGACCGGCATGCCGTCGGTATGCAGCGGCATACCGTCGGTATACCGACCAAATAGTAACGGTCAAATTAATGACCGTTAGAGAGCATTAAATGCGGCCATTAATGCTAGTCAGAACAATTCGAAAACCAAATATTTGAAACCCGGTATACCGCCGGTATGCCGGAGCATGCCGCCGGTATGCCGACAATTGTCACAGCAAGTTTTGAGTTGCTAAAAGCGGTATACCGTCGGTATGTCGGAGCATGCCGTCGGTATGCCGACAATTTGTCACAGCAACTTTTGGGTTGCTAAAAATGGTATACCGTCGGTATGCCAACAATTTGTCACAGCAACTTTCTGGACAAAAAAAGCGGTATACCGCCGGTATGCCGAAGCATACCACCGGTATGCTGACTATTTGTCACAGCAACTTTCTGTATACCAAAAACGGTATACCGTCGGTATGCCGAAGCATACCGCCGGTATGCCGCTCTGTAGCTATTTGATTTTTGACTAGTTCTTTTTACTGTCATCCGTCCTTAGGTGTTTACAGATATACCTAGACCAGTACAGACTCGAAGACTCTAAACAGGAAGACATCGTCATATGCTGGGAACGCTGGTAACTGCTACAGTCTTCAAGGAAGAAGGAGAAGGCTCTTGAACGGAAGAACTCCATGTAGTAGATCTTCTGAGAATATATGAATCTGAAGAACAGAAGACTAAACTACGAAGATGCTGTTAATTACTCAAAATAAAATGTGCCAACAAAAGTGTCAAAGATTTATATGATAAAATGGTCACTAAAGTGTCAAATATGATGATAAAACAAACGTAAAGTTTTAATCCTCTTCTGAAAATTCATCTAGTTCGTTTAGCTCGTCTTCTTCTTCTTCTTCTTCTTCTTCTTCTTCTTCCTCCTCCTCCTCTACATCTTCACTTTCATCTGCATCTTTCTCTTCAGATAATTCTACTTCTTCTACACAATTAGATGTGTAATGAGGAACTTCCGTCGTGTCCACTTCTATAATATTTGTTACAAGAGGTAGTTCATCCTCTTGATAAGCTATATCGTCAACCTCAAAGGTATTTCTAGCTTTGGTCTTGCATACTGCCCACCAGTCCGACCTTGTTGTTTTCCGTTTAGGATAACTTGTGAAGTACATGAGCTGAGCCTGACTTGATAGGACAAATGGTTCATAGGCTTGATATCGACGTCGATAGTTTATATCCACAAGATCGTGCTTGTCTGCTTTCCAACCTTGACCTTCAATCGGATCAAACCAATCACACCTAAATAACACAATCTTAGCAGGCTCTATTCCATAACTATATGTCAGCTCCAAAATCTCCCGTAGGATGCCATAGAAATCGTTGCCCGCATCAACATCTTTGTAGTTCGAAGATCTGATACACAAACAGCTGTTTTTGTTGGAGTCGAGATCCACACAGTTGTCTCTGATCGGACAAGTTGTTGACTTGAACCTAAACCCACTAACACAGTAGCTTGGCCATATTTTTGCAGCATAAATTGGTCCCTTGGCTAGCATTCTAATAGGCTCATTCTCAAGTCTTGCGTATAGACGAACGACCGAAATACCACGAAAAAATAAATTAAGCTCATTCTCAATCAAATGCATATACAAAAGGTAATTACAGAGTTCTCAAGTCTTACATATGCACTCAACCATGATAGAAAATAACGTCTTATTTCTTGTTATATTTCTTCTTCTATTATGTGTGGCCTACCTGACCTCACATCATCATTAAATATGCTAAAAATAACATCGTTCAATTAATATAATAGTATAATAATCAACACTATTAAAATAATATAGACGTATTAATTATTTACTCCTCCAACTTCTCTACTTCATCATTGTCACAGTTGAGTAATACATACACCTGAGCAGCCCTTAGCTCATCATCGTTCAGATATCTCTTCTTCATTTTACCCGATGGCTTTCCTGGAGCATTGAATACCTTCAGTATTGTATCATTACATTCATGATCTCCGTCGTCGTTTCTGGAAGCTCTCGTTCTATTAGTTGCAACATGAGGCTTAAAATACATCGAACAAAAGTTTGTAATCTCGTCGAGAACATAGGCTTCACAAATAGAACCCTCGACCCGTGCATTATTTTTCACCTTTCTTTTTAGGTGATTCAAATTTTGCTCTAACGGGTACATCCATCAATATTCGACGGGTCCACCAACACGTGCCTCATAGGATAGATGAATCGGCAAATGCTTCATAGAGTCGAAGAATCCAGGAGGAAACACTCTCTCTAGCTTGTACAGTGTTACCGTAATGTCCTTCTCTTGCTTTTCTAGACGATCAACGAGCAATTTCTTTGAACAAAGATCCCTGAAGAATATGCTAAGCTCCGTCAATGGATCCCAAACTGCCTGCGGTAAGAATTCCCAAAATGCAATCGGAATTAACCTCTTCATGAATACGTGACAATCATGGCTCTTCATACCCGTCAATTTGTTTTCCTTCGGATCGACACATCTTCTCAGATTTGACACATATCCGTCTGAAAAATTTAGGCCCTGGATCTATCGACAAAGTCTCACTTTATCCTCCTTGTCCAGTGAGAAAATTGACTTCGGCAGGAACTGTTTTCCATTCTCTTCTAACAAATGCAACGCAGGGCGTTTGCATATTTCTTCTAAGTCCAACCTGGCCTTGGGATTGTCTTTTATTTTTTCCTTTACGTCCATCACAGTATTAATTATGTTATCAAACACATTCTTCTCAATATGCATGACATCAAGATTATGTCTGATCAGATTAGTACTCCAATATGGCAGATCCCAGAATATGCTCCTCTTTGTCCAGTAATGATCTCTATCAAATCCATCGCACTTGTACCCAGTGTAGCACCCTGATTTTCAAATCCATGTTAAATTAGTGCTAATTAATTTTTAATGTCATTTTTTTAGCCTTAAATAATTATTAGGAATTTTTAGGAATTTTCTGGAATTTTTAAATGATTTTAAATGAGTTTTAAATACAAGAAATATCATTTTGTAATTTCTTTAAATGTTTTAATATCAACTTGCAATTTTTAGAAATGTTTTAATAGTGGTTTGTAATTTCTGAATTGTTTTTAATTTAGGTTTGCAAATTTATTTTTGCAAACAGTCCTGGTTAAAACCTTTATGCAATTTCCTATTTTCCTAGGGTCTTTTGGGCCAATTGCCCGAACACCCCCCCCCACGACAGACTCTCTCTCTCTCCCCTCACCTAACCGAGCTGCCCGACGACCCGATTTCCGGCTGACCGTCCCCGCCATTTCCGGCTGCCCCGACCCCAAACGACCGACCTAATAGCCCTATAAAACTCCCCTCTTCCCCCTCAGCTCGGCCAACACCATTTCGACCCACCACGACAACCCCAAGCCGTCTTCTTCCCCGACGAACCCCGCCGAAACCCTAACTCCGGCCAGCGCCACCCCCGCTCCATCCGACGTCCTCGTCACCAACCACCACCACCAACTTGTTCGCCTCGTCGTGCTGGTTCCGGCGCCACCCAAGCGCCACCGCCACGACGTCGTCTCCGTCCGTTCGCCGCCCCGAAAGTTCACTCGTCGACCGGACACGTACGTGTCATCCTCTTTTCGTGTCGCATGTGTCTCGTGCACACATATGTTGTTCGCCGTGTCCTGGCGAACACTTTTGTTAGAACTGGACACGCGAGATTAAACTCGTGCGTATCGTGCAGGCCTAGGACACGAGGATACCTGTGTCCCTAACTGTCAGGACACAGGACTATGTTTTTTATTAATTAACCACTTAACTCCTAAATAAAACTAACCCAGACCCTATCCTAACAGCAGAACCGGACTGGCCTACTGGCCAGCCCGTGCGTTGTAAACCCCCCCTTTGCTTCCAGAGGCTCGAGTTCGAGCCCTCTGTTGTGTTCTGTTTCCTTTTCTTTTCTTTTTATTTTCTTTTCTTTTGTTTTTTTGTATATATATATATATATATGTATATGTATATATATAGAAATTAGTATTTATATATATATATGTATATATACTGTAATTACAGTATTTTATATATATGTATATATATATTTTATAGTTAGTAAATTTTATATATATATATAAATATGTATACATTTTTCCTATGTATATATATATTATATATATACTTTATCTTTAGTGTTTTTCTTATATATATATATATATATATATATATATATATATATATATATATTTTTGTATATATATATGTATACTTATAAATTAAGTATTTCTCATATATATATATGTACTTTTAAATCATAAATATGTATATTTCTACTATACATAATTTTTGCCTTATTAAAATAATAATATTATTTTGTACCATTACCAAATTGTATTTTATTGTATTTAAAATACTGCAACCATTTGGTGTCCAAGCCTAGCATGGGTTTTTGGGCCCAAATGTGTTTCACACATTCAAGACCTGTACAAGTCATATTGGACTTGATTCATGGTCTTGGGTCCTGTATTGAACTTTGGTTCAATTATATACATGGACAAAATACGCAGATAATTAATTATTGTGTACATTGCTGATTTTGATTTCTAAAAATACTTAAGGCATTGCTAAATTTATGGAAAAATAGTATTTAGACCTTGTGTTAATTTAACTATTCTAGTACGACTTTTGTGATATTAAATTACTATTTTGCCACTAGTCTGGCCATGTGTGACCTAATCCCCTAGTTGACTAGTCTTCGTTTAATTATCTTGTTGACTAGTCCTTGCTTGACCAATACCTTAGTTGGTCTAAGTTGTTTTAGACTTGACCTAGATTGGTCATGTTGACTACTTTGACTAGTTTGACTTTAGTGTTGACCAGAGTTGACCAAGAGTTGACTTTTGACCAGATTAACCTAGAATCATGTAGTTTGCACAGTAGACACTATATTTACTATTTAGAACACATTGTGACTTGTGTTACCCTGATCAGGAGCCAGACACCTCTCCTCAGACAGCATACCCTCTACAGACACTCATTCAGCAGGCGAGTACATTCTCTGACCGTTTCATACTTGTTCAGGCTTTACTTCTTGCTCTAGATTACTTTACTTGTTGCTGTCACGTTGGTAACACGGATTGGTACTATATGGATCTTTACATGAGATGTTATCCCCCTCGGGAGCATCGGGTACTTCATGTTATGTGTGTTTCACTATCATCATGTACTCCTATGCTTCCATTATTCATGTACACTCATGTGATCATGTACTCTCATGTTTACTGAGCTCTCATGTATACTATCATGTGCACCCTTTCATGGGCCCCATGTGATATCATGTACAATAACGTAACTTGTATAGATCCTTGTGTATTGATTGGGGTACGGGGGAGTAGAAGTGGACATGTGAATAATTCCAAAGTAGTGTAGTCATGTACAAACTCAGTAGTATAGTCATGTATAAATTCTAGCCATTCACATGCCTATCTTGTACTCTACATCACTAGTCACTACAGTTCTCTATATACAGTAGATATTTCATTACAGCTATCTCTTTTACATCGTATATTTCCTTTCAGCAGTTCATGTATCTTACTCTATTGCCTGTATCGTATTTCCTAACCTGCTATGCACTGCGTGAGATGTATTGTGCTCGTTCCCGTCCTGATTGGACCTGTTGAAAATATTACAGAGGATGAGAATGAGGCCCTGGTGTCTACCTATTATGGAGCAGGACTAGATGATACTTATGTTGTGGACCCTCAGCAGGTTCCACCTACAGCTGAGGAGGATGTTCCAGTAGTCTAGACCAGTTTAGTCTAGGAAGTCTTTCTATATTTACATTTTGTCTCACTTTCTGTGTTGTATTTTGAGATGTGGAGATGTATAGACTCTTAGACTTTTTGTATTATGAGTTGTCAGTTCTGGATATTGTGTTGTACTAGACACTTGGACATTTTCATCTATGCTATGGTTTCTTTTGAGTTACTATCTATCTGTTCTTCATTCTTCTACCCTAGATGTGATTGAGTTTATTTCTGTTTGTTACCTCCACTCGGAGAGTATGAACTGTACAGGTACTTGATATTGTTAGATGATTTACTAGGACAGCGTTCTACCGCCGATACTGCGGCGTAGGCTGGGCGTGGTTACGTACTTGTACCCGAACAGTGGGTGCGGGTCGTGACACGTTTTTAGTGGTGGCCCATGCAGGTCGAGTTTATGTAGTGGTATTCGAACTAGAGTATCACTACAGCCTGCGATAGGATTTGAGGAATATGCTTAGAGAGAGTGGATACTCAATCACTGCTAGGATACTTGAGAGATTCCTGGGATGACCCTTGAGAATCTCATTGTAAACTATCTCGATATTCGATTCCGACAGTTTCTGTCCACTTTTATTGTTCGTTGATAAATTTGATCCTTGGTAATTATTGTTGGTTTAATTTTTCTGTCAAGATGAAATTATACGGGTTAGATTATCTCAGTTATGGAATCTAAACTTCTACTGTCACATTAGCCAGCATGGTGAGGACATATAGTCAGATTTTGGATATATTTCTCGGGTGTGGGAATTTAAGGTTTTCGCAGCCATGCTAGCGGCAGAGCGAAAATTTTAAATACCATGATTCTAGAGGTATGTGCCTTAGTCAAGGGCTCTGTGATTATCGTAGCCTTGCTTACTAGTATGACAAGGATTTAGAGTACCATGATTTTGGATAAACGCATATGATTATCAGATTGTACCTTAGATGCTTTTGAAAATGTTTTCTCTACTTTTGTTTCAGTCTTTCAAAAAAAAAAATAATGAGTTTGTTGTTTTGTTTTTTTGTTTTGCTTTCTCATCGTTTAGCTTAGGAGTAGGAGTAGCTTAGCTGTTATTATAAACCTTTGTGTAACTTCCTTGTTATAATTTTCTTCAAAAAAAAAATGAATTGATGATTTTGCTAGACCTTATCTTAGATTTGATAGCATAGTTTTGATTTCAAAATGGTTCTCTTTTAAATTATTGAGCACAAAAAGATTTTATCATGATTTCTCTTGTCATTATTCCTTATGCCGCCATCATCCTTCGTCTTAATTTAAACTCTGTCCTAATTACATCAATCACTTGTCTCGTATCTAATTCTGTCAGTTGTACTTGAAACTTTGAACTTTGAAACTTTAAATATCTATATCTTATCACCTTGGAAAGGTCGAGGAAGTAACGTAAATCATCTAACTCGAAAAAGACTTGATTTATTATTTTGTGATAATCTTGCTAGGGGTATAATAAGATGGACCTTGATATAGGTTGGAATAGAGATGCGACTGAAATTGAGGATGAAATCAAGAGACCTATATTATCAGTCTAGAGACGAACACAATTAGAGAAATGTTCTTGTATGAATAAATTCATAGATGTACACTGATGAAAAAAAAAAATATTCAGGGTCAACCTAGTTTTGGGAACTTGAGAAATTCTGGTTATTAACCTTGAGGTATTGAGCTTTAAGGCTATGATGTTGAATTTAGGAATTTAAATGATAGAGAGAAGATTTCAAGTATACGCGATGATGATATGAATTAAATAAAATATTGGTAAGATGATGACTAAGAACGGGAAGAACACAAGGATTTTGGAGTTATAGAAATTTAGAGATTTTGTAAATTTTTAAAATTTCAGGAGACTAATATTTAAGGTGTACGTTGAAGGAAATAGGAATGTTGATTTTATAATGGAGAATAAATTTGGTAAGGCCTACTGGTATTAGAATTGGATAATACAAGGGGAGCAAATTGAATAAGTTTAAGGACTCATAAGACTTGATTTAAAGATTTGGATCCAATTTAGGACAAGATGGAAGAATTTAGATTTTTGATAATTAAGTGGTTAGTGTTGATTCCTACTTGGAAGGGGTATACTTCATGAATAATGTTTTGGAATTTAGGAATTAAGCCTATGGTGATCATGGCAAGGTCAAATCTTTATGATAGAAGGGTATAATTTTGACGGTAGTCATATAAAGGTTCATTTTGGGACTTGTGAGATAAAAATATGATTGGCAAGTGGAAAAAAAAAATTGATAGTATCAGAGAAGGATGATTAACTTGACTTTCCTATGAAATCTTTTCTCTTGCTTCCCTTTAAACGAAGAAATTTGACTTATTACATATCTTTGAATCACCCTTTGAGTTTTCAATATCATTGAATCCTAGCTCCCTTAATCACGACCAATCAACCTTGATCATCTTTTCTTATCATATTAATATCTTGGGTCATACTCAATTAAATTAAATTTAATTATGACCTGAATCTCCATCCTTGTATGCTCGTGCTTAGACTTTGGTAATCTTGTTCTCCATCTTGTCCAAATTCTAATTTACTCAAATTGATCAACTTAGATCGTATCGAGACTAAATTTTCCTAATACATATATTGTGATTAGATTTCAATGTTGTTACCACTCGTGCTGTAATTTTCGATTTTGATCATGTTTAGATTTCAAACACTCTGGCCTAAACCCTTTTCAACCTTGATTTAATTCCCTGACTATATCTGAACCCCTCGTGATTAGTCATGTCTAGATGACCTGGCATGACTAAAACGACTTTGAGTTCCTTGATCGTGATTATCAATCATAACTATGCATATTATCTTGCCTCTAAATTTTGCCTAAAACCTTGATTCTCGATCACGACTATATGATTAGTTGTCGTGCCAAAATTTGGACTTGCTTATGTTTGAACCACTTTCTATTCATGTTGGAAATCGATTATGAAAATACTCATGTTTCGGTTTTATTCTTAAGACATGTTCAAGTTTGATTTCGTATTCATATCTCTATCGTGCCCAGTGAACTTAGACACTTCTAAATTTTAATCACGTTCGAACTTGGAACGTACTTCATGATCTTGTTAATCATACTCTCTAATCTTTAATCGTGCCTATAAGACCTTGACTTCGATTTATTTGCCTAAATGTTATCTCAATCGTGCCAAACCTTGTTTGGTCATGGTTAACCTTTCATCTTAATCGGGCTTGTGTAACCTTGGGGTTGATTTTCATCAACCAAAGTGTTACAGATCACTCCGTACCTGAACTCCATTATACCTTCGATCCTCTTAGTCATAACTAAGATCATGCCCTAATGACTTTATCTTATCTCTAAAAATCGTGCCTAAGATATTGCCTAAACTTTCTATCTGTTTCACCCCCCCCTTACCGGCCTTTAAATTTCGAGGACGAAATTATTGTTAGGAGGGTAGACTTGTAGCACCCTGATTTTCAAATCCATGTTAAATTAGTGCTAATTAATTTTTAATGTCATTTTTTTTAGCCTTAAATAATTATTAGGAATTTTTAGGAATTTTCTGGAATTTTTAAATGATTTTAAATGAGTTTTAAATACAAGAAATATCATTTTGTAATTTCTTTAAATGTTTTAATATCAACTTGCAATTTTTAGAAATGTTTTAATAGTGGTTTGTAATTTCTGAATTGTTTTTAATTTAGGTTTGCAAATTTATTTTTGCAAACAGTCCTGGTTAAAACCTTTATGCAATTTCCTATTTTCCTAGGGTCTTTTGGGCCAATTGCCCGAACACCCCCCCCCACGACAGACTCTCTCTCTCTCCCCTCACCTAACCGAGCTGCCCGACGACCCGATTTCCGGCTGACCGTCCCCGCCATTTCCGGCTGCCCCGACCCCAAACGACCGACCTAATAGCCCTATAAAACTCCCCTCTTCCCCCTCAGCTCGGCCAACACCATTTCGACCCACCACGACAACCCCAAGCCGTCTTCTTCCCCGACGAACCCCGCCGAAACCCTAACTCCGGCCAGCGCCACCCCCGCTCCATCCGACGTCCTCGTCACCAACCACCACCACCAACTTGTTCGCCTCGTCGTGCTGGTTCCGGCGCCACCCAAGCGCCACCGCCACGACGTCGTCTCCGTCCGTTCGCCGCCCCGAAAGTTCACTCGTCGACCGGACACGTACGTGTCATCCTCTTTTCGTGTCGCATGTGTCTCGTGCACACATATGTTGTTCGCCGTGTCCTGGCGAACACTTTTGTTAGAACTGGACACGCGAGATTAAACTCGTGCGTATCGTGCAGGCCTAGGACACGAGGATACCTGTGTCCCTAACTGTCAGGACACAGGACTATGTTTTTTATTAATTAACCACTTAACTCCTAAATAAAACTAACCCAGACCCTATCCTAACAGCAGAACCGGACTGGCCTACTGGCCAGCCCGTGCGTTGTAAACCCCCCCTTTGCTTCCAGAGGGCTCGAGTTCGAGCCCTCTGTTGTGTTCTGTTTCCTTTTCTTTTCTTTTTATTTTCTTTTCTTTTGTTTTTTTGTATATATATATATATGTATATGTATATATATAGAAATTAGTATTTATATATATATATGTATATATACTGTAATTACAGTATTTTATATATATGTATATATATATTTTATAGTTAGTAATTTTATATATATATATAAATATGTATACATTTTTCCTATGTATATATATATTATATATACTTTATCTTTAGTGTTTTTCTTATATATATATATATATATATATATTTTTGTATATATATATGTATACTTATAAATTAAGTATTTCTCATATATATATGTACTTTTAAATCATAAATATGTATATTTCTACTATACATAATTTTTGCCTTATTAAAATAATAATATTATTTTGTACCATTACCAAATTGTATTTTATTGTATTTAAAATACTGCAACCATTTGGTGTCCAAGCCTAGCATGGGTTTTTGGGCCCAAATGTGTTTCACACATTCAAGACCTGTACAAGTCATATTGGACTTGATTCATGGTCTTGGGTCCTGTATTGAACTTTGGTTCAATTATATACATGGACAAAATACGCAGATAATTAATTATTGTGTACATTGCTGATTTTGATTTCTAAAAATACTTAAGGCATTGCTAAATTTATGGAAAAATAGTATTTAGACCTTGTGTTAATTTAACTATTCTAGTACGACTTTTGTGATATTAAATTACTATTTTGCCACTAGTCTGGCCATGTGTGACCTAATCCCCTAGTTGACTAGTCTTCGTTTAATTATCTTGTTGACTAGTCCTTGCTTGACCAATACCTTAGTTGGTCTAAGTTGTTTTAGACTTGACCTAGATTGGTCATGTTGACTACTTTGACTAGTTTGACTTTAGTGTTGACCAGAGTTGACCAAGAGTTGACTTTTGACCAGATTGACCTAGAATCATGTAGTTTGCACAGTAGACACTATATTTACTATTTAGAACACATTGTGACTTGTGTTACCCTGATCAGGAGCCAGACACCTCTCCTCAGACAGCATACCCTCTACAGACACTCATTCAGCAGGCGAGTACATTCTCTGACCGTTTCATACTTGTTCAGGCTTTACTTCTTGCTCTAGATTACTTTACTTGTTGCTGTCACGTTGGTAACACGGATTGGTACTATATGGATCTTTACATGAGATGTTATCCCCCTCGGGAGCATCGGGTACTTCATGTTATGTGTGTTTCACTATCATCATGTACTCCTATGCTTCCATTATTCATGTACACTCATGTGATCATGTACTCTCATGTTTACTGAGCTCTCATGTATACTATCATGTGCACCCTTTCATGGGCCCCATGTGATATCATGTACAATAACGTAACTTGTATAGATCCTTGTGTATTGATTGGGGTACGGGGGAGTAGAAGTGGACATGTGAATAATTCCAAAGTAGTGTAGTCATGTACAAACTCAGTAGTATAGTCATGTATAAATTCTAGCCATTCACATGCCTATCTTGTACTCTACATCACTAGTCACTACAGTTCTCTATATACAGTAGATATTTCATTACAGCTATCTCTTTTACATCGTATATTTCCTTTCAGCAGTTCATGTATCTTACTCTATTGCCTGTATCGTATTTCCTAACCTGCTATGCACTGCGTGAGATGTATTATGCTCGTTCCCGTCCTGATTGGACCTGTTGAAAATATTACAGAGGATGAGGATGAGGCCCTGGTGTCTACCTATTATGGAGCAGGACTAGATGATACTTATGTTGTGGACCCTCAGCAGGTTCCACCTACAGCTGAGGAGGATGTTCCAGTAGTCTAGACCAGTTTAGTCTAGGAAGTCTTTCTATATTTACATTTTGTCTCACTTTCTGTGTTGTATTTTGAGATGTGGAGATGTATAGACTCTTAGACTTTTTGTATTATGAGTTGTCAGTTCTGGATATTGTGTTGTACTAGACACTTGGACATTTTCATCTATGCTATGGTTTCTTTTGAGTTACTATCTATCTGTTCTTCATTCTTCTACCCTAGATGTGATTGAGTTTATTTCTGTTTGTTACCTCCACTCGGAGAGTATGAACTGTACAGGTACTTGATATTGTTAGATGATTTACTAGGACAGCGTTCTACCGCCGATACTGCGGCGTAGGCTGGGCGTGGTTACGTACTTGTACCCGAACAGTGGGTGCGGGTCGTGACACCCAGTTGTAGGATCTTCGATAGCACTTGAAAAATCTCTAACCTCCTTCTATATCGTGGTTCCATACCACCTTGGCGGTGGATCACCCTTCTCTACAATGCCGACACGGAATGCATTCCTGTTCCTTCTGAACGGATGATCTTTTGGCAAAAATTGCCAATGACAATCAAAGAAGTACGGTTTTTCTTCGTGTTTCAAGCGAAAGCCTTAGTACGGTCCATACAATACGGACATGAGAGACGGCAATGAGAGACGGCCATGAGTGCTCCATCCAGATAAGATTCCATAGGCCAGAAAGTCGTTGGTGGTCCACATAGGGGTTGCCTTCATCTAAAAATTTTGCTTCCTGGAAACATCGTACGTGTTTGCGCCTACTTTCCATAACTGATTCAACTCATCTATCAAAGGCTGTAAGTACACATCAATGTTCCTCTTGAGATTGTTCGGACCATAAATTATAACGGTTAGAAACATGTACTGAGTCTTTATGCACATCCAAGACGTTAGGTTATACGGAGTGACAATCACAGGCCAGCACGAATACTGGGATCCCGAAAGACCAAAAGGAGTAAAACAGTCAGAAGATAGCCCCAACATGACATTACGCGGATCTGAAGCAAAATTAGGATACACTCGATCAAAGTGCTTCCACGCTTCTCCATCGGATGGGTGATCCAACACTCCTTCAATATGTTCTCGCATGTGCCAACTCATATTTTTAGCCGTCTCTTTCACCATAAATAATCTTTGCAACCGCGGCGTTAAAGGCAAGTAGTGCATTGAATCGGTCGGTCTTCTTGCACCGGTAGACCTTCCTGTACTAGTTGTCTTATAGTAATCAGCACCACAAAATCTGTACATATCTGCGTCCTTGTCATCTTTGTAGTACAGCATGTGTAACACCCAGTTTCTGAAATAAGGATAATTTTAAAATTTTGTAATAATAATTATTATTTATTGATATTATTTCATATTATAATTTTTGGTGATTTTTAATCATTTTAAACAATTTAAAAACTGTTTTAAGTCATGGCTTGTGATTTTGATACTTTGCTAGTGTAACCTGAGGGACTGCCTGGCCTAGAGCCTGACCATGTCATTAAGATAATTTATTTTTACTTTGAGCATGAGGGTATTTTGGTCATTTGGCCCCTTTGAATTATTTTAGGATTTATTGCATTGGTGATTGTTAATTTAACTTTTTGCTAGCTGTGACTTAAGAGACTGTCCTAGACTTTGACCTTGACTTTGGTGACTTAGCTAACATGGTATGGACCCTAATCTAAATCAAGTTGGTATTGGTTGACTTAAGTTTACTAAGTTTCATGAAGAGAGTAGGAGGATTTTTGCATTGGACCAAAGGCTAAGGACTTGAGCTAGTTAGCTAGTGCAACTTGGCCCATAGCCCATTAGTGAAACCCTAACCCTAATTCTTTCCTTTATGACCAGCCACTAGGTCATTCCCTTCCCTATAAATAATCTCCTAATTAGTTCTTGCCTCTTTTGTATTGAAAGAGCACATAGAAAAAATAAAGGTTTGTCCATTCTTCCCCATTCTATACATTCTCCATTTTAAATCCTTTTCCACTCTAGTTTCTTGTATTAGAGCCTAATACTCTCCTATTTTCTGATTTTTGAGTTTAATCCCAGCTTTGGGATAATTTGGGAGCATTTGGCTAGCAAGGAGGAATCCCCCATTTGGAGCTTTTTCAAGCTTTTTGCACCTATAGATAAAATCCCTTAAATTATATTTTAATTCCGTTTTCTTTGCATTTAGGGCTAGATCTAGGAGTCCCCTAGCTGTTCCTAGAATTTGGATGAATTTTGTGTCCGTTTGTTGTCCGTAATCGGACACGTATCAACGTATGTACATAGGTGTTCGACGAAATGTCTCTTAAAACTTTTCGTTCTTGGTTTTCAAAACAAAATATATATTTGGGTAGCTAATAATGTGTAGATCATGAACGTATATGATTGAGCACGATTCTGTAGATTTTTTGTGTCCAAAACGGACACATACCTCGTGCACGAGGCACCGCACTTTGCCCGTACAGTGCCCTGCTGCTCGGGTGTCCTAGCGGACATGACACGGCGATTCAGGTCACGAAACTTGGTAGACATGTTGTCCTAATGACTGACATCCTACCCACAAAATTTTGTGGAATCTCGTCGACTGTGCGTGAAGGAATCGAGCCTGCACTGACTTTGTACTGCCTGTGCATACATGAAAATACCCCACCGATACGCGTTTCGCGCGTTGACACGCAGTTAGGGTTATATACTAAAAGCATCACTTTTTTAGTAACTTTATTTCCTTAAATTTTGAATGAGAATCATATGGGCAAATGTTTGCATATTGTATTTGTTGCAAGTGTTAATGCAAATGTCTGATATTCTATATTGTAAATAATATGGTGTGTGGTGTCACACAGAAGATCATATTATCAGTTTTCTATGGAGTATATAAATATTTCACAACCTAGATGGACTTGGACAATCTATTGGAAAGGTTGTAGTGTAATCTGGTATTAGTCTACCTTGACTATAGGTTTACACTAGTACACTTTGTGTGTATTGAACATGACCACTTGAGGTTGTTCTCTTTGTACTGACTACATAAGAGAACAAACACCTCTGTTATTATGGATGCTTGTGCTCTTAACCCGGATATAATACAGACATGTATATGCAGTGTGCATTATTTTGACTCATAAAAGAGTGAGATTCATTATGGATCAACAACCTCTATGAATTGGGTAATAATATTGTATGTATGATGGGCTATTGATTATAAATGGAATCCATGTTCCGATACATCGGGTTGATGATGTCCCCTTAAGGAGCTCATAAGGATTGTCATATAAACCCTGCAGGTGGATTATATCCGACATGACAAATAAAATTGAGCGGTACTACTTAAGGATAAAAGATGTCGAATCAATATAGTTGTCAGTAACTTAATTTGATCGACGAACATACGATATCTTAACATGGGAAGCCAAACGAGCATATAATAAAAGGAGCCCACAAACAAAATTTGGGATTAGGAAGGTAGTACAACAATAGCTCATTAGTGGACCGAGCTATTGTTAATGGGCCTAGATTGTGTATTCGGGCTGAACACGGGATATCCAGATCTGTTAGGAGGCCTAACCCTAATTTCTCCTCATGGTCCCTGTCGTAGCCTATATATATCCTCTATTCTCTGGCCGCCATATTACCGATCAGAAATCTGAAACTTTTTCTAAATTCGTGATTCACATAAGGAGAGAAAGAGAGGGCTGCCAAGGAAAAAAAAAGGTTGGGAGATCGTCGCCCACACGACGTTCAACTCGAGGAAGGAATATGTGCAGAAGATCTTGGGGTCGTCCGCTCGAGATTGTCAGGAATTACTTGTCTCCTTTCCGCCGCAGGTATAATTCGTGAACCATAGTTTCCACCTATGAAGGGTTTGAACACGTATTAGATCTGTTTAACTTTCTATCGATCAATACGCACACCAAAGGAAGGGTCCTGGGAATCCCCAGTTCCATCACATGCGACCTCGTGGACACTGTGCAGGCACCTAGACACCTACCCCTATACCCCACCTACCCTCTGACATGTACACAAGACCCAAGGATGCGAGTGTTGTGTCCTAGACTAGCCGACACATCCCCACGAGCTCACTGATACCGTGTTGTTGTTTTAAAATAAATTCCTCTGTTGGATACCTCATGTCCACTATAGTGGACACGAATGACACCCCTAGACACGTAAACACATGATGAACACACCTATGTGCCTGTTTGTTAATTTCGATGGTTTAATTAGGTTTTTGAAATATGGGAATACATGTATCAGTTCATCTTCCTGTTGTTTTTTTATGAACCGTCAGTTAAAGCAAATCTATTCCTGAGATTGAGTGTTAAATTAGTCTTTGAAATTAAGTATATGTATATATGTATGTAAGTTTACTTGTTAGTTTTATTGGGTTTAGGTTTCGAATTTGGAATTATAGGTAGCAGTTCATATTGAACTGTACAGTTGATGAACCTGAGATGGTTCAGGATCTCAAAACCTGAGTTTAGGTTTCAAGTGTTAATGTATTGGTTTCGAATTTGATTTCCTGAGATTTTGTTTTCTTGTTGTCAGCTGATTTTTACTTGGTTCCCAGTTCTCTTTTTGACTAAGAACCCAGGTTATCCTCATTCCTATTTGGTTTCGAGTTGTAGTTCTTAGATTGGTTTAACTTGTTTTCAGATTGTGTTTATGGAGAAACTGAGATTTGGTTTTTAAACTGTTAACTGAAATGGGTATATGATTTTACATTAAGCTGAGATTAACTCCAGCTTTTAGACTGAATTTTATGCTTATATAGCCATGTTAATCCATTCTTGCATTAGCTAACTGTCATACATTGCAATGATTTCTTATGGTTCACTAAGTTCCTGGACACATGTGGTACACACTGTTTTCTTCAGAATTACACACACACACACTCACTGTTAGCTGGTAGTTAGCACTGTCATGTTGATTCCTATATCCCTGTACACTACCAAATCCTCACAGGTTCACACATGCCACCTAATGTTCACACACACACACACACATGAGGACATATTTGACACACTGTTACAGTTTGTACTGTCCTGTAATGTTAGGACCACACTTCAGTCATGAACATGTGATTCTTGGATTAGAGTTCAGTCCTTAGTCCCAATTCCCTGTTTTTCTAGTTCCCTTCATTCCTTCTTTAATTGAATGGTATATATATACAATGTAATGCATTGATGTATACATGTGTTAGTTACTGGGTTCGGTTTGGTTTATGACAACCTGAGATTTGAACTTGAATCTTAACATGAATGGTCACTTAAAAATGAGGAATTGGTTAAGATATGATTTACTGTCAACATAAAACCTGAGAACCTCTCCCCTGTTAAGCTATCACACCCTTCCCTATTACCCTATTAGCCTACACACACACACTCTACACATTTCAATCCTAGGAGCACTTGACTGTCATGTTTACACACAAACCTATCCACCCCCAGCCCCTTTCCTCTTCTCTATATGTATAGATGTATGCATATATGCGTATATGATTGTAATATAATGTATATGCAAGCATGTAGGTAAGGTATAAATGCAAGTATGGATATATGTATGTACATATGCAATGTGTAGATTCTATGTAGACATGTAATGAAATGCAATATAACTACATTGTAAGTGGTGATGCAATATAGGATACAGTGTATATAGGCATGCATGAATGGCCATGTATGCAAGTATGTATGTACCCATATATATTGTATCTATAGATGGCATAGGCCTTGAGAGTATATATGGCTTACATTATAGACTTATTGTTTAGACTTATGAATGACCAACCCTAACTAGTTGACCAAGATAGCCTTGTTGATTGACCTAGTTTGACTAGATGTTGATTTGGGTTGACCCAGAGTTGACCAAGTTTGACTTGGACCTAGTTTGACCTAGACAGTTGACCATATTTGACTTATAGTTGACTTTGACCTATATTGACCTAGAAATCATGTAGATTGCATCGTAGACTTTATTTAACTTATTTTAAACATATTATAACCCATATTGCTCTGTTTAGGATATTGTGACTCCGGTGCAGACATCTGATATTACACTACTCTTTTCAGAGTAGCAGGCGAGTACATTATCTGATAGTTCTCTCATTTATTTGTCAATTACTGTACTTCAGTTCTAGTTAGTTGTATATGATTCTCTGTTTCAAACACGTATTGTTATTACTGAATCCATGTATACGACACACATACTTACTCGTCTTGCCTCTATTATTCGAATCACCATACGAATCACTATTTGAACCACCTATTCATATCTTCATGTGCTGGTTGGACTTGTATTCGTCTTATGTGTTGGATTATGGATTCATTGTATTAGACTGGGCAGGGAAATACTGATTAGACATGTAGACATATCCCCCTATTCGAATCACCCCTCTGTGAATGATATTCGAACAATAGCCATCCCTCACCTGATCAGTGTGTGGTGTGCCGTATTACCTACAGCCGTTTACATGTCGAACTCGGTATTTTAAAACACACTTGGAGAATTTATTCGAATCATTGTTAGATCATCATATGAATCACTATTCGAATCACCTTATTAGAATAATGATTAGAATCACATTCGACTCTTCTTGTATTAGACTCATATTGGGATTACACTCGACTTATATTGTACCGTCTGGATTCATCATGTTACTCTAGTTCAGTTAGATTTTATTTTACAGTCTTTATTGCCATGATTCTTCTCTTGTTTAGTTACTTACTTTCCTTATACTTTATCTGTCTCTCTATACCATAACCTGAATATAAACTGCCATGTTCATCAATACAACTGTCTATAACTGCTTTATAGTTCTCTGTCATTTACTTGGAATTTCTTGATGAATTGTACTCGTTCCTGTCCTGACTGGACCTGTTAAAATTTTTACAGATGATTGCCCTGAGGACACTTGCCCTACTTATTATGGACCAGGAGACGGCTTAGCTACCTTTGGCCCCGACACTCAAGAGTGATCGGGAGATTAGCTAGTGACTTGGTTTAGATTTCATGTTTTAGAACTTGATTGTAATTAAGTTGAGATATGTTGTTTTGAGTTTGTTGGAGATTATATTATTTTAGTAGTTAGTTTTATTGTTATATTCAGTCTTAGTTATAATCTTCTGTGTTATCATATCGTGCTTAGACTGTGATTGAGATTCCATTATATCTATACTTGTCCTCCGTTCGGAGTTGAGATTTGACAAGTACATTATATAATTGCGTGAGTTGTTGATTAGATAGTAACCTAGGACAGCGTTCTACTGCCGACACTGCTGCGTAGGCTGGTCGCTGTTACGTACTCGTACCTTCACAGTGGGTGTGGGTCGTGACAGCATGCACCGATTGCGACAAGAATCGATTTTTTCGTATTCCATCCAGAATGATCTCACCATCCTCTTAGACCGATAGAAGTCATTAGGTAACTTAGCACCCGCCGAAAAATTCGTATATTATGTCTTATTATGGGACACACATTAGTAGTGGACAGTTACTAATAACCATGCTATATCGCACATAAGTTCTTGTGCATCCAACGTGTACACATACGCTATCGATTCTTACTGATGCCAATCTCATTCAGACACACTAGATTCGTTTCGATATCGCCAGGGTCAAGTTGAAAATTGTCTTAACATCAATTTTTAAGACTTGAATATAATGTCACCTACAATCGATATCTAAGATCCCATGAATGTAATGTCACCTACAACCGATATCTCATTCAGACACACTATATTCGTTTCGATATCGCCAGACCATATATATATAATGTCACCTACAACCGATATCTAAGACCCCATGACAAAGTCAAAGACAATATTGACAAGACTTGAATATAATATCAACTAATTACAACCACAACTAGTACTAAATAAGTCTCCTAGTATGATATAGAGGTAAATAAATAGTATACTAGATTGACTGACACTCGACTGAACACCCTCTGGACATATACTCAAGCCTATACTACACACTCACACACCACTCTACTATACTCACATAGACACACATAATTGTTACCTTATTATATATATATATATATATATATATATATATATATATATATATATATATATATATATATATATATATATATACCTTAATATTACACACACTTACGCACTCTCAAATACTACACAAACCTATAGCTAATGCATACACACACTAATATCTATATCCCCATATACATTTAGTATCACACACTAATCAATTACTCTTAACTCTACACACACACACACACACATATATGTGTAGCTATATTTACCTTATAACTTAGTATCTTGAGATACCCAATCCTTACCTATACTTGGCAATTACAATAATTCTCTCTCTAATACTAGCTAATGATCTAACAATGTACTCCATCCCCGATCGGGTTTAAATTTTTATCCCCATCCCCGTCCCCGTTTAACAATGTACTCCCCGTCCCCGTCCCCGTTCCCGCAACCTGCCCCATTAACACTTTTGGGAGTGGATTTTTTGTCCTCGTCCCTGTTAATAATTTTTTCTTTATAGTATAAACTATTTTATTCCAAAAATTTTTACAAGACAATGTTGATAAAACATTGATTTAATAAAAATTATATCTAGTACCAGATAGATCATGAACTCATACAAATGTGTTGCACATATAAGTAATCGGGGTCGAAGATTTATCGGGGCGGGGAGTACAATATCCATACCCGGCCCCGAATATAATAGGGGATTTTGTTTAATCCCCATTCCCGTCCCCATCTCCGTTTCTATATCTCCAAACCTGTCTCCATCGAAAAAAAAAAGTCGGGTCCCCGTCGGGTTCGGAAGAAGTTGCCATCCCTACTCAAACACACACAATAGCTGTGTGTGTGTCTGTGTGTGTCTGTGTGTGTGTGTGTGTCCGTGGGAGAGGAGGAGGAGGAGGAGTAGTTAGGTTATGGTTTACCAGAGAGGAAGAGTAGCTCGGATTGGGGGAGGAGGAGCTCGACGGGGGGGGGGGGGTAGGGGTCGCCGGTGGGGGGTGTAGGGGTCGCCGGAGGAGGGAGGGAGTCGCCGGGGGGGAGAGGGAGTCGCGGGGGGGGGGGGATTATGAAATTTTCGAGTGAGGGGGAAAAAGAAAACAGTACTGTACCCTAAGTAAAAAAGTTAGCTACGTCAACAGTTGACGTCGCTAAACGTCGCAACCATTTTAATATATGGCGACATGTTTTAATAATATATCGCTGAACTCGCTATTCTGCGACGTAATTTATCTGCTGTCGCTGAACGTCGCTATTCAGCGACGTTTTGCGATGTCTATAGAAGGGAGTCGCTATATTACATATTTAGCGACGGTATTTTATTCCGTCGCTAAACAACGTCGCTAATATAGCATATTTTAGTAGTGAGAGCAAACTTGGCCAGTGAATGAGCGGCCTCGTTCCCCAACCTTCTCACGTACAAGAAGGTTAAATTAGAGTGGGTTGGAAGCTCCTGCAGAATGTCCATGAAGAGATGATGAAGTCTCCAAGGAATAAGCTTCCTCTCTCCATTGAGTAGCCTAATAACGGTAATGGAATCTCCTTCTATGGTCACCGGCCTATTGTGGAATCTTCTCGGAAGTATAATCCCAATGCGAACTGCTTCTAACTCAGCCTGCAGGCTAGCCTCCGGATAGATAAACGAAGGCGAGAAACATGATTGGCCCGCGAGAAACCCTCCCGTCGAGTCTCTAGCAATCGCCGCCACAGAGATACAAGAATGGGAAGTTGCACCATCAGTGTTGATCTTTACGGAGTTATTTGTAGGGGGTGACCATCGACCTTGCTCAGTAGCTGCCTCCCTCAATTTGTGGAGCTCCGGTACGCCTTCGTTGGGATTAGCCATGTAGCTGTGGTATATGCTACTGGCCTGTCGAATGATAGATGTAATATTCTGAGGAGTATGGTCGAAGACACAGGCACACCTAGCCTTCCAAATAGCCCATAGAAGTGTCGATCCCATCCTGAACGCCTCATGTGAGTTAGGATCCCATCCTGAACGCCTCATATGAGTAGGCGATGAATCTGTAAATGACTGTCGAAGCGAAGGCCCAAAGGGCAAGCGAACCAAGATTCTTTGCTTAACTGGCATTGTGCAAAGAGATGATCGGTGGTCTCCTCATATTCAAGGCAAAAAGGGCACAAATTGCTAATGGTAGGGGTCCTCCTGCTGATCGCAGAGAGCAGAGGGAGGCCTTCGTTCAGAAGCCTCCAAATGAAGACTTGCACTCTCGGAGACAACTGCTTAACGTTCCAGAGTCTACGCCAAATGTCAGGGTCTTCCATAGCCGTAGAGCTTTCTGGAGCTTGCCTTCTAATATATTCGTAGAGAGACTTGGATAAGAACCTACCATCCCTCGCCTGCGTCCATATCAGTTCGTCTGGACCATCCCGTCCTGCAAGGAGATGTCGAGAATAGCATTGGCTTCAAGTGGAGAGAAGAGTGCCTTAATAAGCGGAGAATTCCAACGTCTTGTGTTAGGTTCCATAAGCTCGCGGACGAGGCGAGGACCAGTGCGGTGATTACGACGATCTAATAAAAACTATGTAGGTCTTCACTCAAGGATGAAGTGATTTTTTGTACTTGTTTTGACCTCTATTCTTCTACGTGACCAAATCTTTTTGGAATAATTTTACTTGAATACTATTCATTTATGCACTTTAATATTCTAGATTATTTTTTGAGCACTTAAATATCCAACAATTTTTATTTTAATACCTGATTTTTTAATTATTTCGCGGTTAGATTTAACAGTTTGTTTACAAAGATCACAATACACTAATTAGGGACTGTTTGGTAAACCCTAAGTGTAGAAAATTAAGTTTGGATTTTCAATTTCGAGGATGAAAAGTGTATAGAAATTCATTCACTTTCTTGTCTCCTAGTAGGAAGCAAATGTGTTTGGTTAGAATAGAATGTGGGAAAATGGAAAATGAGTGATTTGATATTAATTATTTATGAAATATTATTAGGTTTTAATACACAATATTAACAACAATAATAATAACAATTTTTTTCCATGCTAATAACAATCCGTATCAAAAAAATTCAATTGACAGGCCAACAAGGCTATTCTCTCATGTTTTTTTTTTCTCATAACCACTCTCTCTCTTCTTTTCCCATTTTCTAACTGCTCTCTCTGAGAGAGTTTCCATCGGAGCTTTCTTCCCTCTCCTTTCAGAGGGAGGATGCGAAGAGATGAGAGCACCATGACGCGACCGCTGCAGACGAGAAGACGACGACAAGCAACGCCAACGGGATCCGCAAGAGGGAGAAGATGGCAGATTGACGCAGAAAAGAAGATGACGACGGAGCTCAGGCGGAGGTCGGGCGCTGAAGACCTCGGATCAGTACAAGCGAGACGACGACAACGGAGCTTAGGCGGAGGTCGAGCTTTGGTAAAGAATTTCAGTCTTAATTTGTTGGCTAATATTTATTTAGTGCTAATCCCTCCAAATCCACCCACATCCAAGCAAGAATCATGGATGTGAAAAATGATAAATTTTTGGGGGAACAACCAGGGGACAGGAACTGCATTTCTAAATCCTGTCTCCCCAAATCCTAAGGAACCAAACATAGGAAGAAATGATTTGCATCCACTTCCTTGAATTGGACCAAATCTAGTCCCAATCCCCGTTTACCAAACAACCCTTAGCCCAAATCTTAATAGTTATTATTTCCAAAAAATTTAATTAAATAATCATCTTCTCCAACTAAATTATTTTTATTCCTAACCCTAGTTTCCTTCCTACCACCACCACCGCTCCTCCTCTCATGTCCACGCACCACCACCAAAATCGATGTCACTACAATGGCCATGGAGTCCATCTTCTTGACACCCACAACACATGCAACTTTAAAAAAATTAAAATCAAAATAAAAAACAATGCGCTAACCCTAGGCAACTCCTTCTTCCTCTATCCCCTCCGGCCACCACTGCCACTTCCCTTCTCTCTCTGGCTTTCTATCTCGTGACGAAGCAAGATTGTACAGTCAATACCAATAGTTATCGTCGGCTGTTGTTGGCCTCACATTGAGGAGAGAGAGGGCAAGGTCGATGACATGAGGGGTGCCCGCGACGGTGGCAGGAGGAGGGGAAAAGAAAAGGGTAGTCTTAGGGTTTTATTTTCCTAATTTTAATCTATTTTATATTTTTGCTTTTTATCTTTAGGGTCTACTTGGTAACAGTGTTTTAACCGGTTCTGGAATATTTTTGAACCGACCGTATATGAAAACCCTTGCTTGTTTATTTTTTTGAGGCACTGGTTTTGATCGGCTGAAAAATCCTCCAAAATCGGTGTAATATAATTTTGGATGACTTTATAAACACCCCAAATCGGTGGATTTTGAACGATTTTATTATTTTATTCTATTTATATCCTCACAAAAAATATACAATTGTAACTACTAATACCCTTCCCTATTTAATTTTATGTAAAAAAACTTCAGAGTCGCTCGTTAGTGAATTACCAAGTATGGATTGGACTGGTTTAAAAGTCGCTACTTAAAAACCACCCAAAATCAGATCCCTCGTAACCTCTCATAACCAGTACTCTAAAAATACCTCATAACCGATATCCTTACAATTGCCAAGCAGGCCTGCTTGGTAACGATATTTTCACCAATTCTGGGGTGTTTTTGAACCGACCGTTTATGAAAACTCCTGCTTGTTATTTTTTTTGAAGCACTGGTTTTGGTCGGCTCAAAACTCCCCAAAAAATGTGTAATATAATTTTGGGTGGCTTTATATACACCCTAAATCAGTGGGTTTTGAGCGGCTTTATTATTTTATTTCATTTATATCCGCAAAAATATATATATAATTATAACTGTTGATACCCTTCTCTATTTAATTTTATTCGTGTAAAAAACTTTCAGAACCGCTCGTTAGTGAATTATCAAGCATGTATTGGACTGGTTTAAAAGTCGCTACTTAAAAACCATCCAAAATTGGACCTCTTGCAAAATCGCTCATAACCGGTACTCTAAAAATATCACATAATTGCTACCCCTATATTTGCCAAGCAGACCCTAAAAAAGGACAAAATATCTTTTTCTTAGAAAAGCTTACAAGAAGACGGATAAGGGTAATCCCATCATCAACTCATTCATCTCTTAATTTAATAATAATGGAAATATTGTCCTACTGAGATAAAATTTATAATTTGCTATCCTCTTGCTCAAGGTTACGAGTCTTGCCACCTACCAAACTGCTATACTCAGTCCTTAAGAACTGGGGACGTATGGATGAGAAAAGAGTAGATGTAAAAGTTCAGGATACGTAAGTGATAAAAAAAAAGGTGTTAAAAGTATCAAAAATGAATAGTCTAGTGCAAATTAGCCTTTTTTGTTGGAGTTTGGCCATTTTTTATTGGAAAGTTTAGTCCCACATCGGCTAGGCCAAATGAGTTGTATCTATATTTAATAGATATGCTTGTTTAGAGATGCACATGTGGTGTGGAGGTGCACAAGAGTGCGCCATGTGGGGGCATTTTTCTAATGGAAAAAAGACTAAATCAATAATGAAAGCATTCATGATTTTTGGTATTGAAAAAAAAAATTTGTTGGAGCTAAGCCCCGTAGGGGCTTAGCGACTCGGACTCGGAGGACTCGGACTCAGGCTCGTGGGCTCATGAGGCGTAATATGGCATTTTGTTGGAGCGACTATGCGCACGTTGTGCAAGTGGCGTAGATGGCGTGCGCTGTGCGTCCTTTGGCTCAGATCGAGTCTGTGCATGATTGAGCAGTTACAGCATGTTCGGGATGGTTTCTTCCCATATCCCGAATATGTTGCCAACTGGGCGGTTACAGAGCGAGGCTAACTTCTCTGCTCTCTCTCTCTCGATAATATAAGTTCAGAATTTACATAAGGCAGTAGTATTTTTTAGCATAATTTCTTACGTGTTTCCACAGAGTTTGAGAGACTAGAGAAGCTGTGCACCAGCGCCACTTAGCGCAGGAGTCCGTGCGCCTTTCGAGGAGTCAGAAGTGCAGAGTGATATAAAGTTCTCCGTCGAACTTGCTGGTTCCTGTAAGCTGTTCATGTGGGGCAAATTAAACTTTGAGCAATGGTGATCATTCACCCCAGCAGGCTGTTCTTCTATCTTTCGCCTGTCATTTATTTCGCTGCTGCTGCTGGCAATTCGATTTGTACCTTCTTTTTAGAACTACTACTATCGTTTGCTGATGTTACGAAATCTTTTTAGATTTTCGTAATCCAGAATACTCTTAGGATCTCTGTTGTGCACCTTCTTTGAAGTGTTGCATAGAAATATTATTTTTATAATTGTTTCATTTTTTCAGTTTTCCATCGAAAACTGTGCCCCGGGACTAATAATCTCAAAGCTTAATTAACGAGATGGAAAACTTTTGTGCTTCGCTAGTCAATCCTAACTTCTCAAAGTTAGAGCAATTTGATGGTGAGTACTATCAAATCTGGAAAAGAAAGGTGATCCTCAATATTTAGTTCTTTGATGTTGATCACGTGCTGTATAAAAAGGAACCCATTATTCCAGAGACTGGATCTGCAGCCGCAATATCTGCGGCTACTAAGAACCAGGCCAAATGGAGAAGGGACAATAGCATTTGTAGGCTTATGATCCTAAATACTATGAAAGACTCCCTTGCTGAATCATATTCAAAGAAGACTGTTGTCAGAGAGATTTGGGAGTCTCTGGAGAAACTGTACGAGGATGATAAGAACCGTAGCAAAATATTTTTTGTTGAAAAATATCACAAGTGGTTCTTTGAGGACGAGAAGCCAATACTGCCGTAGGTAAATGAGTTCCTGAAACTGCGACAGAAGTTGGAAGACGAGGCGATGCCCCTCCCCAACAAGTTTGTTGTTGGAGGGATTATTTTGAAGCTCCCTGCTGGGTGGAGCAAGTTCTATGCAAACATGCATAGGAAGAAGTTGGAGATCACTCTCGACGATCTCCTGCAGGAAATATACGTTGAGGACCAGATGAGGGCTCAACTGAAGGTGGACGCACTGTCCAAGCAATTGGTTAACGCCAATCTAGTTCATACCAGAGAACCAAGGGGAAAGCATGCGACTTCCCACAGCAAGAAGAAGGACCCTAACAATCTGAACGTGAAGGGGACTTCCTTCAAGCAAAAGAAAGCAAAGTCTCAGATGCCTTGTTTCAAGTGTGGCAAGAAGGGCCACTTCAAGAGGGAATGCAAAGAAAAGACCAAACAAACAGAGCAAGGAGAGCCTAGCAAGGTTTCTATGATCACTGACGTTGTTGCTATGATTGCACAGGTCGATGCGGTGGGGGCTGACTCTGACTGGTGGGTAGACACTGGAGCCACCTGTCATGTATGCTCCAGCAAGGAGTGGTTTACCAACTATACACCAACTTTTGAAGTGGTTATGGTGGCAAACCAGGCACAAGCTGAAGTGCTCGGGATCGGGACAGTGGTTTTGAAGCTGACTTCGTAGAAGTCTCTGACGCTTCAAGGTGTGAAGAATGTACCTGCTATCGCAAAGAACCTGATCTCGGGAGGCTTACTCTGCAACGCTGACCTCAAGATGGACATCAATGCTGGCTAGATGGTGATGTCCATAAAGGAAACATATTACAGGAAAGCTTTTTGTACCGAAGGAATGTTCAAAATTTAGCTTGTAAATCAGTCCAATGTAATTAATGCAATCACTCCTTCTGCTTATACTCTTGAGTTTGGCATAATAGGCTAGGATATGTTCATTGTAAACGAATAAACAAACTGTCTAGTCTAGGACTTATCTCAAAATGTAGGGGTAAGGTAGAAAAATGTAAAATTTGTGCTCAAACAAAGATCACAAGGAAACCATTTTCTCGTGTTAATCGAAGTACAGATCTTCTGGAGTTGGTACACTTCGATATCTGCGACTTCAAACAATTCTCTACAAAGCCTGGGATGAAGTATTTCATAACCTTCATCGATGACTTCTCAAAGTACGCGTTTGTTTACTTGTTGAAGGCGAAAGACGAAGCATTTGAGAAGTTTAAGGAGTTCAGGGCCGAAGCTGAGCGGCAGAATGGACAACAACTCAAGAGAATAAGAAGTGATCGAGGTAAAGAGTACAGGTCTCATGAATTCGCATCATTCTACAAAAAATATGGAATTGTCAATGAGACTACGGCTCCATACTCTCCTCAATCAAACGGAGTAGCAGAGAGAAAGAACAGAATATTAACAGAAATGATTAACTTAATGATGTTGACTGTGGGTCTTCCAAAGTGCTACTGGAGAGAAGCTGCATTGACGGCCACATTTATTCTAAATAGAGTACCTAATGCAACTTCAGACATTACTTCTCATGAACTCTGGTTCAAGGTCAGACATAACTTGAATATCGTTCGAGTGTGGGGGTGTCTGGCATATGTCAAGCTTCCAGATCTGAAGATTCAGAATCTTGGGACAAGGACTACAAAGACGATCTTCTTGGGGTATGCCGAGAAGAGTGGTGCTCGAAGATTTCTTGATATCGAGTCAAATAACATCATTAAATCTCGTAACGTAGAATATTTTGAAGACAGATTTGTAAGGCACAAGAACATTGTTCTTGCAGATGTTTCAGAGAATAATGAGGGTACGCAAGATATTGAAGTTTTCAATGAGGATGTGGTCCAAGAAGATGTTGTTATTGAAACAACGGTTGAACCAGAACTCGCTGAGCCGTCAGCGAAGCACGTGAGGAGGCCGAAGGACTTCGGAAATTACTTTGTCACCTATCGTGTGGAAGCAGATCCGCTTACCTATGATGAGGCGATGAAGACCAGACGCAGTTTTCTGAAAGGAGGCGATTGACAATGAAATTGATTCCATCACCTCAAATAACACTTGGGTGTTGCTTGATCTTCCTGAAGGAGCTAAACCCATCGGATGCAAATGGATCTTCCAGAAGAAGATGAAAGCAGACGGAACTATTGACAAGTTCAAGGCTAGGTTGGTAGCCAAGGGATTTTCTCAGAAGCAGAGGATCGACTACTTTGACACGTATGCTCCAGTAGCCCGGATAACCACCATCAGAATATTGATTGCTCTCGCAGCGATACATAAGATGGTGATACATCAGATGAATGTAAAAATGGCTTTCTTAAATGACGAGCTGACCGAAGAGATTTACATGTAATAGCCAGAGGGATTTGTCGTCAAGGATCTTGAAGACAAAGTCTGCAAGTTGGTAAAATTCTTATACGGTCTTAAACAGGATCCCAAGATGTGGCCTGAGAAATTTGACAAGGTTATAAGGTCAAATGGCTACATGGTCAGCGAGACGGACAAGTGTGTTTACACAAAGTTCGCTGATGGAAGAGGTATGATCGTTTGTCTGTACGTGGAAGACATATTAATCCTAGGTACGGATATGGGCTGTGTCACGGAGACAAAGAAGTTCATCTCGAGCAACTTCAGTATGAAGGACTTGGGGGAAGCTGATGTGATCTTAGGGATCAAGATCATCCGGACAGACACTGGACTAGTGTCACGACCCGCACCCACTTTTCGGATATGAAACGTGTCCAAGCCCAGCCTACGCCGCAGTGTCGGCGGTAGTACGCTGTCTAAACTCAAGTCACGGCAATCTAGAATCACGGGAAAACTATATCTCATCCACAGAAATAATCATGTCACAGTCAAGATCAAAGAAAAGACATGAACTGAATAATACTAATGAATAAACTGAATATCAAGAATCACTGTCACGTCCGGTGGACACAAATCCACTACCAATAGACGGAAGAAAATAAAAGAATACATGGAGTAACTAACTGAATAAAAACTGGTAATCTAGACCACCTCAAGTGCAAGCGATGCGATCTGATGCTGGCTCAACCCTCTGGTCTGCTCCTAACTCAAACTCGGCTAACCTGAAGAGATCATCAGGTCCTCAGAGGACATAGCAAGATACATAATATACATGCCTATCTAGCAGTTTTATCATGCGCAAGAAATAAACAAGAAAGAACAAGAACAAGACCAATGACCACGAACACTAACACGAATGCGAACACTAGAACAACTACATATATCTGAACTGCCGGATGAACGATAAATACAAGGTCAAAGGAAGAACCAAACCCTCATCCCGAGCGTGGACTCACGGGTTTGAACTAAGCACTAACCCTCGTCCCGAGTGTGGACTCTCTGGCTAGCTCACGGTAAGACACCCTCGTCCCGTGTGTGGACTCTCTGGTGTAAATGGTCAACCCTCGTCCCGTGTGTGGACTCTCTGGTGCCATTTGATCACGACAAACACCTTCGTCCCGAGCGTGGACTCTCTGGTGCACCAAACAACCCTCGTCCCGAGTGTGGACTCTCTGGTTGTGTACAACGAAAATCAAGGCTATGGCTGTTCACTACACGCACTCGTTCTATGACACGACTCAAGCAAGGTACTGACGAGAACTCCAAATGTGAAACACAAGGCCAAAACACGAACATGGCTATAAACAATAAAACAACTACACAGAAAATAACACGAAAGCACATGTCCATATATGATTCAAGACAGTAAAATGAAAAGAACTGCATGTAAGTAAAACTGTCGAGGAAGGCAAGGTATACTTGCCTGTGGTCCTGCGCTGCTTGCACGGTTCAAAAGCTGAGTCAAAATCCAATAAACCTGTTTTATAAGTTTACCATGTCAAAACATAAATTGAAATCAAGAATTAACCTATCTATTTGGTCTTTTAGCTTCTAAGTTCTGTTTTGTAACCCTGTTTATAAATTAATAGAATCAAAATTACAATTTAGAGAGTACAAATGAACCTATCTATTTGGTAATTAAGACTCTAGGTCACATATCAACTCAAGGTTAAAGAAGTCCATTGGGTCAACACTAGTCAAAGGGTCATCCATAGGTCAATTCTAGTCCTACTACTTAAGCATCTAAGCACCAACCCTATAGTTTGACTTTATTCATGATAGGTAACTCCAAGTAATATCATTACCCATAGCCACAATCCTTTCACCTTATTTTCCATAATGAAGTTTAGGAAACTCTACTCAAGCCTTGACAACCATTAGCATATCCAATACGTATATCTGTTTTATGAGTTACAATTGGGTTCCTATCCCACAATTGATTGATGCACAGGTAAGTCAAAATATAAATGGGGGAAATCTTTCCCTGGCACACAACCAAACCTGGGGTGTAAGTTATAGGGCAACTAGCAGAGTTGAAGCCACTTCGTGGTCTTCACGATGTTGTACTTGTGCTAAGTAAGACTCTGTACCTACCCCAACTTGGTTTATAATTTGACTCATCTTAGCATTCAACTGATAACAACATGTAGGCTAAGCCACATGTGGCTGGTATCTTAATGGGACAGAACAGTATACATTCGGACAACCTCTTCCTATATCCATGACACCCATATCCTATGTACCTTTCCCTGATACCATGAGTGCAAGGCTGTATAACAAACCAAACAGTGTTTGACACTCAATAAAACTGAACTGTACCAGGGCAAGGTCAGAACACCAAGTTTTGAAAGGTCATAGTATCAATTAGAACTGACATCATACATGATGTGGGCTACACATCACATATATACACTATATTCCCATATTGACTCTGTGTCTACACTAGTTGGTATACTGCCCTATTGAATCTGTTCTCTCACTAATTGGTATATTGTCATATTGAATCTGTTCTTCCACAGGGTAGAGACTGGTTCGAGTCTTTGAAGACTCAAGAATCGAATGTTAACTTGATTAGGTTTGAAGTATCAGATTACCAAAAATAAGGCTCAAGCACTAATGAAGTTTACTTAATGATACAGGAACTGATATGTCTTGATTGTACACATGTTTTTAGGTAAAAGACTTCATGTATTGGAGTGAGCCTTACCACAGGTTCTACTCCCAAGTCCTGTATAACAGTTCAACCTAGGATTCCATTACGAAAATTTCCAACTCTGTGCATAACAATCCAGACTCCTTAATATAACTCTTAGTTTTTCCTTGGCCTTATCCTGAACTTGTGTTCCAGACTGCTAATGTCATGACACAGGGAAACTTGATTTCCTGTCAACAATTTAATGAATAACAGACCCCCAAACCTTCCTACTGGTTCCTGAGTTGATGCAGGGCAGGTTCAATAGATCACCCTAGATAATGTGGTTTAATGATTTCAGAGTACCCAAACAGTCTCAATATTTACACAGGACACTAGTGTAGGTAATCTTTCAAGGTTGGTAAGGAATCAAAACATGGAAAAATCTGAATTGGTATCAATCCTGCTTAACAGGTTGAACTCGAGTCCTTGCCGAGTTGTGTCACAGTGTGGAAACCTTGGTATCCTTTAATACCTGTACTTAGGTCATAGGTTGTCAAACAAACCCTGATACCTGAGATGATAGGCAAACCTGGGTTTCCAGATTTGCTTGAGGAAGGGTGATGTTGAATACTCTGTTTTGGAGTTTCGGCGGTTACCAACAGTATTCCAGATTTGAAATCGACTACGAACATCTCCTTGATTTCTATCGGTTTCCCTTGGTGTCAGTATTTTATTAAGATGAAGGATACTGAATGGTTTGGTTGTTACCAGATCGGTGGTGGACTCGTGTATTTTGATTATCAGAACAAGTATCAGAGTACCAACTGATACTCTCTCTTCTACCGAATACGTATCAGAGATACTCCCACCTATTGAACACTCGAATATGAATCAGAAATTCTGTAACCTATTGTATACTCGAATATGAATCAGAAATTCTCTAACCTATTGTATACTCGAATATGAATCAGAAATAATCAACTGAAAAACAAAGGAGGAGGGAGACTTACCCCTGGTATCGAATTCTCCCTTGTTGCTGTGACGAAGTCTGCGTTCGGGTCTCGAACTCGATGAAGAAAGTTCGAATTTGATGAACTCACGATCTTCCTCCCTTCCTATTCTACTCGAACAGAAACTCAGGAATCCCTCAAACAGGACATATATACATATATGCACGTATGGGAAGGATAAGGGGCCTGCTTAAATTTAAACTGATAGTGTTTAAACTCCTATTTGAACTTGAATTCCATTCGAAACAGATGGTTTGATCCAGGAGGAGAACAGATAAGAGGGAATCCTTTTAAAAGTCAGTTTTGAATTGATCCAACACAGGTTTTGGTCGGGTTGAAATCACAGATTGGATATGGTAAGGGTTCATGGTCAAATCTATCAGAGCCTGCTCAAGTTCTTGGTTTGGTTTAAAGGGGTTTGAACCACCGAAGTCTAATCCTCAATATTCCTACTGTTTTCCGATTTCCTGGAGGGGAATCGAAGGATTTGATCTCATCTCAGTTGATGAGAGTTATCATGAATCCAACTTGAATCCAAAAGCAGGGGTTGGAAAAGGGTTTGTATATCGGTTTTGGAGGCTGCCATGGATCATATATATAATACAGTTTGGGTAGATATGAATCTGTTTAAACCAGATCAGAGTGAATCCCCTCTCCCTTGATTCATTAGAGATTTGAGTCATCTCTTATTCGAATCAATCCAGCTTCTAGGAGTCGGCAGTAACCCAAGGAGTTGAATTTTAATCTAAATTCGATTCAATCCCTAACTGGCCGTTAGCAGGTTTGAATCAGGGACTCTTTTGTTTACCCCCCCTATATTTGAATGTTTGCACAAAGCCCCCTGTTACTCTAAGTATTAACACCCTTCACCTTCCATTGGTGATTAAGAATATTACACATACAACTAGGATTTGGAGTATAGAAACCGATCCTGCTATTTAATTCAAAAAATGTCTTTAAGGTCCTTGCAATGTCCTATATTGTCCACTTGGTCCATCTATTAGTAAATAAGTAAAAACCAATATAACACCTAACAATGTACGTGACAAATAATTGTTAAAAAAAGAAGACAAAATAAAATAAATAAAAAACACGAGGATAAAATTTGGTCAAGGGATTTACAACTAGCGCTATCACAGTCTTATTATATTGAGAAGATGATCACACGTTACGAGTATCAGGATCTTCGAGGGATCGATATGCCTTACATGTGTGATCTGAAGTTGAAGCCTAATTCAGGGGAAAGCGTCAAGCAGTTGGAGTATGCAAGCGTAATCGGGAGTTTGATGTATGCTACTACTGCCACAAGACATGACATAGCTTTCGTCGTGGAAATTCTGAGTAATTTCACGAGCAACCCAGGCATTGAGCACTGAAAAGCTGTGAAACGGGTTATGAGATATCTCAAGAAGACTCGGACATATGCACTGCACTACAGCGGAGATCCGCCGGTTGTAAAAGGCTTTAATGATGCCAGCTGGTGCTCAGAGGTGGAGAGCAAAAGATCCACATGTGGATTCATTTTCATAATGAGTGGAGCTGCTATATCGTGGAAGTCGAAGAAGCAGACTATGCTCTCACGGTCATCCATGGAATCTGAGTTCTTTGCACTTGATACCGCAGCGGCGGAAACAGAATGGCTTCGGAAGCTCATGTATGATCTTCCAGTGGTTGGGGCGTAAATACCGACAATACCGATATACTGCGACCAGACGACTACGACGGTGGCATCAAATGACCTCTTCAACGAAAAGAAGATGACTGTACGATTGAAGCACATGGTAGTACACGATCTCATCAAGAGAGGTATTAATGCAATGGTTGATGTTCAGAGTCAGAAGAACCTGGCAGATCCATTCATCAAGGGCCTCAAGCGCCAGCTGATCGATGACACAGCAAGTAAAATGGACTTAAAGGCATTCTGATATTGTATTATTGCAATCCTACCATAAAGTTTTATGCTATTAGTTCAAAGAAAAATCTACTAGGCATCTAGATTTTGGTTCAAGGGAGGACCATTCATCGGAAGAATATCAAGAACGATGGGTACATATCCTATTGGGCATAGAGAGATTATGGACCTACAACTACTATTCTCTACTGTTATTTTTTGCGAAAAACAGATCATGTGGAAATGTTGGCTTAAACGCCTTAATGAGTTCTCAGGCAGAGTGAATGTCTGGTGTGCTTTAGAGGAAGCACGGTAGCGCAGTACTACAAGGAGTAAAACTCAATGCTATTGTGGGGTGACTCCACCATGAGGTTTCCGAAAGGGGTAATGTCTCAGCTTTACGAGCCAAGTCACAGTGACGTAGTACCGCAAATAGGCAGGTAGCCTAATGATGTATGTTGAAAGAAAGAGGGATGTAGTCAGCACTACAAAGGAGAGAAGTTTCTCATGTTACAATGGCATGACACCACGATGAGGTACCCGGTTAGGGATAAAGCCTCGGCCTTGCAAGCCATGTCGTTGCGGTGTAACACCGCAAGGGAGCCTAAGGCTTCATGCTGGGTAGTATGGCACTACAAAGAGGCGGTGACCTCATGCTACAGTAGTATGATACTACGATGAGGTTCCCGGTAGGGGTAATGGCTCGGCTTTAGGCTATGTCGTAGCGGCGTAGCACCGCAAGGGAAGCACAAAGCGCTTCATGTCATGTCTTTTTAATAAAGAACTCTCCTATAATGTATAGACAAAGAGATATCAGGCCGTCTCTTGAGGGTAAACTTGTAGACGTCCAAAATTATACACTAAATCCAGGCTGGCACAGGACCTTTAATGTGTAGCCAGAAGTACATGTAACTACATTATGTGAGTGAAAAAAAATTTCAGCTGTGATGCAGAATTCAAGGCTTAGTCAATTCTTGTATTATAGTCTGTTGTTTGACTCATACAGGAAGATTTAAATCGTTAGCGATATCTCTCCAAATGCATGATGGACAGTTACTGTGGGGAACACTCAAACCTATATATATATATATATATATATATATATATATATATATATATATATATATGTGGGAGATTATTGGAGTTTGTCCTTTTTTATTAGAAAGTTTAGTCCCACATCGGCTAGGCCAAAGGAGTTGTATCTCTATATAATAGATATGCTTGTTTAGATATGCACATGTGGTGTGGAGGTGCACATGCGTGTGCCATGTGGGGGTATTTTTCTAATGGAAAAAAGGCTAAATCAACAATGAAAGCGTTCATAATTTTTGCTCTTGGAAAATTAATTTCCTTTGGAGCTAAGCCCCATAGGGGCTTAGCGACTCGGACTCGGACTCGGGCTCATGAGGCGTTTTGTTGGCGCACTTTGCACTTAGCACGTCAGCATCGTCGCTAGGCGCATTGTGCGCTTAAGTTACGCTCGTTGCGCGAGCCTCTTACGCAGTCGATTGTGCGCATTGCACGGTTTGCGCGCAGTGCGCAAGTGGCACAAGTTGTGTGAGTGGCGCAGTGTGCGCATTGCGCGGATTGTGCAGGTTGTGCGCGGTGCGTGTGGCGCAAGTTGCGCGTGTGGCTCAGGTTGTGCAGGGTGTGCAGTGCACTAGTGCACGCTGGAGCGGCTGTACGCACGTTGCGCAAGTGGCGCAGATGGCACGCGCAGTGCGCCCTTTGGCTCAGATCGTGTCTATGTACGATTGAGCAGTTACAGCATGTTCGGGACGATTTCTTCCCACATCCCGAATATGTTGCTAACTGGACGGTTACAGAACTAGGCTATATAAGCTTCTCTGCTCTCTCTCTCAGTAATATAAGTTCAGAATTCACATAAGGCAGAAGTGTTTTTTGGCACAATTTCTTACGTGTTTCCACAGAGTTTGAGAGACTAGAGAAGCAGTGCACCAGCGCCACTTAGCGCAGGAGTCCGTGCGCCTTCTGAGGAGTCAGAAGAGCAGAGTGTTCCAAAGTTCTCCGTCGAACTTGTTGGTTCCTGGAAGCTGTTTGTGTGGGACGAATTAAGCTTTGAGCAACGGTGATCATTCATCCCAGCAGGCTGTTCTTCCATCTTTCGCCTATCATTCACTTCGCTGCTGCTGCTGGCAATTCGATTTGAACCTTCTTTTTAGAAGTACTACTATCGTTTGCTGCTGTTACGAAATCTTTTTAGATTTTCGTAATCCAGAATCCTCTTAGGATCTCTATTGTGCACCTTCTTTGAAGTGTTGCATAGAAACATTGTTTTTACAATTGTTTCATTTTCTCAGTTTTTTATCGAAAATTGTGCCGCGTGACTAACATTTTTTTATATTTAACAAAATGAATATCTTATGCAGATAGTTTTCTATTTGTATTATTGATTTCTTTTGTATATGGAAATTGTGGAATCAGATATTTGAATTCTGCATAATGTAGAAAGGGTCTTTGAAAAATATTAGGTTAACTTATTGCACTAACCATACCATACCATACACGTACTGATGTAACTTATTACACTAACCATACATGTGCTGATGTGAAACTCTCCTGTATAATTCTATGAGTAGTACGAGAACAGTGCTTACTGTATATGTTTGTGGATGAACCGATGAAATCTCCCCCATCATCCACCGAGGGCGCCCTGCCCTCGACGCTTGGCTGCGGGATGCGTCGTCTCCTGCAGCAACAAAGCCACAAAAACACACAAGCAAATTAACCCAGCCAGCCTGTGTAGTACTACGTAGTTAGTTAGTGTTCTTGTTTCAGTTAGGTTAGGTGATCATCCTCTCTTCTCTTGAGGCCCTTTTGATATGAAAGGTTTGTGGCTGGCTTATATGGCATCCCCTGGATTGTGAATGGATACTGATTGCTGATGTGGCTAGCTACACCTGGTTAATTAGCCTTTGGTATGTGATAACATTTTTTTGTTTTAATCTTGGGGTACAACAATCAATTTATATTTATTTCAATCTTCTGAAAAAAGTTCAAAACTCTATTCAATTGTTTTCACGCAAAATAACTCTGATTGTACTCATTTTGCAAAATCACAGTCTTGGGTGCAGGGGCGGATCCAGGATTTAAAGTTGGGATGGGCTACTTTAGTACTACTAATTTCATGTCGAAAATTCGGCATAATTTTTCCTATATTTGTAAGGTTCGATACCTGTCATAATGGATAAAAACACTGACATCTAGCACTAGGTAAACATGACCTCTAGCACTAGGTAATCATGAAGCAAAATTTCAAAGACCAACACACATTTTTCATCTTCACATGCTCATATATAAAGAGAAAACTAACTGTAGTAGAGTAGATGGCATGGGAACTCACAAAGCCAGGTCACTACTGATGTTTGCGAGAGACGATGGGAATACTCCATAGAGGCAGTTATTGTTGAGTCCCCTATCAAAACATCAGTAAACAAGTACTAAGTACTAACACTTCATTTATTTCTATTGATATTACTAGCATTACTGTACTCACAAGTATTCAAGGCTCTTCAAGTGACCAACAGAATTGAGAATCCCACCAGAGAAGTGATTATTGGAGGGATCAAGTGTCTTGAGCCTTGAGAGCTTCCCAATCTCTGCTGGGATTGGTCCTGATATGTTGTTGCTATGTAACAGACTACAATTACAACCATTCAATTAATTAGTCACTTGTTACATAAAACAAAGCCACATAACAAAATAAACAAAGTTTTCAGAGCATACACAATCTCAAGGTTTGTCAAGTCGCCAATGCTTGGAGACTGTACCAGACATTTTATGGCTTGGACTTCCTGTGTGATCATTAAAAGGAATACAAATATTTTATATATAGAGAGAGGTTGTTAGCATTTGATAAAAAAAAAGAAAGAAAGATACAAGTCCATTGCATTTAATACAAAAAACATAAGGTACATATCTTCAGACAACCGAATACAAAAAACATAAGGTACATACATGTCCATTGCATTTGATACATGTCCATTGCATTTGATACAAAAAAAAACATAAGGCACATATACAAAAAAGTAGTTTGTAGTGACAAACTAGTGAAGTTGTGCCCTTCGCACTTTCAAACAATCGAACTCATCTATTATCGAGAATTGTCTTTTGTAGCAACTAAAAACTAGTGAAGTTGCTCTTGAACTTCTTGAGAATTGTCTTTTGGTTTAAAGAAAGAATGCAATGTTTTTAAACGCTTGGGCGGTTGACTCATTCTTCTCAAGTTTGATTTCTAAATAAATCAAAAAAAGTATGTATAAGCCTAACCTATGATTTACCAATTTATAATATGTAACTGATAAACAATAGAAATAAGTAACCTTCAAATTGTAGCAACTAAAAACTAGCAAGATAATTGATAGGTAATCGTCAAATAAAAATCACCCGCCCAAATCTCTAACGGTCTAACCTAGGATACTTGCGAATTGCCTCCTTATATCCGACCCTTGTTTTCAGTGTCTTAACAAACTAAATCACATAAGTAATACTTCAAGTATATATATATATCTCTAGCCTAGTGGTTAAGAGAGATGCATGCGGCCCGAGTGGTCAGGAGATCGATTTTCGGAGGGAGCGTTCGCCACAATTACCTTCTTTCAAATATATATATATATATATATATATATATATATATATATATATATATATATATATATATAATGGCTCTGCTTCTTCTTCCGGAGCTCCCGTTCCTTCCCACCCCGGGAAGCCCCTAGGGTTTCCCTTCTCCGGCTCTCCTCCGGTGGTTAGTGCCTGCCGATGGCCCAGCCTTGGCCGGCCGACTGCGTGGAGTTGATCAGTCAACTCTACCCCCCTCTTATTCTCCCTCTTCCCGATCTCCCCCCTACTCCCCATCTGCTTCCCCCCCATTTCTGTTTATAGCAGCCCTCCGCCATCTCGCGTTCTCCGCTCCCCCTCACCCGCGTCCGTGTTCGCTGCTCCTGCGTCCGCTTTGGCTGGTCGTCCAGCACCCGCGTTCGCCCGCAGCTCCCACCCTCTTCATCAGCCCCCCACCGCCCACTTGCCCTTTCCCACTTCGGTTCGAAATTCGAACGGAGCAGCCCTCTCTTCGGGGGGTCACCCACCTGCGGTGCAGGCATGGGAGGCCTTCCCTACTGGCACCAAGTGGACGGTTCAGTCTACCTTCTCAACGTGGTGGGCCACCCACAATTATTTTCTGTTGCGCGTAATTCTCCCTCGCCAGCGGTTTCTACTGGTGGGGACCACTTCCACCATGGTTTCTACGCGCTAGGCATTGTCGCTCAGCCCTCAGGTGGGGCCCCCCTTTCAATGATTTTTTCGCGCCTGGCTCTTTCAATGCTTTTTACGCGCTAGGGTCTCATTCCGCGTATTCCCATTCCTTAAACCCCACTCCTTCTGGCGGGCCCACCCCCCTGCCCGATCTCCATACTCAGTACCCCCTCTTCGCCAATCCTCCCCTCGCCCCATCCACTGCGCTCTACGCCCCCCCCAATGCCAATCCTCCTCTCGCCCCATCCACTGTGCTTTACGACTATTCTAACACCTCTCCCATTCAACCCACCCAGGCCCTCACCCTCCCCATTTCTCAAGCCTACCCCATCGCTGGCCCCCCCTCAGAGGCCCCCGGCCTCCCGCCTGTACCCTCTATTATCTCCTCCGTCTCTTTGGTTACAGTGGTCCGCATCCCGGATCCCAACCTTCTTGCCCCCAACACGTCCGAGCAAGGGGACCCCGCAGTGGTCGTCCCGGACGCTCACCCTCCCCTCCTCCAGTTATCGTTGGTCCGTCTGTGGTGCCTTTCTCTGCGAGCGGGGCGAGCCCCGTTCCTGGGAGGCCTCTACCGGCCGTCCCCCAACCAGAGGGCATTCCCCAGGCATCCCCCTCAGACAACACCCACCGTCCCGAGCAGATCCCCTCCTCGATAGCCCCCTCCTTCTAGTGGCTCTTCCCTGATCCCTTCCTCGGCCGACCCCTCCCCACCGACCTCCGCAGACAAGCAGCGCCCGGATCTGGCGTCAGCCAAGGCGCCTCTCGTCCCTGACATCAATCTCCGGACATTGAGTACTCTCAGGAGTCACCGGTGCCCTCGGTTCCATTCTCTGACATGGAGATGTCCTCACTATCGAATTCATTCCCCCACACTTTCATCCTCAAAATTTTATCCGGATGTCCCAAGCTCCCACGGGTGCAGGAGACGATAGCCAGCTGGAGACTCACAGCGGAATACCGTGTAGCTCCCCTTGATCCCAAACACATTCTTCTTCACCTCTCATCCGACTTAGACCATAAGACAGTCTGGTCCAAAGGCACGTGCAGGATTGATTCCCATCAGATGAAGATCATCAAGTGGTCAGCTAGCCTTAGCACTAAAGAAGACTCAGCGACAGTCGTCGCCTGGATCACTCTGCCTAATCATCCCCTCATTTGCTTCGTCCCAGCAGCTCTCAGGCGTATCGCTAACTCTTTCGGCACGTATATGGCCTCAGCCCATGAGACCAGCAACACTACCAAAATAAGTCATATCAGCGACGTAATTAGCGACGCCAACTTAAAACGTCGCCAAAATTTTTGGTTTTAGCGACGCCAAATTTAAGCGTCACCATACGTCGCTGGTAGCGACATACAGCGACATATTGCGACTACCTATAGTCTAATAAAAATCAACGTCGTTGATTTGTCGGAAAACGTCGCTAGTTTTATCAGTTCAGCGACGTTTAGCGTCGCAAAGTCTATAACGTCGCCGAATATTGAACTAATACCGACGCTTTGCGATGTATTTCGTGCGTCGCTAATTTCTGCTAAATAGGGTTTCCTAGGTTCCAATTTTTATTTCTCCCTCTCCCCAAATTCTTTGTTTCCGCCCCTCTTCCCCCGACCTCGACGACAGCCCGACCCCCTTCCCTCCGGCGCCGCTCATCCTCCTCCTCCACCGCGAGCTCCTTCTCCTCCCTCCGGCGAGCCCCTTCTCCTCCTCCTCCTCCACCGCGAGCCCCTTCTCTTCCTCCACCGCGAGATCCTCCTCCTCCACCACCGCGAGGAGACTGAAGGTAAATCCTAACCCTAATTGAGGTGTTTTTCGTGTCCAAAATGGACACGAAGACACATTACGACCATGTGTTCACTGATACAGTGTGTTCGTGAGGTTTTGGACACTTTGTGTCCATTTGTTGGACACGTGGACACCCCCAAGCTTGCATATATATGTATTTCACTTCTGTACACTTAATCCCCTCCTCCTCCACCACCGAACTTGTCCTCCTCCTCCTCTTCCACCACCGTGAGGAGACTGAAGGTAAACCCTAACCCTAATTGAGGTGTTTTTCGTGTCCAAAATGGACACGGAGACACGTTACGACCATGTGTTCACTGATACAGTGTGTTCGTGAGGTTTTGGACACTTTATGTCCATTTGTTGGACACGTGGACACCCCCAAGCATGCATATATATGTATTTTACCTCTGTACACTTAATCCCCTACATACACTTGTGTATTTTCGTATTAATTTGGATTTGCATATTGGGTTTGGGTTTTGATATAGTGTTTGATATATTGTTTCACCTTGCAACATTCCTACACTTATTTTAGACAACAAGTATATGAACCAATTAGTCAACATCTATTTGTTGAAGTATGGTACTCCATTCTTCGTAAGTTCTAGCTATATATGTCTCAAGATCCAATACTCGAAAATCCTAAGAAGAAGAAGAAGAAAAGAATAAAATGACATCGCTCAACACCCTATGACAACTCTTTGTAGAATTGTGTTAAAGTGTGAGTTCTACAGTATGAGTTCTACAGTATGGTTCTCTTTGTAGGATAAAATGACATTGCTCAACCCTATCGATCCTCCATACAAGTCTTCCTTCATCTATTGTCTTAAAGTGTGAGTTCTACAGTATGGTTCTCTTTGTACAATTGTGTCTTATTTTAGACAACAAGGGTTTCCTATTTTTATAGGTAACATGGCAACATGTGTAAGGGAACATATAGGTGTGTGTTTGTGTTTGAAAGGGAGTGTCACAAGAGTAAGGCGTGAGCATGTGTTAGTATTTTGAGCTGTGAGAGTGTTTGTTCTATTGAGGTTAGTACCAACTGGCAAGTTAGGTTAAAAGAACCTGGGAACTATGGTGTGGTTGTATACATCATGTATATGTATGTGTGTGTCTAATGGGAGAAAGGGGGAGGGTTAACTAGTACCAGGTATTTGGAGAGGAGGGAGAGTTTATACTAGTATATATAGACTAATATCCTAAAACTTGACTTATACAACTTAGAAATGGCTAGTTTGACCAAGTTGGACTAGTTTAGCTTAGAGTTGACTCGGTTGGACTATACATAATATATAGACTAATATCCTAAAACTTTACTTCTACAACTCAGCCTATATGAAATATTGTAGACACAGGTGATATACCGCCGCGATAATCTCTGACCACCGCACGCACAAACACGCGAAAGAAAAGTTAGCAATGCGAAAAGATGATGACAGATAATCTCTGACCATTTAACGTAAAATGTCATATGTACATATACTGCGGAAAGTGTAGACCGCATGAACTGACAATTGCATATCATTCACTACCTTGATGTATCTATCTTACAGAATTATGAAGCTGAATTACTATCTGCGGAATCGTACTTGGATGTACAACCGTCATCCTGATGACATGTGCGGTGTGCGGGATGAATTCATAGAGGGTGTACACCAGTTCCTGCAGTTTGCCAAGGCGTTTCCTCAGTACATGGACTGTACCAAAATTAAGTGTCCGTGTGTGAGATGTCGCAACTTGAAATATCATCCAGAAGTGAATGTCACGTATCATTTATACTCGAAGGGTTTCACGCCGAATTACTATCAGTGGAGCGAGCACGGAGAACTTGTGTCTTTAGCATCGGAGTACGAGCCTTATGTGGATGTCCACAATAACGCTCCTTACGACGATGGGTTGGTGAACATGGTTTTCGACGCGGCCGGGCCTAGTTTCGATCCGGATGATCATGATGCACCTGAGGAGGCACCGAACCCCGATGCTGCACAGTTCATGGAGTTGTTGGAGAATGCAAGGACTCCATTATATCCTGGTTGTGAGGATCATTCACCGTTGGAGGTGGTTACAAGATTGTTGAGCATCAAGTCCGATTTTAACATGTCGCAAGATTGCTACAACCGTCTTATGGGGTTGCTTATAGAAATATTGCCTGAGGGTGCGAAGTTGCCTAAAGACTTCTACCGGTCTAAGAGGATGGTTAGATCACTCTGGATGGGATACGAAAAAATCGATGCCTGTCACAACGGGTGCATGTTGTACTACAAAGACGACAAGGATGAAGACGCCTGCAGATTTTATGGTATCGATCGCTACAAGGCATGTGGTAGAGGAAAGTCTGTCGGTGCCAGGAAGCCTACCTCTTCGATGCACTACTTGCCGTTGACGTCGCGGTTACAGCGGTTGTTTATGGTGAAGGAAACTGCAGAAAACATGAGTTGGCATAAGCGGGAACATACCGAAGGAGTGTTGGATCATCCATCTGATGGAGAAGCATGGAAGCACTTTGATCGAGAGTATCCAGATTTTGCTTCTGATTCGCGTAATGTCAGATTGGGTCTCTGCTCCGACGGTTTTATCCCATTCGGACTTTCGGGATCCCAGTATTCGTGTTGGCCTGTGATCGTAACCCCGTACAATCTACCGCCTTGGATGTGCATGAAGACTCCGTATATATTTCTCACCGTTATTATCCCAGGTCCGAACAATCCGAAAAGGAACATCGATGTGTATTTACAGCCGTTGATTGATGAGTTGAATCAGCTGTGGGAAGTATGTTCCAACACGTACGATGTATCTAGAAAACAAAATTTTCGGATGCGGGCAGCACTTATGTGGACCATCAACGACTTTTCGGCCTATGGAATGTTATCTGGATGGAGCACGCATGATCGTCTTTCATGTCCGTATTGCATGGACAACACTAAGGTTTTCCGTTTGAAACACGGAGGCAAACCGTGCTTCTTCGATTGTCATCGACAATTCCTGCCAAAGGATCATCCGTACCGGAGGAACAAGAATGCTTTTCGTGCTGGCGTTGTGGAGAAGGCTAATCCCCCGCCAAAGTGGACCGGATACACGATATAGGAAGAGGTAAAAGATTTACCAGGAGCTATTGAGCAGCCTGCTACGGGCTACAAGTGTGACAGATTTGGTTGCACTCATAACTGGACGAAGAGGAGTATATTCTGGGATCTTCCATATTGGAGCACCAATCTGATTAGACATAACCTTGATGTCATGCATATCGAGAAGCATGTGTTTGACAACATAATTAATACTGTAATGGACGTAAAGGGGAAGACGAAAGACAATCCAAAGGCTAGATTGACTTGGAAGAAATATGTAGACGTCCTGCATTGCATTTGATAGAGGACGGGAATGGGAAGTTGAAGCAGCCTAAGGCAATTTTCTCACTGGAGAAGGAGGATAAAGTGAGGCTTTGTAGGTGGATTCAAGGTCTAAAATTTTTAGATGGGTATGTTTCGAACTTGAGAAGATGCGTCGACCTCAAGGAGAACAAACTGACAGGTATGAAGAGCCATGATTGTCACGTATTCATGGAGCGGTTAATTCCGATTGCATTTCGGGAATTCTTACCGCATGCAGTTTGGGATCCATTGACGGAGCTTAGCATATTCTTCAGGGACCTTTGTTCTAAAAAATTGCTCGTTGAACGTCTAGAAAAGCAAGAGAAGGACATTGCGGTAACACTGTGCAAGCTAGAGAGGGTGTTCCCTCCTGGATTCTTTGACTCTATGGAGCATTTGCCGATTCATCTTTCCTACGAGGCACGTGTTGGTGGACCCGTCGAATATCGATGGATGTACCCGTTCGAGCGACATTTGAATCACCTAAAAAGAAAGGTAAAAAATAAGGCTCGGGTCGAGGGTTCTATTTGTGAAGCCTATATTCTCGAGGAGATTACAAATTTTTGCTCCTCCTATTTCAAACCTCATGTTGCTACGAATAGAACGAGGGCTCCGAGAAACGACGACGGATATCAAGAATTTAATGATGGAATACTGAAAGTATTCAATGCATCCGGAAAGCCTTCGGGGAAAATGAAGAAGAGATATTTGAATGACGAAGAGCTAAGGGCTGCTCAGTTGTATGTATTACTCAATTGCGACGAGGATGAAGTGGAGAAGCTAGAGCGGTAAGTAACTCAGGATGATGAGTTTACGTCATCTCAATGTAATAGTATAAGCTAATATTATTGTACTAATCGGCGGTTGTTTCGTTGTTTTCCAGCACATATAATGATGAGTTGAGGTTGGTTAGACCCTACCTAACAGACGAAGCATTAGAACAAGAAATGAGACGTCATTTTCCTTCTGGGTTGAGCGAATATGTAAGTAGCTCGGTAATTACTGGCCTCTTCTAATGCAACTGCGCAATAAATAACTTATTATCGCTTCTTTGATATTCATGTCGATCGTCTAATTTCATCCGAGATTGAATTAATTAGAACTCTTGCCAAGGGACCAATTAGTCTTGTTAAAATATGGCCAAGTTACTGTGTCAATGGCTTTCGGTTCAAGTCGACAAATGCTCCGATCAGAGACAGCTTCCTGGATCTTGATTCCACGAAAAACAGTTGTTTGTGTATCAAGTCTTCGAACTACAAAGACGTCGATCCAGGAAATGATTTCTTTGGCATCTTGCGAGAGATTGTGGAGTTGTCATATAATAATAGCAGAGAACCTGCAAAGATCGTGTTGTTCAAGTGTGAATGGTTCGATCCGATTGAAAATCAAGGTTGGAAAATTGACAAGCATGGTCTTCTGGATATAAACTACAAGCGTAGATATCAAGGCTACGAACCGTTTGTCCTAGCAACTCAGGCTCAGCTCGTATACTTTACAGCTTATCCGAGACGGGGAGCAACGAAGTCTGACTGGTGGGCAGTATGCAAGACTAAAGCCAGAGATACTTTTGATGTTGACGAAAAAGCTTACCAGGAGGACGAGCTACCTCTTGTAACCAATATTGTCGATGTGGACTCCACGGAAGTTACGCATTACACGACACATAATGTAGAAGATGTAAAATTATCCGAAGAGGAAGACGAAGCCGACGAAGGCGAAGATGAAAGTAAAGATGAGGAGGAAGAGGAAGATGAGGTCGAGGAAGACGAACAAGATGATTATTCTGAAGATGATTGAGAGAGAGATACTTATCTGAACTTAGATATTTCTTCTAGAATACATTATCTGGACTTAGATGTTTATTGTAGAATGTATCATCATATGTTGTCTTGGTTATTATCTTGTCTTTGTTGTACTTTTATATTTCTAGTCTCTATTATTTGTTGTACTTTCATATTTCTAGTCTCTATTATTTGTTGTACTTTTATATTTCTAGTCTCTATTATTTGTTGTATTATCATATGCTGTTATCAGGTATGGCAGGTCATCGCGGAGCGTACTGAAGGGGACAACGAGGTCACTCTCCTCCGGTACTTCCTACAGGTACTGCTAGAGGACGGAGTTTTCCTTCGGTACCTCATTCTGGTACCGGCTCTGGATCCTCGTCGCCGATTACTCCTCCATATTGGACAGTAGGTGGGCCTGGTGGGACGACGTCACGTGGCATATCTCCTGGGACGAGTAGTTCCAGGCCTGTTGAGAGTGATCGCCCGTCTAGCATTCCTACTGCTGATACGATGATGGAGACGGATGAGCAGATGACGGAGGCTGCGGCGACGGCCGAGGCGGCGGCGCCGACGGCCGACCAGCATCATGCAGATGATGCGTGTGCACCTTCGGAGGAGAGGAGGACGGAGATCTGGGCCGACGGTACAAAGTAGGTGTTTTGGTTTATAATTTTTTTCTTTCTGTTTTTATCATAATTTAACTTTTTTCATGAATATAATATGTTTGTATAGATATCGTCCCCCAGAGGTACAGAGACGTCTAGGCCACATGCTGAGGCATAATTATGGTGGTGCTTGGATTAACTACTCTGAGGCTTCGGACGAGAGGAAGGCCTTCTGGTTTGCGCGCTTCAAGGTTAAAATATATTTGCTTTTAACATGAATCATATAATTTTTGTATATTATATATAACTGATAAATATTTGGTTTGCGCTCTTCTAGGATATGTCGGGCCGAGCTTATCGAGGGGATGTTTTCTGCCGTAGCTGCCAAGCTGATCCGCGACTCTATCAATGATCAGAAGGATCGTGATCGTGCTGGAAAGCCGATCCAAGGTTGGATCACCCCTGATCAATGGAATGCGATGAAGGCTTGATTCGAGGAGCCAAAGTACAAGGAGAAGTCGGAGAAGGCCAAGGCGGCTAGGCAACATGCCTCGAAGTGGTGCGCTGGGTCGATTCCGATGACAGAACATTTCCGTCGTCTGGTATGTCTTCCTCTTTTAGAAATATTATTTTAATACAAAATCGATAAATTATTACTAAGATAATATATTTAATTACAGGTAAGGAAGGTCGGTAACGCCGACATGGTGACCGTCTTCCTGGCCACCCATCGTCGCGGCGCTGACCTTATTGACGAGAGGGCCGAGCAGACTTATGTAAGTATTACAATACGTTATCTTAATTTAATACTTCGTGTCAATTTTAATATAACTTAGTAAATATGATGCAAATAAATATTCATGTAGTTAGTAATAATAAGTACATTAATTAGAAATTAGAAATAATAAGTACATTAATTAGAAATTAGTAATAATAAGTACATTAATTAGAAATTAGAAGTTAGTAATAATAAGTACTTTCTAGGCCGAGTATCAGAGGCTGCGGGAACGGGCGGCTGCTAGTGCACCTGATGCAGGAGAGGCCGGTACTTCCTCGCAGCCCACTCAAGCTCTGTCGGAGGACGAGCTGTGGATTGCCGCCGCTGGTGGACTCCATAGGGGTACGTACTATGGTACGGGATCCTATGGCCCCCTTGTTGCGACCCAGTCCTCTAGGACATCTCCTGCGAGTGTGCATGGTCCACAGCCGTCCCAGGAGTCTGCCCGAGTCCACCAGATGATGGAGTCTCTCCGTGACGACCTGCTACGACGGATCGAGGAGCAGTCTCAGTACCCTACGGACGATCCTGCGCTGCTAGCACGATTGGATGCGCTCGACCGCGGCATTATGGACCTCATGGAGACGACTGAGAGGACAGAGCGCACCGTTGGAGGGTTAGAGCGCACGGTCACGGAGCTGCAGACAGGACAGATGACCATGGCCGAGAGGATGAGATTGACACAGGAGTCGATGGTCGAGAGCATTGGTAGAATGTTATCTATCATGGATTCATACCACCAGCGACTTGCAGCGTTAGAGCGTGCTGGTGTTCCGGGTGCGCCTTCATCGTCGTCGACTCCGCCGCCTCCACTGCCATCTTCTTCGACACCGACTCCACCGACGTCACTGCCTCCATCGGTATCGATTTCACGTGAGGAGTATGAGTTGTTCTTATCCCTTCGTCGCGGCGGTGCCCCTTCTGTACCAGATTCCTAGTAGTCCTAGTTAGGACTGTTTCTGTGTTTGTTTCATTCTTTGTTTGTGACTTGGATATTTGTTGGTTGTGTCGATTTGGATACTTGGTTGTTTGGATACTTGGTTATTTGGATATTTGGTTATTTGGATAATTGGTTATTTGGATACTTGGTTATTTGGATATTTGGTTATTTGGTTAGTTGTTGTGTGATTGTTGTAAACTTGGTTATTTGGATATTTGGTTATTCGCAATTATCGACGTCAAGTATACAAACTTGGTTAGTTGTGTACAGCGAGAAATGGACATTCTGTGATTGTTTGGATCCTATTCTACAGTGAGAAATGGTTATCTTTTTAAACTGCAGGGAGAAATGGACATTCTGTATTTTATTTTTTTATTTTTTTTGCAGATTTAGCGACGTTTACCGACGTTTACCGACGGACACTGACGTAAGTTTGCGTCGGTAAACGTCGGTAAATATGCCATATTTTCCAGTTTACCGACGTTTTAGCGACGTTATAAATGTCGGCGAACGTCGGTGTTCGTCGCTAATATTTCCAGAAATTCCCAGGATTTACCGACGTTTACCGACTTCGATCATGTCACTAAACCACCGACTATTCGTCGGTAATACGTCGGTAATTTACCGACGCGTAGTGATACACAGTAATACGTCGGTAATCCACCGACGTCACGACGGTAGACGTCGGCAATATACCGACGTATATATACGTCGGTAAACGTCGATAATGGCGACGTTTTGCGACGTTTCGAAGATTAGCGACTTACATTTCAGCGACTATCACGAAACGTCGGTAATTTCGTCGCTAACTTTATTTAGCGACGAAATTTGTCGTTTTAGCGACGTCTTTATGCGTCGCTAAAACGACTTATTCTGGTAGTGCAATCTCACCAAAGCCCACTACGCCAAAATCTGTGTGGAACTCGACCTCACCACCGAACCACCCAATTTTATCAACATCGAACTGGGCAACCGAACCCACACCCAACAAATCCTCTACGATAACCACATCATGTTCTGTAACCACTGCCATTTAAGACGTCATCTCCCAAAGCACTGCCACCGACTTCATCCAGAACTGAAGAAGAAACCACCCCGAAAAGACGAGTCAACAGAGGGGAGGACACCCATGCCACCTATCGTATCCTGCCCAAATTCGCACACTCGATTCGGCTCCGATGGCGACTCGTTTGACAAGGGCGAATCTTCCAGCAAAGTATTGATCCCCCACAGCACCCAAGTTCTCACCCTATCCAACCAATTTGACGCACTTGATTCGAAGGACGCGAAAGACCCAGAGGAGACAGCCTCTCCCCTAGCCGATCGTGTGCTCACCGAGATTCTCCCTAATTCGGAAGGCGTAGAACAGTTCACCGACATCACCGAAGCTAAACAACAACTCACCATCGAAGACCACGTGGTAGAGGCCCTAGCTATTCTAGGGCCAGACCTAGTTAGGAGAGGGCTCCAGGTCCAAGCCGCGGGTTTCCCTCTTCAGCAAACTAATCTTCTGACAGGGAGCACCAGTGACTCCATAATCATTCCACCAGAGAATCCTATCTTGGACTCTGTCGGAGAATCGGTCAGTCAGCAAACGGCCCCGCAGGAGCAATCATGTAACGATCAACCCCCCTCAACTGAGGCAGGACCTTCTACCTCGAGCGAGGCCAATGCAAACCACGGACCCACTGAAACCACTACCATCCAAACCAGATCCGTCGCCAAGCAGAACAAACCCCCCCACAACATCCTTAATGCTTAACATCCTCTCCTGGAATGTCCACGGTCTGGCGGACAAACCAACGTTAAGGAGAATAACCAATCTGTGGAAAATCTACAAGATAGACATCCTCATCATTCACGAACCCAAAATCCCCCCCAAAAGATTAAAATCCATCCAACTGCAACTGGGCCTTCCTATGGCCATAGCAGGCAGACACGGTATTTGGATCCTCTGTACGAAGGACGTCAAATTATGAGTCATCCAGGACTCCCGACAGGCCCTCTCCTGTTGTTTCGATCACCTAAGACTTCCCGATCGTGCTATCCTTTTAGCGGTCCATGGCAACTGCGATGTTGCGGAGAGAAAACAACTCTGGAACGACCTTCTTGACATCTATCACCTCCACACCAACTCCCCTTGGCTTTGCATTGGGGACTTCAATGCGATCACCTGCAGCACGGAGAAAACCGGAGGCTGCCCCCACGCTCCGGCCACGCTTGACTTCAACAACTTCATCTTCAATGCCCACTTAACCACTCGAACCAGTTCACTGGCAATGCATTCACCTGGTGCAACATGCAGGATGGCGACCGTCGTCAATACTCTAGGATAGATAAGACCCTCACGAACGCCTTCTGGAATGGAATGGGGATCACCACCAATCTGTCCCACCTCAACTCCACAGAATCAGACCACACTCCCCTGTTGGTTGAGATTAAAAACAAGACAACCTCATCCAAAAAGAACTTCCAATTCCTCGACTTCTGGACCGGGCACCCCCATTTTTTGGGCATCGTTGCGGAAGCATGGAATCGCGAGGACTCCCCCAACCCCCTTGTTCGGGTGAGCAACAAGCTTAAAGCCACCAGGAAAGCTGTCCGTTTGGAGCAAGCTCGCCTACGGAGATATCTTTCAAGCCATTTGGGTCGCCGAGGACGACGTCACCCGCGTCGAAGCCCTGGTCGTCACGGATCGCTCTTTAGCAGCTAGCAGAGCCCTCAGCCTCACTAAGGCTATGCTTAAATTCCGGATCAAGGTGGAGACCGATTTCTGGAAACAAAAAGCGAGGTTGAATGGGACAGTGAGGGGGACAAAAACTCGAAGTACTTTCATGCATGCGTTAATGGGCACAGACAGAAGCTCTCGATTCACAGGACAGCTGATGACAATGGGAACATCATTACCGACCAAAAGAGCATCCAAGAGGCAGCCACGGATTTCTATTCCAAACTATTCTCCAAAGAGACAGTTCACAAAGATAGATCATTCCTAGACCAAATTTCTCTCCTCATTAACGACATCGACAACGTCCAGTTGAACCGCCCTCCAACAATTCAGGAAGTTAAAGATGCAGTGTGGGCTCTGAACGGGCACAGTGCGCCAGGTCCGGACGGGTTCTCGGGGGTATTCTTCCGCACATGTTGGGATATTATCAAGCAACACATCACCGAAGCGGCAATCGCTTTCTTCGAAGGTGCTATATACCCCAAAGCCATTTCTAGTGCCAACCTGATCCTAATCTCTAAAAAAGACAACCCGGAGTCCTTCCGTGACTTTCGACCCATTAGTCTTTGTAACTTCACCAACAAGATCATATCCAAGGTTATCGCGACCAGAATGGCTGGTATTCTCCCCAAGATCATCTCGGAGAAGCAAAGTGGGTTCGTTCGCGGAAAGAACATCCAGAAAAATATTATGTTGGCACAAGAGTTAATCACCTGCATGAAATTTTCAGTGAGGGGAGGCAACATTACCGTTAAAATCGACATGGAGAAAGCTTATGACAGACCGGATTAGCAATTCATAATCTGGGTTTTCAGAGCTTTCGAATTTTCGGAATCTTGGACCAATATCGTCTGGAGATCCATCAGCAACTCGTGGTTCTCCACAGTCATCAATGGCCATGCTGAGGAATTTTTTAAATCCCACCGCGGGGTGAGACAGGGAGACCCCCTATCCTCCACAGTCTTCATCATAGCAGTTGACGCCCTGAGTTGGAACCTTAACAATATGGTCAACACCCCTAACTTCCAGCACTATCATACATCCAGTGGCTGTCCAATCATCACCCATCTGGCTTTTGCAGACGACTTACTCATATTCTCTTCCGGGGATGAAGGTGCGGTGACGGTGGTTCACAACATCCTGATAAGGTACTCTAGATGCCCCGGCCAGAAAATTAATCATTCCAAGAGCGTTATCTACGCCCACCACAACACCAATAGAGAGCACGCCAACAACCTCTCCAACTTAACATCCTTTTCGGTTGCTAAGCCCCCGTTCACCTATCTCGGGTGCCTTTTAGTGTACGAAAAATCCAACGTCGGCATTTTCGAGGACTTGACCACCAGAATCAGAAAGAAACTGGAAGGGTGGCACAATGCCACCTTATCCCCAGGTGGCAAGATGATCCTCATCAATCACGTGCTAACCTCCATCCCCATCTACACCCTAGCCGCATGCTCGCCGCCCATTAAGGTTCTTTCTTCGATCGAACAGATCTTTTGTAATTTCTTCTGGGCATAGCAACGGTCAGGATAAGCATCACTGGGCTAGCTGGGAATCAATGGCTCACCCGACGGGCGAAGGGGGATTGGGATTCACCAAACTCACTCACATTGTTAAAGCATTCTCGATGAAACTATGGTGGAAACTCCGCACGAGGAACAACTTATGGAGCAGGTTTTTGAAAGCCAGATACTTCAAACAAATCCACCCATCGATGGCTATATCCAACTGCAGATCCTCAGCGGCTTGGCGTCGCATCCTTATCGGCCGCGACCTTGCCTAGCCAGCGATGAGACTCTAGCTGGGAGCAGGTGACTCGAACCTATTCCTTGAGAGATGGGTTGGAGACAGCATGATCCCGAGTCTTACGGAGACCCCGAGAGATTATAGGATCAGAGACTTGTGGAACCCCTCTACCGACGACTGAAACTAGGACCAGATTCGTGAGTGGTCCGGTAACGATGCGGCAGATAGCATCCGAGAGAGAGGGTTACGCATCAGTGGCGAGGCAGATGCGTTGAGATGGACCCTCGAGGCGTCGGAGGAATTCTCGGTGAGGTCAGCGAGAACCGCTATCCAGGGCGCCGGTCGGCCGTACCCCCCATAGCTCACTATTGGCATTCCTGCATCCCCAAGAAGTGGTCCTTCCTCTTATGGAGAGTCATAAAAAAAACTGCCGACAGACGACATCCTTAACACCATCGGGATTAGCTTAGCATCAGTTTGCTCCTGCTGCTCCGAGCGTCAGACGAAGACAATCGATCACATCTTCCGTCAGAGGACGCTGTCCGACAGGACTTGGATAACCCTTAACCAGCTATTCAGCATTGAGCAGGGCGGTTGACGCTTCTACGATCTTCTCGCTTCCTGGGGTTCTGCCTCCCATGGCCACCAGATCGTCGCAGCGGCCGCTACATTAGTCATTTGGAATAATCGCAACAAAGTGAGATACGAAGGTCACCAATACTCGGCAGACCAGCTCTTTTGGGAAGTTGTTCGACAATTTCGTAAGCGGAGCACACTGTGTTCCCATAATTCAAGAGCATTCTGGTCGGTGCTCCCCCCATATCCCCTGGCGATTGTTTCGCCTTCCCCCCTCCTTCTTTTTGTGGTATACCTGTTTAGGCTTCGACATTTTGCACCTTGTATACAGATTTTGTCTACGGTTTTTGTGCCGTCTTTAATTAATTGAGCGGGTTATATATATATATATATATATATATATTAGAATAAGGGTAAATTTTATTCTGCGCAAATCACAGTAATGGTATTACAATACACTATTCTTACATCTCCCTCCCCAATTAAGGGGCCATTACAGATACATCGAATTTTATATTATGTAGAATTTCTACTGGCGGAGTAGCTAGTCCTTCAAAGATACGCCTGTTATGCTCCCTCCAGACATGCCAAACAGATGTTGTAAGTCTAACTCTAGCCATCCTGGCCCAACCAGGGTCCATGCCTCGGCGGTATCTGATCCAGCTGAGGATCCCCTGGATATCTCTAGCACTGCCAACTCCACACAACGATCGCATGCACTACTCCTCCCAGATGTGCCAAGTGCACGGACACTCAAAAAATAGGTGGCCCATAGACTCCGCGTCACTCGTATAGGGAACACACTTCGGGTCTGGAATCTGCATCCCAAATCTAATAAGTCTGTCCCGCATCATCAACCTGCCTAGGAGTAGTCTGTATGAACAAAGCTGTATTTTACGGGCAATCTCTTTCGCCCAGATAAAGTCATACTCTGCAGTCCTGTCATGTGTAGTCCGAACCAGATTATAGCAACTTTTAAAACTGAATATCCCTGCCCCTCCAACCGAACCAGGATCAACCCAACTCCAGGAGTCCGCAGTCAGGCTAGGATCGATAGTGATCCGACGAATAGTCTCTCCAAACTGAGCCGTAAATGGGTACTCCTCAGGCCTCCAGCTTCCATCTCTGATGATCCGACTATATTTTACTCCCATGCTTGTCTCTCTGTCCATCTGTGCCCCCAAGATCTCCAGAAGGGAGCTATTTCCTATCCACGGGTTTCGCCAGAGATCAGTATTCGTCCCATCTTTCATAATCCTGCATATAGCGGACTGTAGAACCGCTATGCACCAAAGTATAGCCTTAAATAAGACCGAAAAATTGTTATCAATTATGCATGTCCAGAAATTCATCCGCCGCACGTATCTGCTAGCCAGCCACTCTGTCCAAAGGGAACCTCCCTTGATGAACCGCCACGCCATCCGCACCTAGATGCCTCCCTAACCGTCCGAAGAGGTCGCAAGCCCACTCCTCCTTTCTTCCGGGTCCGGCAGAGTTGTTCCCAAGCAATGGCATGCATACCTCCTCTCTAGGTGAAATTAGCACAAATGGACTCCACCTTCCTTATGGTAGCTACCGAAATCTGAATCGACTGCAACCAGAACATAGCGATGCCAAAGATAACAGACCTCACCAGCTCAATACGGCCACCAAAGGACAGTCCAGCTGCCTGCTAGCCTTCCACTCTCCTTTAGGCAAAATCTACCAGGCTGAGACAATCCTGGTCCCTGGCATAATTGACCGTCAACGAAACCCCCAGATACTTCACCGGTAACTCTCCTTTCTCCACTCCCAGAAAACTAGCCCGTTCCTCCTTGAGGGTGCAAAGAGAGCTAAAATAGATCCTGCTCTTCTCCCTATTCAGCTGCAGAACAGATAACCTTCCAAATTCCTCCATAATATCTGAAAGCGCCCTCATCCCTCTCATAGATGGATGCAGGAATACCAAGAGGTCGTCAGCATATATCAAGTGAGACACCACCGGCTTGACCTGCCTGAAAAGAGGAACAATCTTCCTACTATGCACCGCCAGGTCTATCATACCAGTGAAGTACTCCATAACCAGAGTGAACAGGTACGAAGAGAGAGGATCCCCCTGCCGCAGACCCCTGTTGCTCGAGAAGCATCCATATGGAGTACCCTGAATGAGTACCGAAAATATGGGGGAGCATATGCACTCCCTCACCCTTGCCACCCATCTCTCATCAAACCCCATAGCAAGCATAAGGTGGCAGAGGAAGTCCCTGTTGACCGTGTCGTAGGCTTTCCGCAAATCCAGCTTCACACATGCCTTCATCCCCCCCGGCTTGTTGAAATCCCTCACCATCTCATGCGCAAGAAGACCGTGCTCAGCAATCGAGCGTCCCTTGATGAAAGCCGCTTGATTTCGAGACACGAAGCCTTGCATAATTCCCTCCATACGACGACACAAGAGGTGAGTAATTATCTTGTATAGATAATTACAACACGCAATAGGCCTAAAGTCGGCAAGGTAGGTCGCACCCTCCTTCTTCGGAACCAAGGTCAAGAAAGTGTGATTCAGCTCTTTCAACAACTTTCCTTCCAAGAAAAACTCCTGCACCGCCTCCAGAACTGGGAACTTTAGCTCACCCCAATGACGTCTAAAGAACCCGCAAGAGAAGCCGTCAGGTCCCGGAGCCTTATTTGGATCTGCCTTCGACATAACAAAATATATATATATATATATATATATATATATATATATATATATATATATATCACGACAAGCATGTGGACCAAGAATATTGGCCCGGCCTATGATTAGTCTTATAAGACCTAGGCGATACAATATGATATACATTTAAAAAAAAAAAGAAATAAATACACTGACCCTTCTATGTTTATTGAGTATTATAATTATACTGACCATCCCTTTTCTTTATAAATTTTCCAAAACATAGGAGTGGTAATTATATAGAAAATATAAACTATAGGAATGGTCCGTGTAATTAGTTTCAAAGTAGGAATAATTTTTTTAATAAGTATAAAATAATATGAATAGTTAACGCAATTTGTCCTAAAAGAATATAGGGTCCAATTGTTTTGTTTTGTGAAACAACGGACTCCGCTAGCGATGTATAAAATATAAATTCTAAGTCATATAACTATGATCATCAAGTGTCTTAACTAAGGAGATTTTGAGTCGATGCCATTTGGAATAGAGGCTAAAGAGGAAGAGCTTTGGCTGAGTTTCTATGACGTATTCTCTAAATCTAAACCATTGCCTACAATGGGTTTGGGTTGGACTTCAACGCCATCTTTGGACCATTATCGTTTCTATACGATAACACAACATATATTTTTGGAGTGTTCCTACCATTTGTATACGAGTGAAGAGTTTTGTGGACCTGGTTGGAGAACTGAGATAGCAACTAGGGTTGGTGTGGTGTAATACCTAGCTAATTATGAAATGGTCCTCACTTTTGGAAGAAGCCCTAATCAGTACTCAGGACCACAAGGCACATGCTTCGGTTGCAAAAGGGCTACAGTTGTAAGAACAATTGAGCTTTGATCAGCTACTTGTACTTGTTCTTCATCTCATGAAACTACTGATGCTTTATACTCATATGCCGGCCAGCATTGATTATATATTTATGGGACAGCATTGGGTTGGCATGAAAGTATGGGCAGGTACTTCGTGCATTTCTACCTCTGAAATTCTCTTAATTACTTTTGATTAATCCGCTAGGACAACATGATTACTTGTTAATCTAATCTAAAAGTTTTGGCATGATGACCAACAATATTAATCCTCACATTTGGAAGAAACACATTGTGATAACAACTATATTATGTATTGTTCTAGAACATTAATGGAGTTTACTCCACAAAAGATGAGGAAGAAAAGGAAAGGTAGTTTCTAAGGTTATACGGTTCAACGATTAAGTTTAAATTAGGTAAATTGTCAACATACCTTATCCATTGTGTTACAATTAAATCAATTCATCCAGGTGACCTTTCCTTGTATCATGCTTTCCTTTCCTTTCCTTTAATTCTTTGATATTATTAGGGATAAATAGAAATATCTAAGACATGTTGTAGTGTGGGTCTTGCTCAACAAGGTGTACGACGAGCATCATCCGGTAACAGAAGAAGCTCGCGAGGAGTCAAAGACACAAAGTAAGGCTAAAATTTTAATAAAAAACAACATATATAGCCAACCAGAATTCTAGTTGGACTCATCCGGAATACAGACATCCGTTGCACACTAGAACTATCAGTTCCCAGACTAGTATTCCAATTCGAGCGAATTTTGCATACTGGTCAAATTTGTTAAGTTATTTTCGACGATCCAGACTGTTCCTAACTTTGAAAATTTTATGAGAGCCTATAAGAGGGTTTTCCTTTCTAACCTAATATTGGTGGTTTTATCCTATGGAAACGTTGGAGATCTTGTAAGGAAGAGTTTTGTGATTCGATAAAACTTGTATGAATTTTTGTAATATTCTTTCAATTATTCAATAAAAAGAATCCCCCATTGGCCAGTGGATGTAGGCCAAATCGATTGGCTCAACCATGTTAGATACATGTGTTCTTGTGTTTCTAGTGTTTGCTTTTGTTCTTTGTTTACTCATCGAGAAAGGGAACGCTTGATTTCGCATTTAGAATTGGTAAGCTTCAGGAAACCAAAGAATCTTCAACTTTACGATCTAGGTCAACAGTAGGTGAGAATATTGGCCGGCTTTCTATCTTCTAATATACTACACCAAAACACATGTATTGTAACGGTATAGACATGTTACAAAAATTATTTCTAACGGGTAAATTCCGTGAGTATATTGGTGTGAGTAATATTACTAATTGTCCTTCTAACGGCTCATGTCCGTTAGTATTTTAATTATTCTAACGAGTATAGTCGTTAGTAATTATTTTTCTAACATGCATATAAATATATGTACAATTGAATACTAACGGGCTCAAGCCGTTAGTAATTTAAAAAATTTGGATTTTGTTTTAGAATTATCCTTTTTTAATTTAAACCTTTTATTTCATTTCAAATCAGAATGACCATATATACATAAATTTATATTTAAACCATATATATATTAATAATATTAATCATTGATTACCAACCAAATATTGTATCTAAACTCACCTATATATTATATATCAACCAAATTTCAACCATATATAATACATTGATGACCATGATCCATAAATTTACAAATTTTTCAACTCTCCAAAAAAATACAATATTGTATATCTGGACTCAACCTTATATACATTGACAATCACTAATCATTACATATATAATATTAAAATAAATAAATTCTTTGAGAACAACAGTGCATACATGCACAGACCAATCACTCACAACATAGAAAAGGACCATCTCCGCAAGGAAACTGTAAAAACATTGTCTTCGGAGAGTGGCTTCTGAAGGAACCCTGCAGGCCCAAGCTTAAGAATTTGAAAACAAAAGAGGTTGCTTCAAAAAGAGTTACATTATGGTTAAAGTCGATGACAATAGTATTTCACATGAACTAAATCAGGTAAAAGTCGATGTCAATAGTATTTCACTAGAAGAACATTAAGAAGGTCCAATAAGCTGTCAAAATCTCTCACCACACCCAGCTCAAACTAAGCAATGAAATCATTTTGAAACAAAAGCATGGCATGCAATACAAACATATGATGATAAGAGAAAAAAATTAAATGTAAGGATTCCAAATAGCATTCTCTATAAAAATACAACAATGATAGACAAATAAAGAAAAACAAAACTTTTTGAATTCTATACCCGGATAATGAAAATAATCAAATTTAAGAGAGTGCATGAGATACAGAGTCATTTTAACGTGTAAGGCATAAACTGGGTAGAATAATCTACAACAAGGACGAGTAGTTTAACCTAGCAGTATTTATTTACAAGTGGATGAAGATCAAAGAAATTTATATTACAAACACACAACAGTGGATGATACTCAAAGAAATTTACATGTGGATGAAATTTTAGGGCATGTTTATTCGTACTAGTATGCTTGGCAAATAGAATTGAAGGCGGAAGAAGGCAAAAGTCACCATTCAGTTTTTGAAACTAAAGTAATAGACATGTCCCATATACCTTAAATTTATTTGAACCTGCTTTCAGTTTTGTCATCCTGTGGTAAAATCATTGTCACAAATGATTTCAGTCCTGGTTAATTTTTACTGTATTGTATAGCAACAAATGCTTGATTCACCTGTTGGCATATAGATATCTCAAACATATTTTGATAAGTGATGAATCCGCTTGTTATGATGGATACCTTCCTATTTTACCCCATTTTTGCCTCTGCCTTATTCTTTTAAGCCTCACTTCAAAGTCCCAACAAAAAATGGGGTTCAAACTAACAGACATATGTTGAAGACGGAAGCTGGAAAAGTCACCATTAAGTTTTTGAAACCAAACTAACAGTCATATGTCACATATCCTAAACATGCTTAAGTTTTTGAAACCAAACTAACAGACATATGTCACATATCCTAAACATGCCTTTGCAGCATTCAAAAACTTAACAAGTAATGCATCCATGAGATAATTACTTGCTAAAGTATCCTGAGATTTCATGCTTCCTTACAAGAAATTTCTATATGCAAGTTTAATTTCTAAACTCACTAGAACTCTAATAAACAGTCAATAGAACTTATCCTAATCCCTTTAGTCGATTATCACAATGGGTTTCTTGCAAAACCAAAAAAACAAACAAACAAAATTCCATAATGTCGATATCGAATTCAGTATAGAAAACATGGTTCATGCCTAAGGAGGAATACAAAAACTCAATCAACGTGACGAAGTACCTGACTTAGTTGGTGGTCAACAAGTGCGACAACGACAAGGGTATGGTCTCTTGTTACATGCCCAAAACAGGTCTTGCAAAATCATCCCTATCAGGATTTCCCAAGTCATTGTATAGGTCATAGTCCTAAACCTATTCACACTTCCCCCTTTTCTTTTCCAATCTCCTTCATGGCTAGACATCTCTCTTGAGAGCTAGCTTTGAGAGCTTCAGGAGTTTGTGATAGCAAATATGTCTGTTTATTTAAGTAATCAATTAAAACTTATGTAAATACACAACACAATATTTAAAAATATGAGAAAATAGCAAAATTTAATGCATGTTCTTAGTGTATAACTAACTATAGAACACAATTAAAAGAAGCAACTTTACCTGATTGCTAAATATAACTCTGCTTCCGGTACTATCTAAGCATGAGGGGCTCCATGAATTTGCCTGGAAGAAGATGGGGGAATTCGAGAAATCGTGAACCTCAATATCCATTAGAAAGTCCATGTCAAGAAGAGTCTTGATGATGACTGCACCATAATAGCCAAAGTTAGACAGGACTGTGAAGTTCAAAGCATATGCCATGTAGATGGATGGTTGGATGACTTTGGCAGCCAACCCTTGACAACAGCCTCCACACTTCTCTTACCATAATTAGTAACTGGAAAGGAAAAAAAAAGCTAAAATGAGAAGGATAAGAAAATTAGATAAAGAAGACTTGTATACAATACTGACAGAATCCTGAGATCCAATAAGTACACTTTGAACAAAGAAGCATAAGCTTAGTTTCTCATAATGTACGTAACTAAGGAGTTATATTATAATAGAAAATTGAAATAGACAAGAGTTAAAAAATCTTAGTTTCTCCCAATGCACCCAATGAGACGAATAACTTGGAGATGTAAGTTTTATTACTGCAAGCTCCTTAGAAAAATGAACATAGATCTTTAAACACATGACGCTATAATATTCATATTTCAACTTAAACCAATTCCTAGTCAATGTTGGAGTTAATCTATACAATCAAATTGCCGTGAGGACTACCATTCTATTATAAATGGAATAATTATTCATGACATGTGTCCAAAGACAAATAAAAATTTGGCATTATCTATTGGCACTACTAGTACTACCACAATGATCAGTTCATCTTATCAGTAAATTTCCTAACAGGGGTTAAGCATCCAAATCAAACTTCGGAGCCGAACATTATGTATTATATATATCACAGTGCACAACTATGTAGTTGTGATACTTCAGAACCAAATTAGTCCGGTAAGCTTTTCTAACCCACTCGACTTTTTCAGCATCAGCAACTCCAACAATTTCAACATCGCCTCCTATATTTTCTGTGGATCATAATCAAAGCATCTCCTGTTGATTATTCTATCGTAAGCCTTTTCTTCAATCCTTATACATTAGCCAGATATCAATCCAAAAAAAAGAAAAGTATCAAGCAAAACATAATGAAATTAAATATTGAAGGAATAATATCAAAGACAAGCAGTTAATATTGAAGAGCCATCAGCACTTGATAAGGTGAAGAAAAATAGACATGTTTCATATTGTGCAACTTCACTAAAATAAAGTAGTTACAAGATTGAAACAATAACAATTATTATGAACATTGAAAGTCGTTCAATTTCAATTATATGTAACTACATGAATTGGATTTCAGAAATCCAATGTTCATACTGTGTATAACTACACGAATTGGATTTCAGAAAAACAATATCCAGCTTCTTGCGGCACTTGATAGTCCCTTCACATAATCTGTACATGTAGGACAATTAAATATACATCAATAGAATAGTATTTGAATCTAAAACAAGAGATAATGCAAGAAAGTCTACAAAGTAAACAAAAGTAAAAGTTGTACAACTAAATATTTCATAGAGGCTAGTAACAATTTATTCTACCTAACCTGAGAGACAAAAGGAGTTGCAAGAAATACTGTAAAAGGTTTGGGGTTTTGTCACCTAACGACCCTGCCCTTTGAAATAAATCATAGAATCTATCAACATTACATTCAGTAAAAATTCAACTTTACGTTACTATGTTAAATAACAAGTTGAGATAAATCTAGAAATTGAGGACCAAGGATCAATATGCACCAAACACTTACCTCTGCCTTTGTGTGAAGGCACCTTAGATGGTGCTAAAGATGTCGGGTGCAAATATATCCACATACCATAATTTATGAGGTAACTTACCTTCATATAAAAGAATTGACAAAATTTTCATGACATACACTCTACATAACACTCATATAAATTGGGGTAGTGCTCACCCACACTAGCCAAACGATATCCTTCAATGAATAAAATTATGAATCTATGAGACACTTAAGCAATTTAAACAAACACCTAATGCGGACGACCTTAGGAAATTCAACATCCAAAAAAGGAATAAGAATTTGTTTTCCATCTATATCCATCCAGGTCTAAAATTTAGACTCTGACGGCAGACATACATGCTTGTTAAATGATACAAGCATTTGTGATATGGTTCCACAAGGGATCTTTTTCTTTAGCATGTCTATTCCAGCAATTGGAATGAATATAATTGACATAGAGTATTGGAAATATAAAAAATTTGTAATTTAATATTACAAAGAAAAGTAGCTTATAAAGTCAGTCAAAATTTGCTTTCATGGTAGCAATAAATCTCTAAACTGACCCTCTTAATGAAATATTTCCAAGACATTGAATGGCGTAGAGAATTGAAATAAGTCTCTAAACTAATCCTCCATATGAAATATTCAATTTGCTTAGTAATTTGATAAGTAAAATTGAATTTTGAGACAATAGACTAGAAAAAAAAACCCAAAATCTAGGGTTTTGATTTTCCAACTTTCCTCAACGGTGATTAGAAAATAGAAAAAACCCAAAACTTAGGGTTTCTTACTCGCATCTCATATCAAAATTAGTAATAGAATTGACAAGCCATGCTTGTTGGATTATTCAATAATATGGGGCCACCCATGTAAAATTAATTGTGTTGGGCTATCTAAATAATTAAGCCAAATTAAAGTGGTCTATTTGGAAATTGCCTTAAGGGTATAATTGTCATGGAATTAATATGTAGATATCGGAGATAATTCTAATTTGATGAGGGGCCAAATTAGAAATATCAACACATATATAAATATTTGTATTCATTAGGGTTATGGTCCCTAACTTATACGACCACCAAAAGAGATGTTTTCTCTTTTTCTCTTCTGCATCTCCATCAACAGAAAGAGAGGGACAAAAGATTCAGATTCTTCTTTGTCATTAAGGGTCGTAGCAAGTTGAAAGATCGAACCCATTAAAGAGACGATCGCTACAAGATCCATCAAGCCTAGCAATGGATTCAGGTACGCTTTCGCAATTATTATTATATTTTTCATCTCATGAATCGACAGGGTACAACAAAAATCCAACAACTGGTATCAGAGCCTTCCTTGTTTGATTGATGAGTTTGAAGCTTTAGATCTATTTTTTCTTGTTCTGGAACCCTAGATCATTTGATTTATTTAATTTATGATCGATCACAGTTTTTCAAGACACATGTTATTTTGAGTCCGTCGTTCCAATATATATATATATATATATATATATATATATATATATTGGATCAAAATATTACGAAAACTGATCGACTCCTTTTTGGATGGGCCCTTGTTAATTTTGGTTCCCTGTCCGATGACTGTTTGAGAAATGTTTATAATTTATAGTAATAATAATAAATAATTGGTCATGTCAAGAAATAGAAAATTGGTGATCCACATAATTGCTTTGATGCTGGTATTCATTCACAATGGCGCAGCATTCTTGTTGTCATAATTGCATATTAGGCTAGTTCATCTATATTTACATGTTTCTTAGCCTGTAATACTCTAAGTATGTATGGCCAATGTGTGCTTGTAAAGCAACAATTTTCATACTTTTGCATATGATGTGATATTGCTGCAATACGAACAAGTTGCAAGTGCGGCAGTTATAAGTATTTAATTGTTTTGTTGAATTAATCTTGGGCTCACGGTTTAATTTGACTAAAGCTTGTGTTAAGGAAAATTATTTTTTGGAACTGGATTCATACTTTGTATCGATAGCAAACTAAATTCAATAAATTGGAGGGAAAGAAAGTACTAATATATTAGAACTTCAGACTTTCCTCACAAATCTTCGGCTCACGATCTAGTTTGACTCTATGCATAACATGTTTTGGTTCCATGCAATTCGCACAGCTGTTGATTACAAGTTCAGATTGATATTAATGTTTGGATTTATTTTCTTTTGGTTACATATACAACTATGGTTAAAGTGAATCATTAATATGCAATATTTTTTTAATTGCTTCACTTGCATATATTTAGGATGACTAAATTATTACATGAATTTTATTATGTTGATAATGTTCATCTTAGTCAAATAAAAATTCATGTTTTAAGTTATGCAAAAGGATTCACATGCTTATGATTATTTTATTTGAGTTATAATCCAATAAACGTGCATGTACATAAGGTTTTGGACATGATTCAGTTTTGTAAAATTTAGTCAACATTCAAAATTTTGGTGCCTTTTGTGACTAGCAATAGTCGTCTAATATTCTAAATAGACCCATTGAAATAAGATGTCGCCAAAGTGACCTCTCTTGCGTAGATAGTCTATGAGGGATGTTGGATGTTTGTGTGTGTAAATTCAAACGAGTATTTGTCACTACCACTTTTCTAGCTTGAGGGTATTTTGGTCATTTTCAAAATTTTAGAATTTAATTTGAATTATTATTATTATTTATAATTAATATGATTTTTGAGTGATTTTTAGAATAATTGTTTTTGGTGTTTTAGAGACTTTGACTTAAGTTGACCTTGTAGACTAATCTAGTAGCTAACCTAGGTCATGACTAAGTGATTAGGATTTGAGAACCTAGGTTGACTTAAGTTGATGAGGATTAACTCATTGGGATTAGTTTGGTGAAAATAGGAGCTAGTTTGATTAAGGAATGGCTTGTGAAGTCACAAGTCATTTTATGACTAATAGGCTTAATGGCCCATAGCCCACACCCATTGAACCAAGTCCTAACCCTAGGAATTCTGAACAGCCCCTATGGTCAGCCCCCCCTATTTATATGCTCTTAAAACTAGGGTTGCCTCTTTAGGAAACTTTGACATTTGGAAGAGGTGAGTCCCCATCCTTGTAAATCCCTAGAATATCCACTTCTTCTCCAAATTCCTTCAAACAAATTGCATTAGGACCTAATGATAGTTTTCTTGCTGTTATTAATGAGTATTTGTAGGAAGAACACAATTTGAGGAAGTTTGGTGGTTTGTGGAGCTCTTCCCATTTGGGGATTTTGACCCATTGTTCACCTATAGGTATAATTCTTTCCCTTGCTCCTAAATTCTGTTAAAAATCATTTCTAGGTTGTCCTAGCCCTAACCTAACAGTAGGATAGGCTAACCCTAGAATTTGGACCCATTTCGTGTCCGTATCGGACACGTATCAATGTGTCTAGGTTAGTGTTCGACGAAATGCCTTAAAGGGCATTTCGTTCGATTTTTGTGATTGTGTTTGAATGAAAAAATCCATTTTAGGCTCGCTTATGCTAATCTAGGACACTGAGCATGTTTTCGTGTCGGGTTGGGCCGACACGAGCGTGTGGACACGCGATCGTGCACACGCGCGCGCGGGCACAGTGCGTGCCCTGCTACTCGGGGGATACTACGTGCAGGATACGCCACCCCGACGCGTGGGATTTTACACAGTGGTTGGGGCACTGTCTGACACGAGGCTTGCAAAGTTTCACGAGTCCTCATGTCGTGTCGGACACGTTATGGGCTGTGCACGTGTCGTGCACTGTGTATATCAGTGTGCTGATTTGTGTTCTGTGTTTAATTGTTTATTAATGCTTTTAAATAATGTTTAAATTTGTTAAATGGATTCTATATATGTTGTGTAATTCCTGTTTACATTAGGTTCCATGTTAGTTTAGGTTTTGTTAGAATATTGGTTTCGAAACATGGGGTTTTTTTGTGTTTTTCTGATACCCAACAGTCACTGTATTTCCAGTTTATTTCAAAACCATTTAATTCTTTTTTTTGTGTTATGTTTTCAGTTGATTCTTGATTCCCACATGTTACATGTCACATTAGCTAAGCTATTCATTCAGTTAAAGGATTTTGGTTGTGTGTTAGAGACTTTAGTTATTTGGTTGGTTTTATTCGAATTAGTTGAACTAGGAATGAGGTTAAAACTTGGGTTTACTTCCTTAACTGAATTATACACTGATACATTGATTTCCTTCTTTTGATTTGCATATCTGAATTTCATTGTTGAACTAATTGTCCATTCCTTCAATGTGGCTATAACCTGTAAACCTGAGATTAGAATATCTGAGCTTGCTTCCATAATCGAAAACCTGAGAATGTATTCAAAACTGAGATTTAGTTCCCAGTTTTCACAAAAACCTGAGATAATGATTTGTATAGGCTGTTAACTGATTATTGAGTGTGGGTTTTAGTTGTGTTCAGTTCTTTAAAACCTAAGATTTGTTGGTTTATATTGTTTAGGCTGTACATGTTTTTCCTTTCTTTTTATTTGGCAGAACACTGAGTTCCCTCATTGATTTTGAATACATGAAATGTTCCATTTTCCCTTTTTCCTAAAATGTTGTCCATTTCCCTTTTATTTGAATTTATGAACCTGAGTTAGCTCTTCATTACACTATTGCCTGAGATTGGGTTGGTTTTGAACTATTGTGATAACTGAGTTCATTTCCAGCTTTTCCCATTTCCCTGAAAAATGGCTTTCAAACCTGAGAATGCTTTGATATTGTGTGATTCACTGAATGTATAACCTGAGTTGGGATTTGTATTTGATTACTGAGTTTGTTCCCAGTTTTGAACATTAACTGAGATTGGTTGTGTTCCAATTTTTTTGAAAACCTGGGAATGTGATGTTGGACTGATTTTTGAGTAACCTGAAATTGATTGTTTACAACCTGAGGAAGGGTGAAGGGTATTGTTTTGTATTGTAGAACTGAATTTCTTCCCTCACTGATTTCTCAATTTCTGAACACACACACCCTTGTACTCATGTATCCCCCTCTCATTCCCTATAGATATATGCTTGTGTTATATATATATAAGTTCATATATATATATATATTAGTGTTGTACTATACATATTAATTATATAGGAATGGGTGATAATGTATATATATATATGATACCATGTGATATGTTATGTTATAGAGTATGTGTTACAATATGTCATAATGTAATGTATATATATATGGGATATTATGTGATATGATATATATATATATATATATATATATATATATATATATATATATATATATATATATATATATATATATATATGTTATGTGTATAGATATTTTGTAGGTTGTATAGACTTGGGTTAGCCTATTGGCCCATGGCCTAGTCTTCTAGCCTATGGCATGGTATGTCAGTGTGGAGTCTAGAATAGACTGTTTAGCCTAGTTTGACCTAGATTAGACTAGTTTGACCTAGATTAGACTGGGTTGACCTAGTTTGACTTCTAGGGTTGACCAGAGTTGACCAAGAGTTGACTTTGGTCTAGATTGACCTAGTTTTATGTAGAATGCATTAATTTGCATCGTATTATCATTGTAGACTCATAGTGACTTGTAATGTTCTATAGGAGACAGACACCACTCCTCGGACAGTCTATATTCTCTCAGATTCACCGGTTACAGGCGAGTACATTCTCTGATAATTTCATATCCTGCATTAGGAGTATATTTCCTGCTTTAGATTACTTTTACATGATTCTGACACGTTGGAACACGGATTAGTACTATATGGATCTTGTTGGGCGATGTTATCCCCTTAGCGGATACATCGGGTATTTCGTGTTCGTGTACTTTATCGTGAACATCGTGTACTCCTTGTATTTGTGACTTTCGTGTACGAAACGTGTGAAATCGTGTATAATCATGTATTCACATGACCTTCGTGTACAATAACATAACTTAGCCAGATCCTTGTGTATTGATTGGGGCGGGGGAGTAGAAGTGGTTATGTATTTAATCTAGTAGATTACTCGTGTACAACCTCTGTAGATTACTCGTGTATAACATCGTGCCGTTTACATAACCATCTTGTGCTCTGAATCACTAGACACTATCAGTTCTCTATATACTGTAGCTATTTATTTACAGTCTTTCCTGTTTATCATATTTCTTCAGTTTCTTGTATCTTACTCTCTAGCATGATTATATATCCTGACCTGCTATGATTTGTTGAGATGTACTGTGCTCGTTCCTGTCCTGACTGGACATGTTGATAAATTTTACAGATAGCCTGGAGGTTGTCTGCTAGCCTAGAGGAGACACAATAGAGGTTGTATAGGTAGCTAGGGTTTTGCTCATAGTTTATTTTCAGTTGTCTTGAGTTGTATTTATGGATTACTGTATTTGAGCTTTGAGATGTTTTCTGGTTTTGTGTATCTTAGACACTTAGACTTCTGGATTGTATCTCTGTGATTTTTGTTCTGGTTATCTATCTTTTATCATGCTCTACCTTAGTTGTGATTGAGACTGTATCTGCTATGTCACCTCCATTCGGAGAGTATATACTGTACAGGTACCTTTATATTGTTAGATGTTGACCTAGGACAGCTTCTACAGCCGACACTGCGGCGTAGGCTGGACGTACCCACTTCTCGTGCCCTAACTCTAGGGTGCGGGTCGTGACAGTATTAGCCGGCCCAAAGAAAGGTTAATACTTGGTCGAATTGCACACATACTTGTGGTGATAAATATGTGACAATTATAAGGTTTACATGTGAATAATAACCCGATCCAAAGATAGGCTTATTATTTGACATGACTTATTGTCAACATTTGATCATTACACCAAGAGTACCACTTGTAGTTAATATCACTGTCCACAGACTTGATATTAATGATGTACTAGGTATCTTGAGATGGGGTTCACCATTATTTGAATTTGTTTGACTATCTTTTATTCTTTGGTTATTAATTAGAGCATATTTATTTATTTATTTTTGTTCTCTTTTCAGTTAATGTTGCTATAATATCTGCCAATATGAATTTAATTTTCATGTTTAATGGGATAAACTTTGAGGGCAAAAAAGAAAAATAAATACAGAAGCGGCTAAGGATCTAGCTCAAAAGAAACAACAATATAAAATTAAGGGTTATTTCTTTTGTGACAAGCCAGGACACATAAAGAAAAAATGTACAAAGTACCACGCATGGCGTATAAAGAAAAGTACATTTCTAAATTTGGTCTGTTCTGAGGTTAATTTAGATTTAGTACCTAAAAACACGTGGTGGTTAGATTTTGGTGCTACTACCCACATTAGTGTTTATAGACAAGGTTGTTTGAGCTACCGAAGCCAATTGATGGTGAAAGATACATCTATGTTGGTGACGGCAAATCAGTAGAAGTGAAAGCAATAGAACATTTTAGGTTATTTTTAGAAATCAATTATTATTTGGATTTGATAGACACTTTTATTGTACCGTCTTTTAGACGAAATTCAGTTTTAGTTTCCTTAATGGACAAATTTGGTTATTATTGTTCATTTGGAAATAATAAGTTTAGTCTATCTTTAAATCCAAATACTATTTGTAAAGGTTCCTTTAAGATTTATTATAACCTATATTCACTTGAAACTATTGCATCTTAATACAATGAAACCTTGCAAGTGGAGTCATGTGGTACTAAATGCAAAATTAACAATAAATATTTTTAGCCTCATTATGACATAAGCGATTAGGTCACATCTCTAGAAATTAAGTTGAACGACTTGTGTCTGATGAGATTTGGATTTTATTAACTTTATAGACTTTAATGTCTATATTAATGCGTAAAGGAAATACAGACCAAAGTTCATTTGTAAGCAGCTACTTTATTGTCTATGCTGACAAATCAAGGGGTTAATAATTATACGATCCCACACAAAAGAAAATTTTGAGACGAGAAGTGTAATAGTTTTTGAGGATATTGAGTTTGGGGGAGAAATAAAGTCAGGATCATTGTCTTTGAGAAGGAAACAATTATGATTCCTACTATCACTTTTGACGATGTGCAGGATTCTATACATGTCATGATCAAGAAGTGAATTCAGAGCCTCAATAAGACAATATCGAATTACCTCTATAAGTCATTGTTGAGATACCTTAACAACGACAACGTAGCGGCACCCCATTCAAGATAAGGTAATTATTCCTAAGGAACAAACTCAACAACCTCAAGAACCGGTAATATTAAGATGGTCCACCAGAGAAAGGAGAAATATAATTTCGGATAACTTGTCATATTTCTCTAGGAACGTGAGGAAGACTGTGGATACTGGAAGATGATCTAATCAACTTTCGTCAGGCCATGGAAAGTTTTAGTTCTCAAAGTGGATTGATACAATAAATAAGGAGTATAAGTCCATACAAGACAATAAAGTTTAAGAACTTATCCCATTTCCAAAAGGTATGAAGTCCATTGGTTGCAAATGGACATTTAGAACCAAGAAGGATTCGAAGGGTCATGTGGAGAGGTATAAAGTACGTCTTGTAGTGACTTTACTCAAAATTTTGGGATTGATTTTAAAGAGTTTTTCTTTTCGGTATCTTTGAAAAACTCCTTTAAAACAATAATAGCACATGTTGCACATTTTGATCTTGAGTTACATCAAATGGATGTCAAAATGGCGTTTCTCAATGGTAACATTGACGAAACTTTTTATATGGTGCAGCCAGAAAACTTTGTGTCGAAAGATCCAAATAATATGGTTTGCAAATTGACAAAATCCATTTATGGACTCAAGCAAGCTTTCCGTCAGTGGTACTATAAATTTCACCAAGTTGTTACCTCGTTTAGTTTTGAGGTTAACGTTGTTGAAGATTGTGTGTATCACAAATTCAGTGGGAGTAAAATTATTATTTTTGGTTTTGTATGTTGATGACATACTGCTTGCCACAAGTGATATAGGCATATTGCATGACACTAAGAAATTTCTATCAAATAACTTTGAGATAAAAGATCTTGGTGACGCCTCTTTTGTATTAGGAATTCAAATACACCGAGATCGTTCTCGAGGTATTCTTGGATTATCACAAAAGAGCTATAGCAATAAAGTGCTTAAAAGATTTGGCATGCAGGAATGCAAACCAGGTGACACCCCAGTCGCTAAAGGAGACAAGTTCAGTCTCAATCAGTGCCCTAAGAATAGTCTTGAAATTAAGAAAATACAATAGATTTTTCCTTCATGATCAGTTGTAGGGAGTCTAATGTATGCTCAAGTATGTACGCATCAGGATATTGTGTACATATTAGGATGTTAGGCAGATATTTAAGCAAATATTGATGGATTAATGGGTAGCAGCCAAACTACTTATGTAATTAATAGAGAACAAAGAATTATATGCTCTTTGTAGGAGATCGGATAATTCTGGAGATCATAAGGTATTCCAACTCCGATTTTGTTGGATGCCAACACAGCAAGAGATCCACATCAGGTTATGCTGACTAATGGAGATATATTTTGGATGAGTGTCAAACATGCACTCATAATTTCTTCCACTATGGCAGCAAGGTTTATAACATACTGTGGGGCATCTATTCAGGAAATATGGTTACAAAATTTTGTCATAAGACTGCGCCTACAGTACGGTATTGAAAGACCACATAAAATTATGGTGTGACAATAAATCAGCAGTAATGTATTCCAATAACAACAGAAACTTGTATAAGTCAAGGATATTGACATAAAGTTTCTAGTTGTGAAGGAAAGAATTCAGAATGGTTAAAGTGTCCATATAGCACATTATTGCAAACTCCATTTTAGCGGATCCGCTTACAAAAGCATTATCACCCAGGGTCTTTCATGAGCATACTGTTCATATGGGTGTTATCTCAATTAAGTATATGACAATATAGTGGGAGTTTGTATTTTATGTATTTGGGTGTTATTTAGTTTTGGACACATTTATGTATTAAAGTATTTTGGATATTTATCTGATCAGATATATGAAAATTCAGTTTATTCTCTTTTTATTATGTTAAAGTATTGATCTCATTAAAGTTAAGGAGGACCAGTTGGAAATAGACATGTATTGATCACATTGCGTGTAATTTCCATGCTACGCATCCATGATTGATCTATGTCATTTAGATATATTGGTATATGTGAACATTGATGGTTTAGTTACGTTATATGTGATGAATGCCGCTTTGATCCTATGTTGATATGGTTAATAGACGAGATTTTTCGGATATCCCTAAAGATTAAGATAGCAATTTATGAGCTCACTAAGGTTAACACAATTATAAGGTTACATATATGGCCCAGTGGGAGATTGTTGTCAATAATATGGGGCCACACATGTAAAATTAATTGTGTTGGGCTATCTAAATAATTAAGCCAAATTAAAGTGGTCTATTTGAAAATTGGCTTAAGGGTATAATTGTCATGGAATTAATGTGTAGATACCGAAAATAATTCTAATTTGATGAGGGGCCAATATCAACACATATATAAATATGTGTATTCATTAGGGATATGGTCCATAACTTATACAGCCACCAAAAGAGATGTTTTCTCTTTTTCTCTTCTGCATCCCCATCAACAGAAAGAGAGGGACAAAGGATTCGGATTCTTCTTTGTCATTAAGGGTCGTAGCAAGTTAGAAGATGGAGCCCAATAAAGAGACGATCGCTACAAGATCCATCAAGCCTAGCAATGGATTCAGGTACGCTTCCGCAATTATTATTATGTTTTTCATCTCATGAATCGACAGGGTACAACAAAAATCCAACAATGCTGACATTTCTAAACATATGAGAACCTTAATAACTATATAATAATATATTTTAATAGAATAAAAAAGGAGTAAACTGAATTCCTAAATTAAAGCAAAAGAAACAGAGGGGTTGTTAGACAGCCGACGACTCACTACGAGATTGTCATTCCATTGACGACTTTGGAAGCAAAGAATCGAGCCTTCGCGGTTGTTGGATAGTCGACTCGTCGCAGTTGTATGCCACTAAAGCTTCAAAGGGCTCACTGCAGGTGGACGACTCATCGTAGTCAACGGTTCGGTCATGGGAATTGGGGAGTCAAATAATAAATTTGGGGGGGGGGGGACTATAGCGCCAAATAAATTTGGTTGTGCTCAAAAATTTCACCAATAATGAGGGGAGGAAGTATATTGGTAACGGGTGCAGCATTATTTTAACCATTAATTAATGATTTTAGGGGAGTGGGTGTATATTTGTAACGGACTATAATCAATACCAACAGTTTCAATGAGTTGATAATTTGTAACATGTTAAGTCCGTTAGAAACTAAAAGAAAGATCCATTAGAAATTGGACAATTTGGTGTAGTGTTAATATCGTGATTTTGAAGTTATTGGTTCATAAATATTAAAGGAAGAGTTCTCTACTTCGTAAGGATAGTGAATAACAAATTCAATATCACCAAGTTTGAGATGGAGAAGTTTAGTAAAGAGGATTTATCGATGCGGAAGGAAAGGATAAAGTAATTCTCCTCAAAGAGGGACTATACAAGGTCAATACTGGTAACGAAAGAATCATGATGACATGATAGATGATGCATGGGATGATATGGATCATAAATCATAATGTACATTAGAGCTTTGTTTAGCAGACGAGGTAATATAAAACTTCTATGGCAAGTTTATGGTCTAAGCTAGAGAGCTTGTACATGACAAAGTCCTTGTTAATATGTTGTATCTAAAAGTCAACTATAAAGTTTACGCATGAAGGAAGGTACCCAAATTATATACCATCTATACGGCTTCAACAAGGAGGTTAGCGATCTTCTATATCTTAAGGTAAAGTTAGAAGGTGAGGACCAAGATATTTTGCTCTTATCTTTGCTTCTAGCTTTATGACTATTTGGTTAGAACAATCATTTATGAAAATGAGACTCTCGAGATGGAGGAGGTTAGAACTACACTCCTCAATAATGCATCATGAAGAGGTTGAAACCTTCGAAAGAGTCAGCATAGTTAATTTCGAAAGAAGGTCAAAGACTAAAGATGGAGACGAGAGCAACAAAGGAAAATATAAATCATCAGGGAAGGATGGCGATGAATGCTATTTTTGTAACTAGTCAGGTTATATGAAGAAATAATGTCCAAATACAAACAATATTTATAAGAAAGAATGGTAAAAGTGCTAGCTCAAGCAATCAAGGATGTTGACGAGGAGTTAATATTGTGTGATGTACCTACAACACATACCGTGAAGGATGTCTTTTCCAAAGCTTGGATTCTTGACTCTGGAGCTTTATATCATAAGTTTCAAAATAGAGAGTGGATAACACCTATAAGAAGTACATTGATGGTGTCTGTAGGTCCTAAAAAATCAAGTGGCACACATCAACAAAGTCAGAAAATCAAGAAATACAACTTTCAGATGACTTGCACAAACAACAGATTGCGCACCATTCAGATTGGGCAGGATTGATTGTGCACACTTCCAAGTGCGCAGGCTGACGTGGCAAATCGCCATTATTACCTGGTACAAATCAAATCTTCTGACAACTGACAGCACGGAGATCGAGGCGGCCGTTCGTTTAATCGTGCAGCACAGCGCTCGAGGACAGCTGGCAGCGCAATCCATGTTGGTGCAATCCGAGTTGGCGCAATCCATTTCCTGCGCAAATCAAGTTGGCACAATCCAAAGTCTGCGCAGTTCAATGTGCGCGTTCTACCAGTACAAATGATAAAATACACGTGGCATTCATGCCATAAATTGCTCATTTCGTGGCAACTACCTATGCATGATCATGCGTATTTCAATCAAATGATGCCATGTGTCCAAGACGGTTAACCCATGATCCAGCAACTGCCTGCGCAGTCCATTGCTGCGCAAACCAATTGCTGTGCAATCCATCATGTGCAGTCCAGAATAACTAAAAGTTAGTTATTTCTTAAAACTCTATAAATAGAGTTTCAAGTCTCCATTTCAAGGGGATCACGAATCAATAATCAGAGATCAGAGAGTTCAGGAGTTCTTGCCTAAGTGCTGCTGCATTCTTCCGAGGCTTTTGCCTTCAACTTCAGAGGCTTTCTGCCTTCAATTCCAGAGTTGTTCTCAACTTCAGAGGCTTTGTCTTCAGAGTTCACATCGTCCAAGGGATAAAGCAATCGTCATCTAGATTGGATTCCTAAAGTTGTACCATTCTCAGAATTCAAATTGTAATCTTTTACAAAGTTTGTATCAATAAAGTTCTTCAAACTTTTGTTTTTTGCAAACAAAATGGCGACTTTGCTGGGGACGACTTTCTCCTCCGATGAGGAAGTGACAACTCAATGTGACGTGGCGTCTATCGAAAAGACGCAGAAGACACTGGTTGTGAAGATCAACCAGACAGCCTACGAATCTATGATCAACTCCAAGACCACTCCTCGCACTGCAACCACTGTTGCCACAAGCAAAGTGCGTTCAGAGTGGGTCCCAAAGACTGCTGCGCATTCTGTTAATGTCGCCAGTAAGTCTTCTGCGCAATCTGCCAGCAAGTCTGCTGCGCAGTCTAAAGCTTCTGTCACTAAGTCCAGTGCATAATCTGTCTCTGCTATTGTTGCGCAATCTGCTATGACCAGTGCACAAAAGACTTCATATGCTGCCATAGCTAAGTATAAAACTCCTATGCCTCTGGTGCAATTGGCTGCTAAACTTCCTGCGCAAACTAACATTCCAGCAACCAGGGTGCAACCTAAGCATTCTGTGGCAAGAACTCCTGATGCGCAAACCACAGTCTCTGTGGCCAGAACCAGTGTACCATCAACTCATGCGCAAAGCATTCCTGCGCAATCCAAGAGTGACAGCCTTTTGGCTAAACTCTCCTTCTCACAATAAGGGAAAAGGATCTGCTCCTCTTCCTAAACATTCTATTGCTCCTGCACAATCTACTGGGGGTAGTCCTTTGGCTATTCCTCTTTCTCTTCAAAACAAAGGGAAAGGCCTGTCGGTCTTTTCTCAAACTTCCTTGTCCCATGACTTGGAAGACAACAGAGGGAAACGCTCTTTAGCTAACCCTTCATCTCAAAATAAAGGAAAAGGCCCTTTGGTCTTTTCTCAATCTTCTTCAGTCTTTACTGAAGAGGATCCATCTGAATGTGCCTTGGCACCAATCAGTACTAGAACTCTTTCAAACAAGGATTCTTCTTTCCTTTATAACAAGAGAACTTGTACTGATCAAAGAGGTATTTTGCCTACTCCGGTAGCAGAATTTCAGGACCTCCCGACTCTCAAGATTTCTCGTTCCAGACAGGGAAAACTGTTAGTGTCTCAGACAGAAACCCCTGGGGGTGAATTTGCTGATCTTCGAAGTTATCTCAACAGACCCACTTCGGTAAAACGCAAACAGCCAATGCCGAAGACCAAACATCATCAGAAACAAATCTCTAGGGTCAAAAATCTCGACACTAATGCCAATGAAGTGAGCACTTCCCTGTACACTCAAGGGACTAAACATTTGAAGAATCGAAATCATGTTCCGAATGTTATCAAAGAACAAGCCCCTCAGAGTTTTTCTCGTCCTGCTGTTATTCCCGATCTCCGAGAACATCTTAGACAAAAACGGGACAATATCTCAACACCTCCATCTCAACCATCTGATCATCATTGCAATCACAAAGTCATTATCCAATGTTGTTGCCAAACAACAAAACGATCTGTTTTCGATCGTCTGACTTTTGCCAAATCTGAACCTATGTCAGAGGAAGACGAAGTCTTGTATGCTTCTGTTAACATGACTTTCCGAGACATTGGGGGTAGGAGATGCTCTAAGCACGGCAAACTTCGTAAACCAAGCCAGCGGTATTTAGAATTACTCCAAGAATCTTCTGAAGGAGTGTTTCGACATACCCGTTCTCGAAGCCGAGATACAATCGGTCAAAAGAATCTTCCTCAAAACCCTTCAGGCTATTCTTCTTCAGACTATGATGCATATAGTGAAAGCTCCGAACAGACAGTGTCTTCCACTGTACCAAGAGAAGTGACAGCTTATGTTGTCACTGATGATCCAGATGCTTCAACTTCTATAAATCAGGAACAGCGAATTGCTGCACTTGAAGACAAACTAAAAACCATGGCTGAAATGGTTGCTAGTATGCATTCCATTATTGTAGCACAGCATGCTACACCACCAACTGCACCTACTACGAGTCCAGAGATCATAGCATCTTCGGTACCTGCCAATACTGGGCTGGAGGTAGTATCTCCTCAAATGCCTCTTGTACAAGTACAAGTTCAAACTACACCTAGTTAGTCAGGAGCTGGAGGTAGTGCTTACAATGCTGTTCCTCCTTCTACCACTCTAATTCAACCTGCTACTTCTTCGTCATCTGAAGACGCAAAATGAAGCTGTCAAACTCTTGTGAACCCAGTTCGAAGCTTTCAAAGAGAAAGACAACTTGCAAAGATTAGGGATCAAGCAGCCCTATCCAGTTGAATGGAAGGAAGTTCCATTCCTGCCGAAGTACAAAATCCCAATAATCTCTTTGTTCGATGGCAGTACTTCCCCTAGTCAATTCATCAATCATTTTGAGGTAATGACCGTTCAACTTCAGCCAAATGACGCTCTTCTTACCAGAGTGTTCGTCGGTTGTTTAGCCGGCGTAGCATATGACTGGTACAGAAGTTCACCCGATGGTTGTATCACTTCTTTTTCAGGTCTCAAACAAATCTTCCTGGAACGGTTCTATGAAGGATTCAACGATATGACCATGTCAGCTCTCAACAAAATCAAACAGAAACATAATGAAACTGCTGAGAACTTTATCGAACGGTTCCGCCGTGAAGCTTTGAAAATGCCTCCCGGAACTCCAGCTGCTGTCACTATTGATACTTGTAAGGCAAATCTTTTACCTATTATCAGTATATGGATGGGATCTACCCAATTCCAAGATTGGCCTTCATTCATCGTCAACGCTAAAGCTGCTGAAGTTAGTGCTGACAAATTCAAACAATTGGGGGTACAGATATCTAACCCCGATCGAGATGAACATCAGACGTCAGGTGGTGGCAACCGTCAGAACAACCGTAAAGCAAAAGAGACTTTGAACATTAATTTGAACAAAAATAAAGAATCTTTGGCTGTCAATGTGGCTCCGCCGACTTCCACTCCTACTCCTTCCGCACCTCCACCGAGGGAACCTCGTCCGAAAGTAGAATATTTCTTTGACGAGAATGACACTGCAAGCATCTTTGAATGTTTACTCAAAAGCAACAAGATTCAGCTCCCAGACTCAAAGAAACCTGATGAGGTCGGTAAGACAGATCATCCTAAATATTGTGTCTACCACAGGTTCATTGGACATCCTATTCGAGCATGCTATATGCTCAAGGGCAAAATTCAGGAGCTTGTCAATGCTGGTGTCGTCACTCTGCAGCGAGATGAGAAGACTGTTACTGCGAACATGGTTTCAGTTCAGTTTGGTGAATTTCCTCCGCAGATGGTACAACATGGTGTCATTCCTATTCCCAAGGCTACTCTTGAGATTGAGAATCTCCCACTTCCACCAAATGAAGGTCTTGTTCCCTTGTCTCTTGACAACGGTAAAATTATGTGGATCCATCCTGATCTTGCTCCGGAATTCGAAGTGCCCTCTTCTTCCAAGAAGAAAGCTCATTCTAAAGGCAAAACAAAGACTTGCAACATGGTGTCTTTTGATCCCATAGTTGACGAAGAGATTCTGTTAGGCACCAGATCAGGGAAATCCTATTTGAAAGATCATTCTGAAGGTCAAGAGAATCCTGCTTCTTCTTCTGAACCTGCCCCAGTACAACCTGCTTCCACTGAAGAGATCCCTTCTACATCTTCACCAGTTGTAGTACCTATTCCTCCCAAGCCAATGACGGCTGACAAAGGCAAGCAACAAGTCCGCTTTGATAAACCATTGAAGAAATCATCTCCTACAGGACTTGAAAAGCCGTACAACTTTGATATATTGGCTCAATTAGCTAATACACCGGCTAGGCTATCAATTTTCGAGCTCTTGCACCTTTCTAAAGAGACTCGAGAAACTTTAAGTGAAGCTCTGATGCAGGCTGAAACTTGCTTAACTCTTCTCGAAAAGCCGGGATCAGAACCAGTCTCTTGCCGTCACTGTCAAAGTGTCTTGGAGTTAATTCCAAACATCACTTTCACTCAGGATGATATGCTACTAGAAGATAATAGACATGATCGTCCTCTCTACTATACATGATATGTCGATTCGATAAAGGTCGATCGTATCCTGATAGATCCAGGGTCTACACTTAGCATCATGCCAAAGACAATGCTAGATGCGTTGAAGATACCAGTGAATAGTCTTTCGAGCACAATCACCACTATCTTGGGATTTAACCAAGGAATGAGTGAACCTTTAGGTAAAATCCGCCTAAAACTTCAAATAGGCAATCTTCGCACAAAGGTGACCTTTTATATCATTGACAATCATGGTTGTTCTTACAACGCTCTTCTGGGAAGACCCTTCCTTCATGAACATAATGTTGTTTCCTCAACTCTTCATCAATGCTTTAAATACGTTGATGACAAAGGACAAGTTCACAAGGAAGTTACAGACCTTTATCCTTTCAAAGGCGTTGAAGCGTATTGCAACGATGCTCGTATGTACAAGGAGGAATTTATGAAAGTGGTATTGGCCATGGATACAGAAGAAGATCAAAAAGTAGTGCCCAATGATACTCTCATCATACCTGTCAAAGGGCGTGTTTCTCATCCTCAGTCTTCTAAACCACTGGCTATTCACTTGCCAGTTCAGGAAAAATCAGTTGATGCTGATCAAAATCAAAGGGAGCTCACCTCTTCTTTGCCACTTGTTATCGACTTACGTCGTAATAAGGACAAAAAGCAGCTCGCTTCTTCTGAGCCTCTTGTTGTTGATTTAACTCACAACAAAGAAAAAAGGGAGCTCACCTCCTCTGAGCCACTTGTTATTAACCTTCGTCGTTACAAGCCTCCTCCACGTTCTTCTTCTCCCCCTCTTGTAATCAATCTGACCAAGCCTGCTAAAGTTAAAGGTCCTGCTGTAAATACAGATGTACATATCAATGAAAAAGCATCTACTTTCCAGTATACTGATGTTATTTATCATACTAAATAGTATTTGGATATGTTAGATAGCTTTCAGTTATTTACAATGGGAGTTGTACAATCTCTTCAAACATAAGTTTCATGTGAACATCCAAAAGATTCATATCGTATTGTTCCTGCTCGCAAGAAAGGTGAACGTCCAATACTTTTTAGTAAAAGACTGAAACAAAAATTTAGCTACACCGATGATAGTAAAGTTAACAACACGGGACATCTTCAATTTCGTCGTTACAGTCAACAATCAAAAGACATCGTCCGAAAGATGGGTTACGACTTCAAAAGCGGCCTCAACTATGGTAAGGGAAGAAAGACTCCTCTCCATACCGCTGTTCCACAAGGAAAGTCAGAAATGTATTACAGCAGGACCAAAAGAGGTCTCGGATACGCTTCCCCTCCAATGCTATCCCCAGCAGTTTCTGATTCTGATAGCGAAGAACGTTCTAATTCTTCCGATTCCAGATCATGGAATTCTGATACTAGCATTGGTGAAGTCCATCGTGTAATTGTATCTTCTAATATGGTTTCTGCTGAACTTCCGGAAGGATGTGATGAGGACATTGAAGAAAGTCCTGAAACAGATCCTTGGGCTCAACAGATGGATAATCAGTGGGTACTCCGATTTGAACAGAGAGAACCTTCTACTGAAGATCAACTAGTCCAAGTTGATGTAGGAGAAAGCGAGTCGCCTCGTCCAATCTTTATTAGCAAGAATCTTCCAGAAGCAGATAAGCAAGAGTTGGTTCTTCTCATTAAAGAATACATTGACGTCTTTGCTTGGAGTTACGAGGACATGCCAGGTTTAGATCCCAAGATTGCTACTCACAAACTGAACATTTTGCCTAATGCTAAACCAGTCAAACAGCAGCAATGGCGATTCAAGCCTGAAATGATGGACGCAATCGATGATGAGGTCAAGAAGCTTATCGCTTGTGGCTTTATTCGAGAAGAACGACATCCTGATTGGGTAGCCAACGTTATTCCAGTCCTAAAGAAAATCGGCAAAGTTCGAGTCTGCATCGACTTTCGAGATCTTAATGAAGCATGTCCGAAAGACGAATTTCCTCTCCCTATTACGGATGTTATGATTGACAATACCTGTGGGTTTGAACGGATATCCTTTATGGATGGATTCTCTGGATACAATCAGATCAAGATGAATCCCAAAGATGAAAAACACACATCTTTCCGCACTCCTCGGGGAGTTTATTGCTACACAGTGATGCCATTTGGTCTCAAGAACGCTGGTGCAACTTACCAGCGGGCCATGAGTACCATTTTCAGAGAACATCTTCATAAAACAGTCGAATGTTATGTTGATGATATTGCTGTTAAAAGTCGTCTAAAAGAAGATCATATCCAAGATTTGAGAACAATCTTCAATCTCATGCGTCAACATCAGCTCAAGATGAATCCCACCAAGTCATTCTTGGGTGTCTCTAGTGGTAAGTTTCTCGGCTTCGTTATTACCTCTAAGGGTATACACGTGGATCCCGAGAAGATCAAAGCCATTCAAGAGATGCGTCCTACACGCAACCTAAAAGAGCTACGAGGATTCCAAGGCCGACTTGCGTACATCAGGCGATTCATTTCGAACTTGTCTGGACGCTGCAGACCATTTACTCAGCTAATGAAGAAGGGTGTATCTTTTATTTGGACTGAAGAATGTCAACAAGCATTCGACGACATCAAACGATATCTCATGAACCCACCAGTATTGGTGCCACCAATTTTAGGCATTCCATTCTTAATGTATGTCCGTGCTATGGATCATTCGTTGGGTGCTTTACTCGTCCAAAAGAACAAAGAAGGTCACGAACAGGCCATCTACTATCTCAGTCGTACTATGATTGGAGCTGAACACCGTTATATTCCGGTTGAAAAAGAATGTCTAGCTCTTATGTTTGCCGTTCAAAAGACAAGACATTACATCATTGGTCAAACCATTCATGTCATATCCCGAGTCAATCCTCTTCGGGTATTAATGAAGAAACCTAGCACACTCAACTCTCGGCTTGCTACATGGGCCATCCTTCTAGCTCAACATGATATGGTGTATGTTCCTCAAAAATCTGTCAAAGGTCAAGCACTGGCAGATTTCTTGGCGGCTCATCCCGTACCAGAAACATCCAAGCTTTATGATAAAATTCCAGACGAGACGTTGGAAGTCAACTTGATCTCTGAAGAATTTTCAACTTGGCGTCTATTCTCTGACGGAGCATCCAGAATTAGACCCAAATGTGCTATTATAGCCGGAGTTGGAGTTGTTCTCGTTTCCCCAGAAGGATTAACTATCCAAAGAGCCTACTCTCTAGATGAATCCTGTTACAATAATGTAGCAGAGTATAATGCTCTACTTATCGGTCTTCAATTAACCAAGCAAATGAACATTGAATATCTCGAAGTTTATGGCGACTCTAAGCTGGTTGTCAACCAGGTTAGAGGAACTTATGAAGTCCGTCATCAAGATCTGGTACCTTATTTTAAGGCAGTAATCAACATGGCTACATCGTTCAAAGCTTTCTTTATTGAATATGTACGCCGAGCTTGTAATACTGAAGCAGATGTCTTAGCCAATCTTGCAGCAGTCTTAGCTGTCCCCATCCGAAGACAGCAAGTGGTGGTTATCTCTAATCGAGAATTATTTTGTGTTGAAAACAATCGTAACATCGAGTTCAGTAATTTTGCTGAAATTAATGTTATCAATGAAGATTGGAGAACTCCTTTCATCGACTTCGTGGTTCATGACATACTCCCCGAAGATCTTAAGAAGGCTACAAGTATTCGACGACGATCTCTACGATTCTACTACAATCAAACCACTAAGACTCTCTATCGACGGACTTATGACGGTCTTCTTCTACGCTGTTTAGCGGGTGATGAAGCAAAACAGGTGTTACGTGAAGCTCACGATGGTGTTTACGGAGCACATCAGCCCGGTCCTAAACTACAGGATCGTATCCGAAGAATGGGTTACTACTGGCCCTCTATGGTATCAGATGCCATCGAATATGCAAGGAAATGTCGAGCCTGTCAAATCCATGCAGACTTCATTCATCAACCTTCGGAATTTCTACATCCGACAGTCACTTCTTGGCCTTTCGAAGCTTGGGGCATGGATGACATAGGTCCTATAAATCCTCCTTCTTCTAGAGGACATCGGTTCATTTTAACAATAACAGACTACTTCTCTAAGTGGGCTGAAGCTATACCCTTGGCTGAAGTCAAGACCAGTAGTGTCATCAACTTCGTCAAACATCATGTCATTTATCGATTTGGTGTCCCTCGACGAATTATTCATGACAACGGACCGCAATTCATCAACCAGAAATTTACCAGATTCTGTGATGATCACCGGATTGACAATGTCGCTTCGACTCCCTACAATCCTGCCGCTAATGGTTTAGCCGAAGCCTTCAACAAAACTATTATCAAGCTTCTCAAAAAGTTTGTATCTACTAACAAACGGAATTGGAGTGAAAAGCTTGGCGAATGTTTATGGGCCTACCGAACCACGGTTCGCAATCCTACGGGTTTTACACCTTTCTCTTTGGTATATGGCTGTGAAGCTGTTCTTCCTCTGGAACTTCAAATTCCTTCTTTAAGGATTGCCATTGCTAACGAGCTCACTACAGAGAACAATGATCTTCTTCGACTTCAAGAATTGGAGGCGCTCGACGAAAAGCGATTAATGGCTCAACAACATATTGAGTTATATCAAGCCCGCATTTCGAAGACTTTCAATCGTAAAGTGAAGGTCAGAGCCTTTCAGCAAGGAGAACTTGTTTTAACAGTCAGACGTCCTATGACTATGACTCATATGAGCAAAGGCAAGTTCGACGCAAAATGGGAAGGTCCATACGTTGTGAGCAAAGTCTTTTCAAATGGAGCATATCAACTCTCAGAATTGGATGGATGAATTGCAATGATGCCTATCAATGGCAAATTCCTTAAAAAGTACTATGTGTAAATGTAAATACTTATAAATCATCAGACAAGTTCATGTTCATAAATAAAATTTTATTTCATCATGAATGATTGTACATGATATTAAGGAAGATCACTATCTTCCTTCTCTACATTTGGACGAGGACCACTACCGTCCTTTTCAAAAACATGGTCAGCAAAAGAACCGAGAACCTCTTTGCTGGAACCCACGAGGAACTTGCAGGCAGCCATCCTCATGGCTTCTTCTTCTTCAGTCCTTCCTGGTTCAAGCAGAAAATCCAGGATATCTCGCGGTGGCTTGGGTGCAGACGAACCTTCGCCTACTTCTGCTTCCTTTGGCTGATTTGGATCGACAGGACATTCTTTAACGTCTTCTTCAACCTTCGGGGCGAGCTCAGTCTTCTTGAGTGCATCTTCAGACGACATTTTTAGGTTGAAAAGTGAAAGTGCTCATTCCTGTCTGATTTCTGTCCTATTTATAGACAGAGATTTCTCCAAACAACGAAGCGACACATTCATTCGACGGTTCGCCCGTTCATTCATCATCACCTGACGGTTCATCCGTTCATTTAATTCCCTTGACGGTTCATCCGTTCATTTAATTCACTTGACGGTCCGTCCGTTCACTACATTCATCCGATGGTTCATTCATTCACATTCATCCGACGGTTCACCCGTTCATTCATCATCATTTGACGGTTCATCCGTTCGTTATTTCTTATTTTGACGGTTCATTCGTTCATTCATTCCATTATTTGACGATTTTCCCGTTCATCTCATTTCCACATCAGCAACTTATCGTTTCGATTAAGTTATCAATTGAAATAATAATGTTCAATATATTCTGCCACGTCCAAATTACCTCTGAGCAGATATAATGAATATAATTATTTTCTACAAAATTATCAAGAAATATATCATGTTTTGTACCTCTGAATATATTTACTATCTCTATTATTTATATCTGAACAAGATATGCAACAAATAAAGGAGCCATCGGGGTTGTCGAAGATCGAAGAAAAAAAAAGGCTCAGAAGTTCTCTCTCAAAAGTACGAAGGAAGTAAAGAACATTTCGAAATGAACTAAGAGACTATTTATAGTTTTCCAAAAACGAAACGACTGCCTCAGTTTGCGCCTAAAATTGTGGACAATCCCTCAGATTGTGCAGCCAGCTTACATCATGCACAAATTGGTTCAAATTTTAAAATTCAAAGTATTTCGAAATTTTGAATAAGTTCAACTTTCGAAAACTTTGAAGGGGGTCTTGTAGGTCCTAAAAGATCAAGTGGCACACATCAACAAAGTCAGAAAATTAAGAAATACAACTTTCAGATGACTTGCGCAGACAACAGATTGTGCACCATTCAGATTGTGCAAGATCGATTGCGCACACTTCCAAGTGCGCAGGCTGACGTGGCAAATCGCCATCATTACCTGATACAAATCAAATCTTCTGACAACTGACAGCACGGAGATCGAGGCGGCCGTTCGTTTAATCGTGCAGCACAGCGCTCGAGGACAGCTGGCAGCGTAATCCATGTTGGCACAATCCGAGTTGGCGCAATCCATTTCCTGCGCAAATCAAGTTGGCGCAATCCAAAGTCTGCGCAGTTCAATGTGCGTGTTCTACCAGTACAAATGATAAAATACACGTGGCATTCATGCCATCAATTGCTCATTTCGTGGCAACTACCTATGCATGATCATGCGTATTTCAATCAAATGATGCCATGTGTCCAAGACGGTTAACCCATGATCCAGCAACTGCCTGCGCAGTCCATTGCTGCGTAAACCAATTGCTGTGCAATCCATCATGCGCAGTCCAGAATAACTAAAAGTTAGTTGTTTCTCAAAACTCTATAAATAGAGTTTCAAGTCTCCATTTCAAGGGGATCACGAATCAATAATCAGAGATCAGAGAGTTCAGGAGTTCTTACCTAAGTGCTGCTGCATTCTTCCGAGGCTTTTGTCTTCAACTTCAGAGGCTTTCTGCCTTCAATTCCAGAGTTGTTCTCAACTTCAGAGGCTTTGTCTTCAGAGTTCACATCGTCCAAGGGATAAAGCAATCGTCATCTAGATTGGATTCCTAAAGTTGTACCATTCCTAGAATTCAAATTGTAATCTTTTACAAAGTTTGTATCAATAAAGTTCTTCAAACTTTTGTTTTTTGCAAACAGTGTCATTATATGGGGAATGATATTCTCCCCCTTTCCTACTAGGTAGATGAGCTCGTCATGTGGATGATCCGCCTGCAGTACTCGAATTTTCCCTTTGGTAGAACCATTGTGAGCATATCCGCTTCATTTTCATCAGTATGAACCTTCTCAAGTATCGGGTCCTTCTCAAGCACATCTCGTATCCGGTGATACCGAGTCTTAATATTCTTGGACCGACTATAAAATATCGGGTTCTTCCTGAGTTGCATTACAGTCTGGCTATCGTAAAGCAAAATGGACTGCTCTTGCATATGCCCCAATTCTTGCAGGAACTTCTTCATCCACAGCAACTCCTTGCAAGTAATCATGGGTTAGCGACTGTTGCAATAGATACTAAATAGCATTTGCCATGTGATGTACTTGCAACACATACTACAAAAAAAAGTCTTCACTGAAGCATAGATTATTGAATCTGGAGGTTTATATCATATATTTCAAAACAAAGAGTGATCAAAACCTATAAGGAGTACAATGGGGATGTCATTCTCATAGGGAATGATCGTGATTGTTCCTGAGCATGAGCAACTTGTACAATCGTACATGGCTCCAAAAACCAAAAGGCCCCAAAAATTATAAAGTCCATATATATTTCTAATGTGATCTCTCCATTTTTAGATTTTGGCCTCCCTATTTTTTTAGAAACTACATTAACATAGCCCTTAGAATATCAGAAAATCCCTTTTCTGGATTGGTTAAAAGGGCCCTTTTTGAGTGGTTAAGAAAGACCCTTTTGAGTGGTTAAAAAAGATCATTTTTAAAGTAGTTAAAAAAGCCATTTTTAGGGTGGTTAAAAAAATGTCTTCTTAAATATTTGTACATGTCTCTTAGAATATCAAAAACAGCCATGGGAATAATGTTGCATACAAAATGATGGTCATAGGGAACATCAATATTCATATGTTTAATGGTGTGGTGCAAACACTTGTGAACGTGAGGCAAGTTCAGGAATAAAACAAGAATCTAATTTTTCTAGTAGCATCGAATGCAACAAGATGTAAGTACATTGAGCTAGAATGGAGCAGTCATAAAGGGACAACATTTGTTGTAGAAGTTGCTTGTGCCAGATCTCCTCATTCAACAAGCTACTTTTGACTGCCTATATCGTGACAACTCAATCCGGTGCAGAGTTGCTCACCGACACCACCAACGTCTCATAGCTTTTCGGTAGAGAACTTAAAATTAGTAGGTTATGAAGCTCATTATCAATCACCATCTTTATCGCAGACAGCTGATTAATGATACCCTAAACTTTTTTCAGATGTTGTACCACCGAGGCACCCTCCGTGTACTTTGAGTTGACGAGCTGGCGAATAAGAAATGCCTTGTTACTATCCGTCTTCCTTTTGTACAATGAATACAGCTTCTCTTATAATGCTTTTGTCGAACTCTCCATGGACACATGGTGAAACACCAAGTCGACTAGCCATTGGCGAATGAATCCAACAGCCTTTCGATCCAGTCGTTTCCAGTCTTCAGCAACTTTATCCGACGGCTTCGTATTATCGCCTCCAACGGACCATGTAAGTCCTTGCACCAGATCCTACATCCCTGGCTTCCAAATCACCCAGTTTTCTTCTATAAGGGTGATCATACGAGTGTTCATCTGCTCCGTAGATATGGTTGCCAGAATCCTAAAAGGTCTAATACTAGATGTTGTTATCAGACCAGAATGAACAAACCTCGCTCGGATACCAGATATTGGTGGAATTATTTAGGTATAACAGGATTCCTATTTTATTCCTATTTAGAAAATACTATTATGACCTCAAATATGTTTTTCTCATCCTATATATATGGGATGAGGGTGGAGGCACAAAGTATAGCACAAAGTTGAGATTTGAGGTACTCGTCCACATGAGATCTAAGAGTAAGTCTGGACTTTGCTCTTAGAACTTTGCCATACAAGATGGAAGGAAGAAGAGATCTAATCGAGGAGTCGTCAAATTCGGTTAGGGAGATTTCTACGGGTTGTTGAGGAATTTCAATTATAATCTTTTTTTTTCTTGAGTGTTGTGAGGGGGTTGAACCTATTAGGTCAAAGGGGTCAACATTGTTATTGTCAATCTTATAATTTTATCTAAGTTATAGAGATTAGGATTTGTCCAGGTGACATTGTCACCGCCATGTACTTATCTTTATCTGTGCTTGGTATCCGTTAGACGGGGGTTAGTTATTTCAGGTGGATTGGCCTAAGTTTCTGCTGTGGTAATGTCTCAGACTCGATATTGGAGCGCAGGAGTGTTTGCCATAAAATATAAAAGAACAGAACAATTATCGGAGGACCGGACTTTTACTTCACGTTACAAACTCGCTTGTACAAAGAAAGCCTAGGAACGAAAACCTAGGTACAGCAGTCTAAGTACAATTATTTATTTTAGATTCTGGGGATGACGATAGAAGCTCGGGAAGACGACGGCAGACCTGCCTTACTCCTTGGACGATCGGTATGCAGCCTTGGCTTCTGTGAAGAGATGGTTGGCGTTGCTGAAGAAATGCTCTTCTTGCTCTCCCTCTATTACTCTTCTGGCTTCTCTCTCTCTCTCTGTGTATTTTTCTCTCTGATAGCGTATTCTTTCACAAGGGAATGGCACCTTGCTATTTATAATAGTGGGGGCATCATTAGGGTTTGGATGATTACCCATTCTCAAAGTGGCGGCGGTCTGATGTATAATCAATCTGGATCCTTAGTTTAGGGTGTGAAGGATCTGGGCCATAAATGGGGATAGTATTGAATCCTGTGAATGATTAATGCTGATTGCTTTAAATCTTCATGATTGGTTGTGTCAAGCTTTGTTTTCTCACCACGTGTCCCATTGGCTTGATCATGAATGATATGACCTGATCTCATTAATTATGAGGATAACGTTAAATATGGTCATTGGGATCTGGTAAATCTTTGATTGATCTGCATCCCATAATCATCCTTGCTACCAGTTATCAAGTCGTGGGTACCATTGAATCTCTGCCATGTGTTTTAATGGTGGACCCTGTCAGAACCGCATGATATCCATGAACCGCATGAGACAGCGTCTCAGTGAGCCGCATAGGTATAGTACTTGCGAGCCGTATGGGATAGTTTCTCGGGGAGCCGCATAGGTATAATTCTTGCGAGCCGCATAGGATGGCTTCTTGGCGAGCCGCAGGAAGATGATTCTCGCCAGCCGCATGAAGCTGTTCTTCACTGGAGCCGCATGGGGGTAGCCACGTGTCAATCTCGGATCGTGTCAGAGATTTTCTCCTATTTCCAAAGAGTCTGTCATTATGACAGGACCATTATGACACTTAATGTCAGAGCCGTCAGCTATCAAATCATAGCAGGGCATTAAATAAGGCCATTACTCGATGGCCAGCTGTGTGAAGGGGTCCCATGGGGGCATGTGGTGTTGATCGAGCCGCATATCTTTGTTGGTCGAATGTGAGCCGCATGTACTTCTGAACCGCATGCGGCTGGGGGACTCTTTGAACCGCATAGGACTATCCCTATGTAAGCCGCATGGACTCTCCTGCCTCGAGCCGCATGAGACTAAGAGTCTTTCTGAACCGCATGGGACTGCTCCTGTATGGGCCGCATGGGGTTCTCCTGTTCCGAGCCGCATAGATCATCATTCTGATATTTTCTATGCTTCTACAAGACCCCCTTCAAAGTTTTCAATTTGCAAAATTGAAATACTTTGAATAAGAAGCATGGCCTTTGTTGACCGCATGGATTTATCTGGCTGCATGAGCTGTTAGGCCGCATAGACTTTTTGCCACGTATCTCAACCACGTGTGCAAATCTTCTACATTAAATGTCCTTGATTCGCCGCCTCTTGGGGGAGGATCCCAAGGGTCAGTTTTATTTTGACTGAAGCGTTTTTCCTTTATTCTTTTAGGCGGTGCGTGGATCGAGGCGTTTGTTTAATTTTTTGAGCCTCCTTCGCCTATAAATAGGAGTAATTTTATTCGTTGAGGGTTTCTTTACCTTCTCTCTTTTGCTCGAACTCCTTGTTGTCGACTTCCTCTTCGTCTTCTCCTATCAACGATCGGCAATGGCTCCCAAGAAGACTGCCGCTGCTACGGACAAGAAGGCCGCGTCATCTTCTGCGGCAGCGAAGGGCAAGAAGGCCGCGTCTTCATCGACTGTGGCGGCGAATGTGGCGGTTCCTCCGACGGCTGCTGTGCCTGTTTTTCACCCCGACGTTCACCTGCCTATTGCTGGTAGAACCATCAACATGAACTGTCATGGTACGCCGCATATCTTATGCGTGAGCCTATATTTCCAAGTATGCTGTGTGTCCGACTCATGTTCGGGCCGCATAGGATATGACCCAGGCCTGAGCCGCATGAAAGTTATTGTTTGCAGCCGCATAACTACTTTATCATCAGGGCCGCATAAGCTTATCTGGACTTGGACCGTATGAGCTCTTTCAAACTGAGCCGCATAAGCTTATTTTGAACTGAACCGCATAAGATCATTTGAACTAGACCGCATAAGCTCATCCGTACTGGACCGCATAAGCCTATTTCGAGCCGAACCATATAAGCTTATTCGAATTGGACCATATGGGCTCATCCGCATATGCTCTTTTCGAACCGAACCGCATAAGCTCATCCACACTGAACCGCATAAGCCCATTTCGAGCCGAACCGCATAAGCTCATTCGAACTGAACCGCATGTGCTCTTTCAAACTGAGCTGCATGAGTCTATGCCTAAGCCGCATAAGCATCAAGTAGTTTGCGTTTCGGCTATCTTTTTGACTTATTTCTTTTGTCTTTCTTCAGTGAATCTGCCAGTAAATCCTGCGGAGAAACTTCTGGTTGGCTCACGTCAGTTCGCCTTGGACGTGCGTCGGGATGATTTAGTTCGTCAAGTATCTGAGCAGCTCCTTGTTAATAAACCTTTGAAGCGACTAAATGCTATCAGGGTTCAATCTTTCCAATTCTTTAGTGACATGATGAGCTCCGGGAAGTCTGATCGGAAGTATCTGAGACCGATCTTCCTCTTTGGGGATGCGTTGATCATAGAAAACTTTCGAGTGCTGGATGTTTCCGAGAGTTGGGATTTTGACCTGGACGGGATGCCGATTCACATCCCCATTATGAAGTGCCATTTCCCTTTTGCATGGTTCAACATGATCGTTTTGGACAGGCAGATGCCAGACACCCTCACTCCAACCAGACCGGGGATGTTTGTTGGTAACATTCGTTACAACAAAACTACTGGGTCAGTGCGCACGATCAAGGATCCTGCCAGTCAATCCGTGATGGGGTTAGTTCCGGGTACCTTCATCAACACACCCGGTCCTAACTTCTCATTCACTCAGACTGACACCTTCCTGAGCCAGCTTGCTCGTAAAGGGTCCTATCCTGTTGGCAGATTGGTACTGCCGAGTTGGTTACACCCCATTCTCCCGTGGGCTAACCTGTCCTCGTGGATTCTATGGAACTACGAGGAATTTTTGCGAGAAGTCAATCTTTATGATGCTATTCGGGGTACCAGCCACGGGTTGCCCGTTAATAAGCCATTATTTATGGCCCTTCTGGAGATGTACAATCATCGGACAGGGACTTTCTTCACCCCTGTAGGGAAATTGGGGCTCGCTCTTCATGAGATGTATGCTGTCTCTAAGCTCCCCTGGGGAGACGAGCCCTTCGAAGCGTACACTCCGACGAATGAGGAGTTCCAGGATTTAGACCGACGATTTCCAGGTTTCGTCGCTGTGTATCAAGAACTATTGTGTCATCATAGCACCTGTCACCGAACGGCTATCCAGAAAACTGACAGCTCAGAGGGGGACGCTCCGTATACCAAATCTTGGGTCTCATACCTTTTCAAATTCAGCGCTTCTGGCCGGGTTACTTCCCGGGATCGTCAAACTCCTAGTGAAGTAGAGGACTTGGTGTCGACTGCTAGAAGGTCGAAGTCCAAAAGTGACAAATTTGGGAGCCAGATTGACTCCTTCAGCTATTTTTATTATAGTACCCGGCGGCTGTCAGAGAAGGCACTCTTGGCGGGTTTTTTTAACGGTGTGGCTGCGCAATTATGTGGTCTCAGGAGGGGCAGGTTCTATCGAGAGGATCAGTCGCCACTTCATTCTCCCTGCCGTGAAGTTGGCCTTTGGGGTCAGGCTGGCTCTTCTTCCTGCTATGGTGTGCAGTATTCAGCATGGTCTCCGTGCCTTCTCGTCCAAGGTCATTGCTCGTGACGTGGCAATGGACTTTGAACGTATAGAACTGCCTTATCATTACTTGTTGGGATGGTTGTTGTTGCATTATCAGTCTTTGATGAGGCCTGGGACGGGGGATGGCGTTACGGACGACGACGCTTTTCTTTTCAGGTATCACCATCAGCCTTGGGAATGTAGTACCATGCCGGCGTATCGGAGGATGTTGGCGAGGGTGGACGAATATAATTTCTTCGTGTCCGTTCCCCGTTTCACCGATCAAGAAGTGAGCAGTGTTCATGTTGATGGTGTTGGACCTCCTCATTTCTTACCTGAAAAGATGCGTTTCTTGCTGCATAACATTTGCCCGGCGCATTTAGTTTACCGCAATCGCAACACTGTGTACTTAGAGCCCTACTTGCCCAGTAGGTTTGCCCGTCAATTTGGGTATAGTCAGCTATTCCTCGGGCGTCCCAGTTCCCACCTGGGATTTAAAGGTAGCATTCTTGATGGTATTAGGACATGGAGCTACTATGACACTTGTCATACTCGAACTAGCTTCTTGGTTCCTGCCGCAAACGTGATAGGGGAAATCTTGCATATGGCGGCCTTATATCATGCTACGGCAAATCCTCCTCCCCTCGATTTTGACCCGAGGACTAGCTTCATCGTGGGCACTCGCCCGGCGGAGAAGGCTATGGTGTCGAGGGCAAAGAAGAAAGGGGCGAATAGAGTTCCTACGCCCGATTCCGAGTCCTTCAACACAATTGAGGAAGACATCGAACGGGACGACGAGGACTCTCTCTTCTGGTGACGAGGCAACGGCGGGTCAGCCTCCCGTCATGGCAGATGAGATAATGACGGATCAACCGTCGGTTGTATTAGATGAGGCGGTTGACCAATTGCCATCTGTACCGGAGGTAGTACGGGTAGAACTACTGCCTGTCGTGCTTGGTCCCTCACGTAAGCGAGGCAGGCGTGAGTCTACAGGCGGAGGGGTAGCCTTTTCTGTGAAGAGAGCGGCGGTCGGACCCCATAGGCTACTTATTACGGAGAGGGGTGAGGATGCAGACGATGTTCCGGAGGTAAGACCAAGTCGAAGCCATCTCTTTGTTGTAGTTTTCTTTTCTCTCGGAGATATGACTTAATCACTTTTCTTTGTAGGCGTCTGATGAACCGGCCTCTCCTGAACCGTCTACTGTCCCTGGAGTTGATCCGGCCCTTGCTGCTTTGATTAGCGACATGTGTGCCGCGGTCCTTTCTGCGGGGGCTCTCTCAGCGGCGGCTGGAAGCTCCCAGGTTGCTAAGACCTCGGCTCGGGGTGATGAAGGTTTCCTCGGGCCCGTCTTCGAGATCGCTGAACTTCAGTAAGGCGACGCCGATCTCGTTGCATCCCCTTCCGAGGGTACAGGGGCGGAGGAGTCTATTATGCCTGACTCGGAGACTGTTGGTGAAGAGGCTGCGGTGGCTGTAGGCGAACCTCAGCCTCCACACTCCTCCACTGGTAAGATAAGCCAAATATTGACTAGTGAGGGGGCTTATTTGCTCTATTAACATATCCTCCGGGTCAAATCGATTTATGGTTGCCTTGGCCCTGCAGGTCCTGACCCTTTACTTCCCACCGTGGATGTTCTTGGGGAAGGCTCTGCCTGCCGTGTTCTGGGAGAAAGGAGCGTTTCCTCTCCTTTGCCGTCTCATGTCGAGGGGCCTCCCGCCAGCCCCGGGCAGATGGGAATGGAGCTAGCGATGGTCTCCACCTCATCCTCTGCTGATCATACGGCTTCGGAGATTGACCTCTCGACCCTTCCGAGCATTCAAGTTCTGCGGGCCGCTGAGGAGGAGTTGGCCGCTGTTCATGCGTCCTTCCGTGCGAAGTTTGTTTCTCTTGTGGCAGGAGCGGCAGATTCTGTTGCGTCTTCTTCAGCATTGCCAGCTACACTCCCGTTGACACCGGCTTCCTCGGAGGCTCTGGACGAGGTGACGCAGGATATGGTCGACAGCTTCTATCGCCACTTAAAAAGGGGCGTAGATGCTGCTATAGAACGGGGGACCCCTTTCTCTCTATCTCTCCGGTGCGCTCGGGGTCAGGTTGCAACTTTGAAGTCCCTCCCTGGCGGGGTGGGGTTGGCTGCACTGCTGGAGCCTAAGTTGGCAGAGGCTGATCAGCTTATGACCCAATTGCTGGCGATACGGCAGGCGGGCTTGCCTACTGCGATTGAACGGGAGCGGGGCTTCCTCATTGCTGCTCGGGATAGGATCAAGCTCGCTCAAGATACTGCCGGGCCAGTTGTGCAGGGGGACCTTGACAAGTTCTCCGCTTCGTATGACAGGCTGGGTCATCGAAGTCAGGCTTGTCGGGCTCGGGAAGAGTCTGCTTCTCGTGGAGTCGCTGATACGAAGGAGCGGATTCTCGCACTCCAGAGGGAGTTGACCTTCTTAGAGTCAGAGCTGGAGGCTGCTCGTGCGGAGCGGGAGTCGATTGCTCCGGAGGCCGAGAGGGTTTCCCGCTCTTCTGTCAACTTGGAGCGGGCCTTTAAGAGATTCGAGGATAACTGGCAAGCCCATGCTCAACTGGAGGACGAGGCGGTGCTGACTCGAGAGGCGGAGCGTCGGGCTACCCAGAGGTTTGAGCGGTCAGTTGCCTTACTGACGGACCATCTCAGGGCGTTATGTGCCCCGGAGCAGTGATCAGCTTTTTGTTTTTCTTTTGCTGTTTTTCTTTTTCGTCTTTTTGTTTTGATTTTGTAAAGGATGTGATCCTGAACTGATGTAGCACTTTGAATTTTGAATGAATGAGCATGTTTCAACTCATCTTCTCTTTCTTGTACTTACGGTGTTCGTGGAACTGGACTTGCTGGGGGATTATTTGTGGACCTGTTACCCTAGGCGTACCTTGGGTTTAGGTACGGATAACAAGTTTGGTCAGGATGTCCGGAACAGCCATGGCAAAGTGGTCATGGGTGTTCTTGGTATTGGGAAAAAGAATGTCGTAGAGCAGCTGGGCTCCCAGGGCTTAGTGAGATGGTGGATTTATGCTAAGAAGCTTAGCAAGGGATATTTGTAGACCTATTATCCTTGGCGTACCCTGGTTCAGGATACGGATAATGGGATGAAAGGAAACCAACATATTTGTTCAGAGGTTATGAGGACATGGCAAGCATGAGGGTTTTACCGTAGAATCTTCTTGCTCAGAGGTAATGAGAACATGGCAGGGGAGACTCCACGGAAGATATTCGTGGTCAATAGCGGACATTTGTGGTCAACAGAGGACATTTGTGGTCAACAGAGGACGTTTGTGGTCAACAGAGGACATTTGTGGTCAACAGAGGACATTTGTGGACCTATTCTCCTTGTCGTACTCCGGTTGTGGGTACAGATAATAGGTTGAAAGGGGACCGACATACTTGCTCAGAGGTAATGTGGACATGGCAAGCATGAAGGTTTCTTTGACGGAGCCTTCCCACTCAGAGGTAATGAAGACATGGCAGGAGTGGGCTCAATGAAGAGGGGGTACATAGAACGACTCAGAGGTAGGAGAACGTGGAAGTTCTATGCGAGGGGGCGGTTTGTTTTTGGTGGAAGTGAAAACGACTCAGAGGTAATGAGGACATGGCCGTTTCGGAAATTTGTGGATCGATTACCCTTTTTGTGCACTGGGAGCGCGGGTAGTGGATCATGAGGGAGGACCTCTTCCAGGAAGGAAGTTCAGAGGTATAATCATACGTGACTTACTATCTGAAAGAGTGACCGGAATATGAGTTCAGAGGCACCAGCGGGTACATAACTTGGTAATTTAGAATATTGAGGAAGCGTGAGTTCAGCGGCACCAGCGGGTACATGACTCGATAATCTGAAATGTTGTGGATGTGAGTTCAGCGGTACCAGCGGGTACATGACTCGATAATCTGAAATATTATGGATGTGAGTTCAGTGGTACCAGCGGGTACATGACTCGATGAGCTGGAGAGAATGTCGTTTAGACATAATATTTCTTCAGGAACTTGCCGTTGACGGGCAACATGAGCAAGTCTCCGTTTTGTTTTGCGAGGCGGTAAGCACCGTTGGATAATACTGTCTCAATGATAAATGGGCCTTCCCACTTTGGCTAGAATTTACCGGCGGTCTTGTGAGTCATGACCATCGGCCTTCGGACTGCCAGGACGAGATCGTCCACCTGGAATGTTCTGATTTTGACCTTCTTGTTGAAGGCTCCAGAGATGCGTGCTTGGTATAGCTCAATTCGTTGCTGAGCCAAGAGATGCTTTTCATCTAGTGCCTCCAATTCCTGTAGCCGACGATGGTGGTTTTCGTCTGTCGTCAATTAATGTGTGAGGGCGACATGTAGTGAGGGGATCTGAGTCTCCAATGGGAGGACTGCCTCACTCCCGTACACCAGGGAATATGGTGTATTCCTGGTGGCTGTTCGAACTGTGGTGCGATAAGCCCATAAGCATTCGCCGAGTTTCTAGTTCCAGTCGCGTTTGTTGGAGGAGACAAACTTCTTGAGGAATTTGATGATTGTTTTGTTGAATGCCTCTGCCAACCCGTTTGCTGCCGGGTTGTATGGTGTCGAAGCGACATTCTGAATACGGTGCTTATCGTAAAACCGATAGAATGCGTGGCTTGCAAACTGCGGGTCATTATCATGGATGATCCTTCGAGGCATTCCAAAGCGATAGATAACGTGTTGCTTAAGAAAGCTGATCACGTTTGAAGTCTTAACTTCTGCGAGTGGGACAGCTTCCGCCCATTTGGAGAAGTAATCAGTATGAAGCGGTGTCCTCGGAAGGAAGGTGGGGTGATTGGACCAATGATATCCATTCCCCATGCTTCGAATGGCCAGGACGCCACTGTCGGATGTAGAAACTCGGATGGTTGGTGAATGAAGTCCACGTGAACTTGGCCGGCTTTGCATTTTCTAGCATAATCTATCGCATCTACCACCATCGTGGGCCAATAGTAGCCCATTCGTCGAAGGCGGTCTTGCAATTTAGGACCGGGCTGGTGGGCCCCGCAGACACCGTCGTGAGCTTCTCGTACGGCTTCTTTGGCTTCTGTATTTGACAGACATCGAAGCAGTAATCCGTCGTAGGAGCGGCGATACAGCATTTTTGTCTCTGTATCGTAGAAGAATCTGAGAGAATGCCGTCTAATGGAGCTGGCTTCCTTTGGGTTCTCGGACAGGATGTCGTAGACGACGAAGTCGATAAATGGTTGTCTCCAATCTGGGGCATCATCGATCGTCTGTGCGGAATAACTCGCCATGAATTGCACATTGTTCTTGGGACAGACCAGTTCGTAGCCTATCACATCCACTGATTGGCGATCATAATTCGGAACTGCTAGGGAAGCGGCAAGACCAGCTAAGGCATCAGCTTCGATATTTCGGAGTCTAGGGACATGTTCGATGAAGAACCCTTCGAATGACGAGATGATGTCAATCGCTATTTGGTGATAAGGGATCATGTCTTCGTGGCGGACCTCATATGAGCCCCGTATCTGGTTGACGATTAGTTGGGAATCGCCGTATGCTTCAAGGTATTCTATCCCCAGCTCTCTTGCAAGTTGCAGGCCAATGACCAGAGCATTGTACTCGGCCACATTATTAGAGCAGGGTTCAGTGAGGGAATAAGTGCGGTTAATCACTAATCCGGAAGGGGAGATCAGCACTACCCCGACTTCGACGACTATATTACCTTTAGGTCCGATCCTCGAAGCACCGTCGAAGAACATTCGCCATATAGCCTCGTGAGAGGTTGCATGCGAGTCGGCGACCTCATCTGGGATCTCTTCATATATTCTGGAGGACTCCGATCCTGGGTGGGCTGCTAAGAAGTCTGTCAGGGCTTGACCTTTGACTGCCTTTTGGGGGACGAAGATCATATGATAAGGGGAAAGCAATATTGCCCATGTAGCGAGGCGAGAGCTGAGTGCCCCTGGTTTAGTCATGAAGACCCTGAGAGGGTTGACTCGTGAGATCACATGTATCGTTTGTCCGGTGACATAGTGCCGCGTTTTCTGAATGGCGAACACCAGGGCGAGGCATTCCTTCTCCACAGCGGTGTATCGGTGTTCAGCGGAGGGAACATCAGTGTGGGCAGCCACATACTTGGCTAACTCTGGTTCCTCTTCGGCTACCCCCTGTGTGAATGAAGACTGAGAGGATGTCCTAGGAAGCTTGATTGTCAGTGGTTCAGTTGATGGAGCAGAGCGTGGAGTTGTTGGCAGACTAGCGACCCCCAGTTTGGTACTTGATGTGGAGCGAGGAGTGGCTGGTTCGCTAGAAGTGTCAGACCTTGCATCGGGGTGACGACCCTTCTTGGGAAGGCGTATCGTCAGCGGCTTGTCGGAGGGATTGAGCTTCACCATTTGGGGTTGACTGACTCTCGGCAGTCTGATTTTCAGTGGCCCCGTTGTGGGTCTCGACACTTGGTCGGACCTTGGCAGCCGGATTGTCATCTGCTCCTCTTGCGCCGAGAGGCGGATCGCGTCCTTCCTCAGAGTGGCAGTAAGGGGTGCGGACTTGTCCAGTTTGCGAGCTTGGAGGTGGATTGTCAGAGGTCCTTCTGATCCCGTAGCTGTCTCGGTATGAGCTTGTACGTCTCCTTCATCAAGGTGCCTCTTCGACTTTTCGTATAGGCAGGAGTCTGAGTAGTAGGATTGGACCCCTTTGAAGGGATCGATATCAGCAAATTCTGTTTTCACGAAGCTGTGTTTGTCGACATATTTGAAGCACTGGTGTAGCGTGGAAGGCACGATCATGTAATCGTATATCCATGGGCGCCCCAAGAGGATGTTATAAGAAGTGTCTGCATCTATGACGTAGCAGGTGACTTCGGATTGGAGGTCGCCAATTTGACACTTCAGACGAATCTTCCCAATAGGGTAGCTCCTGCCCGGATTGAAACCGCTGATGGCGGTGCTTGTAGGTGTCAGGCGATGCATTGGGATGCGGAGATGATGTAGCAGACCCTTCGGGATGATGCTTATGGAAGAGCCAGGATCTATGTGCATCCGATCCACCTTCACATCGCCGATGTACCCCGTGTAGTATAGCGGGCGATCGTGTAGGTTGGTTTTGATGAGCATGTCCTGTGGAGTAAAGACGATGTTGGGCATTGCTCCCGTGCAGGCACTGTCTTGGAGATCCACGGGTGAGTCCTCCCCGGTGAGGTTGGATTGAGCCAGATAGACATCGGCATTTTGGAGTGCTTCGCTTAATGCAATACGAACGTCCTTGGAGAGCCTTAGGAGTTCGTACAGTGATAACTTGGCCGGTGTGTTAGCCAATTGTGCTAAGATGTCAAAGTTGTAGGGCCTCTCTAGCCCTTGGGCTGCCTCTTTTCGGAGGAATTTGTCGAAGCGAGTCTCCCTCGGCCTAGGCTTGTCGGTCGTCGAAGGCTGAGCCGGTCCCGGAGCATCAGTTATAGTGGGTTGATGATTTTCGGCTGGATTGTCAACCACGGGTTGGGATTGCGCTCCGGACCGCGTGACGACGGTCGTAGCTTCCTCGTTGTCTGTCGAGATTGTATGGCAGGTCTTGACTTTTCCACTTTTCTTTTTGCCGGTGAGAGATGATGTGGGCCGAGTCACTTCTGACACCAAGTCTGGATGGATCCACATGACCTTCCCTCGTGATGTGGTGAGGGGTACTAGACCGGCAGCCCGATCTCGGGGAGGTGGAAGATTAGTAATCTCTATTGTCGCTAGAGGGACGGGGATCACCCCGTCTTGAGTCTTCGTCGGAGGAAAGCTGCCGAATTGTACGGACACCATATTGGCCGCCACGGTTACCTCTTCGAAATCGATGGCCAGAGCGTTCGAATCGATGAGGTTCTGGATGTACCGTTTCAGCTGGTAGCAATCGTGTGTAGCATGATGAACATAGCGATGATAATGGCAGTACTTTGGATTCTCCATCTCTGTCGGCCGCGGTTCCCGTCTTGGTGGAGGAAGCTGAATTCTGTCCCCTTGTATGAGCATGTCCAAGATGGGCTTGACGTGACTGTCTTCGAAGGAGTAAGTGATTTACGGCCATTGTTTGTCTGCTGGCCTCGGCTCAGGTTTTTGCACGGTATCGGCCACCATAGCCTGCTTTCCCATGCTGTCCCGATTGTTGGAGGGGCTACCCCCATTAGCGTTGTTGGGACGCTTGCCCTTGTTTTCTCCTTCCGAGATGTGCAATCCCAGTTGGCGAGCCTTCTTCAATCGTTCTTCGGCGCTTGTGGCGCTGATGATGAACGTCTTTCAATCTTTGAATTGACTTTCGCCCATCCAGAGACTGATTGTTGGGAGCAGTCTCTTTTGGCAAATTTCAATTAAAGAGGAATCTGGATTTCCGAAGGGCAGCTTCATGGCAGTTTGGCGGAACTGCTCAATGTAGTTCCTTGTCAATTCCTTCTCCCTTGGACGACGTCCATGAGAGTGGACATGGTGACGTCCTGTCCTACTTCGTAGAATCTCTCCAAGAATAGGCGCTTGAAGCCGGCGAAGGAGTGGATGCAGTTGTCCGACAGATTGCGATACCAATCGAAAACGACTCCTTCCAATGCCCCAATGAATAATCGCGTGAGAATAGCATCATCATGGGGCAGATGGTCGGTGGTGACCTCGAAGTAAGTGATGTACCGACTTGCTGAGGTCTTGCCATCATACGGGTTGATATTGAACGGCTTATATTTTGGTGGGAATGGAACATCCCACCATTCGGCAGGGTATGGTTGCCGCATTCTGAGATCTTGAGCATTTTCTCGGGCATGGAACATGGCTCGGAGCTCCTGGACCTCTCTTCTTACTTCTCGGGCCTCATCTGTCGCGGTAGGGGCTATTATTTCGGGAGGATTATTACCCGGGTTTGGTGCCGCTGAGTTTGAGTCCGCATTGACTGCGGGACCCGTGCTTGTTTGGCCAGGCGTTCCTCCTTGGAGAGTTGGAAGAGCGGCTTTGATTTTATCTACAGACTTGACCAAGGCCTGCAGTATAGCCTCTAAAGTGTCGATGCGTTGACGATCGCTGGAACCACCTTGGTTGCTGTCCGTCATGAACACCGTCTTTACATGAGGAGTGATGGAAAGAACGGTGGAGGATGTGCCCTTCGAGTCATACCCATACACCGAGAAGTCATCGGGGTAGGTAGGAATGTTCTCTTCGGGCTCGAACTCGGAGGAAACGGTATCCCAGCCTCAGAGCTTGCATCGTCTTGAGAGTCGTAGATGTCCTTGGGGACATCATCGTCTGTTGTACCTGATGGGAGAGTTGTTTGTCCGGGCTCGGCTCCTTGAAACATCGGATTGTTGTGGATGCTCGGAGGAGTGCTACCCCCAGTTCCTACGACCCCCAGTGATGTAGATGATGAGTTTTCCATTGCAGCAGATTTCGTCTTTGAACGGGTGTGTTGGAATACTCCGGTGGAGGACAACCGTTTAGACGACAGTTTCTTAGCTGTAGTGGTTGATATTTTGGGGCTGGAGATGCTTGTCTTCTTTTCTCTCCCCTCGGCGGGGATTTTCTGAGTGGAATTGCAGGAGACAACAGGAGGTGCTTCGTCCTCTGAGCTCGGATGCTGTAGTCTTTGGAAGACTGACGGCCGATCTTCCGTCGCTGCCGCGTTGTTGCAACAGCAGTTGACGATGATCTGGGTGCAGTGATGTCCAAACGAGGACTCTTTGCACGCCGAGGCTCCTTCTCTTTCCTTGTGCTTGTGGAGGATCGCCTCACGCAGGTCAGATGAACCACTTTGTCCTTTTGCCGCCGGGGGCTGGACTCGAGCGGTTCTATACAACTTTTCATCAGAGGCCCGTGTGATAATCAACAGGATGCCCCGATAGTTAGAGGTTGGGATAGCTGCCTGGGCTTGGTGAGCCCGCGCTGCCCTAGACTTCCTCCTTTTAGCACTTGCGGGTGCGTAATAGGAGGAGTCCAAGTTGAATACCACAGAGTCTGGCTTATCATCCAGAGAACCATCAGGGTCAGGACCGCATGATAGACGGTCGAAGACTGATCGAGAGAAGCGTGGAACGGACGCTATGCGGCTAGAATTGGGTACCGTGCAGGCTGTCTGCATGCGGTTGTCTTCTGCCGTTGGATGAGTTGTTTTTATGCGGCTAGAGTCACGACCGTGCAGGCTGGCCGCATGCGGTTGGCAATTGTGGCCGCGTGGGTTTTCTGCAAGCGATTGACTTTCTTAGCCGCATGAGTTTCATCCATGTGGTTGGCAACTGTAGCCGCATAAGCTATGCGGCTGACAGATGTGGCCGCATGAATTTTCTTTATGCGGCCGGCGGATGTAGCCGCATGAGCTTTCTCCCTGCAGCTAATACCCTTATGCGGCTCGGATCGCATAGAGTTCCTCTTTGCCCCTGTAAGTCCAGCATCATAGCATTTTCTTCTGCCGGACTTGGGGACAGCAGAGTCGTCTATGATCTGAAGTGGGGCCGCGGGAGAGTCTTCTCCGCCGTTTTGAGCAACAGAGGGTATTTCTGCAAGAGCTTCAGTAGGAACGAAGGATCGGGGCCTCCACTCCTTGCGGGCCTTCTTTGTGCGGGCTTGCTTCTGGACCGGGCCAGCGCTCTTGTCGGAGAGCATTTCTTCGAACGCCTGTTGGTCGAACCGGACGACCATCTTCTGTTGCATGGAGCCAAGCTTGGCTGCATCCGATTGCGTCACCAACTCCTCAGCCGTGGAGAAGTTTGTCCCCAGCAGAGTCGCCATCGTGTTTGCCATAAAATATAAATGAACAGAATAATTATTGGAGGACCGGTCTTTTACTTCACGTTACAAACTCGCTTGTACAAAGAAAGCCTAGGGACGAAAACCTAGGTACAGCAGTCTAAGTACAATTGTTTATTTTAGATTCTGGGGGGTGACGATAGAGGCTCGGGAAGGCGACGGCAGCCCTGCCTTACTCCTTGGACGATCGGTATGCAGCCTTGGCTTCTGTGAAGAGATGGTTGGCGTTGCTGAAGAAATGCTCTTCTTGCTCTCCCTCTATTACTCTTCTCTCTCTCTGTGTGTATTTTTCTCTCTGATAGCGTATTCTTTTACAAGGGAATGGCACCTTGCTATTTATAATAGTAGGGGCATCATTAGGGTTTGGATGATTACCCATTCTCAAAGTGGCGGCGGCCTGATGTATAATCAATCTGGACCCTTAGTTTAGGGCGTGAAGGATCTGGGCCATAAATGGGAATAGTATTGAATCCTGTGAATGATTAATTCTGATTGCTTTAAATCTTCATGATTGGTTGTGTCAAGCTTGGTTTTCTCACCACGTGTCCCATTGGCTTGATCATGAATGATATGACCTGATCTCATTAATTATGAGGATAACGTTAAATATGGTCATTGGGATCTGGTAAATCTTTGATTGATCTGCATCCCATAATCATCCTTGCTACCAGTTATCAAGTCGTGGGGACCATTGAATCTCTGCCACGTGTCTTAATGGTGGACCCTGTCAGAACCGTATGATATCCATGAACCGCATGAGACAGCGTCTCAGTGAGCCGCGTAGGTATAGTACTTGCGAGCCGCATTGGATAGTTTCTCGGGGAGCCGCATAGGTATAATTCTTGCGAGCCGCATGGGATGGCTTCTTGGCGAGCCGCAGTAAGATGATTTTCGCCAGCCGCATGAAGCTGTTCTTCACTGGAGCCGCATGGGGGTAGCCACGTGTCAATCTCGGATCGTGTCAGAGATTTTCTCCTATTCCCAAAGAGTCTGTCATTATGACAGGACCATTATGACACTTAATGTCAGAGCCGTCAGCTGTCAAATCATGGCAGGGCATTAAATAGGGCCATTACTCGATGGCCAGCTATGTGAAGGGGTCCCATGGGGTCATGTGGTGTTGATCGAGCCGCATATCTCTGTTGGTCGAATGTGAGCCGCATGTACTTCTGAACCGCATGCGGCTGGGGGACTCTTTGAACCGAATAGGACTGTCCCTATGTAAGCCGCATGAACTCTCCTGCCCCGAGCCGCATGAGACTAAGAGTCTCTCTGAACCGCATGGGACTGCTCCTGTATGGGCCGTATGGGGTTCTCCTGTTCCGAGCCGCATAGATCATCATTCTGATATTTTCCATGCTTCTACAAGGAGGGCGTGTCCAATTCCCAACATCTGGTATCAGAGCCAGGTTTCATTCGTTCTGCTCTGATACTAACATCTGGAATCAGAGTCCATGGTTACGGAACAGATTTGAGCGACTCTAATTGGTTTGAGACAGATGACGCTGAACGTTCATGTGTATACACAGATATACGGGTTCTCTTCTTAAGGTGGAGTTAAGAGCATATGCGACTACACGGATTGGCTTCAAAGGTGAGTTTGATGACCACAAGGTGGACCAAGATATTGTGGTTGGCACACAATGGGGTAGATGAACGTGTTGATTTGGTTCTGTGGCCGAACGGATCGAGATTACAATATGTAAGCCCATGTTTGTAAAAACAAAAGTTTAACTACAAACTAAGAAAGAAATGAGTACAAGAGTACAATTGAATTATGGGAAAATCCAACTATAGAAATCTGATCAGAAGACGATCACTTTATCCCTTAGACTATACGATGACGGAGAAAAAATCTCTTGAGCGTGCTGTTGTAGCTTGGTCTGGAGATTATGATCATTAGTGATGCTTTGAAAGATGATTTTGAACACTATTTATAGAGTTTGGAATAACTGTCAAGCAGTTGTAATGATTGGCACAACATAAAACAGGGCTGATTATGCACTGTTTGGCGCACAATCGTTCAGTCGCACGAACGGTTAGCTTAATTGCATGGGACACGTGGCATTCTGTAAGAGAAGTACGTTTGATCGTGGGCAGTATTGCGTATGCGTTCTTCGAGATTAGTGGCACGTGCGCCACATCATCTAACTGCTTCTGGATGATGATTGATTGATTGGCGCCAATACATGAATGGTGCGATCTGTTGATTGGCGCCAACTGAGGAAAGCATCAAGTTCGTGAAGAATTTTAGTGACTTCATGCCATCGATGAATGGCACTGAGAAACAAAAGCTGTCATTATGGCAAATCTGACAAGATCTTTTTGAGCGTTGCATACTCGGGATTCGAAGAGATTTTCATCGACTATCGTATTATCAGTTATTGACTGACAGCATAGCTTTTTAGGGAAGATTGCCATATGGCAGCCCGTGCTATCTGAAGGTGGCACTATATGGGTTTGGGCACGATTAGATACTGGACACCATTTGATATATAAGTCATACTGCTATCTGTGAATAGCGCACTGTACTGTCTTGATATTTCTAAGCTTCTACAAGACCCCTTCAAAGATTTCAAATTTCAAAATTTTTGAAATTTGAAATACTTTGAATAAGAAGCATTCGCGCGCGATTGGCGCACCCAGAATCTCAACCGACTCATTATTTCATGCGCGATTTGCGTGGCTATTACGCACAAACTCAGGATATAAATAGCCTACGGGACAGAGAGAGAGTTCTTCTCAAAAACTTTTTATTCTTGAACTCTCTGTCTTCTTCATCCTCCTTCCGATCGAATGGCGCCTAAGAGATCCGCCGCTGAAAAAGGCAAGAAGGTGGTAGGAGCCACGTCGTGCGTGCCATCGTTAAGGGTACCACAACACGTGTCGCCGTCGGCGAGAGGCGAAGAAGCCAATCTCGCTCTCGAAGGTGAGAAACTGGTCGGGGAAGAAGATGAACAGCATGATCGACGCCATTCGATAGTTGGTGCCATCCGAAAGCCCGCGCGAACTACAGCCTATGTCAATCATCTCCCTTAGAGTGTTGATTGGTGCTGCGCTATTTCCAACACATACAACCCCTTTCAGAGTGTTGGTAAACAAACAAAATGTGTGCACCCTTTTTTTATTCAATGTGCATCGCGCTATGCATCGTTCTTTTACTAAATGTGCACCGGCGTTCCCTTTGTCATTTCGTGCACGCAAAATAGAAACTGTCACGCAAAATTAGGACTGTCATATTATGATGCGCTTTCCTTTATTCGCACAAAACTTATAAACGAACTAGAAATCACTTAGATTCTCTCTTCACTCATAAGAGCAACCTTTTCATGATCCTAACTTTGTTTTCTTTTTTGTAGTTATCCTCAGGGAAGATCCCCATGCTGAAACTTTGGCATCCGCTTTCCGTGTATTAGAATATCAGAAAGACTTATCACATGTCATATTTTTGCAGTTTGACCCCGACGGCCTTGCTGATAGAAGAGCCCTCCTTGAGACCCAAGAGAATCAAACACTTTTGTGCCTAATGAATGGTACTTTCTTGACTGCGGGTCATGCTGCTTAGAAGAAACCAGATTTCTTGTTCGAAGAGGCTTTTGAAGCCACCTATCAGCCTAAATCGAAGAAAGAATCTTAGGTCTTCAAAATAAGAGATAGACTGGTATCCCCCTGCGATGTTCAGAAATCTGTCTCTATCCCGATATACCCATGCCAGCTATCCTCGGAGGTTGTCGTGGGATCTGAATCCATTCCAACAGGCTAGGGTTGGAAAGATATGTCACAAGTATGGGCCCCAGAGAAAAAGTATATTCTTCAGTACTTTCTAAAAGTATAGCACGCACCTAAGGGGTTTAAGGCCAAGTTGCGTACCGACTGAAGATTCATCTCTGATGATACCAGTCAGGATACCTATATTTGCCAACACTTTTGCTGTGGCTGGAGGAGAATACCCTGAGGCAACCATGAGACTGACATGGTTAATGCATTCAGACCTCATACGCTGGAATCGGCTTTCTGTATGGGCCCTAAACAATTTTCGCAATAATTTGAGTGAGCTAGGACTCTATGAAGCCATCATGACCACCACCTGCGGTATCCACATCAACACCAACATGTTCCTGGCCTTGGTAGAAAGATACAATGACAGGACTGGCACCTTTGCTACCCCTCACGGGGAGATAGGCTTTGCCCTTCACGAGATGCAGTTTCTATCGCACATGCCCATGGTCGAAAATCTTTATAAAGAATATGTGCCTTCAGAGGATGAATTTGAGGCTCTGACCAAGGAGAACCCTCAGATAGTGGCAGTCTTTGATGAGTTATTATCTCACTTCATTATTTGCACTCATCACTTCAGGAGCAAAGCAACGTATTACACGTCCAAGTGGCTAGTATCCCTCTTCTTGGGTCATGATACTAAGAACAAGGTACAGGAGCACTTGGATTGTAATCTATGCTTCTTCGAGCTGCTCGACGGCCAGACTATCAGCAGATTAATAAAAGAAACTGAATATATATCGACAACAAGCTGAAAGAAAATTGGAATGGCTATAAAGCTGACACCCCTATCAGAAGCTATATAAAAGAAGGTGGCAAAATCATTACCCCCGGAGGCTACCGTGTTGGGCTTCCTCTCTTCATGGATGAGGCAGTTTGTGGTCCCTGGAGCCAGTGCTGTCGATCGCATTCACCGAGGCATGCTGTTTCCTGTCGTTTATTTAGTTTTTGGGTACAAGATGGACATCCTCTACGCCATGACCAGCCGACTGAATGCGTGTCTTCGTGAATTTACGACCGCTATGACGGAGAGGCCTGGCTCTCGAAATGAATATCCTCGTACCGAGATGTCATGCTCATACTTATTTGACTGGTTAATTCTACATCATCCTTCCTTGATAGACCCTACTCTTGGTGCTGGTGGAGCTCTGGCAACGAACTTCATCGACAGATATGTTGAGTCTCGATGGAAGGTAGGCCCATTATTTGATTGTAGAAGGGCACTGAACCTGGGAACCAATTGGAAGTTCTTTTACGTTGCTTCTCCTCCTGGGTACGAGAACTTCTCAGCTCTCTTATGGATTTAGAGACCATTGGTACCCGATCACCTCCAGCTGCCTTTTCTTGGTTGAAGATGATCAGGCCTTCATATATGGTGTATTGATTCGAGAGCGTGTGCTACTTGAAACCATACTTTCCCAGCCGCTTCGCTCATCAATTTGGCTATCACTAGATACATGTCAGGAACGCAACCACTGCCTTCAAGCCTTCGGGCATTTGATCGACGGTGCCCGAGGATAAAGATATTATAGTGCGAGAGACAGTAAAGCCATATTCACCATGCCCTCTGCTACCTTTAAGGATGGTCCACGTATGTTATGTACATATGTAAATTTCTACACCTCAGCCAACACCTTCTTTGAAGGTCAGATAGCTTTGTTGGCGTGAAGAAAGCACGGGACGGGACTACAGCCATCGTGAATTTGTCTGAGACAGAGGAGAACATCCTTGCTGACGGTCCACTAGAGGCTGTGCCTGTTGGTTTTCATGACGAGGTACAAGAGGCATTGTGCATCTCCATCAAGAAGCGAAAAGATAAATCTCCTGTAAAGGGAAATGGCAAGAAGTGGAAGACTGAGACCTCTTCTCAGTATGCTCAAGATGAGCCTCTCACTCCCGCAAAGGGAAAAGATACGAAGAAGGATGAGGCAGTTATCGCCGATCAGCCCGTGGTGAGGACAAGGGCTCATATAGGACAAATGGAAGCTGGATTTTCCCCGGGGAAGATCTTCTTTCATGGGAACAACTCCACCTCTTATATAGAAGGGGAGTATGTGTCACGCCCCGCTCCCATAGGAGCGATCATCATCGCTAAGGCGTGATGCCGCACGAGCCTAGATTGCGCCCATGCAAGGCAGTTTCAGAACGGCCGATTACAGCGGCGACGACGGGGTCGTCGCACAGAAGTCCCAAGCAGAAATATTGAAATTGAACAATTAGATTACAATAGGCGCAAGGCCATGATTATAAGTCTCTCGTGCTCACTTTTCTCTTATTATACAAGTCACTCTGCTCTTTCTTATCTCTCGATACAATGCTTGAGCCAGCGAAAGCTTCGGAAGGCAATGTCCATACATTATGTCCCGTATAAGTCTTGACTTCACGTGGCCGCACGCTTCGAATCGCTAAGGAACTCAGTGCCTCGACGCATCCAAGCGAGCTTCGTGCCACGAGCTTCTACCTGTGCCTGTACATGAAAGACTGTGTGGGTGTCAGTACTCAACTGTACTGGTAGAGTGAGCTCATCGCCCACCCATACATAACCGACAAGTTCATTTACTTTGTGTAATATAAGTCCCTTTACGATTGTCTTTCTAGCCTTGCCTTAGGATCAGTTTTAAGACTACGACGCCTGACGAAACCGATGTGCCATGACCTGGTCATGCTATAATGCCAACGTGTATTTCGATCGAGGCAGTACCTTATCGTTTATGTACTTGGCCGAAATTCAACTCAGGATGGCAGGGTCGTGCCATATTCTATTCGTGACTTCAATATATTCGAGACGGTGCTTCGCCGAGGAGCAACTAATGCGAACTCGGCCGTGCCAAGACTTTTACTTAAACTCAAGTGCCTCTAGATCAATTCTCGTGCCAACGACGTCAAGAGGACGACTCGTGCTGGTCGTGCCTCTAGACCTTGCTTAGACTTGTTCGTGCTTCAAGATTGAGGTCGCGCCTCGCAACTTATCAAGACTTATCCATGTTACCGCCTTGCGGCCTTCCTGTTCGACTCATAAACCAACTTAGACAAGATTTGTGAAACATAGTGTCGATTTCATGGACATCCCGACACCAAGTTTCGTGCCAAGCACGGTGCCTATGTTACCGACTAGACATGCATTCAAGTTCTAGACTCAATCCAAAGGCATATACGCGGTTTGCCGCTATTCTGCCGACCCATCTATATGAGTGCTCACTAGCAATATCAAGCTATCTTGGACTCGGCTCGGAGATATCGGCTCGTCGCTCCGTGGGTAGCTAGCCCCGGAAGCGCCAAGTATCTCCCATGCGGTTATCCACCATCCTACCTTGAGCCGCCTCGCTCCTTCCGGGCCGACATGATCCCGGCACCCCGACGATCACTCGAGAAGACTTCACCTTGTTGACAAGTTGTCCAATGACCATGCAAGATCCAACTCGATATACCAAGTCTTTCCTTATTCATGACCATGCTTTCCAACTTCCTATCAAGACTCCCAAGTAGCGGGACCGATCTCGTGCACTTCCTTATCGAGACTTAGCGAGACTCCCAAGTAGCGGGACTGATCTCGTGTGCGAGACGTATCGAGACTTCCAAGTAGCGGGACCGATCTCCTGTGCGAGACTTATCGAGACTCCCAAGTAGCAGGACCGATATCGTGTGTTTCTTTGTCGAGACATAGCGAGACTCCCAAGTAGCGGGACCGATCTCGTATGCGAGACTTATCGAAGCTTAGCGAGACTCCCAAGTAGTGGGACCGATCTCGAAGACAACCAGTCGCGTGGACTTCTTTTGTCTGTGGCATACTCTTTTCTAAATCCACCGTGGCTCGTGCCTTAGATAGGCCTGGTTCTCAAGGCGACGCTATCGCTCAAGTTATATACTTTATACGACGAGCTTGCTCTCGAGGGACTACGCGACTTGACAACGACAGATAGAGCGGAACAGTGCTAGAAATGGCTTAGATAGACCGGCATAACTTTGCCTAACTTATTTGCGCAATGACTTGACGAGCAAAGGCTACGCCAATCTTCGCATCGAGGGAACGTGTCGTGCACGCGTTCGACTTGAACAACCAAGTTCTCCGGTGCCTAGACTTAAGCCAAAAGCTGTGCAAGACGACTTAACTCACGGGACGTGCGAAGGCTATGCCAAGCCTTGGACGACGGGACCGTGCATGATTTATCAAGCATTCCTGCGGGCGACGCCTAGGACTTAGGCTAATTCGAGTGTCGGAGCAACTTAGCAACTTAGGCCAACTTCCTTCTCCCAAGCCACAGAACGAAGGATCGAGTGTCACTTTGAAAGCACGCTGAACACACTTCTAAGATGGCCGTGGGACCTTTTCCAAGTTCTAGCATACATCGACCCGTCGGGATTATTCCCTTAGTTGTGTGCGTTCGTAACTTTTATATTAGCCTATTTGTGCAAGTTGAAAACATGCGATTTATTATGTGAAGGCTAAGATGAGGCAAGTTCACCGAAACTACCCCACATGAGCGAGGAGTCACCTCGACCGAGAGAGCCTTCAAGCAGCCGTTGCAAGGCTAAGTCCGAACGCCGTCAGCGTTTCGATTCCTCCGATTAACTTTGCGGGACGGGGCACTACAGCATGCACCACTCAGAACAAGTCCCATCTTCGAGACTTTCCTGAAGGCAAGCCATCCTACCATTTCTATGGCCAAGACTTAATCGTGCCCAGACACGGAACTATAACAGTCCCGCGAGGTACGCCATAATTTATCGTACACACTCCGCCTACGCGTTTCTTTGATTCCGAGCTACGCTCGCATGACTATCAATCTTTCCATTAACATGATTTCAAAATTCTCGACCATTTCCATTCTTCAAGTCTCGCTTGAATTCAACGTATCACTTGGTTGGGTCGTGCACGCATTCCAGGCGTCCCCAAAATACATGCATTCAGCCAAGTCGCATGATAGAAAATTCGTCATTCTCACTCGAGTCGCATCGTGCACATACTCAGGCGTCCCTAAAATATATACATGTCAGCCGAATCTCGTGAGGGGTATTCCCATACTCTTGATTCACTCGTTCCATCCATACCAATCCTCAAGATCAATCTTTCGATTGCTAACTCTTGAAACAGGGACGTTTCGCCTAACCGCTAGGCCAATTCTCAAGGCTAAGTCAATGTCAGGATTGGAATCATAGTTACCAACAATAATGACAACACTGACCCCAATCCTAGGGTCAAACCAAAGTCGGTAGTATGAGGTTTTCTATCCAAGCTCACGCCACTCAGATTTCTAAACATCGAGCACGATCACATAATTCGCATCAAGGCATTCATTGTACAAATTCGAACCCGTTCAATTCGCCAATTCTAACCAATTCATGTATTCGACCACGAGGTCATCTAGCTAAACAATATGTTGCACCCCAATCTCACGCGAGTCTGATTATCTATGGTGGTTCATGAATCACCATGCAACGCTCCCGCGGAATAATCATTCTCATCGGGGCGTAACTTTTGCTTGCGTCTCGACTAATTCATTTTCGATACGCGGATTGGACCTACGCAATCCTCAAATTCAATTCATCAAGCACACGAAGTCATTCTTGAGTCCACCTTCGCGTCAAATCACAAGTCGAAACAATCAAATTGCCATGCCGTGTAAGTTCGATCACCCCCGCTGTATGAATTACCATACCAGCGCTCACGCGAAGTGATCGCCCTAATCCGGCGTGACGCATGTACGAGGCTGGAGTTGCGCTCACATAAGACAAGAACGTCAATGTTGTGGTTATCGATGAAGCAAATCCAAATATTTTATTTTCATCCAAGCCAAGATCTCAGTTGGATAGTCCGTTTGTCATTCGTCAACTTAAAAATCCTCGAGCCAAGTTTATCTTTTCCTCGACATGTTCCAACATCCTGAGGATAGCATCCAACGGAATAATGACATTTTACACGACCGTTATTCCTCGAATCAGAGTACCCCCGAGTGATCGCACATCGATCTTTGATACGCCTCAATACCATCGATGATGTACGTAATCTGACGATCTTCCTTTTGCAACAAACTCTAAGTTGTGCACTGATGTTGTTATCCGAGTTTGATATTCCACATTCTCCTCGATATTCAAGATCAAGTTCGAGTGGTATTCCTCAAGCTAGTTTCAAGATCGTTGTCCATTCACAAGTTGTCCGAACGACATCTCGTTTGGGACATTCGAAGTCACGACCAACTAAGCGTGACACGTTCAAAGGCTTTGCGTAATCGCATTGCCTCGCCGACATATTCGTTGTTATCCTTAATCCTCGATTTTGCTCAAATGATTTCCAAGACAAACCATACGCCACTCAGGATTTTAGCCATCTGATTTAATCCACAATCACGTTCGCATTACTCGCTAACAAATCTTTCAGATTCGTTCGCGAATCTCTATCATAATCGTTCATGTCGTATCGACGCACTAAGTCATTCGTACTATTCCTCAAAATCTAAACCAAACTTTCGTGCACGTCTAAGTGTTATTTGATAGTGTTTCTATCGATATACACTCTAAGTGTATCTCCGTTCCCAACCGAGCGATACTTAATATCGCTCGTAACTCGTTTGCACCAAAAGGTCGAGGTGCGCGACACACGGCACAACTTAGCCAAAAGACCGTGTGCATAGCCATCCCGTGCGGACTATATTCGAGTTTGCATGCTTATTTACTAATGTCGACGTAGGACTAGTTGGACATGCACGCGACTTGCTAACTTTAGCACGTATTTTCTATCAAGTCAAGTTTGACACCGTTCGGCATAAAGGCCTACCAATGCATCCGGCGATGGCCTACCGATGCGTTTGATTGAATGCTTGCTCGAGATTTTAAAAATATTTAGACTTATTGTATGGACATGCCGCAGGACATTCGAGAGAGAGCGCACACTTCTTCATCAACGACGAGCTTTCAAAACTGAGAGATTGACATGAAGTCCAAGGACGTAAAGCCGTGCTCTGATACCATTATGTCACATCCCGCTCCCGTAGGAGCGATCGTCCATGCTAAGGCGTGATGCCGCACGAGCCTAGATTGCGCTCGTGCAAGGCAGTTTCATAACAGCCGATTACAGCGGCGGCGACGAGGTCGTCGCATAGAAGTCCCAAGCAGAAACATGCAGCAGAAATTTAAAGGCAAAACACAAGTTATACAAAAGATCTTTTTATTGATATTGAACAATAAGATTACAATAGGTGCAAGGCCATGATTACAAGTCTCTCATGCTCACTTTTCTCTCATTATACAAGTCACTCTGCTCTCTCTCTCTCATCTCTCGATACAATGCTTGAGCCAGCGGAAGCTTCGGAAGGCAATGTCCATACATTATGTGCCGTATAAGTCTTGTCTTCACATGGCTGCATGTTTCGAATCGCCAAGGAACTCCGTGCCTCGACGCATCCAAGCGAGCTCCGCGCCACGAGCTTCTACCTGTGCCTGCATATGAAAGAGTGTGTGGGTATCAGTACTCAACTGTACTGGTGGAGTGAGCTCCTTGTCCACCCATACATAACCGACACGTTCATTTACTTTGAGCAATACAAGTCCCTTTACGATTGTCTTTCTAGTCTTGCCTTAGGATCAGTTTTATGACTACGACGCCTGACGAAACCAAGGTGCCACGATGTGGTCGTGCTATAATGCTAACGTGTATTTCGATCGAGGCAGTGCCTTATCACTTATGTACTTGATCAAACTTCAACTCAGGACGGCAGGGTCGTGCCATATTCTATTCGTGACTTCAATATATTCGAGACGGTACTTCGCTGAGGAGCAACTTATGCGAACTCGGCCGTGCCAAGACTTTCACTTAAACTCAAGTGCCTCTAGACCAATTCTCATGCCAACGACGTCAAGGAGACGACTCGTACTGGTCGTGCCTCTAGACCTTGCTTAGACTTGTTCGTGCTTCAAGATTGAGGCCGCGCCTCGCAACTTATCAAGACTTATCCATGCTACCGCCTTGCGACCTTCCTGTTCGACTCATAAACCAACTTAGACAAGACTTGTGAAATATAGTATCGATTTCATGGACATCCCGACGCCAAGTATCGTACCAAGCACGGTGCCTATGTTACCGACTAGACATGCATTCAAGTTCTAGACTCAATCTAAAGGCATACACGCGGTTTGCCGATATTCTATCGACCCATCTATATGAGTGGTCACTAGCAAAGTCAAGCTATCTTGGACTCGGCTCGGAGATATCGGCTCGTCCCTCCGTGGATAGCTAGCCCCGGAAGCGCCAAGTATCTCCCATGCGGTTATCCACCATCCTACCTTGAGCCGCCTCGCTCCTCCCAGGCCGACATGATCCCGGCGCCCCAGCGATCACTCGAGAAGACTTCACCTTGTCGACAAGTTGTCCAATGACCATGTAAGACCCAACTCGATATACCAAGTCTTTTCTTATTCATGACCATGCTTTCCAACTTTCTATCGAGGCTCCCAAGTAGCGGGACCGATCTCGTGCACTTCCTTATCGATACTTAGCGAGACTCCCAAGTAGCGGGACCGATCTTGTGTGCGAGACTTATCGAGACTTCCAAGTAGCGGGATCGATCTCTTGTGCGAGACTTATCGAGACTCCCAAGTAGCGGGACCGATCTCGTGTGTTTCCTTGTCGAGACATAGCGAGACTCCCAAGTAGCGGGACCGATCTCGTATGCGAGACTTATCGAGGCTTAACGAGACTCCCAAGTAGTGGGACCGATCTCGGCGATAACCACTCGCGTGGACTTCTTTTGTCCGTGGCATACTCTTTTCTAAATCCACCGTGGCTCGTGCCTTAGACAGGCCTGGTTTTTAGGCGACACTATCGCTTAAGTCATATACTTCATACGACGAGCCTTGCTCTCGAGGGACTACGCGACTTGACAACCGCAGATAGAGCGGGACAGTGCTAGAAATGGCTTAGATCGACCGACATAACTTTGCCTAACTTATTTGTGCAATGACTTGACGAGCAAAGGCTACGCCAAGCTTCGTATCGAGGAACGTCCCGTGCACGCGTTCGACTTGAACAACCAAGTTCTCGGGTGCCTAGACTTAAGCCAAAAGTCGTACAAGACGACTTAACTCACGGGACGTGCGAAGGCTATGCCAAGCCTTGGACGACGGGACCGTGCATGCTTTATCAAGCATTCCTGCGGGCGACGCCTAGGACTTAGGCTAATTCGAGTGTCGGGGCAACTTAGAAACTTAGGCCAACTTCCTTCTCCCAAGCCACAGGACGAAGGATCGAGTGTCACTTTGAAAGTACACTGAACACACTTCTAAGACGGTCGTGGGACCTTTTCCAAGTTCTAGCATATATCGACCCGTCGGGATTATTCTCTTAGCTGTGTGCATTCGTAGCTTTCATATTAGCCTACTTGTGCAAGTTGAAAACATGCAATTTATTACGTGAAGGCTAAGATGAGGCAAGTTCACCGAAACTACCCTACCTGTGCGAGGAGTCGCCTCGACCGAGCGAGCCTTCAAGCAACCGTTGCAAGGCTAAGTCCGAACGCCGTCGGCATTTCGATTCCTCCGATTGACTTTGCGGGATGGGGCACTACAGTATAGGAGCTGGTGAGGAAACAAGCAGGAAACAGATCGTTCCTGAAGAAGTACGAACTCAACCGCCTGCTCCTGTCGAGGCAGCTGAAATGTCCTCGCAACCACTACTCAAGCGTTCGGCAAGGAGAAAATCATTGGCTACTAGAACTGTGATATGGAAAACCACAGTTTCTCCTACACCTTCTACTCCAGAGCATTCTCATAGCCATCAAGATTTTGTTCTGCCTGCTCAAGAGAAGTCTCTGCTACCATCGGAGGGTATGCCCTCCACCGGCCAATGCACCAGCTCCAACTACTTCAGTAGATGTCCCTCCAGTAACTGTTACAGAGGCAGTAACTGTTGAGACGGAGACTCCTCTTTCTGCAAGGATGTTCATAGCACTTGTTACGTTCGGCCTGATGTTGCCCCCAGTCTCTGATGATGCTTCAAGAGTCACTGTTCTCAAGGGAATATCAATTCCATTTGGTATAACCTCAATTCAAGGTGAAAAGGAAGTTGCTACAGAGGCTCCAGCTCCTCCTACAATTCATACTCCTGAGGTCCTTGTCCTAGACAAAGTACTCTCTCAAGATGATGAAGAGATAATAGAAGCACTATAGGACTGTGATTTTGGCGATAATTAAATCAAGGAGGACCCTATTGATGCTTCCTCAGATGTTGAAAAGGCTGAGTTATGCCAAGATCAAGTAGCGACCCAAGAGGGTCAGAATTTGATGGCCAAAGATGGCCAAATTACAATTGAGGGTGGTAAAAGCCCTGTTGAAGATGAAGGTGACCAGATCCCTAATGAAGATAATCAGAGTCCCGATGATTCGCTTAGTGATGAGGACTCTAATGTTGATATTGAGGGCGACGGAAGCCCCGCTGATGAAGAGGAGAGTGATAAGAGCCTTGCTGAGGGTCTAGAAGGCCCTGAGGGTGATCAGAACCCTAATGTTGATGTTGAGTGAATTCAATCCCCAATCGAACATGTGTTTAAAACGAAGACGGCGGAAGTAGCAGCCCAAGGAGGCCAAGCTAGATCAGGGGTCACAGGCAGCCATGCGAGCTCAAAGGCTGGGAGTAGCCGTTTCGTGTCAGGAGGCTCAGAAGCAGGAAGTAGTCAAGTGGCAGTATCTGCTTCTACACTTGAAAAGCTTATTATGGAAAGATATGTTGTGCATGTTGATACTCAATATATGACAACGAGCCCAGGTAAATTTTTGATTTTACTTACCTTTGCATATTTATTTAATATCGTGTGATATAATGATTTTACTTTAAATTGCAGCAGGTCATATAGGGACGATCACCGAAGTCCCGTTGGCTTCTACCGCTTTTAGCCTCAGTTCTACCATAGTTCCTTTGGATATCGGGACTCATGCCATGGAGGGAAGCTCCTCGGGGATGCCTGCACAAAAATCTCCGGGTGCTGATGTTGCACAGGTTGCCATGTCTTCCATCTTTGTAGAAGGAGGAACTTCCACTGAAGCAAAGACACCTGGTGTATCAGCAATGATGAGCGGCATCATCCGTACTTATATGGATGCCTTCTTCACTTTCCTGTGCCCCTTGGTTCATTTGGCCCTAGAGAAGAATTATCCTTACGATTTTGTAAGGTCATCTTCTCTCTATCCAATTAACGCCATATGCAAATTGGGCGATGCTGAAAGAGCAAATACTTTAGAGCAGATCCTGACGGAGCTCAAAGAGCCTATCCAGTCGTACCAAAAGCTAACAAGGGGAAATATACAAAGACTGGTAGATTCTGAATGCGAGGCCATAGCTCGTGAGTACGAAGAACGATGAGCCACACTGGAAAATTCCATGGTCACGTTCATGATACAATCTGGAGAGATAGAGTCCAGTATTGTTGAGGCCATTTCCTCCACTGAGCTTTATAAGTCCGAGGCAGCGGAGAAAGACAAAGAAGTAATTGAGGGTCAAGCTCGTACTCAAGAGCTAGAAGCTGAACTGGCCAGGACCCGTGCATCGGTCATAACCGCTAGGAAGCGCCACTTCTTTGGTCACACTGCAACACCTCATGGGCTTGTATTCGGTTCGGAACAGTTTGGGCTAAGTTGGTTCAACCGGGTTCCTGCAAAGTCAATAAATCTAATAATAATTAGTAAAACTTATTTATAATGGTCACGCTATAACTTGGCCTGGTTTTCCTAATTAGGACACTCCTATGGCTCGGCATTCCCCTACCATGGCCTAATCACTAGTCAAAGCACGCCACTGCACTATCCGTGCCATGATTCCCATTCACCTTGTACTCCAAATCTCAACCATGGCTAAAATCATCTATCGTAATAATTAACTAAATAATTATTTATAAAACAAAATTAAAATCACCATTTAAATCAATTAAATAAAATAATAAAAAAATATTTCAAAAAATTTCGGGAAAGGAGGCTACAAATCTACCCACCTTAAAAATAATTTCGTCCCCGAAATTCTAGTTCATAACTATTCCTTAAAATTCGAAGTCCTTAATATCCTCAAATTTAATTTCTCCAAATATTTTATGGCCTCGAATACTTGAGGACTTCTACCCACCTTTGGCCACACTACTCCTCAAAACATGGTCACTAAAATCTTATAATCTTCCATCAAGTCGCTAGAGTCATTATCCTTAGATATCTAAGACATATGGCATTTATAATCCTCATTATCTATAAACAACCAAGCATTCAATATTCAAGCAATATTATACTATAATTTAGGAGTTTCTGATGAATTCTAGACAGCACGATTATTCGTCACCTCGGAATAGGAAGGGACGGGATTCAATGGTACGGAAACAAGGAAGTATAATCGAGAGCGAATATAGAGTTTTCAAGGACGTAGAGAATTTTTAGGAGAATTTTTCAAGGCAGAGTAGATTGAGATTTCTAAGGTTTAGTCATTATCGCAGGCTCGTATCAGTACAGTTACGTAACCGATACGATATACTCTGACCTGCATGGGCCACCACAAAAACTTTTTACGACCCGCACCCGGTTTTCGGACGCGAGCTCGTGAGGAAGTCCTGCTACGTATCGAACGGACTCCAGTCCGACTCGAATACGTAACGCTGTCAAGGCTATGGTATACTGCCAAATCATGGCAAACAAATCTATATCTCAACCCACAATAAGAATATGGAACATGAATGAACAAGTATGGGTCGTGGTCTGCAGCCCACTAGCATATATGTCCGATTAGATCTAAGAAATGATATGAGTCTATAAATGTAACTAACAAGAAAAGTATATCATGATAAGGAACATAAGGCACGAGCGGATAATAAACATGATAACGATACCTGAATCCCGCAAGAACCGCAAATCCTCTGCCATCCAGAACTACTAGCTAACTCCATGCAATCGCTAAACTTGAAGAGATCATCAGGTCCTCAGAGGACATAGCAAGATACATAATATACATGCCTATCTAACAGTTTTATCATGCGCAAGAAATAAACAAGAAAGAACAAGGACAAGACAAATGACTACGAACACGAACAAGAATACGAATACGAACACTAGAACAACTACGTATAAATGAACTGCCAGATGAATGATAATCACGAGATCAATGGAAGAAACCAAATCCTCATCCCGAGTGTGGACTCACGGGTTTGAACTAAACACTAACCCTCGTCCCGAGTGTGGACTCTCTGGTTAGTACTAACCCTCGTCCCGAGTGTGGACTCTCTGGTTAGTTCACGGCAAGGCACCCTCGTCCCGAGTGTGGACTCTCTGGTGTAAATACTACATCCTTGTCCCGTGTGTGGACTCTCTGATGTAAACACCCTCGTCCTGAGTGTAGACTCTCTGGTGCAAGTCAAGTCAAGTCAAGTCTACACCCTCGTCCCGAGCGTGGACTCTCTGGTGCAAATAATCAACATCCTAGTCCCTAGCGTGGACTCATGGATGTAAACAGATCAAGGAAAACACCCTCGTCCCGAGTGTGGACTCTCTGGTGCCAAGGAAACAATGTCAAGGATTTAGCTGTTCATTTACACGTACTCGTTCTATGACACGACTCAAGCAAGGTACTGACGAGAACTCCAAATGTGAAACACAAGGCCAAAACATGAACATGGCTATAAACAATAAAAATAACTCCACAGAAAATAACACGAAAAGCACATGTCCATAAACAATCAAATGACGGAAAAATAAAAGGAAATGCATGTAAATAAAACTGTAGAGGAAGGCAAGGTATACTTGCCTGGAGGTTGCACGGAGAACCAACAATGTATCGCCAATCAACAAGTCAGAAAATCCAAGTCATCACAACTGTCTCCGAAAGCAGAAATAAACATTACCAATATTCTCAAAATAGTCAAATTAGCTAGGATTTTCTGTCCTTAAGTCCAATTCTGGACACAGGGGCAAAACGGTAATTTCAGGTAAAAACGATGTCCGCAGTTGGAATCGCTTTGCACCGAAAAGCGTGCCAGAGTCAATAGTCTCTAAAGTCGTCAAACTATATGTCTACAGATCCGGTTTTTTGATACGAACCCAACCGTATTTCCAGAGTTGGATTCCGGCGGGCCGTGCACAAAATCGCCCGTTGAGCGGAACCGTGGGGCCCGCAAAACAGTGATTTTATCAACTGTCTCAGAATTGGACCAAACTTGGCATACAGGACCAGAAAAATGATACGGTCCTGATGGCGTAAGTTTCGTCTCTATCTGATGAGCATGCACAAAGTAATTGGAGAATTTACAAAGTGCACGATACGGTGAATTTCGACGGATACGCATCAAATTCGTCGCGCACACGCGACCAATTTGAATTCCGTCAAAGCCCACACGACCACGAAGCCGTTACACAGCTTTCGATGCTTTCGGTTCGCGACCACGTCGCCCGGTTTGGCGGGATGCACGTCGTATCGAGGGATTTTATGATTTTTGAAACAGGTTTTTCTGTAACTTTACAATCCATTTACTCATTATACCGTGAACGAAAAATTAATCTATCTGAAGGGTTTTGTTGTCCTATATGCTGTCTAAGTAATTGTTCAAACAGAATTCTAAACTGGTCATTGGTTTGACCAGAAACGGCCTCCCAACATGGGTATTTGGACTGGGTTTTAATCTAATTGTAAGCAGGTTTTTCCGAGTTTTGGCACTCGATTTACCACGCGTACATCGCTAAATAATTACATCTACTTGAAGGGAGACAAAGAGGGTTAGGTTGTTCGATTACCTGCGAAGGCGGTTCGACCATTGGTCGACCGAGCGCGAAGAAAAGCAATCACGAAGTCGGTCTCGCGCAGCACCTGCTGCTGTCGTTTTCCTCTGTTTCAGACCGCACGCGCGCGGGTTTCCCGCGCCTGGCCGGCCTCCAGTGGCCCGCGCGGCCGCACGTGGTAGCCCAGGGCGGCACGCGCGCGTGTGTGGGGAAGGAGGCGCGTCGGGTGGTTAGGGTTTCGAAGAATTTCTTTCGTTCGCGTGTGTATATTTCCGCTCGGCTCTTTAAGTATATCCAGTTCGGTTTGCTACAAAAGCTTGGTTTGGGATTACAGCTCTCGGGCTGAGGGAGGAATTCATGGGCCTGTGGCCTATCAATATATATAAGCATATATATATACAACTCTTATATATAAGCACATATATATAACTCTATATATATAAGCACATATATATAACTATATATATATATATATATATATATATATATATATATATATATATATATATATGCACATACACGCACATATAATTATTAATTCATTCTAAATATCTAAAACTATATATATATATATATATATATATATATATATATATATATATATATATATATATATATATATATACACACACACATACCCGTATACGTTCAAATATAAGGAATAACATATTCGAAATATAATTTATAATAGAAATATAATATACTAAAATTCATAAATCAATTACAATGATATTTTATATATATAAAATCCTAATTTTCCATATACCGTATATACACTTCTATATTTATATATAACCTAGATAATTTCCACAAAATCCAACATATTTGTTAAGGAGAAACATTTAATATATTATTAAATAAAATATTATTTCTAATAACAAGCACATATAATATATTATATATATATAGCAATTGTTCCTAGAATTTTCTCCAAAATTACCAAGGTAAAATACCAATACAATATGCGTCTACACTGACGTCTTTGGTCACACTGCAACACCTCATGGGCTTGTATTCGGTTCGGAACAGTTCGGGCTAAGTTGGTTCAACCGGGTTCCTGCAAAGTCAATAAATCTAATAATAATTAATAAAACTTATTTATAATGGTCACGCTATAACTTGGCCTGGTTTTCCTAATTAGGACACTCCTATGGCTCGGCATTCCCCTACCATGGCCTAATCACTAGTCAAAGCACGCCACTGCACTATTTGTGCCTTGATTCCCATTCACTTTGTACTCCAAATCTCAACCATGGCTAAAATTATCTATCGTAATAATTAACTAAATAATTATTTATAAAACAAAATTAAAATCACCATTTAAATCAATTAAATAAAATAATAAAAAAATATTTCAAAAAATTTCGGAAAGGGAGGCTACAAATCTATCCACCTTAAAAATAATTTCGTCCTCGAAATTCTAGTTCATAACTATTCCTTAAAATTCGAAGTCCTTAATCTCCTCAAATTTAATTTCTCCAAATATTTTATGGCCTCGAATACTTGAGGACTTCTACCCACCTTTGGCCACACTACTCCTCAAAACATGGTCACTAAAATCTTATAATCTTCCATCAAGCCGCTAGAGTCATTATCCTTAGATATCTAAGACATATGGCATTTATAATCCTCATTATCTATAAACAACCAAGCATTCAATAGTCAAGCAATATTATACTATAATTTAGGAGTTTCTGATGAATTCTAAACAGCACGATTATTCGTCACCTCGGAATAGGAAGGGACGGGATTCAATGGTACGGAAACAAGGAAGTATAATCGAGAGCGAATATAGAGTTTTCAAGGACGTAGAGAATTTCTAGGAGAATTTTTCAAGGCATAGTGGATTGAGATTTCTAAGGTTTAGTCATTATCGCAGGCTCATATCAGTACAGTTACGTAACCGATACGATATACTCTGACCTGCATGGGCCACCACAAAAACTTGTCACGACCCGTACCCAGTTTTCGGACACGAGCTCGTGAGGAAGTCTTGTTACGTATCGAACGGACTCCAGCCCGATTCGAATACGTAAACGCTGTCAAGGCTATGGTATACTGCCAAATCATGGCAAACAAATCTATATCTCAACCCACAATAAGAATATGGAACATGAATGAACAAGTACGGGTCGTGGTCTGCAGCCCACTAGCATATATGTCCGATTAGACTCTAAGAAATGATATGAGTCTATAAATGTAACTAACAAGAAAAGTATATCATGATAAGGAACATAAGGCACGAGCGGATAATAAACATGATAACGATACCTGAATCCCGCAAGAACCACAAATCCTCTGCCATCCAGAACTACTAGCTAACTCCATGCAATCGCTAAACCTAAAGAGATCATCAGGTCCTCAGAGGACATAGCAAGATATATAATATACATGCCTATCTAACAGTTTTATCATGCGCAAGAAATAAACAAAAAAAAACAAGGACAAGACAAATGACTACGAACACGAACAAGAATACGATTACGAACACACAAACACTAGAACAACTACGTATAAATGAACTGCCAGATGAACGATAATCACGAGATCAATGGAAGAAACCAAACCCTCATCCCGAGTGTGGACTCACGGGTTTGAACTAAACACTAACCCTCGTCCCGAGTGTGGACTCTCTGGTTAGTACTAACCCTCGTCCCGAGTGTGGACTCTCTGGTTAGTTCACGGCAAGGCACCCTCGTCCCGAGTGTGGACTCTCTGGTGCAAATACTACATCCTCGTCCCGTGTGTGGACTCTCTGATGTAAATACCCTCGTCCCGAGTGTGGACTCTCTGGTACAAGTCAAGTCAAGTCAAGTCTACACCCTCGTCCCGAGCGTGGACTCTCTGGTGCAAATAATCGACATCCTAGTCCCTAGCGTGGACTCACGGATGTAAACAGATCAAGGAAAACACCCTCGTCCCGAGTGTAGACTCTCTGGTGCCAAGGAAACAATGTCAAGGATTTAGCAGTTTACTTATATGTACTCGTTCTATGACACGACTCAAGCAAGGTACTGACGAGAACTCCAAATGTGAAACACAAGTCCAAAACATGAACATGGCTATAAACAATAAAAATAACTCCACAAAAATAACACGAAAAGTACATGTCCATAAACAATCAAATGACTGAAAAACAAAAGAAAATACATGTAAATAAAACTGTAGAGGAAGGCAAGGTATACTTGCCTGGAGGTTGCACGGAGAACCAACAATGTATCGCCAATCAACAAGTCAGAAAATCCAAGTCATCACAACTGTCTCCGAAAGCTGAAATAAACATTATCAATGTTCTCAGAATAGTCAAATTAGCTAGGATTGCCTATCCTTAAGTCCAATTCTGGACACAGGGATAAAACGGTAATTTCGGGTAAAAACGATGTCCGCCGTTGGACTCGCTTTGCACCGAAAAGCGTGCCAAAGTCAATGGTCTCTAAAGTCGTCAAACTACATGTCTACAGATTCGGTTTTTCGATACGAACCCAACCGTATGTCCAGAGTTGGATTCCGGCGGGCCATGCACAAAATCACCCGTTGAGTGGAACCGTGGGGCCCACAAAACGGTAATTTTATCAACTGTCTCAGAATTGGACCAAACTTGGCGTACAGGACCAAAAAAATGATACGGTCCTGATGGCACAAGTTTCGTCTCGATCTGATGAGCATGCACAAAGTAATTGAAGAATTTGTAAAGTGCACGATACGGTGAATTTCGACGGATACGTATCAAATTCGCCGCGTACACGCGACCAATTTGAATTCCGTCAAAGCCCACACGACCATGAAGCCGTTACGCAGCTTTCGATGCTTTTGGTTCGCGACCACGTCGCCCGATTTGGCGGGACACACGTCGTATCGAGGGATTTTATGATTTTCGAAACAGGTTTTTCTGTAACTTTACAATCGATTTACTCATTATACCATGAGTGAAAAATTAATCTATCTGAAGGGTTTTGTTGTCCTACATGCTGTCTAAGTAATTGTTCAAACAGAATTCTAAACTGGTCATTGGTTTGACCAGAAACGGCCTCCCAATATGGGTATTTGGACTGGGTTTTAATCTGTTTGTAAGCAGGTTTTTTCGAGTTTTGGCACTCGATTTACCATGCATACATCGCTAAATATTTACATCTACTTGAAGGAAGACAAAGAGGGTTAGGTTTTCTGATTACCTGCGAAGGCGGTTCGACCATTGGTCGACCGAGCGCGATGAAAAGCAATCGCGAAGTCGGTCTTGCGCAGCACCTGCTGCTGTTATTTTCCTCTGTTTCAGACCGCGCGCGCGGGTTTTCCGCGCCTGGCCGACCTCCAGTGGCCCGTGCGGCCACGCACGGTGGCCCAGGGCGGCGCACGTGCGTGTGTGGGGAAGGAGGCACGTCGGGTGGTTAGGGTTTCGAGGAATTTCTTTCGTTCGCGTGTGTATAGTTCCGCTCGGCTCTTTAAGTATATCCAGTCCGGTTTGCTACAAAAGCTCGGTTTGGGATTACAGCTCTCGGGCTGAGGGAGGAATTCATGGGCCTGTGTCCTATCAATATATATAAGCATATATATATACAACTCTTATATATAAGCATATATATATATAACTCCATATATATAAGCACATATATATAACTATATATATATAACCATTAATGTATTTATATATATTACATGTATACACATATTATATATATATATATATATATATATATATATATATATATATATATATATATATATATATATATATGCACATACACGCACATATAATTATTAATTCATTCTATATATCTAAAACTATATATATATATACACATACCCGTATATGTTCAAATATAAGGAATAACATATTCTAAATATAATTTATAATAGAAATATAATATACTAAAATTCATAAATCAATTACAATGATATTTTATATATACAAAATCCTAATTTTCCATATACCGTATATACACTTCTATATTTATATATAACCTAGATAATTTCCACAAAATCCAACATATTTGTTACGGAGAAACATTTACTATATTATTAAATAAAATATTATTTCTAATAACAAGCACATATTATATATTATATATATAGCAATTGTTTCTAGAATTTTCTCCAAAATTACCAAGGTAAAATATCAATACAATATGCGTCTACACTGACGTCTTTGGTCACACTGCAACACCTCATGGGCTTGTATTCGGTTCGGAACAGTTCGGACTAAGTTGGTTCAATCGGGTTCCTGCAAAGTCAATAAATCTAATAATAATTAATTAAACTTATTTATAATGGTCACGCTATAACTTGGCCTGGTTTTCCTAATTAGGACACTCCTATGGCTTGACATTCCCCTACCATGGATTAATCACTAGTCAAAGCACGCCACTACACTATCCGTGCCATGATTCCCATTCACCTTGTACTCCAAATCTCAACCATAGCTAAAATCATCTATCGTAATAATTAACTAAATAATTATTTATAAAACAAAATTAAAATCACCATTTAAATCAATGAAATAAAATAATAAAAAATATTTCGAAAAATTCCGGGAAGGGTGGCTACAAATCTACCTTTGTGACGACGTTATCAGATAAGTCATTGATACAGGCAATGGAATTCAAAGGTAATATGGACATGAATTCGTATATCTGTTGATTATCCTTAAACCAACTGGGCTTAAGAATACGATAGCTTTTAAAATGGTTGGGTTTCAAAAGATGATGTTGTGATCATATGTTGTGGTGACGCTATGGGGTAATCTTTTAAGGATGTACCATAAGATCTGGTTAGACTGCGCTGGGAATTTTTTTGAGGATTTATTATCTGTGGATTTACTCATGGAAGAGTGAATAAAAGATAATAATTCGAAGATTTGCGTATATATAATATTTATCGAAAAATATAAAACATACTTTCAAACGTGATATTTCTTCAAGAATTTGCCATTGATAGGCATCATAGTGATCCGGCCATCCATCCCGGTCAACTAATAAGCTCCATTAGAGAAGGCTTTGCTTATGACGTAAGGACATTCCCATTTTGGCTCGAACTTGCCTTTTCTCATGTGTCTCATAGTCATAGGACGTCTGACAGTATGGACTAGCTCGTCTTTTTGAAAGGTTCGTATTCTGACTTTGCGGTTGAAGAATTTTGAGATGCGGGCATGATATAGTTCAATATGTTGTTGAGCTAGCAACCTTTTTCGTCGAGCACTTCAAGCTTTTGAAGTCGAAGACGATCATTATTTTTCTATTGTTAACTCATTGGCGGTAGCTATCCTCAAGGATCGAATTTGAATCTCCAACGGTAAAACAGCTTCGCATCTATACACCAGAGAGAAGGGTATACAGCCAGTTGGGGTATGTATTGTAGTATGGTACGCCCATAGGCATTCTCCAAGCTTTTTGCTCCAGTTGTGTTTATTTGCAAAAACGAACTTTTTGGGAAACTTGATAATCGTTTTGTTGAATGCTTCTTCTAAACCGTTAGCTACGAGATTATAAGTCGTAGAAGCAATGTTGTTGATCTGAGTTTCATTACAGAATCGAGTGAATGCTTGACTCACGAACTGAGGTCCGTTGTCATGAATGGTTCTTCGAAAAACTTTGAATTGATAAATGACATGATGCTTGATAAAGCTAATTACACTGCTTGTCTTGACTTCGGCTAGGGGAATAGCTTCAGCCCATTTTGAGAAGTAATCGGTTATAGCTAGGATGAATCGATGTCCTCGAGATGATGGTGGATTGATAGGACCGATGACATCCATGCCCCAGGCTTCAAAGGGCCAAGATGCTGCAGTAGGATGCAGGAATTCTGATGGTTGGTAGATGAAGTCTACATGGATTTGACATGCTTGGCATTTTTTTGCATATTCGATTGCATCCGCCGCCAAGTTGGGCCAATAGTATCCAATACGTCTGATACGGTCTTGCAGCTTAGGACCGGGCTGACGTGTACTGCAGACACCATCGTGAGCTTCATGTAATATCTGTTTTGCCTTCTCACCCGCAAGACATCGCAGAACCATACCATCGAATGATCGACGGTAGAGTGTCCTGGACGAATGATTGTAGTAGAATCGAAGTGACTGACGACAGATAGTCGTAGCCTCTTTAGGATCTTCTGGCAGAATGTCATATACTGCGAAGTCGATGAAGGGAGTCATCAAGTCCTCGCTAGTAGTGCAAATCTCAACCGCGTTGTTGAATTCGATATTCAGAATATTTTTGACACAAAATAATTCTCGATTAACGATGACGATTAGCTATTGCCTTTTTATAGGGATAGCTAATACTGCTAAAGATTAGTGAGTGCATCGACTTCTATTTTGCATGCTTGGTGTACATGCTCAATAAATAGACCTTTGAATGACATAACCAATTTAACTACTGCTTCTTGATAAGGGATGAGATTTTGATATCGGACCTCGTACGTACCTATAACCTGGTTGACAATCAGTTAAGAGTCTCTATATACCTCAAGATAGTCGATATCCAGCTGTTTGGCTAACTAAAGACCGATAAGCAAAGCGTTGTACTCAGCAATATTGTTAGAACATGGCTCGTCCAGAGAATAGGCTCTTTGAATGGTTAATCCTTCTAGGGATACAGAGATAATTTCTAGTCTAGCGATAATGATACTGTTAGGTCCAATTCTAGATGCACCATTAAAGAATAGACACCAAGCGAGTACTCCTTCTGAAATCATATTTGACTCTAGAGTTTCATCAGAAATTTCGTCGTAGAGTTTTAAAGTTTCAGGAATTGGATGAGCAGCCAAGAAGTCAACTAGGGCTTGATCTTTGAAGACTTTTGTGGGACATAGACTGTTGACACAAAGTCACAGTCAACCAAATATTGACTACATTGACTAAATAATATCTGTATTAATTCAATACGACACACGACGTCTGCATAACAGTTCAAGACAGACGACAGCTCAGTCTCCGGCTCTCAGTGTGTTTTCGAGTCTGTATTTTATATTTTCATTGAGTCTAGACTTGTGTACTCTGAGTCTTGCTGAGCTCTTGACACTTAGTCTACAGCCTACCCAAAATCCCAAGCTCCACTGAACCAAACACTGCCCAAAAATCCCCTTAGAACCACTCTGTGCTCTGGAGACAGAGTTCGGGCCGAACTCTGCCTCCACACAGAGTTCGGGCCGAACTCTGTCCCCTAGAAATCAGGAACCCTAATTTTAGGGTTAGCTGGTTGCTAGTTGTCCAACGGCCAAATTTTTGAATTTTCCTACCCGAATTCTGGCCGAATTCTGCCTATAAAAACACTATAAATAGGGCATGAATTCTCTCATTCCAATCCATCCAATCTTCTTTTCTCTTCTCTCTTATAAGCTCAAGTAAGCCATACCCTTCCCATCTACTAGCCACAAGCCTCCTAAGTGTCGAGTGCTCAGCATCTCTCAGTTAGGATTCTTGTGCAAGAGTCGAAGAAGTCGCTTGGACAATTCCAAGCAAATCGCCACTGCGATCATCTGTTAGAAGTTGACGTGCTCTTCTGAAAAAAAGGCACGGGTTGTAAACTACTATTTCACAAATAGTGGATTTAATCCTGAGCTAGAGTTCTCAGGCCTGGACTAGTCCTCCACGAGGGAAACCAGGTTAAAATCGCTGTGTTTGCGTATGCTCTTTTGCTCTTCATTTATTTTCCGCACTTTACTCTGATTATTTATTGTTGGTGAAAGAGTTATTTTAATTGGTTATTTTTCTATATAAACTCTATTCACCCCCCTCTAGAGTTGCCAAACTGTTCTTCAATTGGTATCAGAGCTCTGTTCTCTTTTTAAGGACTAACATCCTAAGAGCTGATCCATGGCAACCACACAATCCTTGATTTCCAATCATGGTGAAGGTCAGTCCACTCATAGGCCTCCCCTATTTGATGGGACAAACTACACATATTGGAAAACAAGGATGAGCTTCTATCTTAAGTCTCTAGACTTTGACCTGTGGACTGTCGTCACTGACGGTTACAAAAAGCCCGCCAGGATAGTTGTCGATGGTGACCTCATTGAGAAACCACACGACAAATATTCTGTCGAGGAGAAGAAACAGGCAAGTCTAGATGCTAGGGCCATTAATGCTTTATTCTGTGCTATAGACAGGAATGAGTTCAACAGGGTCTCTACATGCACCACTGCTCATGAAGTATGGAGACTTCTAGAAGTGACGTATGAAGGAACCACACAGGTCAAGGAATCTAAAATAAGCCGTCTCACTCAAGAATACGAAGCCTTCAAGATGAAGCCAAGTGAGACGATCACTCAAATGATCACAAGATTCCTCGACATCATCAATCCTCTATCCTCGCTTGGAAAGCAGTACTCAAACCACGAGAAGATTCGTAAGTTGCTCAGAGGGCTACCAAAGATTTGGAACCCTAAGGTGACAGCCATCATAGAAGGGAACGATCTCACAACAATGTCAATGGAGACCTTGATGGGTAAGCTCATGACTCACGAGCTTGACCTCAAGGACTTCGAAGAGCCTGCTCCGAAGACCAGGGAGATCGCACTCAAAGCTCATCGACGAAGGGCTGATCACGATGAGACCGAAGACGATAACTCGGATGATGAAGACCAAGCTCTCATGGTTCGCAACTTCAGAAAATTCCTTCGCTTCAATCGAAGAAAGAAGGACTCACAAGAAGATGATGAAGAAGAGCCAACCTGTTACGGTTGCAAGAAGACTGGACATGTCCGAAAAGACTGCCCATTCTTGAAGAAGAGCAACCGCTATGAGAATCCATACAAAAAGAACTCATCAAAGAAATATGCCAACACAGGAATTTGGCATGAAAGTGAAGCGAGTGACTCCGAGGAAGAAAAAGGCTCTCCTCAAGATACAGCAAATGTGTGCCTAATGGCAACTTCTAACAAGGTATCTAACGAAACTCTAGATGACTTCTCTTTTGATGAACTTGGTGATGCTTTCACTGATTTACTCGATGATCACAAAAAGGTCATCGGTAAATACAAACATGCCAAGGACAAAATCAAAAGTCTTGAAGATGAGATACAAAGAATTTCCTTACTTCTTGATAATGTTAGAAACACGACACCCACAAATAACCCTGATGAAGTATCCAAGCTTAAATTAAGCTTACATGATGCTGAAGCACGTATTGAGCAACAAACTCAAGAAATCACTACACTCAACACGTTGCTTGCTGAAGAAAAGAGTAGACACAAGATTTCCATGACTAAGATATATGGCTTAAATATTAAGGTTGATGAACTGCAAGCTGTTTCTAAAAGATTAGAAACCAAATTGGGTAAACAGGTTGTTCAACCTCAAACCCAATCACATGGGCACAACACCACTCATGCTAGTCAACCACGTCATTCTCATGCAGCACATAACCATGCATTTATATACATAAACTTTCACAAACCACGTGCACGTAAGAATAATTCTCACTCAGTACACAATCATCATACACAAAGACATAATCAACATCACTCCACACATAGGAATCATCATGCCATGCCATATAGACAAGATCATCATGCAATGCCATATAGACAAGATCATCATATGCCATATAGACAAAATCATCATGCCATGCCATATAGACAAGATCATCATGCAATGCCATATAGACAAGATCATCATATGCCATATAGACAAAATCATCATGCCATGCCATATAGACAATATCAGCATGTCACACATCATAGACAACACCATCATGATATGCCTCATAGACACCATCATCATGCCACTCATTCTATGCATAATCATCATCACCATGCTAACTCTTCACATCATGACCATCCTCATCCTGTTGCTTATAGATATTATTCTCATGCTCCTAGTATAAATAAGAATGCTATCTGTACTTACTGTGGATTACATGGACACATCTCACCACAGTGCAAATTTAGAAGACTTGTAGATAAAAAGATATATACTTGGTTTCCAAAGACTAACTTTTCAGGACCCTCAAGAACTCGGGTACCAAAGGTCACATCTACTCTTGATGTAGGTGGACCTTCCCTCTTCAACTGAAAGTAAGTGGATTCTCGATAGTGGATGCTCGTGACATATGACGGAAGACGCAAATCTTTTTGCATCACTATCGATGAAGAGAGAAGGATATGTATCCTTCGGTAACAATCTCAAATGGCACATAATAGGTAATGGTATCATTGGTCATCCTCCTTCTCCTGTAATAAAGGATGTCTGCCTAGTGACCGAGTTAAAGCATAACCTGCTCAGCATTAGTCATCTTGCTGATCATGGATATGATATTAACTTTGGACAAAACAGTTGCTACATCTATGATAGGTCAACAGGAGACATTGCTTTTGAAGGAAAAAGAGAGGACAACATCTATATTTTCTATCTTTCTGTAAATACTAACAATGCAGGTAGATGTCTATATGCCCACAAAGACGAACGACTACTTTGGCACCAGCGTCTTGGTCACGCCAACATGGATGCTATATCCAGGCTTTCTACCAAGAAGCTAGTGAGAGGATTGCCTGACATTACATTCAAAAAGGACACGGTATGTGCCGAATGTGAACTAAACAAGGCAACTAAATCCTCATTTCATTCCATCAACTCTGTAAGTACTACTAGACCCTTGCAACTACTTCATATGCATTTATTTGGTCCTAGTAGAATAGCTAGCCTTGGTGGCAAACTTTATGCATTTGTTATTGTTGATGATTTTTCGAGATTTACTTGGGTTTTCTTTCTCGCTAATAAGAGCGATGCTATCTCTGTTTTCAAAGTTTTTGTAAAGAAAGTTCAAAACGAAAAAGGCTACATGATTACTCGAATCCGAAGTGATCATGGAGGCGAATTCGTAAATTATGATTTTGAAAATTTTTGTAATGCAAATGGTTTTGATCATGAATTTTCTTGTCCTAGAACTCCTCAACAAAATGGTGTTGTGGAGCGGAAGAATAGAACTCTCGGCGATATGGCCAGAGTCATGTTGAATAAATTTTCACTTCCGAAATACTTTTGGGCAGAAGCTGTCAGTACAGCATGCCACATTTTGAATAGGGTGCTAATTCATCCCATTACAAAGAAAACACCCTATGAGCTTTGGTTTGGGAGAACCCCCATTGTTTCTTATTTTAAAGTTTTTGGTTGTAGATGTTTTATCCTTAACACCAAAGACAACTTAGGCAAATTTGATACCAAAGCTGACGATGGTATCTTTCTTGGTTATGCCGCCAAGAGTAAGGGATATATAGTTTTTAATAAACGCTCACTTATTGTGGAAGAGTCAACAAATGTGACTTTTGATGAAGACAACAGTGCAGTAAGTACTCTTGATGATGACGTTGAGCCATCAACTTCTACTCCAATGAATACTTCAACCGAAACTAATTCTCTGGAGGGTTTGCCTAAGAAGTTCTCTTTCAAACCTTCTCATCCAGAAAATTTAGTTATAGGAGAAGTTTCACGTGGAGTAACTACTAGATCATCACTAAGAGACTCCGTTGCTAGTACTGCCTTCATTTCACAAGTAGAGCCTAAAAACATTTCTGAAGCTTTTAATGATGAATTTTGGATTTCTGCTATGCAAGAAGAACTCAACCAATTCGAGAGAAGCCAAGTATGGGAACTCGTTCCTAGACCGGTTAATCACTCGATAATTGGTACTAAATGGGTTTTTAGAAACAAAGTAAATGAAGATGGTTCAGTCACACGTAACAAAGCTCGTCTAGTAGCTCAAGGATACAACCAAGAGGAAGGTATCGACTATGATGAGACGTATGCTCCTGTTGCTAGACTAGAATCCATTCGGATGCTTTGTGCTTTTGCTAATTTTCAAAACTTTAAATTATTTCAAATGGATGTGAAAAGTGCTTTCTTGAATGGTTTTATTAAGGAGGAAGTTTATGTGAAACAACCTCCTGGCTTTGAAAATCACAAATTTCCCGACCACGTGTTCAAGCTAAAGAAAGCGCTTTATGGCCTCAAACAAGCCCCCAGAGCTTGGTATGAAAGGCTAAGTAGCTTCTTACTTGAGAAAGGTTTTTCAAAAGGGAAAATTGACACTACACTGTTTATAAAATCTTTTAAAGACACTATTCTGTTGATTCAAATTTATGTTGATGATATCATTTTTGGTTCTACTGATGAAACCCTCTGTCAAGAATTTGCCAAATGTATGCAGACAGAATTTGAGATGAGCATGATGGAGGAGCTCAACTACTTTCTTGGTCTGCAAGTAAAACAAATGGCTAATGGAACTTTCATCTGCCAATCGAAGTATACCAAGGACATGCTGAAGAAGTTCGATCTTGACAACGTCAAACCAATCAGCACACCAATGGCTACTTCAACCAAACTCGAACCAGATGAGAGCGGCAAACCCGTTGATCAACGTAAGTATCGAGGTATGATAGGCAGCTTACTCTATTTAACTGCTAGTCGTCCCGATATCATGTTCAGTGTTTGCCTATGTGCTAGATATCAAGCTAATCCTAAGGAATCACACATGACCGCGGTTAAGCGTATCTTTCGATACCTTAAGGGTACAGTTACAGTGGGCCTATGGTATCCCAAGTCAACATCATTTGATCTTATTGGTTATTCCGATGCTGACTTCGCTGGATGTAAGGTCGACCGTAAAAGTACGAGCGGCACGTGTCATTTATTAGGAAAAGCTTTAGTCTCCTAGTTTAGCAAGAAGCAGAACTCTGTCGCACTATCCACAACAGAAGCTGAATACATAGCAGCTGGGCGTTGTTGTGCACAAATTCTGTGGATGAAGCAAACCCTTGAAGACTATAAGTTATCTTTTATGCATATTCCTATATTCTGTGACAATACAAGTGCCATTAATTTAACTAAGAACCCTGTCTGCCACTCACGCACTAAACACATTGAGATCAGACACCACTTTTTGCGTGATCATCAGCAAAATGGCACGATTAACTTAGAATTTATCGACAATGATCATCAGCTAGCAGATTTCTTTACTAAGCCATTATCCGAAGAGCGCTTCAATTTCCTATGTCGTGAACTCGAAATTTTGGATGAAGCAGTTATAAGTTAAGACTCGCCTGCATAAATATCGAGTATATTTTGATTCTTTTACGACAAATTTGGTATGGGTACAAGCCGAAAGGGTCCTTCTGACAACAAGGCGTAAAAGCCTAAGCGACACGGTGCACTAGTCCTCAGGACTACCGCTAGCTGGGATCCGGCCCCTGCAGCTAACCCATGGCAAAATTGAAATATTGAATTACAATATATTTCCTTGTTTATTATATGGTTTGTTTCGACTTAATACTGTCTAATTACTACTTTCTAAAGTTCATTCTGACTTTTGAGTACCTCTCTTTGTACTTCATTGATTTCATCAAACTTTTATCCTCAACCATCACTTTTCTTCAAAACTTAACCATTTTTTCTATCTTTTCAGCCTGTTTTCTGTTCTGGACCACTAATCCAGAACTCGGGCTGAACTCTGCCCCCAACAGAGTTCGGGCCGAGTTCGGTCCAATTGTTCCAGCGTCGGGATCTGGCTCTGCCGTTGGATCATTTTAGATCCAATGGTCAATATTCTATCCGACCAAAGACAAACCCCTATTTTATTTCGGGATTCCTTCTCTTTCCTCCCATATTTCCTTCTTCTCCACCTCTTCAACCTTCTTCCTTCCAAACCCTAACCCTAGTTCTTGATCTAGAGAGCTCCATTTCTTCTCAAAATCAAGGGAAAGGGGTTTTTCAACATTCTCTTCCACTGTTTGGTATTATTTTCAGGTATAACTCTCTCTTTCTATCATTTTCAAGATCTCCTATTTCTTTGCAAATGGCATCTCGCTTGTCCAAACGAGGGAGAAGGACTCGACATGAGGGAGCTTCCTCTTCGGTTCCTCCTCCTCCAATTGAACAAGTTGTTGAACAACACCCCATTCATCCGTTGTTCAATCCACCGCATCCCGATGACCCTAATACATATGACGACCGTCTATTTGTGTCGCTAGACGCCTCTAATGAATGGTTTAGCGATTTTAGGACTCGTCCGGTGTTTGGGGGCCATCCCATCAATTTCACAATATTTTCTCAATATGAATCTTTATTTCGTGATCTTTGTTTGGATGAACTAGTTGCTTCCAACTTTGTCATTTACCGTAGCGCAATCCAAATGTTCTACTGTAATCTGACTTACGATGCAACCCACATCTATTCCCGGGTTGCTGGCATTAACATTGCCTTCAATGATTTTGAGTTGGGAGACTTTCTTGCTCTCCCGGATCTTGATGTGTGGGACAAGCTTGTGGAAGCACGTCAACTTCAATTTGTTGGCGATACTTCCCTTGAAGGATTCAAGGAGGATTTATGTGCTCCTAACGAAAGTCCTCGCAAGCTAAAGGCCAAGCATCTCACCCCCTACTTTTATGAACTTCATCGCATCGTGTTCAATACTATCTTACCAAAAGCTGGTTCAACTGATGAAGTTACCTACTTTGAGATCTCTGCTTTATATCACCTTCATTTTCGTATCACCTTCAATCTTCCTAGGACAATGATGGACTGGATGATAAATTGTAGGAAGAAACCAAGAGCTTTGGTTTACCCTTTATACCTTCCTATGGTTTTTCGTGCATTCATCATTCCTATTCATGACTGTCCGTTCTTGCCTGCTCCTGCTTTCCTGTCCAAGGCACGACGTACTCAAGCAGTCGTCGCCTCTCCTGAGGCTTCTGAGCATTCTTATGATGAGGAGCCAGACGCCCCTCCACTCGGTCAGGATGCACCTCCTCCACCTGCCACTCTTGACTCCATCCAGACCATGCTCCGGGATCGTTTTGACTTAGAGGACGATCGGTGGGCTCAGATGGACTACCGCACTATCCTGCAGATGAGTGCACTCAGCAACTCGCTGCATGATATTCGGTACTCCATGTCCCATCATCCTACTATGCCCATTCCCATGCAGCGGGATCCCGATCGTGAGGGCTATCGCATTGATGATCCGTGGGTCATGCGTTACCTGGATCCGGGTGCTGCTTTTGTGGATCCCAGACGTTCTGACACTCCTGGACCATCTCGTGCTCCATGATGGAGATTGGCTACTATCTGCTGCTGCTGCTGCTGATGATGACATTAGTTGATGCATTTTCTTTTCTAGTTAGTTAGTTTCAGTTTTATGTACTTGGATGCTTTTAAACTCTGGTTGTGTGTTTGACATTTGGTTATGACACTTTATGCTAGTACTTATTTTGATTATTTCTATACTGTTTCTTCTCTGCTTGGTGTGGTTGTATTACTATTAATTGTCTACTGCAGTTTTCTTTGATTATTTATTTCTCTGCAGTCTATATTGCTAACTGCCAAAAGGGGGAGAACTATGTATATTCTGCCTGGATATATATGGCTATTCTGCCTGGATATATATGGCTGGATATACTTGTTTGGTATCGGATCCTATCTTTTCGTATTTCTGTGCTTGTTTGTGCTTTTTGGGAGATATTATACAGGTTCCATGCACTATTTACGGGGGAGCTATTGCTTCTAGCTCAACACCATTCACTGATTACGGGGGAGCTATTACATTCTAGCTCGGCATCAAGTATGGGGGAGCTATGTTGCTATAATCAACTGTGTCCAGGTATGAATATTGAATATACATATATTATTTTGTCAATTATCAATATGGGGGAGATTGTTGACACAAAGTCACAGTCAACCAAATATTGACTACATTGACTAAATAATATCTGTATTAATTCAATACGACACACGACGTCTGCATAACAGTTCAAGACAGACGACAGCTCAGTCTCCGGCTCTCAGTGTGTTTTCGAGTCTGTATTTTATATTTTCATTGAGTCTAGACTTGTGTACTCTGAGTCTTGCTGAGCTCTTGACACTTAGTCTACAGCCTACCCAAAATCCCAAGCTCCACTGAACCAAACACTGCCCAAAAATCCCCTTAGAACCACTCTGTGCTCTGGAGACAGAGTTCGGGCCGAACTCTGCCTCCACAGAGAGTTCGGGCCGAACTCTGTCCCCTAGAAATCAGGAACCCTAATTTTAGGGTTAGCTGGTTGCTAGTTGTCCAACGGTCAAATTTTTGAATTTTCCTACCCGAATTTTGGCCGAATTCTGCCTATAAAAACACTATAAATAGGGCATGAATTCTCTCATTCCAATCCATCCAATCTTCTTTTCTCTTCTCTCTTATAAGCTCAAGTAAGCCATACCCTTCCCATCTACTAGCCACAAGCCTCCTAAGTGTCGAGTGCTCAGCATCTCTCAGTTAGGATTCTTGTGCAAGAGTCGAAGAAGTCGCTTGGACAATTCCAAGCAAATCGCCACTGCGATCATCTGTTAGAAGTTGACGTGCTCTTCTGAAGAAAAGGCACGGGTTGTAAACTACTATTTCACAAATAGTGGATTTAATCCTGAGCTAGAGTTCTCAGGCCTGGACTAGTCCTCCACGAGGGAACCAGGTTAAAATTGCTGTGTTTGCGTATGCTCTTTTGCTCTTCATTTATTTTCCGCACTTTACTCTGATTATTTATTGTTGGTGAAAGAGTTATTTTAATTGGCTATTTTTTTATATAAACTCTATTCACCCCCCTCTAGAGTTGCCAAACTGTTCTTCATAGACCACATCATACTGTGCTAGCAGTATTGCCCATGTAGCAAGTCTGGAATTGAGTGTACTAGGCTTCTTCAACAGAACCCACAGAGGATTTACTTTGGAGATAACATGAATGGTCTGGCCCATGATGTAATGACACATCTTCTGGACGACGAACATCAAGGCTAAGTATTCTTTTTCCACCGGGCTGTAACGATGTTCAGTACCGATCATTTTGCGACTGAGATAGTAGATTGCTTGCTCATGGCCTTCATTATTCTTCTGGGCTAAGAGAGCACCAAGAAAATGATCTATTGCTCGAACGTACATTAGGAAGGGTATTCCTGTGTTCGAAGGAACTAGGACCGAAGGGTTCATCAAGTACGGCTTAATATTTTCAAGTGCTTGCTAGCATTCGTCAGTCCAAACGAAAGACTTACCTTTCTTTATTAGTTGAGTGAACGGTCTGCAGCATCCAGAGATATTTGAGATGAATCTCCTGATATACGCAAGTTGTCCCTGGAATCCTCGTAGCTCTTTTAAGTTGCGTAGAGGACGCATCTCTTGGATGGCTTTGACTTTCTCAGGGTCATCGTGTATACCCATAGAGGTAATAACAAATCCGAGAAATTTGCCACTAGAGACTTTCACGACCCGCACCCTGATGAAGGGCACGAGAACGTGGGTACGTCCAGCCTACGTCGCAGAATCGGCGGTAGAACGCTGTATAGGTCGTCTATAACATACAACATCTAGACACAATATAAGTGCACCTGTCATCTCCCCATGGAGGTATATAATATAACATCTCAACTCTATATCTCAATCACAAGTCTAGGGACGATAGAGCACGGTATGGAATAAGATAAAAAGGAAGAACTGAATATATACATAAAATAGAGTCATCACAACACACATATGGATGTCCAACACAAATAAGTACAAGTCCTGAATATAAATAAGTCTCAACTAACAATCGGAACAATCCGATACAAATAGAAAGCTATAAGTACTAGACTAAACTAGACACCATCTACTGATCTAGATGCTCCTCGGGCTCCTGAATGTCACCCTCATATGCCTCATAGAAGGTAGGGCAGTCACCATCATCATATGTAATATTTTGTCAACATATCCAGTCAGGATTGGAACGAGCACATCACCTCTAACAGTTCAAAATAATTGACAAGCGCTATGAGTATGAAATAATAATGAAATTCTTGATGATCAAGTTATAGAGGTAATGTATAATGAAAAGACAAGTGTACAAGATCATATGAGAACAGTCAGATATATAAAAATAAGTAAACATGTCATGCAAGATATGTTATAGACAACTCAGACAACTGTGTTAAGACTAGTGATTCGAAATACCAAGTTTGACATGTGAATGGCTAGAAAGGGATATCCGGCAAACCATACAAGTACGTGTGTGGCCGCTATTATTCGTGTAAGGCCAATGGGATAGAATGGGTATGTTCATATGTCTCCTAGGTATTTTCCCCGCCCGACTAGTACACATGGAATCCAGGTTCTTTGACACGCATTTCATTAGTCACGATGGATGCATTAGTCATGATTACATTATTCAAGATAGGCATGAAACTACGTATCTCCAGTCAAGGAATCCATAAAATACCAATCCGTGAGTCCATCGTGTCAGAATCAAGATAGAATACTAATATAACATGCATCATAGGATATATCAAAATAATGAAACTATCAGAGAATGTACTCGCCTGCGGTCCTGAGCTGTCAGTGAGAATAGATGCTCAAAATGATGTCACAGACCTAAAGATGAGATATCATGAGTTAATTAGGGTTTAACAGTGTATGGCATGATTTCTAGTATGTGCTATACAAATCTAGGTCAAACGCAGTCAAACTAAGTCACACCAAGTCAACTAAGTCAAACTAAATTAAACTAAATCAAACTAAGTACTACTAAGTCATACTAGGTCTAACAAAGTCAAACTATATCAAACTAGGTCATGCTAAGTCAATCTAAGTAAATCTAAGTCATACTAGGTCTAACAAAGTCAAACTGGGTCAAACAAGGTCAAACCAAGTCAATCTAGATCATACTAGGTCAAAGGTTGACCTACAGTTGACTTTTGGTCAACTGGTCATCTTTGGTCAACTTCTAATCCAATCTAGGTCCAATGTTGAATTGTAGTTGACTTTGAGTCAAAACAATCAACCTTAGTCAAACAGGGTAAAATCTAAGTCAAGTATCATATTCCTAACATTTACCTACCAAGATAACTCACTTCTAACCATTACCTACCAAGATAACCCAAGTCTAACCATTACCTACCAAGATAACCCAATACCTTAGATACTAGGTAATATCCTTACCTTAGTAATATATTACCTTAGGTTAGTAACTCCCATAATGACTTGGTAGGATTCATCTTGAGTTGATGCTGACGCATTAGATCGAAAATAGTTCTTAAGTCTTGGATGTGGTCTTCCTTTAGACGACTCTTGACAACAATATCATTGATATAGCATTCGACTATTTTTCGTAAATGTTCATGAAAAATAGTACTTATAGCCCGCTGATAGGTGGTACCAGTATTCTTGAGACTAAATGGCATGACTGTATAGCAATAGCCTCTGAGAGGAGTGGGAAAGGATGTATGTTTTTCATCTTCGAGATTCATCCTGATCTGATTATATCCAAAAAAATCATCCACGAAAGACATTCGCTCAAACCCACAGGTGTTATCGATCATGACATCAGTGATTAGAAGATGAAACTCGTCTTTGGGATAAGCTATATTGAGATCTCTAAAGTCGATACAGACTCAGACTTTTCTTGTTTTTTTCATAATCAGGACGACATTAGCCATCCAGTCGGGATATTGTTCCTCCCTAACAAAGCTGCAAGCAATGAGCTTCTTAACTTCAGCTTCAATGGCATCCATCATATCAGGACAGAACCGTCACTCTTGTTGTTTGATCGGTCTAGCATTTGGCAAAATGTTGAGCTTGTCAGTAGCGATCTAAAGATCTAGCCTAGGCATTTCTTCATAACTCCAGGCGAATACGTCAATGTATTCCCTAATGAGCTTGATAAAGTCTTGTTTATCTGCTTTAGGAAGGCTTTTGCTGATAAAGATTGGCCTTGGAGAAGCTTAATCTCCTACATCAATTTGGATTAGCTCGTCCTTGGTGGGTGGTTCATGCTATTCGAAGCGAAGCTCCCATTGAGTATCCATCCTTTGTGCCCAAGGCTCATCCTCATAAGTCTTGATAAAGTCATCATTGTCATCGTCTTCTAGGAATTCGGTTGTCACCATATTGACAGATAGAGTCAGTTGATGAACTTCTCCTATGCTGGTGTCTGAGTCCCATAAAACAAAATCGGAAGAATGAGATCGTATCTCTTCATCCGATTCGAATCTTTCTGGGATTATGTTCGGTGTAATATAGCCTAACCCATGTCTGATCTTGTTATAGTATTGTGATGACTTTCCTTTAGGAGCAGGTAGTCGAATAGGAGTACGTCTACCTTTGCCTCCGTTAAGTCTGGATCCGAAGTTGTAACCCATGTTTCGGATGATATTCTCGGATGTTGACTATAACGACGTAGTTGTATTCTTCTACGATCATCATTTTCTATGGAGGAACTACGAAGAATGAACTTTGCACTGGTTCGTACAAGATGTCATCTTGAAGAGGTTGAATTGCTCCTAAGGTGAGAGGTTCAAAATTGTCCAGAATTTCTAAGTAATGTTGTGCATAAAAGTTGACATCAATATACTGCGAAGGAGACACAGCTTTATTGATACTTTCAGTCTCAACAGTTACAACAGCATTTGTGACCCTGGCTGGAGATGCTGCTAGGTTGATAATAAGAGGAGGAGAAAGAGAAGCGGTAGGCTTGCTACGACGAAGGTCGATAACAAGAGGCTCAGAAGAGGTGACCTTTCTTTGCTCCACTTTTTCAGTAGGAGGAGCGAGAGTGATGGTTAGCATTTGAGAAGAGGAAGGACGAGAGGTGCATCCTTTGACTGTAATCACCAAGACGTCATCCGGGTCATCTTTTTGGTCTTTCTCAGTGTCCATAGCCAACATGACCTTCATATACTCTTCTTTGTACATTCTGGAGTCTGTATAATAGGCCTCGACACCTCAAAATGGATTAAGGTTAGCAACTTCCTTCTTGATCTCTCTGTTTTCATCCATATATTTAATGTATTGGTGGAGCGTGGATGGCACAATGTTATGTTCATGCAACTACGGCCTTCCTAGTAATATGTTGTAGGAAACGTAGTTATCAATCACGTAGCAAGTGACTTTTGTACGGAGATCACCGATTTAGACTCTCAGGAGAATCTTTTCCAGCGGTTTACACTTCCCATAGTTGAAGCCAAGAATAGTTGTAACCGTTGCTGAGAGACTGTGGACTGGAATCTTTAGTGAATCCAGCAAAGTCTTCGGGATTATGCTGAGTGCAGACCCAGGATCGACAAGGATGTGATCTACTCTTATTGTATCGACGTACCCAGTGAAGTAAAGAGGTCAGTCATGCTGATTGTCCTCTAACAACATGTTAGCCTGGGTGAAGGTGATAATTGGCATGATTTCCATCACACTATGACATTGAGGGTATGCCACAGGTTCTTCATCCGACTTCTTGAGATGTGTAAGACAAGCATCAGCTTGCATCAGAGCTTCACTTAGTATTTCTCGAGTTTCCTTCGAGAGACAAAAAAGCTCAAAGATTGACAATCTTGCTGGATTATTGGCTAGTTGAGCCAATACGCCAAAATTGTATGGTTTCAGAACACCTTGCAGTGGAGTTGTCTTCTTCAGGTTCTTGTCAAAGCGAACCTGCTGCTTGCTTTTATCAGTTGTTGTCGGCTTAGAAGGACCCAAGTCAGCTGGTAGAGCTGATGTTAGAGGAACATCAGGAGCAGGAGGGGGAGTGACAACTTCATTCTCTTGACCATCTGGGTAGTCTCTAAGGTAGAGTCTATCAGATCTAGTACCGGTCAAGACTTCTTCTTCAGAAGAAGATGAGAGAGAAACTATGTAACAGGTCCTCACTCGTGCTTTTCTCTTGGAGGACTTCTTTCTCTGATGGTGAATTGTATGATCTATCCCGAATCCCAGTCCAACACGACATCTGTTGTCTTGAAGTTGTAAAGATAAGGGTATCGGAGACCCCTTTCCATTATTCAAGCCTGGGGCTTTCTGAAAGTCATATCTCATCTTTATCATCAATTCACAAGATTACTGATTGTATCGATAGAATTTGGGCTGGTACTTGATTCTGATGTTAGCAAGCCTATATCCGGAGAAGAAGGTGTAGATCCTGCCAGAATGAAAGTAGCCTTTAAAGAAGGAACACGGTCATCAACCGAGCAGTGCTCACTTGAAGTCATGTTGCATGATTTGTACTTGGTTGACTTCTTTGATTTAGTAGAAGGGACGGTTGTCTTTTGTTCAAATTTACCGACAAGGTTCGAATGAACCTACATAATCTCACCTTTGGCTATTGACAGTGGAACCAAACCATCATTTCATGCTAACAGGAGGTTGACAATCGCTATAGTTGCCTTCGGAATCAGGACAACACTATTGGAAACAAACTGTAGAGCGAAGTCTCCAAATTGTAGAGAGATGACATTAGTTGTCACCGTACTCTCACCATTTCAGAGGGTGATTGCTTTGGCATTGATTAACTCCTAGATTTTTCCTTTGAGCATATAGCACGCCCTGGTTGGATGCCCAAAAAACTGTGATACATGCAATATTTATGATTGTCAGTCTTACCTACTTCATCTGGTCGTTTGATTTTCGGCAGTTGAAGTTTATTGCTTTTGATCAAGCAATCAAAGATGCTCATTACGTCGTCGTCGTCAAAGGAATACTCTTTCTTAGGTCGTGGTGCTTCCCTCTGTGGAGGTACTGTTGGTGACTACCGCTGCTGGTTGCGGGATGCTTATCTTTGTCAAGATTAGGCATTGGAATGCCTAGTTGCTTAAACTTCTCAGCACTGTCTTCGATTGTTCTGGTAATTACGATGAAGGAACCCCAGTCTTGATATTATGTAGGTTCCGTCCACATGTTGATGATAGGTAACAAGTTTGATTTGCATGTATCTATTGTCAATACGTCCAGAGTACCTAGAGGCATTTTGAGTGTCTCCCGTCAGAAGTGCTCTATGAAACGTTCAGCTGTTCCATTTGGCTTTTGTTTGATTTTGGTAAGGGCGGACATAGTCAAGTCGTGAGTCCCTTCATAGAATCATTCCAAGAACATCTACTTCAATGCTGCGAAGGATGTTATGCAACCATCTGGCAAGCTTCGATACCAATCATAAGCAACATCCGATAAGCATCCGACGAAGACTCTAGTAAGCAGAGCATCATTCTGCTGAAGATGATTAGTCATCATCTCAAAGTGATTGATGTATTGACTCGGAGATGTGTTGTCGTTGAATAACATTATGGTCGGTGACTTATATTTAGGTGGGAATGGAACTTCTTTCCATTCTACGGGATAGGGTTGTTTGATCCCTAACTTCTATAAGCCTTCCTTCTACTTGAAAGCTTCAAACCGATTTTGCAGAAGCTTGACCGCTTCGAGAGGATCTCCTGATGCTTGAGAAGCAACAGATTGATTCGAAGGATTTATAGGTGGGACTGCATGACAAGCACTACCCCCAACACCAAAATGACTTGGAGTAGCTTGTATTTTAAGGGGTATGACCTCCGGGACGGTAGTGTTTGGAAGAGGCTGTGCTCCAGGACCAGTGTTGATAGGCATGGAACCTGATGCGTGCTCTTGGATTGAAATTGGATTCACAACCGGTGAAACAACATGTTGTGCCATGATTACTACATGCATCTCTGTAACCATGTCAACCCTAGCTTTTAGGTTGGTCTCTAGGGCATCGATTCTTTGCTCTTGGCTAGCAGAACTGGAAGCATCTTACTCTTCGTTTGTTACGTAAGCAGATACTTCTCTCGATACAGAAGATGAGCTAGTAGATAGGATGGTCTGATCAGAGTCTTCGCTATCAACATCGAAGTCTGGCAGACTGCTACCTCCAGGGTGAGAATTAAGAAGATTTCTTTGATCGAAGAAGTCTTGGTTGGAATCAGGAAGATTCTTTTGACCGGGGAAGTCTCAGTTTCTTGACGTTGTGTTTTGGTAGACCCCTTCGGTAGTCCGGGATTTGACTGCAAATTTATCAACCTGAAGGTCGTGATAAATTACACCTCGGGCGTCTTCCACCCCCAGTGCTACAAGATTCTATGTTAACAGAAGCAAATAACAGCTCATCTTCATATTCCAAGATCACATTAAGAGAGTAAGAGTGATCGGGAGATCGAGAGTAATTCAAACGATTGAACACCACTCGCTTTGCTAGCTTGTAGCAATACTTGACGTCAACTTCATGTGAATGACAGTGACGTTTGTCATATATGATCATGTCACCTTCAACTATCAAGATCATTCTAGGAAAGCCAGTGTAATTCAAGCGACCAAACACAGACCATTTAGCAGTCTTACATCAGCACTTGTTTACAATCTCATGATACTGGTTACAGTGATGTTCAGTCTGTTGAGTTATCGTTGTACAGGATGCACTCGTCGTCTTTCACTTGTGTATAATAAGTTTGTGGAAATCTAGTACAGTAGCAGAAAAAGAAAAAGAAAAAGAAGAAGAATGAGGGGGAGGAGGCCGACTCTACCTGATTACATTAGGAATATGATGCCTATTCCTAAATTTTTGAGTTCCCTACATGTACAGGGCAGTACTAAGTCTATTAGCATACGTGAGTGGATCCTGACTTTTAGAAGCCCTAACTGAGCTTGAACTAATGATTGGCGCAGACTGTATTGGAGCCATTTGGCACGCCATCTGACTTATTTCTGTTCGACGTCTGTTGAGATAGGCGCGCATGTCAGCATCTAGCCCCACTTGGTTGTTGGTCTGTGACACTTTCAATCTTCATTGTTCTGTCCTTGATATACGCAGGGTAGGAAAGTTATGGCGCTAGCCTGATTGGCGCGGAGCAGCCTGGCGCCAGTCAGATTGTTGTGGAGTAGGCAAAATGCCTTGGTCCTCTGTGCGTATTGGCACAGCGCATTTGGCACGGTGCCTATGGACAGAAGGAAGTGAACTCTGAGCAGGACCTACATTCTGGGAAGTAGTGTTCTTGTTTAGAGATGCTTTGCACTGATTGGCACAGAGGCGCATTCGAGTGATTTTCTACCAAATCCATGACTGGAAAAGAATGGGGAATGGCCACAGGGCACTTTCCTTTGTCTTTGGCAGCAACAGCAACAATTGGTGCAGCATTAGTCTTTGGAGTCCAAATGGCGCACGTCTTGTTTTGAGCAGCAGGGGTCGTGGTGCGGTTGGCACCCCCGGCGATAATTATTTCTTCATAAGCAACTTGGTCGAACTCGACGACCAAGGTCTTTTGCGTCGTGCCGACCGGCGCAACATCCATTGAGTTGTTACCTTCTCGTCGGAGGAGAAAGTCATCCCCAACAGAGTTGTCATTTTTTTGTAAAAACAAAAGTTTAACTACAAACTAAGAAAAAAAATAAGTACATGACTGCAATTGAATTCTGGGAAAGTACAACTATAGGAATCTGATCAGAAGACGATCACTTTATCTCTTGGATTATGCGATGACGGAGAAGAAAAGCTCTTGAGCGTGCTGCTGAAGCTTGGTCAGGAGATTACGATCATTAATGATGCTTTGAAAGGTGATTTTGAACTCTATTTATAGTGCTTTGGAATAACTGTCAAGTAGTTGCAATGATTGGTGCGCATTGCAAAACATGGCTGATTATGCACTGTTTGGCACACAATCGTCCGGTCACATGAACTGTTAGCTTAACTGTATGGGACACGTGGCATTCTGTGAGAGAAGTACGTTTGGTCATGGGAAGTGTTGTGTGTGCGTTCTTCGAGATTAGTGGCATGCGCGCCACGTAGACCTGTCAATTAGGCCGGACCGGTCTAGCCCGGCACGAGTTCGGCCCAAAAAATGGGCCCATGTACCGGCCCTACCCCGTATATTGGGTCGTGCCGGGCTACATATATCGGCCCATAACATGGGCCTGGACCGAAGCCCAAGCACGGCCCGGCCCGGCCCACCCAAATAAATAAGAATCAAGTAGTTTCTATATCAAAAATGATTGTTATTAATATTTAGAAAACTTAATCATGTTATTATGTTATGTTAATCTACGTAAATATATGTAAGTGTTGAAAAATATATATGAAAACATGTTGGATGTTCAATCTTTTGCATTTAATAAATGATTGTAATTAATATAGAAAATTTTTGAGAAGAAGAACGAAGATGAATGCCCAAATTTCACATGCCAATCAAGACCCGGTACGGTCCAACCCGGCCCGGCCCGACCCGAAGCCCACTGTGTCGTGTGTAATGTCCCGCTCCGTACGGTGCATTACGCTGAAGCGTTGACTCAAAGAGTTGCGTTGACCGAAAGAAATGTATCGATGCGAATCAATACGAGAGTTACGTTGTCCCGAGCAACTAAGTCGATGCGAAGAGTTGCCTTGTCCCGAAAGAATGCATCGAGTGAATCGATGCGAAGTGTCGCGTTGCCCCGAAGGATGAGTGCGTTGAATCGGCTCGAAGATTTTAAGAAATCGAATCGACCAAGGCGCAAGTCCGAATCGATGCAAGTATTGATTTTCGTTGGTTTCCTGTGCAGGCTATACGTTTACGCGAAAATATTAGAGGTCAACATTTCGCCTATTTTGCGACTGGTTTGCGAAACCAAATTGTTGCCTTGCGATGAATTGGGACTTGGGCATGGTAAGCCAAAAACGGACGTATTATTCAATGAAGCACGAAGTGCTCGAATGGCTAAGTCAGTAGAGTTGCCCGTACAACGAAGTTATAAAATCGAGCCGCATAGGCTCGATGAAAATGACAAGGCGTATTGATTCAAGGTGGGAGGACATTGACTCTCTTTCTTACTCCTTCATGCCTAAGTAAAATATGTATCATTGTATGCTGAGTTAACCTATCAACGCCACGGGCGTGGCTCGATAGAGAGATAAATATAGTGCGTGTCGAACACTAAGATAGAACAATTGAAATGAATCGTACAACAAATGTACGAGTCGTTACGAAACATGGAATTTTGCAAGGGCGAGCACCTCGGTACGCAAGCCATAAGAATATGGAATAACTGTATCGACGAGTGCCTCAGTGTACAAGTCATTTGTGTCCCGTGCATGAGTTAGCATGATAGAACATTAAAAGACTATATCTGCACGAGTGCCACAGTTGCACGAGCTATAGAACATTGAATAGCCTATCGAGGCGTGCCTCAGTTGTACGAATCGGAAGAATGGAACATAAGTATAATGCGTTGAATGCTAAGATATAGAATACAAAAATATGGCTTTGAGGTGTGCATTGAATGCACGATGCAAGAAAAGACGGCAAATGTGCGCAGCTGCACATTATTTACCAAAGATGGTGTCGTTGCGACGAGGAGAACAGTTGTGGCACAGATGTGACATAACTGTCAATGTAGCATGGTGCCTTCGAAATGTTCGTGGCCTTCGGGCGTTCGTTGAGGATATTGGGGCGTTGTGCCAATTGAAATAGAGATAAGCAAAACTTGCTTGGTTGTATGAAAGATAAGATGCGTTGCATGGTCAAATAGACTTAAAGATATAAAAGCCCGTGCATGGGTATTCCCTCGAACGTGGCGCACTAGGGCGCTGGGACCGTTCGGCCTAGGAGGGACTGCATTTACGGTATTATTGGTGTACTTCATTTAGATGGGTAGCAACCATCTGGTGAATGTGATAAGCCACTTGCTGCGATTATTTCGGTGACCTCTGATGTTTGGTTAGCAACCCCACAGAGTTAACATCGTCTTATGTTTCGATTCGATAAATATAAGTCCATTCTAGCCCGAAAAGCTAGTAACCTTCATATAGTTAAGGGCGATGGGTTGGAAGTGCAAGGTATACATATATCCTGCATGGACGGATCCTGGGTCGAAAGTGCAAGGTACACTCATATCGTGCACATATAGATCCGTATAGAAAGCACTATAACATGACAGGGAAATCTGATAGACGTATTTGCCTTGCGTCGGTGTAATAGCGAGTACGTCGATATTGGTAAGTCGTGCCACGATAACAACACGAGTTTGCTTGTCTATTTACTTATGCGAATTGATAACATGCTTACAGTCTTCGAATATGCCATGAACTCATCCTAAGGAGAACATAGAAAGAGAACTAAATTGTATGTTTGCATGAATCAATACAATACTAGAATATCGGTTTATTAAGTGGGTTTTTGATCAGTACAGTGAGGACGAAAGTACTAATCCCCCACTAGTTTGCTAGCAGGTTCAGGGATTGGTCTACTCGCGACGGAGCTTCGCTTGAATGCGTTGAGGCTTAGAATGCCGAAGCGTATTGAGGCGTACGACCGCATTGATGCTGGGACGTGCAACAAGATTGATGCGGCCGAGATATAGAAGGCATGATGTATGGAACGGTGAAATTCTTTGTGGACAAGAGAGAACCTGAGTGTTATAGCCAATCTGGCATATATTGTTGGGCTATCGAAAGCCTTTGTAATCTCATTTATAATATAAATAAAGAGAATGGTTTCGTATACTCTGTTTTTCTTTCGTTGTTAATGTTCAACTCAAAGATAATCATTTGAGAACTTGTCATCTTGCCTTGCACGAGCGCAACTCCAGGCTCGTGCGACATCACGCCCCCTGCGAGGACGATGATTCGGGTGATTCTGGGTCGGGGCGTGACAAATTGGTATCAGAGCTCTAGGCTCAATTTCCTCTGGACGCTCGCTTCATTACAGTTCTAAAAAGTCGCCCACCACAAATCGAATCACTCTTGACACTACTCAATGCCGCACTAGATGTTCCATACAATAAGTCTAATACAAATCATATAATTTTGCCGCGTGTAGCTTTGAATTACATGGGGTTTGTTGGAAAAGTCGTAAAAGGTTTGTTGCTGTAAGCAAAACAAGTTGCGAGATAATAATTCAATGAATTATTGCTGCGGATGCAACACGTCGTGCATTGTAATTTGAGATGTTCGTTGTTTGCAACGATCGATATAAGAAATGTTGGTTGCATCGATACAATGAAAGTCGTGGAATGTTTGTCACGACCCGATCCTAAATTATTGGGTCGAACCGGATCATGCCCAGCCTGCACCGTTGTGAGACGGCGGCAGTAAGCTGTTCTATATGCAGGTATTCACAACAACATCTATATATTTTGTCACAACTTGAATATACAAAAAATTTAAAACTTTTTATTCAACAATTGAAAAGTACAACTGGAAAAGAAAGAACTGAAATAAAGTGCTGAATTCAAATTGACAAACTCCAATACAATAAAACTAGAAAACTGGAAAACAACTAGCTAGGCGGTCGGCTCATCGACCTTAGGTTCTGCGTCCTCCAAGGGGGACTCTGGCAACACCACAGGGTACAAAACCGGGTCATAGTAGCTATTGTACAATAGCTCAGCATCCTCAATATCACCTAAAAATGTGGGTCTCAGTCAGGAGGGAGCAAGTACGAATATGTATCTCATATTTCACGTAATAATGAAAAACTGCAGGCTAAACATTTGAAACAATATTTTCCAGCAATTTAACAATTTAAAACAATATGATTTGAATGTGTAATCATCTATGACCGGCTTGGGTTGTACAATAGCGTCCTAGCGACGCGATACGGCTTATTTCCGTGTGTAAGAGGGGTAAGCTCGCACAATCATGCAATATGGGGGGTATTGGTCATAAACGTTACACTATTCCCCCAATCACCACAATCAATATCAATCAATATTTGAACCCTAGGAGAGGGTTCCGTGTAGCAATGTGGTTTAAACATGCAACTTGACAATTACTAAATAAAATGCAAGAAAACAAAATCGTAACTTGCCTCTGTTTAATGACTGGAACAGGACGTCGGTACTGGGGAGGAAGGTCAAACCCACCATCGAAGACCTACAGTTGAGAACCCTGACTTTAGAATATAAAGAAGCCGTTCTAGGTGTGCTAATTGAAATTTCTAGAAGCAGGCCCTAGTCAAGTTTTAAATTATTAATTAATCTACCAAAAATTGTCTAACGTCGCAAACTACGTTCGTTATCATTTTACTTGAATAAGTCGGTTACTGATTAATTGGGAAACAATAGCAATTACCGATTAATTTGGCAAAACTTTGTATTATATATATATTTTTTTTTGTATTATATATATATATATATATATATATATATAACTAGGCTTTTTCTTTTAAATAAGAAAACATGAACTTGGTAACTTACCAATATTTTATTCATTTAAAAATTAAGTGTGAGAAATCCTTATTAATTTTATACAAAAATAATTAATATCCGATTTATAGTTACTCATCTAGGTACGCGATACCAACTCAGAAAGAAAGTAAAATCTACACTACACAATACACGGTCACAGAAAATAAATAGAAAACTGGGCTTATGCCCTTACAACTATTTACATAAATTAATTAAATATTAAAAATTGCTGGCGAGCTCTGAATGTCGGAAAGCGGTCTATTCAGGAGACCGAGGCCCTGCACTCGAAATATAAAAAATACCCTATAACGAGTTCTAAATAAATTTATAGAATATAAAATATAGGTAAGTCTCAGACTTGGTCATTAAGTATCACGTTGTTGGCTAACACCTCAACGTACAGAAAGGTCCTGTAGCGTTTACGTTTCGCCGAGGCTCATTCGACCGATACGGTCGTCGCCTAACCCGGGATACGTAAAATCTCGAAAAGCCGCAAACCAACCAACAACCAATTTGGAAATCCTTTTACAAAGATCGAGTTCGAAAGTAGATTTTGTTTTATGAAATTAATTTAAATACCAGGGTTTCGAAAAGGGTTTTACTAAAAATTTGGGCAGCACCTCCTCCGTAACTGGACAATCCAGCCACATAGGCGATACAAATCCCTGCACCAAAAGAAAGTCACAAACCAGGGAATACACCAAACCAATCCATAATAATATTCCAACCTAGAGTAATAATCCACAACCAACACATATAGATAAAGGCCAACATATAGATAAAGCCGAACCGCAAACTGAAAATAACGAATCGAAAAAACATACGCATCCCGCGTAAATAATTCGAACTACCGAAAAAACAACGCCGCTACGTAAAACGTCGGGCATATCCCCTAAACGCAACGGACTCCATTTTCGATCCCCAAAATGGGGTCGGGACCGCATCATCATCGACACAAAAAAACAAAGGGACACGAGGACACGAAAATATACCTTGGGTGCTCGGCTAGAGCTCTCAGATGTAAAATAGGAGAAAAATAAATTCCGCGGACTCGATAAAACTCTAAAATACGCAAACAGCAAAGATCGGCCACGGGAACAGCGGATCTGGACCCACGAGATGTTGCGGACAGCGGATCGGGGCACGGGAACAACGGACGGAGCTCGGGGTAGCCGAGAGGCAGCGGCTACGGCCGAGAAGCGGATCGGAAAACCCGTGGGTCACCGGAAGCGGGACGGGGATCGCGGAGACGCGGCCACGGGGGAGCGGAGGCTCGGGTCGGGGCCGGGGGCAAGCTGCGGGTACGCGACGGAGGGCCGCGCGGGCTGGTGCCGGGCGGACGCGCGCTGGCACGACGGCTCGGAGCCGGCACTGGGCGCGTGGACTGGGAGCCGGCGGTGGTCGGCGTGGCGGAACCGACAGGGAGGTCGGCTGCTGGCTGCGGGAGCGGCGACCAGGGCACCGGTCGGCCGGCGGGTGCTACGGGATCGACTCGGCGGGCGGGTCGCAAGGTGCTCCCGAGGCCGGCATGGGGTTGCGGACGGCGGAGGCCGCTGGAGTCGGCCGGGCACGGGCCGGCGGGGCGCTGGCCGGGTCGGAGAAGGCGAGCGCGGTAGCCGCTGGAGGTGGGCGCCGGGAGGATCTGGCCGGAGCTGGCCGGCGGCTAGGGCACGGGCCGAGCAGGCGAGAGAAAGGAAAAGAGAGTGTGAGAGGAAAGAGAGGTGAAGGGTTTGGGAAAGTGAGTATGGGATGGTCCAACGTGGTGGGTTTAAGAAAAGAAAGAAGAATAAGTAGAGGGAGAGAGTTATGTGGAGGAGAGTGGGAGGGAAATGAGGGGAGTGGGAGAACGTGGGTAGAGAGGAATAGGGGGGCTGTTGTCCAGGTCGTGGGGGGGGTTTAGAATTAGGAATAGGTTTTAGTTTTTTTTTAACTAAAAATATTCATATATTGAATCTAAGGCTAAACAAGTAATTAAGGGTTCTAAGGTGGATTCGGGACTGGAAAAGAAATTGAGTTCGGGAAACAGAAGACGGGTTCGAGTTCGGGGTCGGACCCCGGACACGGGATCGGGACATGCCACACACAAAGATCCAATAATTAATTTTAAAAATAATATTTTCCTGATCCGACTAATATTATAATAATAATAATAATAATAATAATAATAAAACTAAGACTAAGATTACGCTACAGACAAATAAAATCCAACAATTAATAATTCTAGAAATTCCGGGTTTTACAATGTTGCTGCAGCAATTGCCACACGTTGATTGTAAATGATGCGTTGAAGAGAAAATAAAAGTTGATATCAAATGTGTCGAACGGATTCGCGTATTGACTTTGAATGTCGGAAATAAATCATTGCACGATGTGCAACGCGTATTGAAAATAAATCGTTGCACGAGTGCAATGAATACCAAAAATAAGTCGGTGCATGATGTGCAACGCATATCGGAAGTAAATTGTTGCATGTGGTGCAACGCATATCAAAGTGAAATCGCTGCACGAAGTGCTACGGATATCGAAAATGTATTATTGCACGAGATGCAATGGAAGGAACTAAAATCGTAAATTGATAGAATAATTCGTTTGGTTGCAAACCAAACTTACGTTGGCAAACGAGAACATTGACCGAGTTGTGTCGGATTTGATTTAATCAAAGTTACGGTTGTGATCAAGCACGGTCACTGCAGAAATCGTGAGTCGGAAGAGATTGTTGGTTTATACTAAGTACAATACAAGGGAAATGGCTTGATTTTCGAGTGGTATATACAATACCGCGTATGCGATGAATGACTCGATTTCGAGTGGTATATGGTATACCACTTGTGCGATGAATTGCATCAACGTATTATGAGAATTGCGGAAGGTTTGTCCGCAACGGACGGGAGAGTACCGAGACTCGATTGGAAATTTTTATGACGGTATGTTGATGCAAGTGTTGTTCGAAAATCGGTTGGACGATAAGGCGAGACTCGTATCAATGAATGATACGTCGGACGAAAATTTTAAGTCGGTCGGATGACCGAGACTAGCGGGACGATTATACCTTAAAGCAATAATCGGATTGACGGAAAAGGGAAACTCGAACTTACAAATGAGTCGCACGACTTGCGATCTCGATAGAGATGTTAGGCGAGGCGAATCGAATCGCACGACTTGTAATCTCGATAGAAATGTTGGGAGAGGCGATTCGAATCGCACGACTTGCGATCACAATAGAAATATTAGGCGAGGCGAATTATAATCGGATCGCACGATGTGCGACTTCGATGAAGAGTTGGTTGATACAGGTAAATAGTGCCTGAGAGATAGTTGGATTACGTTACGACGAAACTCATTTGAGTATGAACTAAACACACGAAACTTAGAGGGCGTGATCGTATAACTTGAGGGTTCGATGTTGGGTAATCGGTAACTCGGTTACGCGATCAAAGTATAACGGAATGCAACGAATCGAGAAACGATTCGAGACGTATGGAAATGCTATGGTGAACTTAGACGTATGCAATACAAGTTGTCGACGTTGAAACAGAATCAAAGTTGACCATTATGATGTCGAAATTGATACGGCGTATCGAGATCGATACGTAAGGAAACGTAGGCACGATGTGAGGATACAGAATAGAGTGCGCTTTGCGCTATCAAAATTTTGTAAGTAAACAATACGAGAAGGAACGAACTGGTTGACCATGAACTTTGTAATTGATTAAGACGAGACTATAAGTCATCGACGACTACTCGATGCATATAGCATCTCGTGTGTCGACCCGTAAATAAGATAGACTCGAACTCAATGCGAGTAGATGCGTCGTGAATAGCACAATCATCGACGACAATGCATGAGTTGTCGAAGGCTAGTTGCGCATCAGTTGTGTCGATAGAATTGGTTATGTACGGATTGAGTAGTCACATAGAAAATCGTCAGAACATGATTTGGCTCCAAAATAAGATATAGCATGGTTCGTAGTAAAACCGTCCTTTGGTGATGATCCACAATTATCGAGCGTAGCTTCGGGGCAGCTGACCCTAGAAGACTTGACCGCCAAATCAAATTGAATATTGCAGACTGTAAGATGACCCATGCGATGTCACATATGAAATTGCATCGAGGAAGAAATGTATCGATGCATGTTGACGATAAGTCTAGGTGATCGAGAATTGTTGGAACAACTTTCGATTGAGAATGATATAGATAGATTTTGAGTATTCGTTGGATGAATGCTTGAATGGTTATGTTGGTCGACGATCGAACTTAAAATTCACCAACGAACTTGGTGATTCGGATAGGCGATTGCGAGAATCGTGCTATGCACGAGAGAGAACGATAAGGGGATGACTTACGAGTTATGTAGTTAGATTCGGATTCACCTTGCAATTGAGCTTGCGTGAATCAAACTTATATTCGATGTTGCGAAACGGATAAGATAGAAATTTGGCTAGTGAATTCCTACTCGTTAGGAAATTAGATGTAAGATACATCGTAGGGACCTCATGTCAAGGCGATCTTTGCCTTGAGCACCGTCGCCTCGATATAAACTGTTGTGTCAGATAGATTGTGGCCTTTGTGTAATGTCAATTTGAGTTGCGTCGGGAGAAGTTAAGCACGGTGTCTAGGTAAGTCACCTAGCGGGCGTACTCCTGAATGTTGATGCAATTGCAAGTCAATAAAGGAAATCGTATCGAGATAAGTTGCATAGCCAGACTTCGAAAATAGTTGGGTGGCAACTTCTAACGCAAGGCATTGCGAAGGATCGTTGCGATCGGATGCGCAACGGCTTGACGCAACGCATAGAGTTGCTAGTCCATACGAAACATACAAAACGAGAAATGCAATTTTGAATCACGTCGCGTGTAGTGACCCTATTGAATGAATCACGTATGTATCGAATATACGTATGCGATAAAATTTCGAGAACAGTTGCTAAAGATAAGTCTGATCGAGAGTACGAGATGGCAAGCATACGATTGAAATTTACCTGTCAGCTTTGTTCTAATTTGCTACCACTGAAATTGTTTGAAATACATATATCTTCGGGACGCCTTGAATATAGGTACGGATCCAAATCGAGTTGTATACAAATTCAAATCGAGCTGCAGGAAAGACTTTAAAATGTTAGTGAAAAGCTTGCGAGATAGTGTGAAACTGAACAACATTGGTGGGACGAGATTGTAAAACGATCTATAAAACACTTAGTCGGAGTATTAGTTTTGGTTCGAGAACGAACCTTATTTTGAGTGGTATATTCTATAATGCCCCGCTCCGCACGGTACATTACGCTGAAGCGTTGACTCAAAGAGTCACGTTGACCGAAAGAAATGTATCGATGCGAATCGATACGAGAGTTACGTTGTCTCGAGTATCGCATTGAACTAAGTCGACACGAAGAGTTGCCTTGTCCCGAAAGAATGCATCAAGTGAATCGATGCGAAGCACCGCGTTGCATCGAAGGATGAGTGCGTTGAATCGGCTCAAAGATTCTAAGAAATCGAATCAAGCAAGACGCAAGTCCGAATCGATGCAAGTATTGATTTTAGTTGGTTTCCTGTGGAGGCTATACGTTTACACGAAAAAATTAGAGGTCGACATTTCGCCTATTTTGCGACGGGTCCGTAAAACCAAATCATCGTTTTGCGACGAACTAGGACTTGGGTACGGTAAGCCAAAAACGGACGTATAATTCAATGAATCACGAAGTGCTCGAATGGCTAAGTCAGGATAGTTGCCCGTGCAACGAAGTTATAAAATCGAGCCACAACGGCTCGATTAACATGACAAGGCGTATAGATTCAAGGTGGGGGGACATTGACTCTATTTTCTACTCCTTCATGCCTAAGTAAAATATGTATCATTGTATGCTGAGTTAACCTATCAACGCCACGGGGGTGGCTCGATAGAGAGATAAACATAGTACGTGCCGAACACTAAGATAGAATAATTGAAATGAATCGTACAACAAATGTACGAGTCGCTACGAAACATGGAATTTCGCAAGGGCGAGCACCTCGGTGCGGAAGCCATAAGAATATGGGATAACTGTATCGACGAGTGCCTCAGTGCACAAGTCCTTCATGTCCTGTGTATGAGTTAGCATGCTAGAACATTGAAAGACTATATCGGCACGAGTGCCACAGTTGCACGAGCTATAGAACATTGAATATCCTATCGAGGCGTGCCTCAGTTGCACGAATCGAAAGAATGGAACATAAGTATAACACGATGAATGCTAAGACGTAGAATACGAAAACACGGCTTCGAGGCGTGTATTGAATGCACGATGCAAGAAAAGATGACAAATGTGCGCAGCTGCACAATACTTATAAAATATGGCATCGTTGCGACGAAGAGAACAGTTATGGCATGGATGTGACATAACTGTCTATGCGGCATGGTGCCTTCGAAATATTCGTGGCCTTCGGGCGTTCGTTGAGGACATTGGGGTGTTGTGCCAATTGAAATAGAGATAAGCGAAACTTGCTTGGTTGTATAAAAGATAAGATGCGTTGCATGGTCAAATGGACTTAAAGATATAAAAGCCCGTGCATGGGTATTCCCTCGAACGTGGCGCACCAGGGCGCTAGGACCGTTAGGTCTAGGAGGGACTGCGTTTACGGTATTATTGGTGCACTTTATTTAGACGGATAGCGACCTTCTGGTGAATGTGATAAGCCACTTGCTGTGATTATTTCAGTAGCCTCTGATGTTTGGTTAGCAATCGCACAGGGTTAATATCGTCTTATGTTTCGATTCGATAAACATAAGTCCATTCTAGCCCGAAAAGCTAGTGACCTTTATATAGTTAAGGACGATGGGCTGGAAGTGCAAGGTATATATATATCCTGCATGGACGGATCCTGGGTCGTAAGTGCAAAGTACACTCATATCGTGCACGTATAGATTCGTATAGAAAGTACTATAACATGACAGGGAAATCTGATAGACGTATTCGTCTTGCGTCAGTACAATGGTGAGTGCGTCGATATTGGTAAGTCGTGTCACGATAACAACACGAGATTGCTTGCCTGTTTACTTATGCAAATTGATAACATGCTTACAGTCTTCGAATATGCCATGAACTCATCCTAAGGAGAACATAGAAATAGCACTAAATTGTATGTTTGCATGAATCGATACAATACTAGAATGTCGGTTTGTTAAGTGGGTTTTTGATCAGTATAGCGAGTACGAAAGTACTAATCCCCCACTAGTTTGCTAGCAGGTTCAGGGATTCGTCTGCTCACGGCGGAGCTTCGCTTGAACGCTTTGAGGCTTAGAATGTCGAAGCGTATTGAGGCGTACGACCGCATTGATGCTGGGACGTGCAACAAGATTGATGCGGCCGAGATATAGAAGGCATGATGTATGGAATGGTGAAATTCTTTGTGGGCAAGAGAGAACCTGAGTGTTATAGCCAATCTGGCATATATTGTTGGGCTATCGAAAGCCTTTGTAATCTCATTTATAATATAAATAAAGAGAATGGTTTCGTATACTCTGTTTTTCTTTCGTTGTTAATGTTCAACTCAAAGATAATCATTTGAGAACTTGTCATCTTGCCTTGCACGAGCGCAACTCCAGGCTCGTGCGACATCACGCCCCCTGCGAGGACGATGATTCGGGTGATTCTGGGTCGGGGCGTGACATCGTGGGTCACGTGCCGAGCTGGGCCGAGATTTTCAACCCTTGACCCGGCCCGGCCCGGCGCGGCTCGCTACAGTTCATGGGCCCAAGAGGCTCAGGCCCGGGCCGACCCGATCCACCCAATTTTCGTGTCAGCCCAGCCCGGCCCGGCCTAATGGACAGGTCTAGCGCCACATCATCTAACTGCTTCTGATGATGATTGATTGATTGGCGCCATTACATGAATGGCGCGATCTGTTGATTGGCACCAACTGCGAAAAGCATCAAGTCTATGAAGAATTTTAGTCATTTTATGCCATCGATGAATGGCGCTGAGAAACAAACGGCCATCATTATGGCAAATCTGACAAGATCTTCTCGAACGTCGCACGCTCCGGATTCGAAGAAATTTTCATCGACTGTCGTGTTGTCAGTACAACTTAGCTTTTTAGGGAAGATTGCTATGTGGCAGCCCGCGCTATCTGAAGGTGGCGCTATTTAGGTTTATACGCGATTAGATACTGGACTTCATTTGATAGATAAGTCCTAGCGCTATCTGTGAATAGCGCACTACACTGTCTTGATATTTTTAAGCATCTACAGCCCACTACCCGGATTTTAAAAAAATTTATTTTTTTTAGTTTTAAATATTTTTTGAGTTAGAAAATATTTTAAATTTATAAAATGTATTTTGATTAAGGAAGGGCTTTGTCGATTTTCTTTAAAATAAAATTTGAATTTATAGAAATATATTCAAAAATTGTTTAATTTTTTATTATCAATTTTACAATTTGATATTTATGAATATAGAATTATTTGGTTTATTATTATCACATTTATTTTTAAAGGTTTTGATTTATAAAATTGTTTATTTGAAATAATAGATATTAAAAATTAGATATTATTTATGTATAAAGATTTGATCAATCTTTTTGATTTAATTCTATGGAAGGATCTATACATGAAAATTATATTCCTTCCCTAATTAGGGAAACCCCACTCCTATATATAAGGGAGGCTTCTTTTTATTTTTCTCCACCACCACAATTCCCAAGTAGTGCCAGACTTTATATTTTTGAGACCCTGAGGCAAACTATAAAAATGGTGCCCTCAAAGCCTAATGTTCATAGATTTTTTTTTCATGGACGATGATACACTAGTATTATCAACACAAAACTTAGGAAATAAAATAATAAATTTAATACAGTATAATATCCAAATTAATATGTCATAATAAATTTCTAATGAAACTGAAGATGTTCCGAACCAAAAATAAAATTAATATACTAGGCAAATAAATAAATAAAAAGCTAACAATTTTTGGGGTAGTTCATTGATAATAATAAAAAGGAAAATAAAATTTTGTAACTTATTCTCTTGTTTAGTTACCTCCCAGAGGACCAAAAAAATATACATAAAAAAGAGATTGGCAACAACGAAAGGGTAGAGGAGATTGAGAACATCAGACTGTTAGAGCAAAGGAAGGAAAAATAATTTTGACACGACTGTACTAATTTTTTTTCTTTATTCTGACTAACCAACTTGTCTTTTGGTATTAGTATAAGACGTTTAGACGGGGCCAGCCCTGTCCCAGGCAGCCAGGGCGATGACCCAGGTCCAAAGAGTATGAGGCTCCTATATATATATATATATATATATATATATATATATATATATATATATATATATATATATATATATATATATATATAAATAATCTTGTATTTAAAATAGAACTAGTATGTACCATGGTGGTTGTTATGCTAGACTTGCACATTAGAAGTCCTATGTTCAATTCTTGGTTGTAACATTTTTTTAAATTTACTTTTATTTCAGTTTTTAATATTTTTTTACATTATACATGGGTCTCATTTGAAATTTTGTCTCGGGCCCATGAACTCAGGATCAGCCTTGCGTTTAGATATCCTATAAAAAAATTATACTATGACTTAAATGATTAGAATTAGTTTGATGGACCTTTGTTTAAAATTGGACTTACATACATTAAATAGTATATATATAAAAAATTGGTGCCCTCTAAAATTTTGGGCCTGAGGCGACCACCTCATGTGCCTCATAAAAAGTCTGGCCATATTTTCCAACTATTGCCAATCATCAACAACCATCATCGTGTCCGAGTACCGTATCCGTGTCCGTGTCTTGTCCACGTCCATCTCTATTCTCTTACACTATTTTTATATTACAATTACATTAGCAGTCGTGTCCGCAATCCAGGACACGAACCCCAAATCTTCCCCATCGTGTCGGACAACCCCGACACAGCTAATTCCGTAACTCCCAATCTCTTTCATTCCGTAACTTCCAACCTCTTCCATTCTGTAACTCTCAACCTTTTCCATTCTGAAACTTCCAACCTTTAAATCCGTAACTCCCAACATTTTCCATTCCTTAACTCCCAACCGTTTCCATTCCGTAACTCCCAACCGTTTCCATTCCGTAATCCCCAACATTTTCTATTCCGTAACCCCGACCCTTCCCATTCGTAAATTTCCTTCATTTCTCTATAAAAAGAGAAATGGTGAGAAAAAACTTAAGCAATAACATCTTCTTCCTTTAGAGCAACCCTGCGACTCGTGTCACACTCGTTGACCCGACCTTTTTTCATGTCCGCATCTGTCGAGGAGATTTGGTGCGAAGCCGTGTTGAATATTTAGTTTTAGTTATTACTGTATTTTTAATATATATATATATATATATATATATATTTTTATATATATATATATATATATATATATATATATATATATATATATATATAAAATATATAAAATATATATATATATATATATATATATATATATATATATATATATATATATATATATATATATATATATATAGTATTGTATTGTATTGTATTGTATTGTATTGTATTGTATTTTGATATTTTAGACACTGTAAAATTAGTTAAAAATTATATTAATTATGGTTGTTAATTTAGATAATTAATTATTAATTTTTCAGAAATAATTTATTATATTTATATTTATATTTAATAAAAATCTAAAAATAATTGTGTATTTATGTATTTTAATTTTTAGAAAAAATTAACTGATGTTGAAAAATAAAATAAAATTCATAATTAATTAGTACACATTCTGTAGATTAATTTATTATAATTATTTGTATAGTTTACGGTAGTTTTGACATATAATTAATTAGTTTCTGTTAGGGTATTTCTGGATTTAAAATTAAATATTATTTTATAATTTAATTAAATTATAAAATTAGTTTAAAAAATTATGAAAAATGTTTACTATCCATTTTTAGTCTATTTTGACAATTATAAATTATGAACATGTTGTTTTGAAGCCTCTAAGTATTTAAAACGAGCGACTTTCTAGCACGACTTTAAATACGGTATGTTATCCTTTAATTAAATAAATTATTTTTTAGTAACAAATTTATTTTAAATAAATTGTAAACCATAAATTTTTAACTTAGTAAACAAATCTATTTTGTCTATATTTACTTTACCATATTATTCTAGTAGCTTTTATGTATAGATTTAGGTTTGTGTTGCGTAGCAACTTGTTCTTTGGCTAATGTTACCGTAGTTAGACTTTTAGCGTGTCATAGTTAGTTTAGTTGAGACAAACACTTAAATTTAGAGATTACTTAGACTGAGAACATGGTGTCCCTTTACACAGTATGAGGACTCTGGACACCGATCATCTTAGCATCACCTTTTCAGTAAAACAAGGCAAGTACACTACGTCTTTACATTACTGTTCATGATTCCTATTTTGCATGTTGGACTTCGTAACACGTTTCTTATCTTCCTGCTAGTTATTCTTTACATGAATCTCAAGTTGTATTTAGCATTCTTCAAGTTGTACTTTTCTTACATGTTTCAAGTTGTACTTCTCTTTTCTTACACTTGCATGGGTTGGGAAAATGTCTAGTTAATATGTGATCAAAGCCCGTAGTGTAGTACATGTATCTAAGCTTGACTGCATGTTACATGTTCTCCTATCAAAGCCCGTAATGTAGTACATGTATCTGAGCTTGACTGCTTGTACTTCTCTTTTCTTCTCTTTATTTATATGTTACATGTTTTCCTATTATAGCCGATCACATGTCTACTAGCTTTTCAAATCACTTTACATATTCATAACACTTGTCATATTTCAACTGCTATTTCATGTTGTAATTACATTACTCTTGTTGTCATTTTTTTATTTTCATGTCTTCCATACTTACATGTTTCAGTAACTGTAAGATGTAGGGTTGTACTTTGCTCCATTCTTGATTGGATCATTGCAAGTGAATTGACCGAGAGAGTTATTTTGTAATTCATACTATGGACCTGCCACTGATACGCTAGCTCGCATCCCAGAGGATGACCCTGCTAGGGAATATCCTATAGCTTAGCTTACATCTTGTATTTGAACTTGGTTTGTAGTAACTAGTTACATTCATGTGGCTAGATTTGTCTCCAGGTACTCTTGCTTTGGGAATGTAACTAAGTGACATATTTGGACTTATTTCTAGTTTATCTCGATAATTTGATTAATCTGATCTAATATAAGTTTGAAGATAATTAAAGGTTTAGAACAGCTTACTACATTGTGTCTCATAGCGTAGGCTGGATGTGTCCGACACGTATCCGAATATTCGGGAGCGGGTCGTGACATATTTTTAGTAGTGGCCCATGTAGGTCAGTTTTCACAAAATTGCGCAAACTCGTGATAGTACTTAAGTTAGAATTACAATTGTGAGCCTACGACTAGAAAGTGCTCATTCAACAATTATGATTGATATGATTTTAGAAAAATGGCTAGAACTAGGAGTCCCTTATTCAATTTGACTGTTGGGTAGTTAAGGTTGTTACATAGACCATATAATTTAGGTAGAAATTTATTGAATCATAAACCCTATTAGATACCTTGAGAAATTTTTATAGAAGGATGTACTATTGGATTTTATACAATGATATGATCAAAGGTGTAACTATTTGCTTGGTAAACTAGGCCATCCTATATAGGATTCAATTCCTAATCTTGATCATTTGTACAATTTTATTTTCTCCCCACTAATCATCATGTTATAAAATTCATATTGCTTATTTATTTCTCCTTGGCCTTAAGGAATTTTTGTTATAATTTCTCATCCAATTATTGATATATTGATCTCAAGTTAGTCTTTGATTTAAAGTATATAAGTTTACCTCAATCATTAAAAAACCGTACAATAGCGATTAAAAGATTTATACTTATTTTGGCTTCGATCATTACATTTCCTAATCGCTCATTTTATTTTCAAGAATTGTTACTTGAATGTCAAATGCTTATACTTTTCCTATCTTGATCACCTTGGAACTTGTTTGAAATTTTTAGAGACTCGTTTGAAATTCTTATGGATATAGTTCGAATATTTTTTTATAACTTACAATGGAAGGTAGATGCACACTATCGCCATTTATCTGAATTATGAAGACTGCAGGTTCACTGCAGCCAGCAGTGCACTGGCAAGGCATGACCCCTAAATTGAAGTAATTTCAAGTAAGCGTAGGTTGTTGAATATTATTAAAACTATGTCCTAGTTGCCATATTTGATCTTTGAGTTGTTATTGGATAAAGTCTATAAAATATTCAATACCATATTACATTTGAGTCATAAAACCAAGATTTTACTGCAGCTAGATGTACACTGAAGAGACATAAATTTTCGGTAAAATGACTTCAGATATACATAACGGTTTTCGAATATCATAGAGGCTATATCTTTTATTGACATATGACTATTATTTTTCACGATTGACAAATCTTGTATTTGATATCATGTTTCTTATTTTTGTGTTCTCAATAAATTGGTATCTCTTTATTTCTTATCTTTTTATTCAAAAAATCACCATTTAGTTCCTCTAGAACCAATTACTCTATTTGATTCTATTCCGCTAGATTCATAATCACATATAGATTTTGATTCTATAATCGTGCCTAAATGATTTTGGTTAAATAGTTAATCGTGTCTAATGACCATTTTCTTATTTAGCCAAACCTATTTTGATTATATCCTTAACCATTGTGACTAGACCCTTTTGACTACAAATTAATCGTGCCAAATCACATTTTTATTTATTTGTGGGTTCTATTCGCGATTATGTCTAACTAATTCAATCATGAATCATATCATTCTCTTGAGTATAACCTTTATTGTGCCTATTCGTATCGATTGATCGTATCATCTTTTGATTATATTCTTAGTCGTGTCTAGTCGTATTCTTTGAAATTTCGAGGGCAAAATTTTTCTAAGGTAGATAGATTTGTAAGCCCACTACTCAAATTTTTAAAATATTTATTTATTTTTAGTTTTCAATATTTTTCGAGTTAGAAAATATTTTAAATCTATAAAAGGTATTTTGATTAAGGAAGGGCTTTGTCGTTTTTTTTAAAATAAATTTTGAATTTATAGAAATATATTCAAAAATTCTTTAATTTATTATTATCAATTTTACAATTTGATATTTATAAATATAGAATTATTTGGTTTAATATTATCATTTATTTTTAAATGTTTTGATTTATAAAACTGTTTATTTGAAATAATAGATATTAAAAATTAGATATTATTTATGTATAAAGATTTGATCAATCTTTTTTATTTAATTCTATGGAATGATCTATCTATGGAAATTCTAATCCTTCCCTAATTAGGAAAATCCAACTCATATATAATAGGTGAGGCTTCCCTTTATTTTTCTCCATAACCACAATTTCCAACCTTTGCCAATCATCAACAACCATCATCATGTTCGTACACCATGTCCGTGTCCGTGTCCATCTCTATTCTCTTCCATTATTTTTATATTACAACTATATTAGCGATCGTGTCCGACAATCCCGGACACGAATCTCAAATCTTTTTTGTCGTGTCGGACAACCCCGATACAGCCAATTCTGTAACTTCCAACAATATCTTTCATTCCGTAACTCCTAACATCTTCCATTCCGTAACTCCCAACCTTTTTCATTCAGTAACTCCCAACCTTTTCCATTCCTTAACTCTCAACCTTTTCCATTCCATAACTTCCAACATTTTTCATTCCATAACCATAACCTTTTCTATTTCGTATCCCCTCATTCCGTAATCCCCAACCTTTTCTATTCTATAACCCCCGATCCTTCCCATTCGTAACTTCCCTTCATTTCTCTATAAAATTAAAATATTGAGACAAAACTTAAGCATTACCATCTTCTTCCTTTGGAGCAACCTGTGTTGCACTCGCCGACCCACCTTTTTTTCGTGTCCGCATATGCCGAGGAGATTTGGTACGAAGCTGTGTTGAATATTTAGTTTTAGTTATTAATGTATTTTAAATATATATATTATTTTATTTTTGTGTATTTTATTGTATTTCGATATTATAGACACTGTAAATTGGTTATAAATTATGTTAATTATGGTTGTTAATTTAGATAATTAATTATCAATTTTCCAAAAATAATTTATTTATATTTATATTATATTTTAATAAAAACTAAAAATTAAATTTTGTGTATTTATGTATTTTTAGAAAATATTAAATGTTGTTGAAAAATAAAATAAAATTTATAATAAACTAGTACACTTTCTTTAGATTAATGTAGTATATTTATTTGTAAATTTTACTCTAGTTTTAACATATAATTAATTAGTTTCTTTTAGGGTATTTCTGGATTAAAAATTAAATACTATTTTATAATTTAATTAAATTATAAAAATTAGTTGCAAAAATTATGAAAATTATTTACTGTCCATTTTTAGTCTATTTTGACAATTATTAATTATGAACATGATGTTTTGAAGCCTCTAAGTATTTAAAACGAGTGACTTTGTAGCATGACTTTAAATACGGTATTTTATCTCTTTAATTAAATAAATTACTTTTTAGTAACAATTTTTTTAAATAAATTGTAAACCTAACTTTTTAACTTAGTAAACAAATCTATTTTTGTCTGTATTTATTTTACCTTATTATTCTAGTAGCTTTTATGTATAGATTTAGGTTTTGGGTTGCGTAGCAACTTATTCTTTGGCTAATGTTACCCTAGTTAGAATTTTAGCGTGTCATAGTTAGTTTACTTGGGACAACACTTAGACTTAGAGATTATTTAGACTAAGAATATGGTGTCCCTTTGCACAGTATGAGGACTCCGAACATCGATCATCCTAGCATCACCCTTCAATAAAACAAGGCAAGTACACTACGTATTTACATTACCGTTCATTATTCCTATTTTGCATGTTGGACTTCGTGACACGTTTCTTATCTTTCCTACAAGTTATTCTTTACATGAATCTCAAGTTTGTATTTTAGCATTCTTCAAGTTGTACTTTTCTTACATGTTTCAAGTTGTACTTCTCTTTTCTTACACTTGCATGGGTTAGAAAAATATCTAATTAATATATGATCAAAGCCCGTAGTGTAGTACATGTATCCGAGCTTGACTGCACATCGTGCACGTGTAATCAATGTTGTACCCCCAAGTTGTCTTTGTTTATATGTTACATGTTCTCTTATTATAGTCGATCACATGTCTACTAGCTTTTCAAATCACTTTACATATTTATAACACTTTTCATATTTCAACAGCTATTTTCTGTTGTAATTACATTACTCTTGTTGTCGTTTCCTTATTTTTATGTCTTTCATACTTGTCAATTACATGTTTCAGTACTGTAAGATGTAGGTTTGTACTTTGCTTCATTCCTGATTGGATCGTTGCAGGTGAATTGACCGAGGAAAAGTTGTTTTGCAATTCATACTATAGACCTGCCACTGATACACTAGCTCACATCCCAGAGTATGAACCTGCTGGGGAATACCCTATAGCTTAGCTTACATCTCATATTTGAACTTGGTTTGTAATAACTATTTACATTCATTTGGCTAGATTTGTCTCCAGTTTACTTTTGCTTTGGAAATATAACTAAGTGACATCTTTGAACTTAATTCTAGTTTATCTCGATACTATGATTAATCTGATCTAATATAAGTTTGAAGATAATTAAATGTTTAGAACAACTTACTACACTGCGTCTCATAGTGTAGGCGGGATGTGTCCGACACGTATCCGAATATTCAGGAGAGGGTCGTGACACAATATGTTGAATCTCCTGGGTGCTCGGCTGGCGGGAACGAATAAAAAGAAGCAGGAGTGCTAAGTTTGTTCGGCTGGCGGAAACAAAAAAATGGTAGCAGGGGTGCTCATGTTGTTCGGCTAGCGAGAACGGACAAATGTAGCAAAGTGTGCTAAGGTGTTATTCGGCTAGCGAAAATGGGCTAAGGTAAAAATTGTTGGGTTGTATCTCGTTTTCGGTTGAGCGCTCAAAAAGGGGGGTGACAATGGAGTTGGTAATTTAGCCCCACATCGGGTAGAAGGTGGGATCATGAGATGTAGATAATTTGAATTGGTTCATGCCTTACATGAAATTCTCTTTTAAGGCATATGGGCCCAATTCAATATTGCACCTCCTGAGCCGACTCCGGTTCGGGTCATACCACATTCCCTACAAGTGGAAAGGTTCGGGTTGGTTCTGCGAAGGAAAAAAATTCGAGTACTTAAGGAGGATTGTCGGAATGACGAGCTCGTCCACCTTGTTGGGAAGGGGAATATTTATTGGTTTTGGGTGGGATTCTCAACCTATGTGGAAAATACCTTCGGGTGCGACAAGCATCATCCGTATATTGGAGAAGCTTGTGGAGTCAAAGACGACAAAGGTGGTGCGTTTGAGCGTGTGTTAGGATATTGAAAAAGCAATATCTGAGTCAGTGGTATCCCGCCGGTATATATATTGTTGCTGGTATACTACTAGTACACCAGTGAAACACATTTTTGTTCTAGAATAGATTTTGACTTAATATGGCTTTTTTGGTATATCGTCGATATACCGCGTGCAGTATACCATCGATATACTGGTGTCGCGGCTAAAGGCCAAATTCTGGTATTTTATTAACACACTTGGATCGTGATCAACGGTCGATATCTTTTCAGAATTGGTTAAATAGAAGTTTCCTAACCCCCAATCCACATCATATGATGAAATGAGAGAGTTTCTCAAGTTTGCAACTTGCAACAAGGAGAGGAAGAAAGATTTGGAGTTCTAGGATTGCTTTGGAGAAATTGATCGCTTCGAGAAGTTCTACATTAGATCATTCTCGTCCTCTCGTCTCCGATTATTTTATATTGTAATTCTAATTTATTTCCATTCATATTTAAAGTATTGTGGTGATCCATGTGGATCAGTAAAGAAGTTTATAAGGAGTAGATGTATCTCTTTATTCCGTTAGGGATTGTTTGGAAACTTGCAACTGTGTTGCAAGTGTTGGTGTTTTTGCTTATTGTTGTTGGTGTTTTGCTTTAGAAACTAGAAAGATAGTTCCATATTGGAAAAACCAAATGGATGGTACCTCTATATAAAGCTTTGCTTGTGTTGAGAGATCACGTAAAGTGTAGAAAGGCACATGGGTGCCATGTGGGGGTATTTTTCTAGTGGAAAGAAGGCTAAACCAACAAAGAAGCATTAATGTTTTTTTTTCATGCTTATGGGATAATTCCCTTATGGAGCAACTCGGGCTCAAGGGCGTAAAGTGGCGTTTTGTTAGCACACTTTGCACTTAGCACGTCAGCATCGGCGGAAGGCGTATTGAGCGCAGTTGATGCGCACGTGCGCTCGTCTTTACGCGAGTCGTAACGTAGGTGCAGCAGGCGTGCAGGTGCCGCGGGGATGCGGCGCACAGGTGCTACGGGGATGCGGCGTATAGGTACCGTGAGCTGCTGTGGGATTCTCAGCAACGCACGTAGGTTGACGGGCTGAGTGTCTATAGGGCACAAGTGGCGTATGATGTGACTGATTGGAAGATTTGAGCGGTTATGGAATGATTGAGTTAATTGAACAAATTCGTTAATTGTGGGATTTGAATTTAATTCATTCAAATCTTTCAATTATTCGGTCCTATCTTTTCACAATCAGTTACGGCCAGGAATAGTGTCATACCCCGATCTCGCTAGGGTCGTCCGCCTTGCCTGGATCCCTGTGGGATCGTTCGTCCTCGCTAAGGCGTGATACCGTACAAACCTAAGTTGTGCTTGCAGAATAACAAGTACCTGGACAAAACAACTAGTTAAGCAAAACACACGCATGTACCCATTTATTGTAGAAAACTAAATATTGGACACGGAGATTTAAAATGGAAATACTTCTTTTATTGATAAACTTGATAGGAATACAAGTACAAAGCTTTACAAATGTCTTATCTTGGCTACATGATTCTCTTTAAAACTCTCTTTTGAAAATAGTTGCAATGCCCATACATCATATCCCTTTATTACATGCTGGAATTTTAAAGACACCTTCAAAGGAAATGAAACTTGCAACTTGACTGGAAAAGAAAAAGAAGCTTGAGGCAATCCACGAGCTCTATTGGGCTAGACGAGCTTCAGTGCCTCACTTGAAATCCCCCTGTCTCCTTTACTTTCTGAAAAGGATGCCCACAACGTAGGTCATCACACATCATGTACTGGCGAGCGGCTTGTGGCCGAACTCGCAAATCTCTGCACTAAATCAACATATGGAGCTAACATTTAATAGTGATCTTTCTACTTATCTAGGTTCTTTTTAACAATTCATAAGAACATGATAGTAGAATATTTCATAAGCAACTTACCATCGCCAACAGCCATCCCTGCATAAGACATGTTAGCACAATTTGCATAACGAATAATTCATGTTTCATTCTTGCAAATATTAAAGTTGTAATTGGATCATGCAGGCGGCCTATTCTACATATTGGTCCATGGGGTATCCCTATGATTAGCCGCTGTGACTCTCCGGTTCAGCTCATCGCTAAGGACTCAGATATCGACTCCCATTTTCACATGGAGGACCTAATCTCTCCTAGGCCGAGCGGTTCCAGGTGCCCCCAGATACCATCCGAGAGACAAATATTTTTTTGTTAAAAAATTGTCAAAGACCAAATGCATGCTCTAGTAGTTCTATCAGATGAGACAGATTTGGACTTATGCACAGTTATACGACATGTTTATTTTGTGTCTTCTTATTCATCTCAACACGTACAAGTTCGTCTGTACATGTCTACATTTTTTTCAAGCATACTTAGTAACCGAACATATGATTCATTCTTATGGAGCAGATAGAGTAGCAATATATAATCTTGTATTTGATTCAATTCAATTATCTTCTCTTATCTTTTGTTGTTGTGGTATCGTTGATTATAGGGATGAGGCAACAGAGTGGACTAGAGATCATTTTTATTAGGCGTACAGATCAATGTTTGTTCGATTGAAGTAACTCACCGAGATGAATCTTAGTTGAGAGAATGAGGGACTTCATGCGCCGTTCACGAACAGTTCATGCGTCCTACATTGGCACCAATTGTTAATTAGCATACTTCGGTCTCTTTCTCCCAAGATTCGGAATGAATGTGAAATGCGATGAAAGCGAACAATGAAAACCAACCATCAAAAACCAACAATGAAAATACATTCATCAAAACCAAGCATCGAAAGAAAACATCCAAAAAAACTGTTGGATTCATTTCAATAGAAGCCAATTCATCAATTGGAAAGATTCATTGCATTTCATCCGTGATCAATCGATACCGAAAAAGGTTTTCCCAAATAATCAGTTCGAGACTGAGTCAGCAAGCCGTGGGTATTACATAGTTGATCATGAGGAGTGGGGCACTACATAATAACCCATTAAAAAAAAATTGTCCTCAAAACTTAAGAAACAAGCTCACCTCCACTAGTATTGCATTCATGATCAAGTAAGGTGGATAGGTTAAAGACACGAGCATTAGTCTGCAGCTGCTAGTTGTACGGATTATCTCTGATCTGCGGTGGGTCCCTCAGTGGCCCACCATCTTCAGCGTCATTACGATTTTGAGCCATTTTATTCTTTTTCGGACAATTCCTGACAGAGTGACCCTGTTGGCCACAACCAAAACAAGCATTATTAGCGGCACGACAGTCCTCCTTGATGTGCCCACTTTTGCCACAGTAACTGTATTTCAAACCATTCGTATAGCGACAGCCTTCTTTCACATGCCCTTGTCGACTACAGAAGGTACACACTGGCTTATTATTCTGTTCTCCGTCGGTCTTTTTCTCTCCATCGTGATATCTCTTAGCGGGCTGATTCCGACCGTACTGTATTTTAGTTGACGCCTTCTTCAGACAAAACTGTTCCACTTGCTGTACCGCCTCAAAGGACTGAGAATACGACTCACATTCTCGGTTCAGCACACTAAACTGAATGTCGTTATTTAGACCTTCAACGAACCGATCTATACGAGCCTGCTCTGTGGGTAACATTACAGCAGCAAAATTTGCCAGCTTGAAAAATTCAGATTCATAGTCCTCCAAGGACATATTTCCTTGTCTCAGAGTTATGAAGTCATTCTCCATCTTCTTACTCATGGCTGGAGGAAGATATTAATCCAGAAATGCCTTCTTGAATGAGGCCCATGAAATTTTTCCATTCCTAGCCGTTGCAAGAAGTGTCGGCTTTTTCGCTTTCCACCATCCTTTTGCCCGCAGCCGTAGTAACAAAGTGGCACACATTACCTTCTTGCTACTCGGAACTCCTACGAATGTGAACAGACATTCCATTTTATCGATCCAGTCCACCACCTTATCTGGTGATGTCCTGCCCTCAAATTCTGGAGGTTTCACATCCAAGAAGTCCTTTGGCTTAAAGGAAGCGTGCCTTTGCGCCGGCTGGGGTTCGTCACCATCCATGGGCTCAATCTCGGGTGTTCCCGTTGGTTTGGTCGCTGCGGTGGTATCTTGATTTGCCGCTAGCGCAGTTACAAGTTGGGTCAAGGCATCCAACTGCTTCTGTTGGACCACCAGTCGGGCCAGTTGTATCTGGCCACGCTCCTCATTATCCTGTCTCTGTAGTTCCATCATGGTCATGATCCGCTCTATCGGATCGGTTGAGCCAAATGGTCGAGGAGGAGCCATTTCTCTACAAAACAGTATAACTTTATCAGTCTCATAAAATATTATGGACTTATGGTATGGGACATTGGTTTTTCATTACTCAAAATCGGGACCTTTGAAAGCCATCAAAATACTTTATATACCTTTTCAAAAACGATATTTGCAAGAGGCCAAGGACGTAAAACCTGGCTCTGATACCACTTTGTCACGCCCCGATCCCGCTAGGGTCGTCCGCCTTTCCTCGATCCCTGCGGGATCATTCGTCCTCGCTAAGGCGTGATGCCGTACAAGCCTAAGTTGCGCTTGCACAAGGCCAAGTACCTGCACAAAATAACTAGTCAAGCAAAACACACGCACGTGCCCATTTATTACAGAAAACCAAATATTGGACACAGAGATTTGAAATGGAAATACTTCTTTTATTGATAAACTTGATTGGAATACAAGTACAAAGCTTTGCAAACTCAGATTGTCTTATCTTGGCTACATGATTCTCTTTAAAACTCTCTTTTAAAAATAGTCGCAATGCCCATACATCATATCCTTTTATTACATCCTGAAATTTTAAAGACACCTTCAAAGGAAAAAAAAACTTGCAACTTGACTGAAAAAGAAAAAGAAGCTTGAGGCAATCCACGAGCTCTACTGGGCTAGATGAGCTTCAGTGCCTCACTTGAAATCTCCATGTCTCCTTAGTTTTCTGAAAAGGATTCCCACAACGTAGGTCAGCACACATCATGTACTAGCGAGCAGGTTTGGCCGAACTCGCAAATCTCTGCACTAAATCAACATATGGAGCTAACATTTACTAGTGATCTTTCTACTTGTCTAGGTTCTTTTTAACAATTCTTAAGAACATGATAGTAGAATATTTCATAAGCAACTTACCATCGCCAACAGCCATCCCTACATAAGACATGTTAGCACAATTTGCATAACGAATAATTCATGTTTCATTCTTGCATATATTGAAGTTGTAATTGGATCATGCAGATGGCATATTCTACATGTTGGTCCTTGGGGTATCCCCATGATTAGCCGTTGTGACTCCCCGGTTTAGCTCGTCGCTAAGGACTCAGATATCGACTCCCATTTTCACATGGAGGCCCTAATCTCTCCTAGGCCGAGCGGTACCAGGTTCCTCCAGATACCACTCGAGAGACAAATATTTCCTTGTTAACAAGTTGTCCGAGACCAAATGCATGCTCTAGCAGTTCTATCAGATGAGACAGATTTGGATTTATGCACAGATATACGATACATTTATTTTGTGCCTTCTTATTTATCTCAACACGTACAAGTTCGTCTGTACATGTCTACATTTTTTCAAGCATATTTAGTAACCGAACAGATGATTCATTCCTATGGAGCATATAGAGTAGTAATACATAATCTTGCATTTGATTCAATTCAATTAACTTCTCTTATCTTTTGTTGTTGTGGTATCGTTGATCATAGGGATGAGGCAACATAGTGGACTAGAGATCAGTTTTATTAGGCGTACAGATCAATGTTTGTTCGGTTGAAGCAACTTACCGAGATGAATCTTATTGAGAGAATGAGGGACTTCACGCACCGTTCATGAACAGTTCACGTATCCTACATTGGCACCAACAGTTGATTAGCATAATTCGGTCTCTTTCTCTCGAGATTCGAATGAATGCGAAATACGATGAAAGCGAACAATAAAAACTAATCATCGAAAACCAACAATGAAAATGCATTCATCAAAACCAAGCAGCGAAAGAAAACATCTAATAAAACTTTTGGATTCATTTCAATAGAAGCCAATCCATCAATTGGAAAGGTTCATTGCATTTCATCCGTAATCAATCGATACCGGCAAAGGTTTTCCCAAATACTCAGTTCGAGACTGAGTCAGCAAGCCGTGGGTATTACATAGTAGACCGCGAGGAGCGGGGCACTACAAGTAGGATTAGGATTTCGACCATTCTCTATAAGTACTCTATTCTTACCTTCATTAAGGACTTACTCTAAAATAAAAAGACGAAGAGAGAAGTGATGTTGCCGCCATTGAAGTCCTAAGGAGTTCTTCGAGTTCGTAAAGGAGGTGACAGCGAGCGTTCCAGAAGTTCTTTCGAACTTGCTAGTTCCTGGGAGCAGATCGCAATCGGACGAATCTTGCTTTGAGCAACGGTGATCTTTATCACCCCAGCAAAGTCATTGCATCAACTTCGATTGAGAGCGATTATTCATATCGTTGCATCAACTCCGGTTGAAAGTGATTATTCATATCGTTGCATCAACTCCGATTGAGAGTGATCATTCATCTCGTTGCATCAACTTCGGTTGAGAACGAGTATTCACCTCTCTTAGGAGAACGAATCTTTCGTCTCTCTGGAAATAAGAGTTCGAGATTTCCATTTTTCATCAAAAGATCTGTTTCGGGAATAATAATCTCAAAGTAAGTTTCAGATCTGATGGAGAACAACCGTGCACAACTTCTCAATACAAGTTTTAAACTTAAGAAGTTTGACAGAGAGCAAACAACATCTGGAAGAGGAAGGTCAACCTTAATCTTCAACTCATGAGCGTCGACTATGTGTTGACAGATCCTGAGCTTTTGATTTCGGAGGGTAAAAATTCTCGGAGGGTTGCCGAAGCCACGGCTTTGCAGTCAAAGTGGATGTGGGATAACAACCTCTGCAAGTTGTTGATCTAGAACTCTATGGAGGACACTCTGGCAGAGTCATACATCAAGATGGACATGCACCGCAAGAAGATGGAAGTGGATCTGGAACGCCTCTTGCACTGAATACATATTGAAAATGAGTTGAGGGCTCAACTCAAAGTGGATGCCTTATCCAATCAGATGGCTAAGGCGAACATGGTATAAGGAGGAAATTCCAAAGGGGAGCAGAAGGCTCCCTACCAAGAAAAGAAAGACGTTCACCATCTGAAGGTAAAATCGGCTCAGTTTAAGCCCAAGTCCAAAGAACCTGGGACTTGTTTCAACTGTGGCAAGAAAGGCCACTGGAAGAGGGACTGCAAAGAAAAACCAAAACAAAAGGAGCAAGGTGAGGCTAACCTTGTTGCTATGATTGCGTAGGTTGACTCAGATGGGATTGACATGGACTGGTAGATAGACATTGGGGCGTCGTGTCATATTTGCTTAAAGAAGGAGTGTTCACCATGTACCAACCTATTTTTGAGAATGTTATGGTGGCAAACCAGACACAAGCTGAAGTTCTCGGGATCGGGACGGTGGTATTGTAACTAACTTCATGGAAGTCACTGACGCTTCAGAATGTGAAGCATGTACCTGCCATAGCCAAGAACCTGGTCTCGAGAAGTCTGCTCTGCAACGCAGGCTTAAATATGGTCATTAACGTTGGTCAAGTCATTATGTCCTATAAAGGAACGTACTTCAGAAAGGCTTTTTGCTCCGAAGGGATGTTCAAACTTCAACTTGCAACTCCTTTAGAGATAGTGAATGCAGTTTTTTCTTCTGGTTGTTCTCTTGAGTTATGGCATAATAGACTAAGACATGTTCAGTGTAAAAGAATAAACAAGATGTCTAGTTTATGGCTTATCTCCAAATGTGGGAGGTAAGGAGTTGGAGAAGTGTGAGGTCTGTGCGCAGACGAAGATCACAAAAAAATCGTTCAAGCGGGTAAACCGAATTACAGATCTTATGGAGTTAGTGCACTCAGATATCTGTGACTTCAAACAGTTCTCCACAAAGACCGGGATGAAGTATTTCATTACCTTCATCGACGACTTCTCAAAGTATGCGTTCGTTTATCTGTTCAAGTCTAAAGATGAAGCATTTGAGAAGTTTAAGGACTTCAAGGCTGAAGTCGAGCGTCAAACTAGACAACAACTCAAGAGACTCAGAAGTGATAGAGGTGGAGAGTATAGGTCTCATGAAGTCGTATCGTTTTGCAGAGAACATGAAATTGTCAACGAGATAACTTCTTCGTACTCCCCTCAATCAAATGGGGTTGCAGAAAGGAAGAACAGAACGTTAACAGAGATGATGAACTCAATGTTGTTGACTGCGGGTCTTCCAAATTGCTTCTGGGGTGAAGCAGTGCTTACGGCTACGTTCATATTGAACAGTGTGTCGCATGCTACTTCATAAGTCACTCCTTATGAACTATGGTTCAAGGTCAGACCCTGTCACTCCCCATTATCGAATTATGGGGACGAACGTAGGCCAGCTATACCGTACAAGGTACGAATATGTCATACGGCAATAATGGATGTCAATCTTGTTGGGTATCCTAGCATGCAATCAATCTATAGCCTAAATCCGATCTCATATCCACGGGCAATAATAATGAAATAATAATCAAGAGAGAGAATCATATGGAAAGCAGGAAATACTCATATGATAATCATGAAATCTACAATACATGATAATAATGTAGATGAGTATACCTTCCCATATTTCCTAGAATGGTCTGGAACTGAAGCACATCCTCCAATTCAAGTCTGGAATATCCACAGGATCGGTCTGGCAATCTGGGAACAATCTAGGGTTAGTCAGGCCAACCGCAGCAAGTACCAAAAAGGAGCTCAAGGACGGGCGAAGAAAAGCCAGCAGGATAAAATATGACAAGAAAAGCATATATGAACAGTAAATGAGGTTAAGAATCGTACGGTACCAACGCAGGATAATAATTCACAACTAATGTAGCTAAATAACCAACAATCATCACAATCTCCCTAACGTCCAATAATACCTGCATAGCCAACTTGAAGTCAAAATCAGCCAGCTTTGCAAGCAACAAGCCAAATAATTTAGGGGAATAAGCGGCCACTCAAATGCCTACGGCTTTCTATGTGGAGGTTGGGTTACACCAACAATGCAAAAGATAGGAATCCTCTGATCGTGCCGATCCAGCAAGCTAGCGGGGCCAAATATATCAAGACTATATAAGCACCGGTCCCTCGTAAGGCCACCGTGCTAGCAAGACAAGCATGTAGTACATAGTAAGTAAAGTAGTCGGATAATGCCATCCGTTAATACGAACGGTAACAATATTCGTAGCGGCCAGCTTGGCACTCCCTGACTAATGTATGGGCAAGCGGCTAGTGTTGCACGATCTCGAGATTCCGTTCCCTCCCAATGCTTCTACCAGTTTAAGTTACCTAGATTATCCCTACAGTTATCCGGAATCACATGTCATGGTTATATGATCATCCTCCTAGATATCGTACCTCGATACAGGAACGGTAAGTAAGAATCAACTTTGGCACCTATAGTCCCAGTTGTGATTCATTCTCAGTGTTATGCAGCAAGTAATCAATCAATCCTGACCACGCTAAGACTACAGGCCAACTACCAAGGTACCCATACAGATAATCATATCATATAACTAGAATAACAAGATTATACCGCAGTGCAATATAATCAGGAAGATAGCACCTCAAAGTTCCAGTAGACAGGTAGCACCTCAAAGTGCTAGTAGACATGTAGCACCTCAAAGTGCGAGTAGAATCAGAGCCAGTACCACAAAGGATAAGCTGGAATCATAGCACGGATACACGTGGTCATGTTAGGAACAAGGACAATCAATCAATCACATGAAGTCATCTTTCCAAATCGTGGCATGGATATCCAATCAGGTACATGGTCGGGATCTCTACTATAATATCATATCAAGCACACATGAGAGCCTACAGCTATAATCATCGAGTCGGTCTATCCACCAGATTAATCTATTAGTAGCCTCATATCTACGATGGAATAAATTTCATGTCAGAAAAGACGATCTCCAGATACTAAGCTAATCATCATAATCAATGTCAGGCCCTCTGGCTCACAAGAATCCTCTAAATCAATGATCACATATCAGAAAACAAGCCTCTCAACTACCAAGATATAGCAATCGTACCAGATTTTGGGCGCTTGGGAAGTCGAGTAAAAATCATATAATGATACCCTTGATATTCTTCTTGTTCCGCGAAACACTCGCATAATCATCAAAATCCAGGTATCCACATAGTCATATCGGATCAAAATAAACATCATCTAAAAGGAAATGGAAACACTATCCAAGAATCTACGTGAGTCTACCAAATCAATATCCCGGGATCATACTCCATATAATACCTAATCCTCATATATATCCAAACGTCACAAATCCTGATACATAGGACAACTGTTAGCCCTATCTAGCTAGACTATGATAACTCCTAGAATGAATGGTCAGGGGACAACAATATATTAATAAATGCCGCCAAAAAAATGGCAAGGATTACATGAACCGCTCTGGAGCAGATCCAGAACCCTTAAACCAAACAAGGACCAAGGTTGCAGACCATCCCCCGAGTGGAACCGCGCTCCTCATGCTATCCGACGGATAGGACAGGTCAAGTAGCTAGATGACTAATCTAGTCGTGAGTCAACCTAGCAGATAATGGAATCAGGTATACTATACTATAGTAAATGTGCATAAGTCTGGTTCAGCAAACCAAAGGAACGGTTCTGCCCATATCTTCGAACCAAATTCCCGATCAAGAATTCTGGAAAAAATTGGCAGAGTCTCCTTTGTATTCTGGATAGGAGCTCCCAGCGAATTGGTGCTAAATCTACTTGGCGCAACCCGTCGTAGAATCGCAAACCAAGAACACTAAGTCCAGGGTTCCAGCAACACTATAATACGTACTGGAAACGAAACCATAGTGGAGAAAACTAAGTCTCGGCCTCCAACAGCACTACGACGCGTACTGGGTGCCAAGCCAACATAAGCAACAAGAATCGCCACGCAGGGTGCATCACGGACCCACAGTCATATCCAAGCCACAAGCACAGTCAAATAAACAGTTAGCCAAGTCGTTACTCGACCGCGAGTCGGACACGGGGCATATAGGGATATTCCATACATTTGAGTCGTGCTCGTGTCCTCAGAGGTATGGATGACCCATCCGAGTTCGTCCGATACGACTTGACCCGGTATCGAACCAAGCTATCCTAAGTTATCATCATAGCAGTTCTACTAATATGCTACACTAATCATGGTTATACATTTGCAATTACAAATGAATTAATACAGTTAAATCCAGGAGGAGGTCAAGAGTCGTCGATGAGCAAGTGATACTTGCCTAAAGGGCTCGGCTAGGTAAGCAAGTCTTCGGCGATCAGAATCTAAGCTAGTACGTCCATCGAGGTCCTCAGAACACAAAATAAATAATCATTAGCATTAAATAATAAATTAATAGAATAATCACTAGAGATGGTAGGAGGCTATATCGCGTAGGTCCCGCAAGCAGGCAGGGATCTGGCATAAAAATCGAGGCACACGAATCGATACGGTCACGCAAACCGAGATGTACACGTATATCGAGACGCTAATGAGAATCGAGATGGCACGAATATCGAAATAAATATGACAGAACGTACACATAAATCAAGACATACACGCCGATCGATATGGCATACAAACTAAAATGTGCACGTAAATTGAGATGATGCAAGATACAATATGACACGCGAATCAATATAGCACTCAAATCGGTGCACGCACATAAATCGAGACAGTGCATGTAGTGCCCCATCCTGCAAAGTCAATCGTAGGAATCGAAATACCGACGGTGTTCGATGTTAGCCTTGCAACGGCTGCTCGAAGACTCGCCTGGCCGAGGCGACTCCTCGCTCAGGTGGGGTAGTTTCGGTGAACTTGCCTCATCTTAGCCTTCACTTAATAACTTGCATGTTTTTAACTTGCACAAGTAGGCTAATATAAAATCTACGAACGAACATAGCTAAGGGAATAATCCAGACGGGTCGATATATGCTAGAACTTGGAAAAGGTCCAACGGCCGTCTTAGAAGTGTGTTCAGCATACTTTCAAAGTGACACTCGAATCCTTCATTCTTATGGCTTGGGAGAAGGAGAGTTGGTCTAAGTTGCCAAGAAGTTATGAACGTGGCCTAAGTCATAGGCGTCGCCCAGTGAATGTTTGATAAAGCATGCACGGTCCCGTCATCCAAGGCTTTGCATAGCCTTCGCACGTCCCGTGGGTTAAGTCGTATTGCACGGCTTGTGGCTTAAGTCTAGGCACTTGAAAACTTGGTTGTTCAAGTCGGACACATGCACGGCATGTTTCCCTCGATGCGAAGCTTATCATGGCTTTTGCTCGTCAAGTCATTTCGCAAATAAGTTAGGCAAAGTTGTGCCGGTCGGTCTAAGCCATTTCTAGCACTGTCCCGCTCTATCTGCGATTGTCAAGTCGCGTAGTCCCTCGAGAACAAGGCTCGTCGTATAAAGTATATAATTTGTGCGATAGCGTCTTCTAGAGAACCAGGCATGTCTAAGGCACGAGCCACGGTAGATTTAGAATAGAGTATGCCACGGATAAAGGAAGTCAACGCGACTGGTTGTCGTCGAGATCGGTCCCACTACTTGGGAGTCTCGGCAAGTCTGGATAAGCAAGCATGCGAGATCGGTCATGCTACTTGGGAGTCTCGCTAAGTCTCGATAAGTCCCGCACGCAAGATCGGTCTCGCTACTTGGGAGTCTCGCTAAGTCTCGATAAGGAAGTACACGAGATCGGTCCCACTACTTGGGAGTCTCGATAGAAAGATGGAAAGCATGGTCATGGTTAAGAAAGGACTAGATAGATCGAGTTTAGTCTGCATGGTCATTGGACAACTTGTCGACAAGGTGTAGTCTTCTCGAATGATCGTCGGGGCACCGGGATCATGTCGACCAGGAAGAAGCGAGACGGCTAAAAGTAGGATGCTGGATAACCGCATGAGTAGCGCTTCCGGGGCTTGCTATCCACGGAAGGACGGTCCGATATCCCCGAGCCGGGTCTAAGATACCTTGACATTGCTAGTGACCACTCATATAGATGGGTCGGCAGAATAGCGGTAAACCGCGTGTATGCCTTTGGATTGAGTCTAGAACTTGAATTCATGTCCAGTCGATAACACAATATATGGGCCTAATATTGGGCTACAGCATAGGTACCGTGCTTGGCACGATACTTGGCATCGGGATGTTCTTGAAATCGACTCTATGTTTGTTTGGTCTATGAGTCGAACAGGAAGGCCGCAAGGCAGTAGCATAGATAAGTCTTGATAAGTTGCGAGGCACGGCCTCAATCTTGAAGCATGAACAAGTCTAAGCAAGGTCTAGAGGCACGACCAGCACAAGTCATCCCCTTGACGTCGTTGGCACGAGAATTGGTCTAGAGGCACTTGAGTTTAAGTGAAAGTCTTGGCACGGCTGAGTTCGCATAAGTTGCTCCTCGACGAAGCACTGTCTCGAATATGTTGAAGTCATAAATAGAGTATGGCACGACCCTGCCGTCCCGAGTTGAAGTTTGGTCAAGTACATAAGCGATAAGGCACTACCTCGATCGAAATACACGTTGGCATTATAGTACGACCATATCGTGGCACTTCGGCTTGGTCAGACGTCTACGTCTTAAAACTGATCCTAAGACAAGAGTAGAAAGACAATCGGAAGGGACTTGTATTGCACAAAGTAAATGAACGTGTCGGTTTTGTATGGTAGACGAGAAGCTCACTCTACCAGTACAGTTGAGTACTGACACCTACACAGTTTCTATGTGCAGGCACAGGTAGAAGCTCATGGCGCGGAGCTCGTTTGGATGTGTCGAGGCACGGAGTTCCTTGGCAATTTGAAGCGTGCGGCCGCATGGACTCAAGACTTATACGGAACATAATGTATGGACATCGCCTTCCTAAGCTTCTGCTGGCTCAAGTATTGTATCGAGAGATGAGAGAGAGCAGAGTGACTTGTAAAATAAGAGAAAAGAGAGCTTGAGAGACTTATAATCATGGCCTTGCACCTATTGTAATCTGAATGTTCAGTATCAATAAAGAGCACCTTTGAGTAACTTGTGTTTTGATTTTAAATTTTTGTAGCATGTTTTAATATTTCTGCTTGGGACTTCTGTGCGACGACCCCGTTACAGCCGCTGAAATCGGCTGTTATGCAATTGCCTTACACGAGCACAATCTAGGCTCGTGTGGCATCACGCCTTAGCGAGGACGATCGCTCCTACAGGAGCGGGGCGTGACATAATGGTATCAGAGTACGGATTTACGTCCTTGGACTTCATGTCGATCTTTCAGTTTTGAAAGCTCATTGTCGATGAAGAAGTGTGCGCACTCTCTCGATTATCCTGCCGCATGTCCATACAATAAGTCTAAATATTTTTAAAAGCTCGTACAAGCGCTCACTCAAACGCATCGATAGGCAATAGCCTTTGTGCCGAACGGTGTCAACCTTGACTTGATAGACAATACGTACTAAAGTTAGCAAGTCGCGTGCATGCCTAACAAGTCCTATGTCGACATTAGCAAATGAGCGTGCAAAATCAAAGTATAGTCCGTACGGGATGGCTATGCACATGGCCTTTTGGCTAAGTTGTGTCGCGTGTCGCTCACCTCGACTTTTTGGTACAAACGAGTCGCGAGCAATATGAAGTATCGCTCGGTTGGGAACGGAGATACACTTAGAGTGTATATCGATAGAAACGCTATCGGACTAACGCTTAGGCATACACGAAAGACTAGATTAGATCTTGAGGATTAGCATGAACGAGTTAGTACGTCGAGACGACGTGAGCGATTCCGCTAGAGATTCGTCGAACGAATCTGAAAGATGTTTTAGCGAGTAATGCGAACGCAATTTAGACTAAATCAGATGGCTCGAATCCTGAGTGGTGTATGGTTTGTCTTAGAAATCATTCGATCAAAAATTAAGGATTAGAAATAACAATGAGTATGTCGACGAGGCAATGCGATCGCGCAAAGCCTTAGAATGCGTCATGCTTAGTTGGTCGTGACTTCGAATGTCCCGAATGAGATGTCGTTCGGACAACTTGTGAATGGGCAACAAGAGTTAGAAAACAATTTAGAACGATGAATAAAAGTGAATGTCTTGATCGAGGAAGCCTAGAGGATCGCACGTGTGATTTCGGATTGAATCGAATAGAATTATGGTATATCCAATTCGGACAATAGCATCAGTTGAATGACTCGGAGTTCGTTGCAAACGAAGATCGTCAGGTTACCTATATCATCGATGGTATTGAGGCATATCAAAGATCGATGTACGATAACTCGGGGGTACTCTGATTTGAGGAACAATGATCGTGTAAAATGGCATTGTTCCGTTGGATGCTATACTCGGGATATTGAGATATGTCGAGGAAAAGATAAACTTGGTTCGAGGATTTTTTAGTTGAACGTATGACGATCGGACTATCGAACTGAGATCTTGGCTTGGATGAAAATACAAATTTTGGATTATTTCGACGATAACCATAATATTGACGTTCTTGCCTTATACGAGCGCAACTCCAGCCTCGCACATGCGTCACGCCGATTAGGGCGATCACTCCGCGTGGGCACTGGTAAGGTGATTCATACAGCAGGGGTGATCGAACTTGCATGGCATGGCAATTTGATTGCTTCGACTTGTGGTTTGACGTGAAGGTGGACTCGGGAATGACTCCGTGTGCTTGATGATTGAACTTGAGGATTGAATAGCTCCAATCCGCACATCGAGAATGAATTAGTCAAGACTCAAGCAAGAGTTACGCCCCGATGAGAAGGATTATTCCGCGGGAGTGTTGCATGGTGATTCATGAACCACCGTGGATGATCGGACTCGCGTGAGATTGGGGCACAACATATTGTCGAGCTAGACGACCTCGTGATCGAATACATGAATTAGTTAGAATTGGTGATTTGAAATAGATTCGAATATGCGCAACGAGTGCCTTGATGCGAATTAGGTGATCGTGCTCGATGTTTAGAAATCTGAGTGACGCGAGCTTGGGAAGAAAACTCCGTATTACCGACTTTGGTTTGACCCTAGGATTGGGTTCAGTATTGGCATTATTGTTGGAGAACTATGATTCCAATCCTGACATTGACTTAGCCTTGAGAAATGGCCTAGCGGTTAAGCGAGACGCCCTGTTTCAAAAGTTAGCAATTGAAAGATTGATCTTGAGGATTGGTATGGATGGATAGAGTGAATCAAGAATATGGAAATACCCCTCACGAGATTCGACTAACATGCATATATTTTAGGGACGCCTGAGTATGTGCATGATACGACTTGAGTGAGAATGACGAATTCTCTATCATACGGCTTGGCTTAATGTATATATTTTGGAGACGCCTGGAATGCGTGCACGATCCAGCCAAGTGATACGTTGAGTTCAAGCAAGACTTGAGGAATGGAAGAGTGTCGAGAATTTGAAATCGTGTTAAGGGAAAGATTGATAATAGTGTAAGCGTGGCTCAGAATTGAAGAAACGCATAGCGGAGTGTGTACGATAAATTATGGCGTACCTCGCACGACTGTTATAGTTTCGTGTCTAGGCACGATTAAGTCTTGGCCATAGAAATGGTAGGATGGCTTGCCTTCAGAAAAGTCTCGAGGACGAGACTTGTTCTGAGTGGTGTATGTTGTAGTGCCCTATCCCGCAAAGTCAATCGAAGGAATCGAAACGTCGACGGCGTTCGGTCTTAGCCTTGCAATGGCTGCTCGAAGACTCGCTCGGCCGAGGCGACTCCTCGCTCAGGTGAGGTAGTTTCAGTGAACTTGCCTCATCTTAGCTTCACTTAATAACTCACATGTTTTCAACATGCACAAGTAGGCTAATATAAAAGCTATGAACGCACATAGCTAAGGGAATAATCCAAACGGGTCGATATATGCTAGAACTTGGAAAAGATCCAACGGCCGTCTTAGAAGTGTGTTCAGCGTGCTTTCAAAGTGACACTCGAATCCTTCATTCCCGTGGCTTGGGAGAAGGAGAGTTGGTCTAAGTTGCAAAAAAAGTTATGAACGTGACCTAAGTCATAGGCGTCGCCCGCTTGAATGCTTGATAAAGCATACACGGTCCCGTCATCCAAGGCTTGGCATAGCCTTCGCACGTCCCGTAGGTTAAGTCGTATTGCACGGCTTGTGGCTTAAGTCTAGGCTCTTGAAAACTTGCTTGTTCAAGTCGGACGCATGCACGGCACATTTCCCTTGATGCGAAGCTTGGCATGGCTTTTGCTCGTCAAGTCATTTCGCAAATAAGTTAGGCAAAGTTATGCCGGTCGGTCCAAGCCATTTCTAGCATTGTTCTGCTCTATCTGCGGTTGTCAAGTCGCGTAGTCCCTCGAGAACAAGGCTCGTCGTATAAAGTATATGACGTGAGCGATAGCGTCGCCTAGAGAACCAGGCCTGTCTAAGGTATGAGCCACGGTGGATTTAGAATAGAGTATGCCATAGATAAAGGAAGTCCACGCGACTGGTTGTCGTCGAGATCGGTCCCGCTACTTGGGAGTCTCGGTAAGTCTGGATAAGCAAGCACACAAGATCGGTCCCGCTACTTGGGAGTCTCGCTAAGTCTCGATAAGGAAGTACACGAGATCGGTCCCGCTACTTGGGAGTCTCGATAGAAAAATGGAAAGCATGGTCATGGTTAAGGAAGGACTGGATTGATCGAGTTGATTCTGCATAGTCATTGGACAACTTGTCGACAAGGTGTAGTCTTCTCAAATGATCGCCGAGGTACCGGGATCATGTCGACCCGGAAGAAGTAAGACGGTTCAAAGTAGGATGCTGGATAACCGCATGGGAGATTCGGTGCTTCCGGGGCTAGCTACCCGCAGAAGGACGGTCTGATATCCCCGAGTCGGGTCTAAGATAGCTTGACATTGCTAGTGACCACTCATATAGATGGGTCGGCAGAATAGCGGCAGACTGCGTGTATGCCTTTGGATTGAGTCTAGAACTTGAATACATGTCCAGTCGTTAACACAATGTCTGGGTCTAATATTGGGCTGCAGCATAGGCACCGTGCTTGGCACGATACTTGGCGTCGGGATGTTCATGAAATCGACACTATGTTTGTCAAGTCTTGTCTAAGTTGGTCTATGATTCGAACAGGAAGGCCGCAAGGCGGTAGCATGGATAAGTTTTGATAAGTTGCGAGGCACGGCCTCAATCTTGAAGCACGAACAAGTCTAAGCAAGGTCTAGTGGCACGACCAGCAAGAGTCATCCCTTTGACATCGTTGGCACGGGAATTGGTCTAGAGGCACTTGAGTTTAAGTGAAAGTCTTGGCACGGCCGAGTTTGCATAAGTTGCTCCTCGGCGAAGCACTGTCTCGAATATGTTGAAGTCATGAATAGAGTATGGCACGACCCTGCCATCCCGAGTTGAAGTTCGGTCAAGTACATAAGCGATGAGGTACTGCCTCGGTCGAAATACACGTTGGCATTATAGCACGACCATGTCGTGGCAGTTCGGCTTGGTCAGACGACTAGATTCGGCTAACATGCATATATTTCAGGGACGCCTGAGTATGTGCACGATACGACACGAGTGAGAATGACGAATTCTCTATCATACGGCTTGGCTGAATGCATGTATTTTGGAGACGCCTGGAATGCGTGCACGATCCAGCCAAGTGATACGTTGAGTTCAAGCAAGACTTGAGGAATGGAAGAGTGTCGAGAATTTGAAATCGTGTTAAGGGAAAGATTGATAATAGTGTAAGCGTGGCTCAGAATTGAAGAAACGCATAGAGGAGTGTGTACGATAAATTATGGCATACCTCGCACGACTGTTATAGTTTCGTGTCTAGGCACGATTAAGTCTTGGCCATAGAAATGGTAGGATGGCTTGCCTTCAGAAAAGTCTCGAGGACGAGACTTGTTCTGAGTGGTGTATGTTGTAGTACCCCATCCCGCAAAGTCAATCGAAGGAATCGAAACGTCGACGGCGTTCGGTCTTTGCCTTGCAATGGCTGCTCGAAGACTCGCTCGGCCGAGGCGACTCCTCGCTCAGGTGAGGTAGTTTCGGTGAACTTGCCTCATCTTAGCCTTCACTTAATAACTCACATGTTTTCAACATGCACAAGTAGGCTAATATAAAAGCTACGAACGCACATAGCTAAGGAAATAATCCAGACGGGTCTATATATGCTAGAACTTGTATGGGTGGACGAGGAGCTCACTCCACCAGTACAGTTGAGTATTGATGTACCCAACAGTTTCAATATGCAGGCACAGGTAGAAGCTCGTGGCGCGAAGCTCGCTTGGATGCGTCGAGCCATGGAATTCCTTGGCAATTCGAAGCATGCGGTCGCGTAGACTCAAGACTTATACGGAACATAATGTATGGACATCGTCTTCTGAAGCTTCTGCTGGCTCAAGCATTATATCGAGAGATGAGAGAGAGCAGAGTGACTTATAAAATAAAAGAAAAGAGAGCTTGAGAGACTTGTAATCATGGCCTTGCGCCTATTGTAATCTGAATGTTCAATATCAATAAAGAGCACCTTTGAGTAACTTGTGTTTTGATTTTAAATTTTCGCTGCATGATTCAATATTTCTGCTTGGGACTTCTCTGCGACGACCCCGTCGCAGCCGCTGAAAACGGTCATTATGCAACTACCTTACACGAGCGCAATCTAGGCTCGTGCGGCATCACGCCTTAGCGAGGATGATTGCTCCTACGGAAGCATGGCGTGACAGTGCATGACTCAAGAAAGCACGTAAATCAATGCGGTACACAAATCGGTGTGCATACAAATCGATATGGTACGGATCATAAGATAGGTACAAAGGCCGAGACACGAGGATCAAGACAATGCACAAATCGAGATATCATGTTGCCCTTAACAGTACGGGGCTCGAAGCGTCCTACTGCCCAAGGCAGCGCGTAAATCGATTTGGTATGGGAACTGAGACAGCATATACACTAAGGTGTACGCGAATCGAGATGGCACAAAGCTCGAGCAGCACGGTGCCCAAAGCATCCCGCTGCTTGAGGCATGCACGGAGCTCGAGGGCTCGCGTCTCGAGGCGCACACAAATCTAGAGGCTCTCTCCCCGAGGGTGTGCTTCTCGAGGCAGCACGCTACACAAGAAGGAGAGAGAGAGAGGGCGGAGGAGCTCACCGGGGTCGATCGGGCTCCGACAGAGGGAATAGCAGCAACAAGAGCTGTGACGGGGAAGACTAGAGAGGGGGAGGAGACGCGGAGGCGAGGGTGCTGTCGAAGTGGACGGTTACCATGGGGGCTCGGCCAGGCATTGGAGAAAGAAAGAAAGGGAAGTGGTGGAGCCCACTGTAATGTCGATGACTAGAGCTCGCCAGAAAAGCTCGCGGCGGCGCTGCCAGGTCGAGGCGCCTGACGGCGGAGGAAGGGCGGTAGCGGCAAGGGGAGCCACGGAGGAAATGATGGCCATGGAGATAGTTGTGGAGTGAGATGACGATGGTGATGGTGGTGGTCATGGTAGTGGTGGTGAAGGTGGAGATGGGGGCGGCCACTGACAAGCACGGGAGAGGGAGTGAGAGGGCTGAGTGTGGGGAGAGTTGAGGAAGAGGGAGCTCGGGGGAGAGGGTGGTATTGGCGGTGTGGCTGGCTATGGGGACGGCGGCCGGAGGCTATAGGTGAGCAGGAGAGGAGAATAAGAGAGGGAAGTGAGAGTGAGAGAGAAGTGAGATGAGAAAGGGGGGCGACTGTGTAGGATCGTTGAGCACTTCTAGAAGGGGGGTGAATAGAGTGCGTGTGTGCAGCGGAAATAAAATCACCAATTAAAAAATTAAACTATGGCAATGATGTAAGAGCAGTAAATAAAGATAGGAGAATCAAACTCAGTAACACAGCGATGTATACTGGTATCCCTCTGAGAGGACTAATCCAGTCTCGAGTACTCTTGCTCGATGTTAATCCACTAAAGGCACAAGCTTTAACTGAGTGCTTGCAACTCTTACACCACCGTGCTTGTTGACGAGTGCACGACCAACTCCAACACACACCGTGCTTGGTGACGAGCGCACGACCAGCTCCACAACGAGAATTTGTTGTTGAAACTTGACGACCTCTTTACAACTCTGAATAACCAAAAGACTTCTAAATCAAATCTGATAGTACTGGCTTTTGGCTAAGAGAAGTATAGGTGAGATTTGAAATTTTTAGATCACTAGAAAACACTTGAGATGAATAGAGAAGAGAATGAAGAATGAATTGATGTTTTGAAATGAAAAGTTCTTCTCTATTTATAGGTGTTTTCACCAACCGAACTCGGGCAGAACTCGGACAGAGTTCGGATGCAAATATCTCGCAAAATAGACGTTGCTCGCAGATTTGGAGGCAACTGAAGTTTGAATACAAACTGACCGAACTCGGTCAGAGTTCGGGCCGAACTCGGGCCGAACTCGGCTAGGAGTTCTGTCAGGAGATATAATAAAATTCTTTTGTAAAAACAGTTTACAAACATGTTTTTGGTAATTTGTAAAATCATTTGAAAAGGAATATTTTCGAAATATATTTTTGAAATATTTGTAATCGAAAATATGAAGGGTAAAAATAGGTTTAGAGAAGGAAAATAATTTTAACCCTAAGCCAGTAATACCATACTTGATTTTACAAGGAAATTCCTAGACTCAATAAAGTGTAAAAATACAGAATAAAAGTAGAAAAGAGTCTTCAGAATTTTTGATGACTTTGACGCTTAGATTTATGCAGTACATCGTCCGTTGAATAAGATTTCATGTATCCTGAAATAGTTAGCAGCATTTTCTATATTTTGTGTATGGACTAAAGTATAAGTTGATTATCGAAATCGGGTGTGACCATGGAATGGGCCAACAATCTCCCCCATTTTGATAATTGACAAACTTGAGTCTATACCAAAATATATTTATAAAAAATAAAACAACATATCAAAATACCTGGAAAAAAAATTTGTAGCCTTGCATTTGTGATATTTTTGGGTATACTCATTTTCTCCCCCTTTGTCAAGTAGTAAAATGAATCGGCTCCCCCGTAAATCATGAAGCCAACAATAGAAAAGACAAGACAAAGTGAAAGAAAAAATAGTAATCACAGCATAGATAAGTGAAATGCAATAAACTGAAAGATCATAAATTTTCTACTAGAAAGTCAACTAGTACAACTGATAAATGTCTAACTGAAAGAGTTTAGATATGAAAGTAAAAAGTACTACATGAACAGCGTCAAAACTAAACAAAACTAAATCCACTATCCTATGGCTGAATCCACATCACATCTCTGCGTCGTCTGCACCGGAAGGATCATGAGGGAAATAGGCAGTGGTCGGGTCGAAGTACTGAAAAGTAGTCTCATCAGTAAAACGAGGACCAGGGAAAGCAGGATGTGGAAGGATAGTGAGTGGATGAACTGGATCATGCACCAGGCTGTAATGGAGATCGGCAATGCTGTTTCTCAGCACCTGGGCCTGAGAAATATGCCGAAACTCGGAGTCTTGATAACGTTGCGTGGATACGGCAACGAAATCATCAAACCGCTGGTAGAATGCCTGATCGAGTCCAGGGGCAGGGGCCGGAGCAGGAGGAGCATCTGCTGGAGGGGCCTCAGCATCAGCAACTGGGTCAGCAGGAGCAGCACCGGGAGGTTGAGGAAACCGACGAGAGCGGGTCAACTCAACAGGTGGAGAAGAAATAGCACACGTTTCAAGATCAATCTCGAAACGGCGAAAAATACTCGCAAGGTGCATAGGAAAAACAAGGTTCCTACCAGCATTCTTGCAGTTGAGCATCCAAGACATCATGGTTTTTGGAATGGAGAAAGGAATTCCAAAATGAATGTGATACATAGCAGAGAGTTCCAAAAATGTGACCTCATCGGTAGAGCCTTTCTTCGGAAGAAGGGCCGAGAAAATCATACAATGAAGTTCGTAAAAATTTTGATTAAGATGTCTAGAAAAGATTCTCCGAGGAGGAGGAGTAGGGTGACAGATCAATTCCCTAAAAGAAGCTAAAGTGACATCGGCAGGGAACTGAATATGGTGGATGTCAACAAGAGCATCACCAAGATCAGGAACGTGAAAATATTCACTGATATCGGTGGCACTAAATTCTAGTTCCTGTCCAGCAACGCAGGAATAGAAATTTCCATTTTGTTGTACTTGCAAATTGCAGTAGAACATCCGGACAGCATTGTCGAAAATACTATCTTGGACCTCGAAAAAATTGCGAAATCCAAGTTGATCAAAAATAGGAGCATATTCAAAGAAGGTTGTAAAGTTGACAAAGGCTCCAGTACAAATACGACGTAAAGAAAAGGAATCAAACCAGAGATTGGAGAAGTCTCTGTCAGAAAACAGAGTGCCATCATATTCCTCGGGATCTCTAGGTTTGGCTGGACTGAAGAGACTAGCCGAAGTGTAGTCGGATGAGGAGGAAGCACCCTGAGAAGAATTTCCTCGTTGACGCTTCGGAGCCATGAAGAGATGGAGGAAGATCGTCGATGCCTTGCAAAGAAGGAGGAGGAAAGTCTTCTGGAAGGAGGTGGAACTATTTCACGTTTTGGTGTGGAGAAATAGTGGAAGAAAGGATGGGATTTATAGGTGCTAGGGCCGGCTGTTCGGTTCTGGAGCCATCAGAGCGCCGACCGAACTCGGTCCGAATTCGGTCCGAACTCGGTCAGAGTTCGGGCCGAGTTCGGCCACTTGCATTCCCGAGATAGTTAAAGCAGTCAGGTAAGTAAAGATTGTAATAAATGATGTTTGACTGGTTTATTAACTAATTGCTGTTATTTTTAGGTTAACTGTAGGGATTGTCCCAGCTAACGGTGGTTCACCGGGGAACTCTTAAGTACCGCTTCGCTTCGACCGTAGCCGTGGTGACAGACATATCCTTTGTAAGTTTGTCCCCAAAAATAATTTTCATTAGATAATAAATTATCAAGTCATAAATACAGTATTTAATTACCATATGTTTTAAGAATCCGAGAATTCAAGAATGCCGAGCTCACGCCTCAAGATGTTAAAACGGTCTTCAGTCAATGGTTTAGTGAAAATATCTGCTAGTTGATGTTCAGTATCAATAAATTTTAAGCAAATATCCCCGTGTTGTTGATGATCACGTAAAAAATGATGTCTAACTTCTATGTGCTTTGTGCGTGAATGACAGATAGGGTTCTTAGTTAAATTAATTGCACTAGTGTTATCACAATATATAGAAACATTTGTATAGTGCAGATTGTAGTCCTCTAAGGTTTGCTTCATCCACAAAATTTGAGCACAATAACGTCCTGCGGCAATATACTCAGCCTCAGTTGTTGATAATGCTACTGAATTTTGTTTCTTGCTAAACCAAGAGACTAGGGCCTTTCCCAAGAAATGACATGTACCACTGGTACTTTTACGGTCCACTTTGCATCCAGCAAAATTCGCATCCGAGTAACCTATGAGGTCAAAGGATTTGGTTTTGGGATACCATAAGCCAACTGTAGAAGTTCCTTTAAGGTATCGGAAGATACGCTTAACGGCACTAAGATGTGATTCCTTAGGGTTTGCCTGATATCGTGCACATATGCAAACACTAAACATAATATCAGGACGACTAGCAGTTAAATATAATAAACTACCAATCATACCTCGATACTTACGCTGATCAACAGGTTTGCCACTTTCATCAGCATCAAGCTTTGTAGATGTAGCCATAGGAGTCCCAATTGGCTTCACATTCTCGAAGTCGTACTTCTTTAGTATGTCCTTCGTGTACTTGGCTTGGTTGATGAATGTTCCGTTTGAGTGTTTTTGATTTGCAATCCTAGGAAGAAGTTCAGCTCTCCCATCATGCTCATTTCAAATTCACTCTGCATACACTTGGCAAATTCTTGACAGAGTTGTTCATTAGTAGAACCAAAGATGATGTCATCTACATAAATTTGCACTAGAAGTATATCATTATTCATAGATTTAATAAAAAGAGTAGTATCAATCTTGCCTTTTGAAAAACCATTATCAAGTAAGAAGGCGCTTAGGCGTTCATACCAAGCACGAGGTACTTGTTTGAGTCCATAAAGTGCTTTCTTAAGCTTGAAGACGTGATCAGGTTTTTGAAAATCTTCAAAACCAGGGGGTTGTTTCACAAAAACTTCTTCTTTCAAAAATCCATTTAGAAATGCGCTTTTCACGTCCATTTGAAAAAGTTTGAAATCATTAAAACAAGCAAAAGCGCAAAACATGCGAATGGCTTCTAGTCTAGCAACAGGAGCATAGGTCTCATCATAATCAATTCCTTCTTCTTGATTATAACCTTGTGCAACTAGACGTGCTTTGTTGCGTAGAACTTGACCATCCTCACTAAGTTTATTTCGGAACACCCATTTGGTACCAATTATCGATTGACCAATAGGTTTAGGAACGAGTTCCCAAACTTGGTTTCTCTCAAATTGATTAAGTTCCTCTTGCATGGCAGAAATCCAAAATTCATCAGAAAAAGCCTCATCAATATTCTTAGGTTCTATTTGAGAAATAAATGCTACATTAGCTGCTACTTCAGAATCTCTAAGAGATGAACGAGTACTTACACCTTTGGATACATCACCTATTATGAGAGTTTCTGGATGATCCGGTTTGAATCTTAATGATTCGAATCTTTGGGCTATACCTTTCACAAGGCTCTTCTCAGTTCCTGCATCTTCGGAACTTTTATCAGTTCTTGCCTCTTGGGTAGGATCTTTCTCAGAACTCTTCTTTGTCTTTGTAGGTGCATCTTCATCATTACTGTCGCTAGATCTATGACTATTCAACTCATCAAAGGTAACATTAATACTTTCTTCAACAATCAAAGATCTTTTATTAAAAATTCTATATCCTTTACTCTTAGCAGCATATCCGAGAAATATCCCGTCATCTGCTTTCGAGTCGAACTTACTCAAGTTATCCTTGGTGTTCAGGATGAAACAGCGACAACCAAAAACTTTAAAATAAGATATGTTTGGAATTCTTCCAAACCAAAGCTCATATGGTGTTTTCTTCGATATAGGTCGAATTAACACCCTATTTAAAATATGACAGGCTGTACTAACAGCTTCTGCCCAAAAATATTTAGGAAGATTATGCTGATTAAGCATGACTCTAGCCATTTCGCTTAGAGTACGGTTCTTCCGCTCCACAACACCATTCTGTTGGGGAGTTCTAGGACAAGAAAATTCGTGGTAGTATCCACTATCATCACAAAACTTTTTGAAATCAGTATTTTCGAATTCGCCACCATGATCACTTCGGATACGAGTAATCATGAAGCCTTTTTCGTTTTGAACCTTTTTACAAAATATCTGAAATTCAAAAAATGCATCACTTTTGTTTGATAAAAAGTAAACCCATGTAAAACGAGAGAAATCATCAACAATGACAAAAGCATAGAGTTTACCGCCAAGACTAGCGACTCTACTAGGACCAAATAAATCCATATGAATCAACTGCAAAGGTCTCGAAGTACTTACAGCGTTGATGGATTTAAAAGAAGACCTATGTGCTTTGTTCTTTTCACAGTCAGCACATACCATGTCTCTCTTGAAAGGAATTTCTGGGAGTCCTTTTACCAACTTCTTTGTGTTCAGACGTGAGATAGTATCCATGTTTGCATGTCCTAGTCTCATGTGCCATAGCCAGCTTTCATTTTGATTGGCTACTAGACACCTTCCTGTATTATTAGTATTCTCCAAAAAGAAAACATATATATTGTCTTCTCTAATCCCTTTATATATGGGATCACCATATGACATATCATATATAGTACATTTATCTTTCACAAAATTGATACCATAACCATTATCTGCCAAATGACTTATGCTCAATAGGTTATGCTTCAATTCGGTTACTAGACAAACATCTTTTATTATTGGATAAGGAGACATACCTACAGTACCATTACCTATAATATCACCTCTCAAGTTATTTCCGAAGGAGACGTATCCTTCTTTCTTCATCGATAGCGTAGCGAATAAAGATGCATCACCAGTCATGTGTCGCGAACATCCGCTATCGAGAATCCACTTGCTTCTAGCATGAGAGGGTTGAGGGTCCACCTACAAGACAAGTAGATGAATCCTTTGGCACCCATTTTCTGAAGGGTCCACTCAGATTAGCCTTAGGTTTCCAAACTAGAGTATGGTTATCAACAAGCTTTCTTGCCATACAATATTGTGATATATGACCGTGTGTACCACAGTATGTGCAAGTCAGTTTAGTGGAATAAACTGTGTTTGCAGGCTTGTTCTGTTTGGAAAACCTATAAGTGAAAGCATAATAGTGTTCGTGTTTCCTTTGTGCTTTCTTGTTTTTAGTCCTTTTTGGTGTATGCTTTGCATTAGGACTAATCTTGGGCTGTGTCACAGGTATTGCCTGTTTGCCCAACTTGATTTCTAACTTTTTAGAAATTGCTACAGACTCTTCGTATCTTGCAGTCATATCAAGGAGTCTTTGTTCAGTTACTAGGTGCAACTTCTTCTCTATGTCATAAAGTTTGTGTTTTTTGACATAGTCTTTTTCTTTCTTTTCAATGTTGAGGATAGCCTCTTGATAGTCTACTTTAAGTTTGGCTATCTCTTCCGTGTTACCGGTAGTAGATGTCTCTTTAATGTCTTCAAGTAAATTAGACAATCTAGCTATCTCGGCTGTGTGTGCCTTAATCTCTTTTCGAGATTGCTTATACTTGTCGAGCACAGTTTTGTGATCTTCAAGTAAATCGCTAAAGGCAGTCTCTAGTTCATCAAAAGTAAAATCATCAAACAGAGGATTAGATGATACCTTTTCGAATGCCATAAGACAAACATTTGCATTGCTGCAAGGTCTGTCTTCTTCTTCTGAGTCACTGGCATCACTCTCGTGCCAGATGCTTGTGTTGGCATACTTTCGGCCAGATATGGATCTTCTGTTTGATCTTGACCGATCATATGGACTGCTCTTCTTGGTAGCTGGACAGTCCTTCTTCATGTGCCCTGATTTCTTGCATCCGAAGCATATAGTCTCGTCTTCATTGCTTTCTTGGATGTCTTTCTTCTTTCTGCTTGTGAACTTTAGATATTTCTTGAAGTTCTTCACAAGTAAGGCACGTTCATCACTACTTGATGATTCTTCATCTGAGTCATTGCAGGTTAATTTTCTTGCTTGAGCTTTGAAGGCGATAGTCTTTTCTTTTGGTGTGGCCTCTTCAAAGTCTTGCAAGTCGAGCTCATGAGTCATCAATTTGCCCATCAGTGTTTCTAGAGTCATCGTGGTGAGATCGTTTCCTTCAATGATTGCTGTGGCTTTTGGATTCCAGTTCTTTGTTAGAGCCCGCAGCACTTTCCTGATTTTCTCATGGTTGCTGTAATCTTTACCAAGAGATTGAAGGGGATTAGTTATATCAAGGAAACGAGTAAACATCTGTGTAATTGACTCACCAGGTTTCATTTTAAAAGATTCATATTCCTGAGTCAGTCTACTGATTTTGGATTCCTTGACTTGGGAAGTCCCTTCATGGGTTACCTCAAGGAGTTTCCAAATTTCATGAGACGTCTTACAGGTAGAAACTCTATTGAACTCGGTTTTGTCAATTGCACAGAATAGTGCATTGATGGCTCGAGCATCAAGACTAGCCTTTGCTTTTTCAGCATCGGTGTACTTGTCATGCGTCTTTTCCATAAGAATACCTTCAACCACTGTAGGTGGTGGTTTCTTATACCCATCAATGACTATTGACCATAAATCAAAATCTAGAGACTTTAAAAAGAAAGTCATACGTATTTTCCAGTATGTATAGTTTGTTCCATCAAATAGGGGAGGTCTATTTGTGGATTGCCCTTCACCGTTGAATATAGATTTCACGGCTGCCATATATATACTCTCTAGGATATGTTATATAAGAATATAACCTGCTCTGATACCAATTGTAGGATCGTTGAGCACTTCTAGAAGGGGGGTGAATAGAGTGCGTGTGTGCAGCGGAAATAAAATCACCAATTAAAAAATTAAACTATGGCAATGATGTAAGAGCAGTAAATAAAGATAGGAGAATCAAACTCAGTAACACAGCGATGTATACTGGTATCCCTCTGAGAGGACTAATCCAGTCTCGAGTACTCTTGCTCGATGTTAATCCACTAAAGGCACAAGCTTTAACTGAGTGCTTGCAACTCTTACACCACCGTGCTTGTTGACGAGTGCACGACCAACTCCAACACACACCGTGCTTGGTGACGAGCGCACGACCAGCTCCACAACGAGAATTTGTTGTTGAAACTTGACGACCTCTTTACAACTCTGAATAACCAAAAGACTTCTAAATCAAATCTGATAGTACTGGCTTTTGGCTAAGAGAAGTATAGGTGAGATTTGAAATTTTTAGATCACTAGAAAACACTTGAGATGAATAGAGAAGAGAATGAAGAATGAATTGATATTTTGAAATGAAAAGTTCTTCTCTATTTATAGGTGTTTTCACCAACCGAACTCGGGCAGAACTCGGACAGAGTTCGGATGCAAATATCTCGCAAAATAGACGTTGCTCGCAGATTTGGAGGCAACTGAAGTTTGAATACAAACTGACCGAACTCGGTTAGAGTTCGGGCCGAACTCGGGCCGAACTCGGCTAGGAGTTCTGTCAGGAGATATAATAAAATTCTTTTGTAAAAACAGTTTACAAACATGTTTTTGGTAATTTGTAAAATCATTTGAAAAGGAATATTTTCGAAATATATTTTTGAAATATTTGTAATCGAAAATATGAAGGGTAAAAATAGGTTTAGAGAAGGAAAATAATTTTAACCCTAAGCCAGTAATACCATACTTGATTTTACAAGGAAATTCCTAGACTCAATAAAGTGTAAAAATACAGAATAAAAGTAGAAAAGAGTCTTCAGAATTTTTGATGACTTTGACGCTTGGATTTATGCAGTACATCGTCCGTTGAATAAGATTTCATGTATCCTGAAATAGTTAGCAGCATTTTCTATATTTTGTGTATGGACTAAAGTATAAGTTGATTATCGAAATCGGGTGTGGCCATGGAATGGGCCAACAGGCTGAGCCTGGGGGAGAGAGAGAGTTAGATTTTAGGGTTAGGGATAAATATTTGGAGAGGAATAGTTTATAGGAAAATAATTAATTAATTAATTACAAAGGTAATAATCCTTTTGATAATAATTATCATAAAATGGAAACAACAATACTAACACCTGAAATAATGCCAACAGTGATTTGATAATACCAGTAATAACCAAATGCCAGGTCCCAACAACGAAGGCCAAATCAAGATCTCCAAAAATAATAATAAAATAATACAAAATTTTAAAATCCTCAAAATACTAAATATTATCATATACGTACTTTCAAAATAGGGAGGTCACAGACCCAACTTGAATGTCATTCGAGTGTGGGGGTGTCTGGCGTACGTGAAGCTTCCGAATTTGAAGATTCAGAAGTTGGGAACATGGACTACGAAGACTATATTCCTGGGTTATGCTGATAGAAGTGATGCTCGGAGATTCCTTGATATTAAGTCAAATCATATAATTGAATCTTGCGACACGGAATTCTTTGAAGATAAGTTTGCAAGGCACAAGAATATTGTTCGCGTGGACATTCCGGAGAACAATGTGAGTGCGCAGGACGCTCAAGTTCCTTACGAAGTGGTAGTCCAAGAAGATGTTGTTGCTGCAAGAACAACTATTGAACCAGAACTCGTAGATCATGTATCTAAGCGAGTGAGGAGACAGAAGGACTTCGGAGAGAATTTTGTCACCTATCATGTGGAAACAGATTCGCTTACCTATGATAAGGCAATGAAGACCAGAGATGCTATCTTCTGGAAGGAGGTATTAATGATGAGTACGACTCGATAACCTCCAACAACACGTGGGTGTTGTTCGATCTGCCTAAAAGAGCAAAACCAATCGGATGTAAATGGATCTTCAAGAAGAAGATGAAGGCCGATGGAACTGTTGACAAGTTCAAGGCAAGGTTAGTTGCCAAGGGATTTTCTCAGAAGTACGGGATCGATTATTTTGACACATATGCTCAAGTAGCTCGGATGACAACCATCAGGATGTTGATTGCTCTGAGCGCAATTCACAAGCTGGTAATCCATCAAATGGATGTTAAGACCGCTTTCCTGAATGGTGAATTGACCGAAGATATTTACGTGCAACAGCCAGAAGGATTCATCGTCAAGTGCCTCAAAGAAAAAGTCTGTAAGTTGGTGAAATCTTTGTATGGTCTGAAGCAAGCTCCCAAGATGTGGCAAGAGAAGTTTGATAAAGTCATAAGATCAAATAGCTATAGGGTCAGCGAGACGGACAAGTTTGTGTACACAAAGTTCGCTGGCGGGAGAGAAGTTGTCGTTTGTCTCTACGTGGACGACATGCTGATCTTGGGTACAAATCTAGCAAGTGTCACTGAGACAAAGAAGTTCCTCTTATCTAAGTTCAGCATGAAGGACTTAGGGAAAGCTGATGTTATCATGGAGATAAAGATCATCCGGACGAAAACTGGAGTGGCATTATCACAGTCTCATTACATTGAGAAAATGCTCACACGCTATGGGTATCAGGATCTTCCAGGGATCGATACGTCTTATAGGTGTGACAAGAAGCTGAAGCCAAATCCAAGGGAAAGCGTCAAACAGTTGGAGTATTCAAGCGTCATCGGGAGTTTGATATATACGACTGCTGCCACAATGCCTGACATAGCTTTTGCGATAGGGATGCTGAGTCGGTTCACGAGCAATCCAAGGATGGAGCATTGGAAAGCTGTGAAGAGGGTCATGGGATACCTCAAAAGGACTCAGAAGTATGCACTGTACTACTGCGCTGGTATCCTAATAAACTGAAAGTAGTTTTGCACCCACTCCTCCTCCTCACACCCCCTCCCTCCACACACACACACAAAAACAACCCACCTGTGTGTCACGACAATGATACACATGTGTCACAAACTGCATTGCCTGGAAAAAATCATATCCAAAAAGAGAATCTAAAATTAGCTTCTAGAGATTTACTTTGACCATCACATGTGTGTCACGACAATGATACAATTATACATTGTCGGGTATTAGAATCCACAAGCCAAATCCCACATGCTGAATGTCAGCTTCTCACTCCACAATATCATGTAAGGATTTTGACCTCGGTGTTGCTCGTGAAACAACCAATTCATTGTTTGACAAAATACAAACCAATCAATAGGTTTTGCAAGACATAAATTGAACATACGTATTTCAAGTGATCCTTCCATAAAAAAAATTGAAATTTCACTCAATGATCCACCCTCCCCCATATATGCTCGCACTTGGCATTCATCATCTAAGAACAAAGAACTAAAACAAGACTGATGTACTAAGTATTTTTCACTTCAGTACACAATTAGCCTCTGGCGATATGGCACTAATCCTTCATTCAATTGAAACAGATGTTTAGCATGTGACGTCTTAAATATTAGTAACCATTGAGATCCTAGATATTTTTTAAGCTCAAAGCTCGAGGGAAGTTAAACTGGTCAGCCAATGGAGTCCATAGTCCTTTGTATTAGTTAAGAGATGCTAGATGGTAAGCAAAATGGTTCTAGGTACAAAAACAAGCATACTATGAGGGTAAAGTGTAAATGACCCCACTTCCCTAATGAATGTCGACTAATTCTTTCAACTATTGAACACTTTATAATAATTTTTTATAGGACCCCTTGATAATTAAAAATAGTTATGGCAGTAAGTATACATCCCAAAAACTACAAAAGAGATTTTTAATTATCCTGATGCAACACATAATCATGAATCCGAAAAAGTTAGATCATAAACGAACATCCAAAAAAGAGCTAAGATACCAGTACGACCAAAATGCAACAGCTAAAACTAAGTCTAAAAACTACTATATATCAGCATCGAAAAAAAAGTTCTGGAAGGTCCCTTTTCTATTTCAAGATTTGCATATAAACCCTTCAGATGATCTTCAGTAAACATATAAACGTCCCCCTTCAAGTCTTAAAAGAAAGCATCTTGGAAGATGGATGATATTTTAGGATCGGCAATTTTTCTCACTAATTTAAAAACCTAAAAAAAAAATTTCAGTGCAAGAATAAACAATACCTAGATTCAGCCTTGCCTGCTCCAAGCAAAATCTCCTTTCCTATTCAAAACTTAGATTCAGAGTTTGATTCGTCAGATTAAGAAGAAGAAGAAGAAGAAGAAAAAGAAGAAGAAGAAGAAGAAGAAGAAGATCAACAAATAGGTTAAGCTTACCTAGGGCTCACTCCTTTCTGTGGATTCGATCGGCCCCAAAAAATTTGAGAAGAGAGATGAATATAAAGAACCTAAAGAGATCGTCACCTTTCCTATTTCATCACAGATTCGTCGTTGTACATTTGATAAGAAAGAGAGATGAGAGAGAGAGAGAGAGAGAGAGAGAGAGAGAGAGAGAAATATCCTTCCTTAAATTTTTTAGGGGAAATAAGTTCAGGCAAAATTTTTAGGGGGAAATACGTTCAGCCGAATACAAGCAACAAAATTTTTTTATGGGAAAAAGATCCCTTCTCTATTTTTATATATATTTTAATAGAAAACGACAGATCTAGCCTGTCAAAAAAATAGCTACAGCCATGGTCCATCATTATTTGCGGACCAAAAGGGTCGAGAATTACTGTTTTTGACGTACATGCGAAGATCCAAAAGTAGTGGAGGGCTTCAGTGATGCAAGCCGGTGCTCAGAAGTATAGAGTGAAAGGTCCACAGGAGGATATGTTTTCTCCATGGGTGGAGCTGCTATATCGTGGAAGTGGAAGAAGCAGACTATGTTGTCTCACTTTTCTATGGAATCTAAGTTCTATGCGCTGGCGGCTGTAACGGATGAAGCAGAATGGCTTCGAGAGCTCATGTATGATCTTCCAATGGTTTGTGCACAGATACCGGCGGCACCGATATACTGCGACAACCAGGCGACTGCAGCGGTGGCATCAAATGACCTCTTCAATGGGAAGAAGAGGATTGTACGCCCAAGGCACAGGGCGATAAATGATCTTACTAAAAGAGGAGTCATTGCCTTAGTGAATGTTTGGAGTCAGGAGAATCTGGCAGATCCATTCACCAAAGGTCTCAAGCGCCAGCTGGTTGAAGACACAACAGGTAAGATGGGCTTGAAGACACTCTGATATTATGCCTTTGTAATTCTACTACAAAGCTTTATGCTATTAGTTCAAAGAGAAATCTACTAGGCATCTAGATTTTAGTTCAAAGAATAACCATTGACTGGAAGAATATCAGGACCAGTGGAAAAATCCTTTGGGATATTGCAGGGTTATGAACCCAGAACCACTGTTGTCTACTGCTTGTTCTTTACAAAGAACAAAGTCCTGTAGGATGATGGCTTGGAAGCCTTAATGAGTTCTCAGGCATCTGGGATGTCTGGAGTGCTTTACAAGAAGCATGGGTAGCACAGCACTACAAAGGAATGTAGTACTCCATGCTACAGTGGGTGACACCACATGAGGTACCTAGTGAGGGTAAAGCCTCGGCTTCATGCCATGTTACAGTGGTGTAGCACCGCACATAGGCAAGATGGCTTAATGTTGTATAATGAATGAAGAGTGATAGGAAGCACTACAAAGGGGCTGGGCCTCATGTTACAATGGGTGACACAACATGAGGCAGTGCCTCGGCTTTGTAAGCCATGTCACAGCGGCATAACACCGTAAGAAAGCGAAAGGCTTCATGCTGGGTAGTTTGGCACTACAAAGAGGTTGGACCTCATGCTACAGGTGGTATGACACCACATGAGACAGGGTCTCGACCTCAGGCCATGTCATAGCGGTATAGCACCGTAAGAAAGCAAAAGACTTCATTCCAAAGACTCTTTAAAAGAATTCACCTAGAGTGTGTGGAAAGAGATATAGGCCATCTCTTGAGAGAAATCTTGTAAACACCCAAAATACATACACCGAAACCAGGCTGGCACAAGGCCTTTAATATGCAGCCAGAAGCACAGTTAATGTCATTATGTGAGTGGAAAGAATTGCAGTTATGGTGCAAAATTAAAGGCTTAGTCCATTCTTGTATCATACTGTCATTTAACCATGCGGGAAGATTCAAGTCGTAGCGACATCGATCTTAATACATGATGGACAGTCAATGTGGGGAACGCTCAACTCATATATAGAGATATGTGGGGGATTGTTGGTGTTTTTGCTTGTTGTTGTTGGTATTTTGCTTTAGAAACTAGAAAGATAGTCCTACATTAGAAAAACCAAATGGATGGTATCTCTATATAAAGTTTTGCTTGTGTTGAGAGATCACATGAAGTGTGGAGAGGCACATGGGTGCCATGTTGGGGCATTTTTCTAGTAGAAAGAAGGCTAAACCAATAAAGAAGCATTAATATATTTTTGTCATGCTCATGGGATAATTCCCTTATGGAGCTAAGCCCCGAAGGGGCTTAGCGACTCGAACACGGGCTCAAGGGCGTAAAGTGGCATTTTTTGGCGCACTTTTCACTTAGCACGTCAGCATCGACACAAGGCACATTGTGCGCAGTTGATGCGCTCGTGCGCTCCTCTGCACGAGTCGCAGCGCATGTGCAGCAGGTGCGCAGGTGCCTTGGGGCTGCAGTGCACAGGTGTTGCGGTCTGCGGGGCTGGACATGCAGGTGCTGCGGTACTGTGGGCTACGGCACTAGGCACACAGGTGCCGCGGGCTGCTGCGGGCTTCGCAGTTACGCACGCAGGTTAACGGGCTGAATGGTTATGGGGCACAGGTGCCGTATGTTGTGGCTGATTGGAAGATTTGAGCGGTTATGAAAAGATTGAATTAATTGAACATATCTGTTTATTGTGGGATTTGAATTTAATTTATTCAAATCTTTCCATTATTCGCTCCTATCTTTTTGCAATCAGTTACGGGCATGAATATGATTAGGGTTTCGACTCTTCTCTATAAATACTCTCTTCGTGCCTTCATTAAGAACTTACTCTAAAATAAAAAGACGAAGAGAGAAGTGTTGCCGCCGTCGTTGAAGTCCTAAGGAGTTTTTCAAGTTCGTAAAGGAGGTGACAACGAGCGTTCCAGAAGTTCTTTCGAACTTGCTGGTTCCTGTGAGAAGATCGCAGTCGGGCGAATCTTGCTTTGAGCAACGGTGATCTTTATCACCCCAGCAAAATCGTTGCATCAACTACTGTTGAGAGCGATTATTCATATCGTTGCATCAACTTCGGTTGAGAGCGATCATTCTTCTTGTTGCATCAACTTCGGTCGAGAACGAGTATTCATCTCTCCCTTAGGAGAACGAATCTTCCGTTTCTCTGAAAATAAGAGTTCGAGATTTCCATTTTGCATCAAAAGATATGTTTCGGAAATAACAGCAAGTGACGACCTTCTTGCAAGTGTATTGCAGTTGGTCTCACCTCGAGCATTCGGGTAGCTATGAGTGTTTTTTTTTGTGATGCAGAAAGCGCATTTAAAGTGCCACTGTCCATGCAATGCACTTACCATGCATCTGCACTTACATTACAATAATTTTTAACGTTTGGCTAGTCATTGCAAGTACATTGAAAGTTGAGAATTTTGTTACGAATGGAGAGATTTTGAGTTGTAATATAAAATGAGTGGAACTAGTTGAAAGTTGAGAGTTTATGAGGTTATGAATATGTTAGTAATTTTTTATCAATTAATATTTTCAATATTTAAAAATATTCATTAATGGCTAAAATAATTATTTTTTTGCATTATTAAAAAAAAGCACGTCTGTGCATGTGATGGTTACAGTTATTAAATTTTTGTTAATTAAATTTCATTAATTAATATATAATGACTACAATAATTATTTTTTTGTTAATTAATTTTTTAATGAATCTATATTCATTAATTAGTCTTTCATTAATAAAATTTTCATTAAATAAATTTTGTTAATTAAGCTTTTGTTAATTAGTTTTTTGTTAATTATATTTTTGTTAATTATATTTTTGTTAATTATTTTTTCTTTAAGTAAGATTTTTTAATTAAATTTCAGTTTGTTTTTTCTTTAATTATGAATTTGTTATTAATTATATTTTTTTTAATTAATATATTTTATTAATTAATATTGTTCGTTAAATAATTTCTTTTGTTAATTAAATATAAATTGATGTATTTTTATAATTATTTGTAACTTTCATGTTAGTTATTCGATAATTTTAATTTTCACTTTCACCTTCATGTTGTCATCCAAACATTGAAACACCAAACTTTCAATTTTAACTTCCACTTTTATGTTGCCATTCAAGCAAAGTTGATATGAAACTCAGATAAAAACCACCAATCCAAACACTTTTTTTGAAAGTGACACCATTCCATTACAACATGTTGAAAGTTATTTTTCACACTTTCAAGATGTTATAAGAGCATCTCCAACCCTATTGTCTTGTTTTGTATTGTGATTCCTATGTGGCGTGAGGCACAAGACAATGTCTTTCCTATGTAGCAAGATAATATTCACACAAGACAATGAGATAAAAAAGTGTTCTCCAATGCAAAAGTATTGAAAAGACAATAAAAAGCATTTTTTTTCCAACTTCCAAGACAACTCCGCCACTTTTTCATTTTTTTATAAATATTTCTATTCATAATTGATGATGTGGAGACAAAGTCATTATGAAGTGCATTGTCTAGATCTAGACAACCAACTTCACATTGTCATTGCCATGTCAACTTCATAATTTATTCTACATTTGCATTGGAGAAAAAATTTTGAAATGAAAGCTTGTAATTCTTATGTGGCAACCATTTTTTGTAAACTCACAATAGGGTTGGAGATGTTCTATCTATCCAAACAACCCTTTAGTGGAGGCTTTTTCGGGTTGTATTTTGATTGTTTCGTTTTTTTTTTTTTTTTTGTTAAAATTTCTACATAAAAGTCATTGTGTTTGTGTTATGCTTGCAATAATTTTGGCATATTTGATTTGTACATTTTTTTTGTTGTCCTTATCAGTTCTTTCAATTTGGAAAAACAGTTTCCGTGTTCCTTTCTAACATTGGAGCATCTCCAACCCTATTGTCTTATTTTTTGTTGTGATTATTAGGTGGCATGGGACACAAGACAATGTCTTCTATAGGTGGCAATATTATATTCACAAAAGACAATGAGTTTGAAAAGTCTTCTCCAATGCAAAAGTATTGAGAAGACAATACAAAGTATTTTTTACAACTTTCAAGACAACTTCTACTCTTCTTCTTTTTTTAATAAATATTTTTATTCATAATTGATGATATGGACATAAAGTTATTATGAAGTGCATTGTCTAGATCTAGACAATCAACTTCACATTGTCCTTGCCATGTCATTGCCATGTCAACTTCATACTTTATCTCACATTTGCATTGGAGAAGTACTTTTGAAAAGAGTAATGCTACAGTTACAACCAAATGCTTACAACCTTCACTCATTGCTGACATGTGGGCCATGGTCCACATGTCAGCACAGGGGTGAGTGGTTGTAAGAGGGTTGTAAGCATTTGGTAGTAGATTTAGCATTATTGTTTTGAAAAAGAAAAAAAAGTTTGTCATTCATATGTGGCAACCATTTTTTATAAACTCACAATAGGGTTGGAGATACTCTTAAATAGCTACACTACAACAACACTTATACAAATAATACATATTTTTCCCGCAAGACCTACACTTAAACCTAAAACCTTTTCGATAGTCCTTTGACAATCCGTTTGTAGTTTATACTGATGACACCTTTCTTGTTGACATTTATACTATCAAATTGCGCCTAACAAGACCGTACGGGGATCACACACCGCAAACTGGGAGTGGGTTGGGGAGGGGTTGACCAATATGGGGGCGCGGTGGACTCTGATTTGTGTTTCGGTTCCCTCTTCGGGGGAGCGGTGGACTCTGATTCATGAGGACTTTTTCTTATATAAAGGCAAATTATGAAGAAAAAAGGCTATACTATTATCATTTTTTCTCATCACTCAAGGCAAGTAGCTCTATTTGAAGAAAAAAGGCAAATTATAAAATCACATCAAAAGTTACTCAGAACCCTTGATAGCAATCACCCGAATAAAATGCGAATTATACGCAAATTTTTTCGTATCTTACATAAACGTATAATACTTGCGTATTTTAGATTTGTACGCGAATTTTAAGCTTGTGGCGTTTTAAACGTGTACCGTACGAATTTTTAAAAAAATTGGCCAAAAAAATTTGACCAAGAAACCCAACAGTCTGAACTTTCTTGACTCTTGCTGCTATTAGATATTAAGATTGGCACAATTCTTAAAAATTATCAAAAGAAAAGAAGAAAAAGTCTTACAGTAACCAAAAAAATAAATCCAAGAGTCTTTGCACATGTTGCTTGCAACAATCAAAGAAAAAACTTTCGGTTTTCCATCATCCAACCTCTTCTTATTCTCACACTGAACCATTGTTTATGAAGGAGTAGAGGTGGGTGGGCCCTATATATATGCCGAATTTTTAGTGTCGAATTGGTTCATATGAAACGTACTAAACACGAATTAAATTTGATCCGAATGTTTTTCGTTAGACAAATTTTTGACCGAAAATTTGACCGTATTTTACTTATATTGTGCCGATTTATACTCGTACTTTTGCCGTTCCAAATTTTTTCCGTTTGCCGAATTGCTAACAAGGCTCAGAACTAGTCTATTCTTTTATTTACAAGTTTGTCACTAGAAAAAATTACTTAGGACTGCCTACTTCATACATATAAGTTACTTTTTTTGGCATTTGTCTTCTTCTTCTCCTTTTCTCTTCCAAAACCCTGAACACTAAACCCTAAACTCATTATTCTACAAAAGTTAGAATATTCTCAATCCATGTTCATGCTTCTAATAACAAAATTGATTTATGATCATTTATTTTAGGTGGAATCATGAAGTTTCGAATCTACTTTAGGATTTCGAACTTCAAAAAATTTTCCATAGTCCGAATGAGGACGATGATGGACTGTCAAAATTTTGAGAGTCTTGTCTATAGTCATTGTCACGACCCGCACCCGGTTTTCGGATGCGAGCTCGTGAGCAAGCTAGCTACGTCTCGAACAGACTCCAGCCCGACTCGAATACGTAAACGTTGTCAAGGCTATGGTATACAGCCAAATCATGGCAAACAAATCTATATCTCAATCCACAATAAGAATATGAAATATGAATGAACACTATGGGTCGTGGTCTGCAGCCCACTAGCATAAATGTCCGATAAGACTCCAAGAATATAACTAGAGTCTCTAATGTGAATCAATAAACAGGATAACTCGTGATAAGGAATGTAAAACACGAAAGGATAACAAACGTAATAATGATACCTGAATCCCACAAGAATCGTAAATCCTTCGCCATCCAGAACTACTAGCTAACTCCATGCAATCGCTAAACCTGAAGAGATCATCAGGTCCTCAGAGGACATAGCAAGATACATAATATACATGCCTATCTAACAGTTTTATCATGTGCAAGAAAATAAACAAGAAAAACAGGAACACGACAAATGACTACGAACACGAACACGAATACGAACACGAACACGAACACGAACACTAGAACAACTACGTATAAATGAACTGCCGGATGAACGATAATCACGAGATCAATGGAAGAACCAAACCCTCGTCCCGAGTGTGGACTCACGGGTTTGAACTAAGCACTAACCCTCGTCCCGAGTGTGGACTCTCTGGTTAGCTCACGGCAAGACACCCTCGTCCCGTGTGTGGACTCTCTGGTGTAATTGGTCAACCCTCGTCCCGAGTATGGACTCTCTGGTGCCAATGAACACAACAAACACCCTCATCCCGAGTGTAGACTCTCTGGTGCACCAAACAACCCTCGTCCCAAGTGTGGACTCTCTGGTTGTGTAAAACGATAATCAAGGCTATGGCAGTTCACTACATGCACTCGTTCTATGACACGACTCAAGCAAGGTACTGGTGAGAAACTCCAAGTATGAAACACAATAACAAACATGAACACGGCTATATGTAATGAAAACAACTCAAAAAAATATAATACGAAAAGCACATGTCCATAAATAATCAAAACTGGGAAATGAAATACAATGCATGTAAATACAACTGTAGAGGAAGGCAAGGTATACTTGCCTGTGGTCCTTGCACAAACCGTAGTCACAAGTCGAGTATGAGGGGATGTCGATCTAGGAGCTGTCAACCTATAACACATATCGCACCATGAACCGTGCACGAAAACTATAAATCAATTCTAATGTTCTAGTTCTAAATTCATGGAATAGTGGCTAGTTGGGTTACTAATCTAATAATAATTAATTCTGGAATAATTCACTTAAAAATCTAATTTAACCAAATAATAATCTGAATATAATCTAAACATGCAAGTTTGGCCATCAAAAGTCATGTTTCCAATTTTGGAAACCATGGCACACAAATCGAGGCGTACCGTTGACTATTTAGTCAAACGCTGTGAACTTTAGATTTTGAAAGTGCACCTTGGTAAATTTCAGCGCCACGAGTGCGCTGGAATCAACCATGCCACAAAATCACGCTTTGGTCAAAAGATATCGCCGTTATGGCTAATCGTGACCAAAACGGTGTTCAACCGATCAATTCTGAGTTCAACAGAATAAATAAAATACTAAATGAACGAAATAATTTCTTCGAAAACTTTATGTCGTAGAGCTCTGTGTTAGCTTTCCGAAACTTCAAACGGTTTGTGATTTCAATTTCTGGTTCTCACGAAATCTCGAAAATACCGAAACGTGTCAAGTTTTGGACAACCGACACTCTACGAATTTTTCAGAAATTTAGGAATAATATCTATGAAAATAAATTACATATTCAGAAATTTTACCTCAAAACGAATCAAACAAAAAAAAAACATCGCGCGAAAATCACGTCGGAATTGACGGCAATCGCTTCGGGAAGTCGAAAACCCTAGATGAGTTCTCCCACAAAAAGCTGCTAAAATTTCTAGGTTTAACGAATATAATAATATATATATATAGGAGAGAGAGTCGGTGGGCTGCTGGGCGCCGACAGGTGGGTCCAGTGCTGACTGTACAGCTGACTGTGCAGATGACTGTGTAATTAGTTAATTTAAATGCAGAAATCGTTAAAAACTCATTTTAACTCCAAATAACTCCAAATAAATATCAGAAAAATCCAAAAAATTGTAGAAAATTATAGAAAATACATTTAACCTTCTAGAATATAAATAAAAATGTTTTACCTCATATTAGTCCTAAATAGCCTCATAATAAATATTGGAAGCCTTTAGAAATATATAAACTTTGATGAATAAATACTTAAATATTGCCAAAAATTATGAAAAAATTACAGAAAATATAAAATAGCATAATAAATCCTAGAAAAATATTTGGGGTCAATATATGCTCATAGGCTTGCACAGTAAATTTTAGAAGTCTTTCAAAATAGGTTTTTCCTATATTTAATTATCTACAAATTCCAGAAAAATTGTAAAAAATACAGAAAATATATTTAACCTAATAAAGCCTAAAGAAAAATATTGGGTCTCAAAATAGTCACAAATGGCCTCAAAATAAATTATGAAAGTCATTCATAAATATAAATCTTCATAGAATAAATATTTAAAAATATATAAAAATGTCTAAAAATTATAATAAAATATAATATAGATATAGAATGCATATAGACCCTATCTAGAGATCATGTGACCACAAGATGGTCATAACTCACCTGTGGGCTTAGTCCCTACTCCAATGATCATAGAAAAATTAAATATAAACTAATCAAATAAAAAATAAAAAATATATCAAAAAATTTCAGGAAGAGGAGTTACAGTCATGACTCTCAAAAATTTTGACAGTCTTTTCTATAGTCAAGACTCCCAAATTTCTTAACATACTGTCTATAATCATGACTCTCAAAATTTTTGACAATTCTTTCCATAGTCAGGACTTTCAAAAAGTTTGACAATCCTAAAGAAAATATGTTGTTCAATGAACAACATATTTTGATTAAGACTGTACTGTCAAATACCAATTAAAAGGACTATCAAATTTTTTTTGAACAACATATTTTCTTTAGGACTGTCAAATATTTTGATAATCCTTCCAATTGGTAGTAGTGTTCAAAATTTGGACAGTTCTAAATAAAATTTGTTGTTCAATGAACAATATATTTTATTTATGACTGTCAAAATTTTTAGCATTCCTTTCAATGGTTAGAAATGTCAAAAAAAATTGACAAAAATAACAATAAAAAAATTTTGAACTGTTAAAATTAGGAGAGTAAAAAAAAAAAAAATTTGACAAAGTCTAGGACCTTCCTAATCCGGGCTCAAAAAAAAAAAAAGAGAAGGAAAAGTAAAGTTCCTTTCCGCGAAACAAAGCAGGCCTAATAAGTCATATGGAATTACAATTTTATTGAATTCAAATTCATTGCAAGTTTGCAACCAACCAACCATGATTTTATGTAGACAAGGTCATACACCATTATGTCAATCATATCAATCAATCAAATAACAAATGCTGTTCTTTGTGAATTGAAATTGGTCAAATGTCACACAATGGCGTATGTATAAAAAAATATATATATATTATATACAAAAAAAACTACACCCTCCGTGGAAAAGCCTACTGAGTATCCTCTTGTACTGAATCTGTGTCTCACACAGTACTTTTAACCCGAGCCGAATCAACGAAAGGCACCTGCATTCAACAGCAACGTCACCAACCCAACCGCCACCGGCCTCCGTAGCACAGTGACCGGCGAGGCGCTTGAGTTGCCGGTCTACTCGTGCATCCCAATGTCGATCATGATCTCGAACCTACACTTTTGCTGCGATGGATCCACATTCATGATCATCGATAGGTTGTTGAACGCGCATGTCCTTACTTTTTAGGACTGTATAAATTTTTTACAGTTTTAACAACATATAGGAACTACAGTCATGTGTTCCTCCGGTCGTGGCTGTGACAAAAATCCAAACCAACAAATCAAAAAAAAAAAAAAATCAAAAACACAATAATAGTTCATTCCAAAACTTAAGTTATGATATTAAGTTATAACAAGGATTATGATATTAAGTTATAACAAGGATTATGAAGAACTTTTTGTTAAAAAATGAAAAATAAAAATACCAAATGAAGAGATGGATAAGAGGAGGAAAAAGTTTGCTAAGAAGATTTGTATCTTGACTGTGAAGAACATTTGGTTGCCATCTCCGAGAAAACGAGGGTTTTGGTGAAGAATGGAGGTGCTCGAGAAGAAGATTAGGAGTTCGAAGAGGGAAAGTGAAAGTTAGAATGATTATGTTTGGAAGAGATTGGGGGAGAGGTGGGGGAGTTGGGAGTGGCAACCCCTAGTAAGCAAATGATCACTTTTTTTTAAAACTGGACTAGTCCTGAGTAAATATTAATGTGCATTTATAATTGTGTGTTATTAAATGCACCCTCATTTTTATATGTTTACCCTCCTCCTTACTGTCAGGAGGTTTGACCAGTTTTATATTTTTCTTCTTCTTCAAATTAAACTATCAATTAACCTCCCACAACTAAATTTTAAAAATAAAATAAACCAACAACTAAATTTTTTTTAAACTTATAATCAAATATATAAAAAAAATTCTTTTGTGAGAGAACTAGACAACTTTAGTCTTTATTTCACAAAATAAAACAAATCTAAACATTCTCTTCACCAAATTTATTAATAAAATTTTCAATAAAAAGCAAAATGTCAAAACTTTCTATCCATAATGAAGAAGGACAATTTCGAAGAAGATGAGCAATGACTGTTATAAAAGGTTTGAAAGTTACAAAATAAATATCATGGACGAAGTTGTCATCGATAAAAAAGAAGTTAATATGATAAAAATTAAAAAAGATAGGAGGGTAAAGAGAAGGAAGGTAAACTGAAAAAACTGTATAAAGTAAACTGAATAGAGTTAACAAAGGGGTAAAGTGAATAAAGGTAGGGGTGCATTTAACAACATCTTTACACTGTGTTTGGGAACTTTTTTAGGGAAGAAAAAGAAAATTTGAGGGGAAGAAAAATGGAGGAGAGTAAAATGAAAGGAAAGTTAATTTTTTTTCTTTCTTTATTTGGATGGACAAAACGTAGGGGAAGAAAAATTTTAAAAATAATTAGTTGTTGTTTGTGGATAGCAATATAATTACTATTTGGTCCTTGATATTCTCAAATGATAATTTATCATTCCCTTTATGAGGGGTGGTGAGGTAAATTCACTCATATTCCTCTCATCTTTTTCAAATTTTCTCCCACTTTTTGGAGAAATGTGTTTTACTGGACTCACCTACCACTACAACAAATATGGCCTACAATAGCATGCGCAGAACGCTATAGAAAGCCTTCTATAGCATATTCTGTCTGCTATAATCGCCCACGCTATAGTATGTCCAGACATGTGAACGCTATAACAATATAGCATTCATGAATGATATAGAAGGTTTATAGCGTACGTGTCACGACCCGCACCCATTTTTTTTTAAACGGGTACGAGACGTGTCCAAGCCAGCCTACGCCGCAGTGTCGGCGGTAGAACGCTGTCACGGCCATGAAGATCAAAATCACAAATAATCCAATGCTCATTCACAGAAACTAATTTAACTTACAATGATCACAAGTTTTACATTTGTAGAAGAATAAAAACTTGTATAATTCAATGAATGACTACAACTCAACTATCTAGCTAGTCTCTAGGCTTTGTCCGTAAGTATTTCCGTCACTCCCCAAGCTAAGTGAATCCGCGGCTAACCTGAAAATGTTGGTTTCCAGTCAGGAATAGAACGAGCACAATTTACTGAATACAATCTCAATAAAGAAAATGACTATAAAACAAAGGTTAGACATCAATCATGAGTTTTGAAAATAAACAGTAAAGCCATAAGAATAGACAGAAAATCAATAGTAAATAAATAGACGCATATACTTTCCCCACTGTTAGAAGTACCTTTGATATGTGATCGATCTCGGGACAATTATGCGACACGGTCTACACGGTCTAAAGTTACACGGTCTACAGTTACACGGTCTACAGTTACACGGTCTAAAGTTACACGGTCTACAGAAAATATTGCAGCAAAGAAACACTGTCTACAAAACAATAATCACGATCTACACAGTTCAAATGCAGTAATAATCACGGTCTATACTGTCTACTTTGCAATAAATAAATCACTGTCTACACTGTCTACAAGAAATAAATAAATCAATGTCTACACGGTCTACAAGAAATAAATGCAAAACGGTCTACACGGTCTAAGGTCAGATCAAACATCCTTGGTACTTCTCATTCCCGACTCAACAATTTATAATAGAAAATAATCACATAACCAATGGCCAATCAATGAAAAATAGTGAAAATCAATATCAAAATGCAGACAATAAACTGTACTCGCCTGTGGTCCTGTGCTGGTGAAACCGATGATCCAAATCACTCAATATGCCCCCAATAGTCAAAACCCGTACAACAGTCCCCGAAAGCTGAAATAAATAATACCAATGATCTCAAAATAGTCCAATTAGCTAGAATTGCCTGTCCTTAAGTCCAATTCTGGACACAGGGGCAAAACGGTAATTTTGGGCAAAAACGATGTCCGCCGTTGGACCCGCTTTGCACCGAAAAGCGTGCTAGAGTCAACGGTCTCTAAAGTCGTCAAACTACATGTCTACGGATCCAGTTTTTCGATACGAACCAAACCGTATGTCCAGAGTTGGATTCTGGCGGGCCGTGTACAAAATCGCCCGTTGAGTGGAACCATAGGGCCCGCAAAACGACGTCGATTTCAACTGTCTCAGAATTGGACCAAACTTGGCATGCAGGACCAGAAAAACGATACGGTCCCGTTGGCATAAGTCTCGTCGTCGATTTCCAATCGTTTTACGAAGCAATTTCTCTGGTATGTACCCAACCCAACCCCCTTTAACAATATAGCATTCATGAATGATGTAGAAGGTTTATAGCGTACGTGTATGCTGTTGATGGTTTATAGCGTTTATGAATGCTGTAAATCCTTTATAGCATTCTAGAATGCTGTAAATGGTTTATAGCGTTCGTGAGTGCTGTGGATTACTTATAGCGTTTATGAATGCTGTGGATTATTTATAGCGTTTGTGAATGCTGTGGATTATTTATAGGGTTTGATGAATTGATTGTCATGAATGCTATAGATGGTTTGATTTATTATAGCGTTCATCATATGCTATCGTGGTAGCAGCAATTTAGACGTTTTGAGTGCTATAAACCTACTACAGAATTTCACATTATTTTATATCTGATACAGAATTTCATATTTCATAACATGTTTTGTATCACATATAAATAACAATAATCGCAAACAATTTCAATCGCAACTTGCATTTCGATCAATCAAGATATAGGAAAGATTTGCCAAAATATGAAATGTTTCATTAGAACATTCAAGATATACAAAAAGTAGTAGTCATTAAAACATTCAAGATGTAGAAAAAGTAGTTGTACGCCAAAATAAACCATTCCATTTACAAAGTATCTGTAGTCCAAAATAAACCATTCCATTTACAAATATCTGTAGGCCAAAAAACAGCTCAATCGCCTCTTTCCTTCTAGCATCTATCCACAACCATCAAAAACATATACGCCAACCTACACAAAATTGAGATGAAAACACATTATGATATAAAACAAATACTAAAATTGCCAAGTGCCTTGTACAGTCATGAAACTTGTGATTGTAAATGAACTAAAAAAAATCAGACAAGACATCTAAACCAAGCATCTAGCAGCAAGGGTTCAGACTTCAGAGTTAAGGTAAGAACTAAGGTATTGACCTATATCCTACCACATTATGATTCACTCCACATGATGATCAGCAAATTAAAAATATGGATGAATATATAAATCGCAACCACAGTAGGCAATGATTGTAATAACCGTTGTTTAATTACTTATACCCTACCAGACTATGGTTCACTCCATAAGTTGATCAGCACAATATATGGATGAATATACAAATTATGGCGTAACAGGAGAATGACTATTATGACCCTTCAATTATCATGTAATAATAGCCATAAACTACAATATAAGTAATTACAATTAACTGAAATCCCATTCATAAATAATATCAAGAAAAATAACACAATTAGCCAGTAGAATCATTTTGAAAGATGCACATGAAACTGAGATCCGGACCTTGGTTTCCCTAATACGGGTTGCTCTGCTACCATATCAATTTTTTTTCTTGCCTTGATACAGGTTGCTCTGATACCATATCAGTTTTTTAGATTTTCAAGAGCTATCATGTGTCTTGATCAGTAAAATGTTCAAATCTAGCTAGCCTTATAATTGGATAGACAGATGATTAGGAAAATATTTGTAATTGGGGATATATAGATGTTTTTCTAATTTAGGTGAATTTTACAACATGATAGATCTGGTATACATTCTCATTTTTTGAACATAAGCATCTTTAGCAGTTAAAGCTGCTATGGTTCATCTGGTAGACATTCTCATACTTTATTGACATCATGTGTCAATCAAGCTTAAGAAATCATCGTTCACTATGACTTTTGATGCATATGAACACCAATGAGGTCAAAAGGGCTCATGGAAAGGTCATTTTGAGAGCTTAAAACTGCTGGCAACCATTAGTTTGGGGACATAATTGTGAAGGAAACAACACATGGAACTGGGCTGGGTACAAACATCTTAACGTTAGCAGTATCAGGATAATAAAATATAAGAAAAAAATAATCCAATGGTTTGTACTTTGTATCTTTTTTGTGTACATGAACACCTGTAGGTGAAGAACAAAAACAATATATGATCAAATTGATCAAATTAGGGTTTACGTGTCGTCGACTTGAAGAACTCGACATCGTACAGGGGGTTTTGTGTGGAAGGACAAAAAGGATAAATAATGGTGATCAAAATCCCAACAAAGTGGTTTTGTTAACTATCCAACTCTTGTCTTTTGAGTTAGAGAACATGAGGCAAAGAACACAATGAAAAAGGAACAAATTAATTGTGAGAGAATTGCTTAGAAAGGAGGCTCATATCCCCCTTTTATACATATAGGCCACCGCCCATATGAGTAGGATTAGGATAATCCACTTTTAAATAAACATGCACTCCCATCTAAATAGTACTAGGAATAATTAATCCAAATCCCCTATAAATAAGTAAACATGCTTACAAATCTAAAATGTTAGTTGTAAAGAAAGCATGTAAATATTTAACATCAACACGAGAGTAGTCAATCTTTACAACTGTACTACCAAATCTGCTTAAAGGTGTATTGTACATCTATATGAGAAGGATTAAGGAAACATCAATACAAATTTTTCATAATGCCAAATATGCTTAAAGGTCTATACTTCTAATTCTATATAGGAATATGATTTAGTATAATTTTTTCATAATTTTTGTTTGATCTTTACAAGTCTATCCAGTTCTTTTTTGGACAATTAGCTGTTTGTAATTTGCAATTTTTTCATAATTTTTGTTTGAATTAATTACACTCACATTAAGAATGAAGACAACACTATTATATTACCTTAACTCAAAAGGGATACTAAAAATATAAATGATTAATTTTAAAGATAAAAGGAGCTTACTTCATCAGATCCCCACATGTTCACGACTTTATGAATAGACCTACAGTGCTAACATTGTAGTTAAGAGGAAAAAGAACTAAAACTTCAATTAGTGAGGCTGAGAATGACAAGTCAAATCATAAGATATGTACACTAAATGGTCCATAGGAAAACTTAAATCAAGCATACATGCATGCAAAGGAATAATTTTATATGAAAATAACGCAGATTTTATCAAGAAAATTTGTCATAAACGATGCAACAAAAATGAAATGTGCATAAAATGGGAATATACATCAGGTTTAATGCAGGCAAAGGCAACGCCAATTTGGCTACTCAGGCTACTCTGTTACATCGGATGGAATATTTAAATACCACGCCATACATGTGGACATATAATAGAATGAATGCAAGTGGAAAGGTGCTTCTAGTGTATCATATGGCCACAATTAATGTTAGTCTAGCTCTAGAACAATGAAGTCCAATATCTGTTTGGTTCAGAATGTTAGGAAATAAAGAGGACTAATAAGATGACAATGTTGCAAACTTGTATCCTGAAATCAAGATTAAGAAAGATTGGGCCTATGAAGAGTAGCTGCAGGTAGACAGAGGTTGTGAATGAGGTCAGTATGTTTCACGCTCCGCTCCCGTAGGAGCGATTGTCCTCGCTAAGGCGTGATGTCGCACGAGCCTAGATTGCGCTCGTGCAAGGCGGGTTCCATAACGGCCGATTTTAATGGCTGCGGCGGGGTCGTCGCACAGAAGTCCCAAGCAAAGACATTGAATAATAGCAGCAGAAATTTAGAACAAACACAAGTTATTCAAAAGAAGCTCTTTATTGATATTGAAACATAGATTACAATGGGGAGCAAGGCCAAGATTACAAGTCTCTCAAGCTCACTCAAACTCATATTACAAGTTCACTCAGCTCTCTCTCATCTCTCAAAGTAAATTTGCTTGAGCCAGCGGAAGCTTCGGAAGGCAACGTCCATACATTATGTCCCGTATAAGTCTTTACTCCATGCGGCCGCATGCTTCGAATCGCCAAGGAACTCCTTGCCTCGACGCATCCAAGCGAGCTCCGTGCCACGAGCTTCTACTTGTGTCTGCACATGTAAACTATGTGGGTGTCAGTACTCAACTGTACTGGTGGAATGAGCTACTCGCCCACCCATACAAAACCAACACAATAGATTTACTTTGTGTAACATAGTCCCTTTAGATTGTCTTTCTACTCTTGCCTTAGGATCAGTTTTAGGACCGATGCCTTGGCCAATTTTGTGTCTTTAGACCAGCCCATGCTTGTAACGATAACGTTAACTCATACCTTGCCTCAAGACCCTTCTCGTGCCAACAACGTTAACCTATCGAGTCGTGTTTGCCTTACGGCTTAAAATCATAGACGTAATTACGCGATGAGGCTCCATTTTCGTGTGACCGTGCTACAAATCCTTGCTGAGGCCGTGCCTCGCAACTCAGTGAGACTTAACCATATCATCGCCTTGCAGCCCTTGCTACTTTGATCATCAACTGACCCAATCGAGACTAGTGAACTTAGTGTCACTTGACCAACTTGCCTTGCGGCGATTCCTGACTTAAACTCAAACAAATCAAACCCAACTTTTGTAACTCACATGTCAACACTTAAGACTCGATGCCATAACTCGTGTCGAAGCACAACGCCTATGTTAATGCCAAATCTTAGGCCCAAACATTTTGTGTTCCAACTGTACACACATTCAACTCGACTCAATCCAAAGGCATACACGCGGATGGTCGCTATTTTGCCGACATCTATATGAACTTGGCTACTAGCATCACAAGCTATCCTGAGACGTATAGCTTGGTTAAATCGGGGACCTTTCAACGCAAGTAGCTAGCTCCGTTGCAAGCCCCCGCTTTAATTCGTGCCAAAACCTTACGCACGACTATACCCTGTTTCCTCCTAGGCTGAGTCAGTCCCATGGCCCAGGGTTGCCGCTCGAGAAAACTTTGCCCTTGTCGACAAGTTATCCATGACCATGCAAGACTCGACACAAACTGACGTCTCACACAGTCATTCCTTCTTTCAGTGTTACTCTCTCTTTCAAAAACCATGTTCAAGCCTTCTATCCTTGAGATCCCTCGACGACCCACGGTAGCGAGCCTTCTCCCTTAATATATCATTGAGATCCCTCGATGACCCACGGTCACGAGCCTTCTCCCTTGATGCCATATCCTTTTTACTCAACTTAGAAATGCCCATTTGATAGCCATTTTTCTAAACTCGACTTGAAACCAACTGTAGCTCGTACCTTAAACACTAAGTCTGTGCATTGTGCCTTAAGCCAACCGTGTTCTATGCAACACTCCTGCCCAAGTCGGCGGGCCTTGAGATCGTGGGACTACTTAACTTGACAATCGCAGAATGAGCGGGACAACACTTGGAACGACTTAGGTCGACCGACATAACTTTGCCTAACTTACTCAAGCCTACAACTTAACCCAAGGGACGAGCAAAGGCTATACCAAGCCTTGCGCAGTGGAAGCGTGCATGCATTATCAAGCATTTACGAGGGCAACGCCTATGACTTAGGCAAGTTCATAGTTTTGTGTCGAAGACCAACTTTCCTTATCCCAAGCCACGGGACGAAGGACCGAGTGTCATTTTCAAAGCATGCCATGTACCAACTCTAAGCCGACCGTTGGACCTTTTCATATTCTATCTCAATTCGACCCGGCGGGATTACTCCCTTTAGCTATGTGGATTCATCTCTTTTATTATTAAGCCTACTTGTGCAAGTTAAAAACATACGATTTATTATGTGAAGGCAAAGATGAGGCAAGTTCACCGAAACTACCCCACCTGAGCGAGCGGTCGCCTCGACCGAGTGATGTCTTCGAGTAGCCGTTGCAAGGCTAAGTCCGAACGCCGTCGATGTTTCGATTCCTCTGATTGACTGAGCGGAACGGAGCACTACATTATACACCACTCAGAAAAATTTTCGTCCTCGAAACTAACTGAGTACACTTACCGGCTTATAACTCGTCTCAACATCCTACGTTTCTCACACACATTTCTCCTATGTGTTCCCTCAATCCTAGCCACGCTCATGCTACCCTCAATCCTTTCTTCAAAACTTTATGATCTTAAAATCCTCGATACTTCCTCGTTCCTCAAGTCTCACTTGATTCAACGCATCACTTAGTTGGATCGTGCACATATTCCAGGCATCCCCAAAATACATGTATTTCAGCCAAGCCTTATGATAGAGAATCCGCCATCACCACTCGAGTCGGATCGTACACATATTCGGGCGTCCCTGATATACATGCATGTCAACCGATACTCGCAAGTGGTGCCTCCACAATTTTCTATCATTTCGTACACGGACGTCTACCTAACCGCTAGGCTATGTCTTTCCGTCAGTACTGAAATCATAGTTCCCAAACAACGATATCAACACTGATCCCATCCTAAGGTTAAACCAAATCGATGGTACGAGGTTTTCTACCCAAGCTCGCATCACTCCGATTTCTAAACTTCGAGCATCGATTCCCTACACACATCCGAACGTTCGTCGCACGGGGTCCGAGTCATTCAGCAAAGCCATCCTCCGATAACTCACGTTTCAACCAATTCCTTGACTTATTGATATCCCTCGTTTTTTAAGCCATTTCGTATAGTTTATCTCTTCAACACGTTTGACATAGTCCGCCTATCAATCCTTCTCAATTCAAGCACACTATGACACAATTTAGTCGCCAACCAAAATTTTACATTCCACATTTCCTAAGTCATCTATTCCAATTTACGTAATCGATCATAAGGTCGTCTAGCTTAACAATACGTTGCGCCCCGATCTCACGCGAGTCAGATTTTTCACGGTAGGCATGAATCACCATGCACGCTCCCGCGGGATAATCATTCTCATCGGGACGTAACTTTTGTTTTGTGTCTAGACTAATTTATTCTCGATGCACGGATTGGACCTACTCAATCCTCAAGTTTCATTCATTCATCAATCGCAAGTCCTAATATCCTCGTATTCTCCTTCGTATCAAACCGACAAGTCGAGACAATCAAAGTTACCACTTCCTGATTTTTTGAGTTCGATCATTCCCGCGACATGAATCACCATGTCAACGCTCACACGGAACGATCGCCCCAAATCTGACGCAACGCATGTGCGAGACTAGAGTTGTACTCGCGCAAGACAATATCGTCGACGTTGTGGCTATCAACGTAACCATCAAGATACGATCATTTTTATCCAACATTCATCTCGATCAAAATCCTAAGTATTGTATCCAACCGAACAATAACACTTGCACGATTGTCATTTGCCGAGTTAGAGTACCCCCGAGTTATCGCATATCATCTTTGATACGCCTCAATACCATCGATGATATACGTAACTTGACGATCTTCATTTGCAACGAATTCTGAGTCGTGCGAATGATGCTATTGTCCGACTGGATAATCTTCCCGACATTCAAGTTCAAGTTCAATCCTTATCCCTCGAATCATTCACAACATCAATTCCTCAAATTCAATCAATCGACATCCCTGAAGCTATCGCATACACCACTCAGGGATGAAGTCATTCAACAAATCCTCAACTTATCATTCGAATCAAAATCCACTTCTTCAAATTTTTCGTTCGAACTATTCCTCGAATTTTAAGCACGCTCATCTATATCACATCGATGATATCGCCGTTCGATAGTACCCCTATCAATAGTCATCCCACGTACTCAATCGAGTCTAACTCGTTCTCGTCCGACACAATTTGAATCCCGCACTCAACTTTTCTAAGGTCGACGCAATCCTTGGTGTATATGCCCAGCCCGACTTAGCCAACCGTGCTTACGTAAACCATCTTTTTGTTTCTTTTCAAAAATTGTTCTTCTACGTTTTGCAAAATAGATAGACTTATTGTATGGATATCCCGTGGAACATTTGAGAGAGAGCGCATCAACAATATCAACTTTGCGGAAGCAACAGAGTTTGCGGAAACAACGAGTTAAAGAATTCAATCGATAGTCCAAGGACGTAAAGTCAGGCTCTGATACCATTATGTCACGCTCCGCTCCCGTAGGAGCGATCGTCCTCGCTAAGGCGTGATGTCGTACGAGCCTAGATTGCACTCGTGCAAGGTGGGTTCCATAACGGCCGATTTCAGCAGCTGCGACGGGGTCGTCGCACAGAAGTTCCAAGCAGAGACATTGAATAATAGCAGCAGAAATTTAGAAAAAATACAAGTTATTCAAAAGAAGCTCTTTATTGATATTGAAACATAGATTACAATGGAGCGCAAGGCCAAGATTACAAGTCTCTCAAGCTCACTCAAACTCACATTACAAGTTCACTCAGCTCTCTCTCATCTCTTAAAGTACTTTTGCTTGAGCCAGCGGAAGCTTCGGAAGGCAACGTCCATACATTATGTCCCGTATAAGTCTTTACTCCATGCGGCCGCACGCTTCGAATCGCCAAGGAACTCCGTGCCTCGATGCATCCAAGCGAGCTCCGCGCTACGAAATTCTACCTGTGCCTGCACATGTAAACTATGTGGGTGTCAGTACTCAACTGTACTGGTGTAATGAGCTCCTAGCCCACCCATACAAAACCAACACATTAGATTTAGTTTGTGCAACATAGTCCCTTTAGATTGTCTCTCTACTCTTGCCTTAGGATCAGTTTTAGGACCGACGTCTTGGCCTATTTTGTGTCTCTAGACCAGCCCGTGCTTGTAACGACAACGTTAACTCATACCTTGCCTCAAGACCCTTCTCGTGCCAACAACGTTAACCTATCGAGTCATATTTGCCTTACGGCTTAAAATCAGAGACGCAATTACGCGATGAGGCTCCATTTTCGTGTGACCGTGCTACAAATCCTTGCTGAGGCCGTGCCTCGTAACTCAGTGAGACTTAACCATATCATCGCCTTGCAGCCCTTGCTACTTTGATCATCAATTGACCCAATCGAGACTTGTAAACTTAGTGTCACTTGACCAACTTGCCTTGCGGTGATTCCTGACTTAAACTCGAATAACTCAAACCCAACTTTTGCAACTCACATGTCAACACTTAAGACTCGACGCCATAACTCGTGTCGAAGCACGACGCCTATGTTAATGACAAATCTTAGGCCCAAACATTCTTTATGTTCCAACTGTACACACATTCAACTCGACTCAATCCAAAGGCATACACGCGGATGGCCGCTATTTTGCCGACATCTATATGAACTTGGCCACTAGCATCACAAGCTATCCTGAGACGTATAGCTTGGTTAAATCGGAGACCTTTCAACGCAAGTAGCTAGCTCCGTTGCAAGCCCCCGCTTTAACCTGTGCCAAAACCTTACACATGACTATACCCTGTTTCCTCCTAGGCCGAGTCGGTCCCATGGCCCAGGGTTGCCGCTCGAGAAAACTTTGCCCTTGTCGACAAGTTGTCCATGACCATGCAAGATTCGACACAAACTGACGTCTCACATAGTCATTCCTTCTTTCAGTGTTACTCTCTCTTTCAAAAACCATGTTCAAGCCTTCTATCCTTGAGATCCCTCGATGACTCACGGTCGCGAGCCTTTTCTTTAATGTATCCTTGAGATCCCTCGATGACCACGGTCACGAGCCTTCTCCCTTGATGCCATATCCTTTTTACTCAACTTAGAAATGCCCATTTGATAGCCCTTTTTCTAAACTCGACTTGAAACCAACTGTAGCTCGTGCCTTAAACACTAAGTCTGTGCATTGTGCCTTAAGCCAACCATGTTCTACGCAACACTCCTGCCCAAGTCGGCGGGCCTTGAGATCGTGGGACTACTTAACTTGACAATCGCAGAATGAGCGGGACAACACTTAGAACGACTTAGGTCGACCGGCATAACTTTGCCTAACTTACTTAAGCCTACAACTTAACCCGAGGGACGAGCAAAGGCTATGCCAAGCCTTGTGCAGTGGAAGCATGCATGCTTTATCAAGCATTTACGTGGGCGACGCCTATGACTTAGGCAAGTTCATAGTTTTGTGTCGAAGACCAACTTTCCTTCTCCCAAGCCACGGGACGAAGGACCGAGTGTCATTTTCAAAGCACGCCGTGCACCAACTCTAAGCCGACCGTTGGACCTTTCCATATTCTATCTCAATTCGACCCGTCGGGATTACTCCCTTTAGCTATGTGGATTCATCTCTTTTATTATTAAGCCTACTTGTGCAAGTTAAAAACATGCAATTTATTATGTGAAGGCAAAGATTAGGCAAGTTCACCGAAACTACCCCACCTAAGCGAGCGGTCGCCTCGACTGAGCGATGTCTTCGAGTAGCCGTTGCAAGGCTAAGTCCGAACGTCGTCGGCATTTCGATTCCTCCGATTGACTGAGCGGGACGGGACACTACAGTATGCTACTGGACATGTTTCTTTATAAGAATTGTAAAGCTGACTACAAACTGAGATGTAGTGGACACCTTATTTCAGTATTTTGTAACATTTGGTTATGAATGTTCAACTTCTAAACAAATACAAACTCTGCTCATACACACCAGACTGTCAATTATGAATCTGGACTTATTTCAGGCTGTTGTATATTAGGAAAGGCAGTTGTATTGTGCTAGGATTTGTGCTTTATGTCAATATTGTAAATTCGAAAAGATAGGCAGCTTTATTGGTATTATGTCATGGCTGTAAATAGACAACTGTCAACATTTATTTCCTTTTTTTTTACAGTTATTCCTCTTCTTATTAGAGAGGTTCTTGTACTCATTCAGAAATGAATCAGGACACATATATATATTCTTCCATATTTTCTGAGTATGATTGGTCCTAGACTTAGGAGTTCTGTTTTAAATCTACAGTGTTAAGGGCAAATTTGGGTTGCAATTACATTGCATCCGAGACTCCATGGTGTCAAACGGTTTCAATTTTTTATGGACGTTTTAGGCATTTGTGAAACGTTAGCCCAATAAGCATCCGAAAAATGGACGTTTGAGCAAATGGGATTCGAACTAGCCCTAGGTATCATCTAGGAAATGAAAAACAATCTGCACAAATGTAACATAAAGGTAATTTTCTTCTTAGCCATAAATATAATGCACATAGATCAAATACATTACTTGATGAAATTCTAGGACTCTTCCAGACAACAACAGAAATCTCATATTTTTGCTTATATTCATTATCAAAAATGTTTAATGTTGTGTATGCCCCGACTAAGCCGCCCTTGTACGATCTTTCAGTTTATAGATAATAAAATAGCTTTACCTCTTCTTACTTTTTCCTTTATGTTGAGTAAATCATTCACACACTTTTCGCTTAAAGGAAAAATCAGGTATTCCAGTTAAATGATACATAACAGAACCCGTAAATCATTTCATCGATATTGAATCATACAGAAATTCATATGTGCCATATATCCGAGGAATACTACCAGCATACTAGTACAATTCATAAAAATATAGGAAACTCCAGATAAATAAAGCATGCACAATACACCTACTTACAGAGAGAATAAACTGCATAGTACTTACTTTTGTCCAGTCGAAGGTGGTAAATGAAAATCTATTGAAGGCCAAGGTATTTGCATAGAGCCTCAGTGCTGTACTTTTTAGTAAAGATACCTAGCAGAAGAAAAATTAGTTACTAAAATTGTAGCAATTGCCTGGTTCCAATTAAAACAGATGAGTCCATAACGTATTAAACGTGAATTAGAATCATCAAGAATTCACTGCTAGAAGAAAAGTGACTTAAATTGTATATAATAGACTAACATAAAACAATCATCTGAAACCAAACTTGCAAAAGTCAACAACATAATCACTTCAGATCAAAAATTATACATATATCTACAGAGCTACTGCATACCCCAGCATATGCCACTACTTTAGGTAATCTACTCATGTTTCCTCTGCCTTTAGCATAAACACTTGCATCAATCAAAACCAACTTTGCCGCCTATAAAAAGAAGAAGAAGAAGAAGAAGAATTTAAGTTGCAATCATGGTGAGATTTAAAACCTAAATCTCAGTTAACTGATTGGAAACAAAAGACGAACTAACTTTAGAAATCTAAAAAAAATGGAAATATTCAATAAAATGTATGAAATCCTCCATGTTATCATTATCAAAGCCTACTCCATCAAAAGAGGGTTGGTTATAGAGCAAGGCTCACCGTTAAGAAAGCTACAAAACCAAGCGTTTAGAATCAGCTGTCAACTTTGTGTCACCCTTTCTAAGTTGGAAAAGATTCCCATCAAAGCTAGAAGGCCAGTTCTGGGTAGGTTTAGCTTAACTTTCGGGCTGGTTCTCCAAAAAAAATTTACTAATCGGATGAGCATATATACAACAACAGCTTGAGAGTATAAAACTTTTCTAAACAAGTAGCCCCAAGATATTCTATAAATCTTGTCAGATTGAATTTTGTTCTTCAACCTACATGATGACAAATAAGTTTTAAGTAATAAGAATCTAGCAAAAGCACAAAAGGATCAACTGCCTTAAGCCTGCATATGATAAAATATATAGAGCACTAGCTTTTCAACTAACAACATATGAAGACACCTGAATTTTGATATCAATAGATCCTTTGGCGCTATATATAGTAAAGACAGCTAAAGCAACTGCATAGAGACTGGGATATTCTACCTACAGCAAGGATCCGATTGAATATAGTAGAAGCTACGGACCATTAACACAACCACAAGCAAAGAGAAAGAAAACATGGGAACAAGTTCAAAAAGTCTTATTAGAGACCATTGTGAAGGCATTACGACAATTGGCAAGGAAAACTCTGCTTTATGCAGTTCAATTCACCATTGACCTACAGTAAGAACATTGGACCATAGTTGAAGATGAACCATAGGAAAATATAGAGAAAGGTACAGGAATGTAGTTACATATGAGAAACTTGGGTAACATCCCAATGAACATTAAAAATTACAGCAAATATGCTATAACCAATTATCTGCAATGCAGAAGAATACCGGATATTTTACAAAAGAAAACAAAATGGCCACCATAATGGATCCTCCAACATGCTATATTTTGAAATATCCAAACCTGTAAAACTGATGATAATACATTTCTGAGAAAATAAATAAATGATCGCAATAAATACCCCACCACCTCCCCTTCTAAGCCTGACTCGATCAGGCATTTCCTCAAACATCACGGCTTCATCGACCCCCAAATCACCAACTCCCTCCATCCTCTTCGGCAACCCCCCATCCATAACTGGGAGTCCTTTTTTCTTTCTTTCTTGTTAGTTAGTTTGTGTTCTTTCTAGTCAAGAAAGCCTAATCAATTTGTGTGTGTATCTCTTAATCATTCTTCCACATGATAATAATGTTAAGCAGTCTTCTACTGAACTGAAGAACCCCTTTTAGCAGCAAAATTCATAAGTAAATTTTCTAGTATTAGCACAAATAAACTTTAAGCATGGAACACTAACATAATCATAACTTGTGACAAGTTCCACTCAATACCATTAACATCCAATAGATCGTACCCATATTGAGAGGAAATTGCTCTTGCAACAATATCAAATTCATAAAAGAAACCCAAAAGCAACAACATTAAAATCCAATTTTATTACCCAACAATTAACATGCATGTAAGAATAAAACTCAATAACTAATAAATTCTAGAGGCAATGCTAAGGGACTCAGTTTGCTGCAGAGTTGTATGTCATACCAATTATATAGCAAGGGGAGCTTAAGTTTACAATCAATTTCATATCTCATTGTTACCTAGTTATAACTGACATTAGTATTTGTCAAAGTTAAAATTGCAATAGAAAAAAGTAGTAAACCAATATATGAGCCATCATTATACCAGAGGAAGAAAAAAATTAGTAGACTATAAATGAATAATTTCCCCAAATCATAAACCCTAACCGAAAGAAAGGAGTCGAAGAAGAAACCATTATCGTAGGAACTCGTCGTTGTCAGAGTAGGAGCAAAATAAGATTAAGTCCAGTCTCCTCTTCTGTTTCTTCTTCTTGACTTTCTCCTTCTTCAAACCTGGGGACATGGCAATTCTTGATATTTTAGGGTTAGGGTTTGGATCGAGAAAGAGAGAGGGGAAGAGAGAGAGTGAAAGAATGGTGGTGGGAGTAGTGACGTCTCCCGCTCCTTCGCCCCTTGTCCCCGAGTCTAACCCGTTGGGACCATCCTTCCCTTCCTCCATCTTGTAAAGCTACGGAAGGGCGCAGCGCGGGAGAAGGTGCAAATGAGGAAGGAAAGAATGATGGTGGATCGAGAGAAGCTTTCAGAAAAGAGAGGAAAAATAAAGAAGAAAGTTTTGAGGGAAGAAATTTTGGAAGTAGAAATTTTGGTATAGTGGGGGAGATCTCAGGGCTTTAAATTAGAAATAGAAATTTTTAGGAGGGAGTTTTTGATATGCCGCTGAAAAATCGAGAGGGAAATAAAAAAATGATCGGCTGAGCCTTTGACGGAAGTCCATTTTTATACAAACATATGATGTAAAAAATGTTATAGATTCTACAGCGTTCAGAAAACTCTATAGATAGATATTTTTATAGCACTGCAGAAATAACGCTATTGTTGATAACATTCTATAGCGGAGACACTTGAACGCTATAGAAAAACTGCTATCGTAGGGCCCTATTTCTTGTAGTGTACTTTTTCTCCTCAAATTATCCTCCCTCATTTTCTTTTCTCCTTCCCAAACACCATCACTTTTAATTTTTTTCTCTCACTTTTTCCTTAACTTTTTTCTTCCTCCTATTTTTCTCCTTTCCCAAACAGTACCTTAGGCTGTGTTTGGTAGGAATGATAAAAAAGTAGAAGGAATGAAAAAGATAAGGATATATTTTTCTTCCATATGGAAAGAAAAGATCATTTTCTTCCTTTGTGTTTGGTAGCAAGGATGGAAAAGATAAAAGATGCATTTTTTTTGTTTGGTATGGAAAAAAAAGTGGAAGGAAAGAAAGTAAAAAATATAGGGTTTGTCAATTCTACCTTCAACTAAAAACACTTATTTACCATTTGACTTCATAAATAATTTTTAAATAATACATTCATATGGGATATAATTGTTAATTAATACAAGCCTCCACTTTTCCTTCCACTTTTTCTTAGGCTGTGTTTGGTAGGAAGGATGAAAAAGTAGAAGGAAGGAAAAAGATAAAGATTCATTTTTCTTCCATGTGGAAAGGAAAGATCATTTCCTTCATTTGTGTTTGGTAGCAATGATGGAAAAGATAAGAGATGCATTTTTCTTTGTTTGGTATGAAAGAAAAAGTGGAAGGAAAGAAAGTAAAAAAATATAGGATTTACCAATTGTACCCTCGACTAAAAACACTTATTTACCATTTTATTTCATAAATAATTTTTAAATAATACATTCATATGGAGGTATACTTGTTAATTAATACAAGCCTCCATTTTTTCTTCCATTTTTTCTCCCACTTTTGGGGGGATTGGATTTCTTAGGCTGTGTTTGGTAGGAAGGATGGAAAAGTGGAAGGAAGGAAAAAGATAATGATTCATTTTTCTTCCATGTGGAAAGGAAATATCATTTTCTTCCTTTGTGTTTGGTAGCAAGGATGGAAAAGATAAGAGATTCATTTTCCTTTGTTTGGTATGAAAGAAAAAGTGGAAGGAAAGAAAGTAAAAAAAATATAGGGTTTACCAATTCTACCCTCAACTAAAAACACTTATTTACCATTTGACTTAATAAATAATTTTTAAATAATACATTCATATGGGGGTATAATTGTTAATTAATACAAGCCTCCACTTTTTCTCCCACTTTTGGGGGGATTGGATTTCTTAGGTTATGAAGAAAAAGTAATCCCTCCACTTTTCCTTCCTTCCTATTTTCCTTCCATATCAAACAAGAGAAAATGAATCTTTTCCTTCACTTTTTCCTCCTCTATTTTCCTTCCTCCCACTTTTCCCTCCTACCAAACACACCCTTAGGTTATGAAGAAAAAGTAATCCCTCCACTTTTCCTTCCTTCCTATTTTTCTTCCATACCAAACAAGAGAAAATAAATCTTTTCCTTCACTTTTTCCTCCTCTATTTTCCTTCCTCCCACTTTTCCCTCCTACCAAACATACCCTTAGCTTACGAGGGAAAAGTAATCCCTCAACTTTTCCTTCCTTCCTATTTTCCTTCCATACCAAACAAGAAAAAATGAATCTTTCCCTTCACTTTTTCCTCCTCTATTTTCCTTCCTCCCACTTTTTCCTCCTACCAAACACACCCTTATGTTGTATTTGGTAGGAATGATGGAAAAGTGGAAGGAAGGAAAAAGATAATAATTTATTTTTCTTCCATATGGAAAGGAAAGATCATTTCCTTCCTTTGTATTTGGTAGCAAGGATGGAAAAGATAAGAGATGCATTTTTCTTTGTTTGGTATGAAAGAAAAAGTGGAAGGAAAGAAAGTAAAAAATATAGGGTTTACCAATTCTACCCTCAACTAAAAATACTTATTTACCATTTGACTTCATAAATAATTTTTAAATAATACATTCATATGGGGTATAATTGTTAACTAATACAATCATCTACTTTTCCTTCCACTTTTGGGGGGATTTGATTTCTTAGGTTATGAGGAAAAAGTAATCCCTCCACTTTTCCTTCCTTCCTATTTTTCTTCCTTACCAAACAAGAGAAAATGAATCTTTTCCTTCACTTTTCCCTCCTCTATTTTTCTTTCTCGCACTTTTCTCTCCTACCAAACACACCCTTAGATACTGTTTGGGAAGAAAAGAAAATGGGAGGAAGGAAAAGAGTTGAAAAAAAATGTGAGAAAAATTAAAACAATGGTGTTTAGGAAGGGAGGGAATTCAGATGAGGGGATTTTGTGGGAAAAAGGTAAGCGGATCCACTAAAAATATTTTCCTCCAAAATTAGTAAGAAAATGAAAAGTGATGAGAGAATTTTGGAAAATTTTATTCTACTACAAAAAAGTAATAATAAATTATCAATTGAGAATATCGATGACTAAATAATAATTATATCTCTATCGACAAACAAACTAAAAAATATTTTTAAACTTTTCCTTTTTATACTTATTGTTCAACCAAACAATGGAAGACAAAATTAATTTACTTTTATTTACCCTCCTCCATTTTTTACCTACAAAAGTTCTCAAACACAATGTTATAATTTGCCAAAGAAAATCGCAAACAACTCATAAATATAAGATATTCTATTCTATTATGATCAACTCATAAATATAGGTTAAGGAGTTGCAATTGCCAATAAGATTTTTACAACTTTTAAGAATTTTTAAGATGGATGGCCAAATATTTCCTTAATCTATAAAGAGAAGCTATAAATTTTATTTTTTAAAAATTATAGAATAAATTGAGGGTAGTTTTGTAACTCACGTTGAACATCTTTTTTTTTTTTTTTTGAAATCACACACACACACACACACAATGGGGGGGCTCGAACCTTGCCGGCCCCTCCGGATGTCCGCTCTAATACCACTAGGCTAGAGAGCTCGGACACTCACGTTGAACATCTTGAACATGTTATTCTATTATGATGATCATCAAGAGCAATGCATGTGATCCTATTCTCTCATGTGATCCTACTCTCTCTCTCTCTCTCTCTCTCTCTCTCTCTCTCTCTCTGATTTGTGAAGCCCGAAAGGGAATAACTCCTTGACATTAATGTTATAGATAGGATGAGCGAGCACATAGGTGTTTGGGGAGCGTAATCCCAAAGGCAAGCAATCGTTCCAACGCATCCCAAAGCGTTGACAAAACATTTAATACCCCACTCTATTAATCTCATATTTATTTCATTAATAATTATTATCTATCAAGCACAATCAAGCTCTACCATCATTTAACTCCTTACTTAATTACTATGTTTTTTCTAGATGTAGATGGAAATATCCGCATATTTGGATTCCCAAAACCGAGGTGTTACTTAAAAATAATTTTAGTAGTTCGTGGAGGCATACATAAATATAATTTGGCTTAATTGCTTATTGCTACCCTCAACTATCCCACTTTTTCAAATTGATACCCTAAACTTTTTTTCGTAACAGATTGATACATCAACTATAATTAGACTACTTAGTACCCTAATGACATTAACAGCAAAGATAAAAAGACGAAAAAGTCCTTGCTCTCTTAAAGATCCTGTACGAATAGAAAGAAAAGTTAGGACCGGTTTAATTAGAAATTTCGAAAGAAAGAAAGCCTCTCTCTCTCATTTGATCTTCACCCGATCCCAAAGAAGGTGAAATCTCTACACATTCCTCATGCCATCTCCATCTCTAAGCATTTGATCTTAGGGTTTTAATTTTTAAATTTTGTGATTTAGGATTTATGACATTTTTCTAAATTAGGTTTTTTCGAGCTATGTACGTTTGTAATCCACAATTTTCGTGTTAAACTGCATATAGGAATTGAGAGTAGATGAGAGAATATGTAGAAAGAAAATAGACTACAAAAAAATTAGTAGAAAAAACTGAAAGAGAATGGACTAGGGCATATAGAAATTGAGAGTAGATTACACATTATGTACAAAGAAAATAGACTACAAAAATTAGGAGAAAAATTTGAAAGAGAATGGACTAGAGCTAAGGCTAGGGCATCACCGGACAGCAGATGGGGAAATTTTTTTGTAACTTTGACTAAATTTCTCTTTCTTGAAAGAGAATGAGCTTTTAAAATAAAAATCAGGGCTATTCTCGTCCAAAAAAATTAACTTTTTCGAGCACAGACGAAAAAACTAACCCCTGGACGATGGAGGGTACCAACTTGAACATATTGAATAGTTGAGGTATCAATCTGTTACGAAAAAAAGTTTAGAGTATCAACTTAAAAAAGTGTGATAGTTGAGGGTAGCAATAAGCAATTAAGCCATATAATTTTAATGAGTAATTGTTAGAAAATTTTCATTAGTTATATACAAAATAAATTATACATCAAAAATAACCATCCTATATTTTTCCATGAAGTTCATAGAAAAATAAAACATGTATGATTCTTCGATATACAATTTGACAACAAAGTTTGTAAAACATGCAACTCTGAAAGTTAAAAAAAATTATGATGCAAATAATATATATATATATATATATATATATATATATATATATATATATATATATATATATATATATATATATATATATATGGGTGTGATGGCTTCCCCTTTCTTTACCCTTCCCAGGGAGACGGCCCGGCCGCTCGCTCCCGCTCCAGTCCGGCCTGTCGCCGCCGAGCTCGCACCTCCTCCTTGCATCCCCCCCACTCCGTCACCCCTATCTGCCGCGCCCGGCTCGGACCGGAGCGCCTAGCTCCGGCGGTCACCCTCCGCTCAGACCCCCGACGAGGGATTGGTCGCCGGAGGAGCTGGCCGTCGTGGGCTTAACCTCGTCGGCGTTAGCACCCAAGCTTTGCTGGCCGCCCGGCCACCCACCTGCTCCTGCGGCCGTGCCTGGGGAAGCACCCCCCCCCTCTCCGTTGGCCCCCCCCTGTCGGCTGCTCTCCGTCGGTCTCGAGAGCGGAGCTTTCTCGCTGCAGGCCGCCCTTTCCGTCCCCAGCTTCCGCGGCAGTGAGAGGGTCTGCAGCACCTCTCCAATGGCCCCGAGCAGCCGGTAGCGTCCTGCAGGCCTCATGCTCTGTGCTTTCCCGCCCATCCCTTCCAGAGATCCAGTCGATTTCAAATTTGATTTTGAATTTGAAACCTGTTGGTGTTTTTGCCTTTGGACTAGAAAAGATAGTCCCACATCGGCTACACCAAATGGTGAGTATCTCAATATAATGCATTGCTTGTGTTGAGGTGTACACATGAGGTGTAGTGGGGCACAAGTTTGTGCCATGTGGAAGTATTTTCCTAGAAGGAAAAATGATTATATCCAACAAGGATGCAAGTTAATTTTTATTGTGCGGACTCGGACTCGGACACGGACTCCAGGATGTCTCGTGCATGCACGGGAGTGTTCGGGGGGTAGACGTGGACTGGCACACTTCTATGCTGATTGTGGGATGATCTAAAATATCAAACTCTATTTTTGAGTATTGATATTTTAGTCCCACATCGGATAGGAGAAGAGGTGAAGTCTCAACTCCACTCTATAAATAGAGCCCCTTGGCCTCCTTTGAAAGATACACCAAGAAGAGAGTTGAGGGAGTCTGTTAAGTCCAGGAAGCCCATTCAAGTCGCAAATATTGACTTACGAGCGTTCCAGAAGTTCTTCGTGAACTTGCTGGTTGTTAGCACCCTGAATTTCGGGTTATTTTTTTTTATTATTTTATTTATTTCCTGATTGATTTTAATTTCGATAAATAATTTATTCTGTATTTTTCCTTAAGTGTACTTTCTCGTGCCATTGATATTTGGAGTATCAGGGATGTTCAACTCTGGAAATCTTCTTCAAGAGTTTTGGAGTGGACACGATTACCTTCATGACGGTATATGGTGTCCCACCCAAACTTGTTCCCTTGTGCCCTTTTTGCTTCGCTGAACTTCAGGTCGATTTAGACCATTTGATTATTATTTATTTTTCCCACTCTTTTCCTTGATCATGTTCAGCGCGTTACCATGACTTTTAAATTGGGAGCGCAAGACCAGTCAGTATCTTGAAACCAACTCCTCATTGATGATCTACTCGAGACGCTTGTCACCCATGACCTTCGTGTCCTACTCAGACACGTTATTTTGTGCTCCATTTGATTCGCACAACTTTCCTGACGCGTGACCCAATTTTATTTCACTCCACGGCGTCACATTTATTTTCCAACTTGATTTGTGGGTCCCCTGTCGACCAAAACCTGTCCGCCCCAATTATGGATATGGCCCACATTGAGCCTACTATCCGTCCGCCACTTGTGTCCCATTTATTGGAATCCCCATGTGCTACTTATTTGCCCATGATTATCAACTCCTATTTTTAGTTCGAATATTTTGCCATGTCCGATTTTTATCCAACCCGGTTTGACCGAACCCAGTCCAAGCCCCATATTATCCTCCATCACCACCCTCAGCCTCTTTTTCCTTGAAAAAATATCAGGAACTCTCTTACATATTTTTTCTATATTTATTGGGAATTTCTAATTATTTAATTCCCATAGAATGACCAATTCTTTCCCATTTAATTTCTAGCCTTTGATTTCCCTTCAATTAATTCCAACCATTCAATCCTACATGTAACTTTTTCCTCACTCCCACACAAGGTTGGCCGGCCCTAAATATTGGAGAGAATCTTTTTCTCTCTCATTCATTGATTACTATTCTCTCTCTCCTTCCTTATTCTTTCTACAAACCAACAAAACTACTACAACTTCAAACACAGCAGCAACCCAACACCCGACTTCTCCTCCTCCTCCTCACCCTTACTCCAGCCACCCCCTGGCCCAGCCTGGCCGTCGGCCCCCCACTGGTCGGCCATGGCCGCCACCCACAGTGGTCCACTCCACCACAACTCCTTCATCCATTCTTCTCCTCCTTCAACTCCACATCACCGCCACCATCATTTTGCGCAGCCTCGACCACCACTCCTCCACCCTCGTCGAGGTGCGACGCCACCCCATCCCCTCGTCGAGGCCGTGGCCACCCCGCCGCTGCAAGGCTGGCCGCCCCGTGCGTCGCGGTGCCGCCCGCGCACAGCCGCGCGCGCGCTGGAAGCGCTGCCGTGCCGCCGCCGGTGACGTGGTCGGCGTGGCCGACCCCCCGTTGGCCGGGTGCATCCCCGGGATAGGCCCCATGGCCGTCGTCCCTCTCCCCGACGTGTATCGGAGACGATTCGTGCGTTTTGCACGACGTCCCGTCGTGTCGAGCTCGGAAACGACGCTGAAATCGCATCCCGTCGCACCGACTTCGCGCGCGTTTTCCCGGAGATCCGACCGTTGGATCGGAGACTTCTTTGCTCCGTCGCAATCTCGGTATATCCACCTTCATCTCTGTCAATTTTTGTCCGTTAATTTTATCGTTTGATATATGAAAACCGGCCACCAAGTTGACCGTTTAAATTGTATTAAATTTGGACAGTTTCGCGGGGCCAACTTCGTCAGCTTGTATCTCCTCCACCGCAGCTCCGTTTGGCGTGCTACCAGTTCCGGTGCGAAGCTGGTATAACCCTCTTACTTCCCCTCCAGTTTCGTTTCATTGTGAGCTTGTTTGATTGGTTGAATTCGACGCCAAAGTTGGTCGTCCGAATTCGTACTTTCCAACTTGTAAAATTCTATTTTTGAACACGGGACTCCAGATTTCATTTCTGACACCACCATTAGACTTGTGGCGTCGTTCTGGCATGTTTTCATATAAAATTTGTTAGATTTGGAGAACGTGGGCCCGGGCACGTATTTCGGTGCAAAGCGGGTCCCACTTTCTGGGTTAATGGGACTTTTTGACGCCGGCTCATCGAAATCCAATTCCGGATATACCGTTGAGTTCGTATCATCATTCTGGACTCGTTGACATATAATTTGCTAGGTTTTGGTGGACATTGGGTCTAGCACGTATTTCGGTGCGAGTCGGATACCAATATCCGGGTCAACGGGTCATTTTGAGATCGGCTCATCGGAATCCAATTCTGGAGATACCGTTGAGTTCGTATCATCATTCTGGACTCGTTGACAGGTAGTTTGCTAAGTTTTGAGAATCTTGGCTCCGGCACGCATTTCCGTGCAAACCGGAATTCCAAGTTCTGGTCAACGGGCCAAATGCAGATCGGGTCAACGGAATCCAATTCTGGAGATACCGTTGGGTTCGTATCGATATTCTGGTTTCATGGACATATAATTTGTTATATTTTATAGACTTGTTTTCTTGCACGTTTTTCGGTGCAAAACGGCTCCGATACGGACACCGTTTTGACCCGAAATTTCCTTTTTGCCCTTGTGTCCAAATTGGACCGTTGGGTAGGCTATCCTAGCTAATTTGACCGTTTTGGACACGTTGGCGATGTTCATTTCATCGTCCGACAATGTTTGTTGATAATTTTTCTGAGTTTAACTTTTTTTATAATTAATTAATAATTAATTCATATAATGTTCGTATTTCGGGATTAGTACAACGAAACTGAGATCAGCCAATTCCAGTGATCTCACATCGCTGAAATTGACAAGTTGGATACGTGGATCACTATAATAAGATTATCAACCTTACCGATAATCTTCTTATCTCGATTTGCGTGTCGTAAGTTTTGACGTACAAATAACGAAGTACACTTTATATTAGACTAGAATTGACCCAGTTTGACCAGAGTTGACAGTTGACCCAAAGTCAACTGTAAGTCAACACTTGACCTAGTTTGACTAGATTATTGACCGGAGTCGACCTAGAGTTGTTTTGACTTAGAAGAACCTAGAATAATGTAGATTGATTATAGAGATTCATTTATTACAACTTGAACACCTTGTAACCTGTGTTGCTTTAAATAGGACTCTGTGGCTTCAGTGGGACCTCCTATACTTATCAGCTGTTCAGGTTATCGAGGCGAGTACATTCTCTGACCGTTTCATACTTGTATAGATTTACATTCTTGCTCTAGATTACTGTACTTGATGCTGACACGATTCATTATCACGGATTGGTACTATATAGATCTTCTTCTGAGATGTTATCTCCTTGTATTCACTAAGTACATATTGTGATGTGCGTTTCACTTACATGTTGTATTTATTGAATACCCTTATCATTGTACACTCATTGTGCATATTGTACTCTCAGTATCACATTGAGCCATTGTACAAGCCATTGTACAAGCCATTGTACAAGTCATTGTACAAGCCATTGTATAAGCCATTGTACAAGTCATTGTATAAGGTAACGTAACTGAATTGGATCCTTGTGTATTGATTGGGGAGGGGGAGTAGAAATGGTTATGTGATCAATCGTATTGTATAATAAATTGTATATGTCCATTGTACACCCACGTACAAAGGAGTCCCATTTTATTGTATAACCTAACCCGTTTACATAACCATATTGTGCTCTAAAATCACATGTTCCTTACAGTCTTACTTATCATATTTAGATATTTCCTGTTATCAAATCTCTACTGTTTTTCATATATCTTCTTCTTTCAGCGTTTCATGTACTTTACTCTATTGCATGCTTTATATTTCCTAACTCGATATGAACTGCGTGAGATGTTTTGTGCTCGCTCCCGTCCTGACTGGACCTGTTGATAAATTTTACAGATAGCCTGGAGGTGCCTGCTAGCCTAGAGGAGACACATTAGAGGTTGTTTAGGTAGTTATTTCATTTTGTCTGGAGTTGTATTTTACTTTGTGGATTACTGTATTGAGTTTTGAGATGTATTTATGGGTTTATGTATCATAGACACTTAGACTTCTATCTCCTGTATCTCTTTTGGAATTCATGTTTTATCTATCTTTATCATGCTCTACCTTAGATGTGATTGAGACTGTATCTGCTATGTCACCCCCATTCGGGGAGTATAAACCGTTAGTCTTATACTGTTATATGCATTGAGACCTAGGACAGCGTTCTACCGCCGACACTGCGGCGTAGGCTGGGCGTTGTTACGTTCTCGTGCCCTAATTCTCGCCTGTCATCGCTGCTGTTGCCTTTTACAGTAACTTCTTTTTAGAAGCTCTACTGCCGATAGTTGCTGCCTTTTACAGTAACTTCTTTTTAGAAGCTCTACTGCCGATAGTTGCTTGCACAAAGTCTCTTTAGATTTTTTTGTGTATTACGTAGAATCTTTTTAGATCCTCGTAATTCAGAATCCTCCAGGATCTCTGTTGCACATCTTCTTTAAGGTGCTGCATTTAAAATGTTGTGTGTACAATTGTTTCAGTTTTAGAATTTTCCATCAAAAATTGTGCCTCGGCAATAATAATCTTAAACCTTTATTGAGAAGATGGATAATTCTCGTGCTTCGCTCATCGATACCGGCTTTAACAAGTTGGAGAAATTCGATGGCAAACACTTCCAGATATGGAGACGAAAGGTCACTTTAAATCTTCAACTCGTGAATGTTGATCACGTGCTGTCAGAAGAAGAACCGATCGTTCCAACCACTGGATCTGCTGCGGCTGTGGCCGCTGCTACGACCAAGCAAGCAAAGTGGAATAGAGAAAACGGTATATGCAAACTACGAATACTCAATTCCATGGAAGACTCTCTGGCAGAGTCCTACTCCAAGAAGACATCTGCCAAAGAGATATGGGACTCCTTGGGAAAGCTCTATGAAGATGACGAGAACCGGTTCAAGATCTTCATGGTAGAAAAATATCACAAGTGGACCTTCGAAGACGAGAAGGCGATGCTGCCCCAAGTGAAGGAGTTTCTGAAGTTGCGTCAGAAACTAGAAGACGAGAACATGCCCCTCGTCGACAAGTTTGTTGTTGGAGGTATCGTCTCGAAACTTCCTACAGAATGGAGCAACTTCTATGCAAGGATGCATCGAAAGAAGATGGAAATTAGCTTGGAAGATTTCTTGCAAGAGAACCAGGTTGAGGATGAGATGCGCTCTCAACAGAAGATGGATACTCTGTCCAAACAACTGGCGAAGGTAAATCTGGTCCAAACCAGAGAGTACCAGGGGAAGCAGGCTGCTTCTTATCGCAAAAAAAAGGACTTCACGAATCTGAAAGTGAAGGGTCCTGCTTTCAAGCAGCAGAAGTCCAAGTCCCATGTGACTTGCTTCAATTGTGGCAAGAAGGGCCACTACAAATCCGAAAGCAAGTCCAAGCCCAAAGAATAAGGTGAGCCTAGTAAGGTTTCTATGATTACTAATCTAGTTGCCATGATAGCACAGGTTGCAACTGTGGGGGCTGACTTGGACTGGTGGATAGACACTGGTGTGACCTGCCATGTCTGTTCAGACAAAGACTGGTTCGTCTCTTATGAGCCAACTTCAGAGAATATCATAATGGCAAACCAGGCACAAGCTGAAGTACTGGGGATCGGGACGGTGGAGCTGAAACTCACATCGGGGAACACTCTGACGCTTCAAGGTGTGAAACAAGTTCCAGTAATTGCTAAGAACCTGATCTCTGGAAGTTTGCTCTACAATGCAGGCTTGAGGATGGACATCAATGCTGGCCAGTTGGTGATGTCCAAGAAGGGTACATTCTTCGGAAAAGCTTTCCAAACTGAAGGAATGTACAAGATTCAGCTTGTTGTAACCCAGCATGATAATATAAATGTAATCACTTTTTCTGATTATTCTCTTGAGTTGTGGCATAATAGGCTAGGACATGTTCATTGTAAAAGGATTAACAGAATGGCTAGTCTAGGACTTACCTCCAAGTGTGGGGGTAAGGTAGAGAAATGCGAAGTATGTGCTCAGACGAAGATCGCAAGAAAACCCTTTCACAGGGTCCATCGAAGCACAGATCTTCTGGAGTTGGTTCACTCAGATATCTATGACTTTAAACAATTCTCTACAAAGGCCGGGATGAAGTATTTTATTACTTTCATCGATGACTTCTCAAAGTATGCTTTCGTCTACTTGCTCAAGTCTAAAGACGAAGCATTCGAGAAGTTCAAAGAGTTCAGGGCCGAGGCTGAGCGACAAACTGGATAACAACTCAAGAGGTTAAGGAGTGATCGAGGCAGGGAGTATCGGTCTCATGAATTCTTATCATTCTACAAAGAACATAGAATCATCAATGAGACAACGGCTCCGTACTCTCCTCAATCCAACGGAGTAGCAGAAAGGAAGAACAGAACGTTGACAGAGATGATGAACTCCATGTTGTTGACTGCGGGTCTTCCAAAGTGTTACTGGGGAGAAGCTGCACTAACGGCAATGTTCATTCTGAACAGAGTGCCATATGCAACTTCCGACATAACTCCTCATGAACTCTGGTTCAAAGTCAGACCTAACTTGAATGTCATTCGAGTGTGGGGGTGTCTGGCTTATGTGAAGCTCCCGGATCTGAAGATTCAGAAGCTGGGGACAAGGACTACGAAGGCGATCTTCTTGGGGTATGCCGAGAAGAGTGATGCTCGGAGATTCCTTGATATCGAGTCAAACCATATCATCGAATCTCGCGATGCTGAATACTTTGAAGACAAGTTTGCAAAACACAAGAATATTGTCCTCGCGGATCTTCCGGAGAATGATGAGGGTACAAAGCAGACAGAAGTCTTTAATGAACCAGTAGTCCAAGATGAAGCTGTCGTCAAGAAGACACCAACTGAACCAGAACTCGCTGAGCCGTCAACTAAGCGAACGAGGAGGCCAAAAGACTTCGGAGATGACTTCGTCACCTATCATGTGGAAGCAGATCCGCTTACCTATGATGAGACGATGAAGACCAGAGATGCTGTATTCTGGAAGGAGGCGATAGACAACGAGATTGACTCAATCACCTCCAACAACACATGGGTATTGGTTGACCTGCCAGAAGAAGCAAGACCCATCGGATGCAAATGGATCTTCAAGAAAAAGATGAAAGCAGATGGAACCATTGACAAGTTCAAGGCCAGGCTAGTGGCCAAGGGGTTTGCTCAGAAGCAGGGGATCGACTACTTTGACACTTATGCTCCAGTAGCTCGGATGACAACCATCAGATTGTTAATTGCTCTAGCAGCAATACACAAGCTGGTGATACATCAGATGGATGTGAAAATGGCATTCCTTAATGGCAAGCTGGCCAAAGAGATCTACATGCAACAACCAGAAGGTTTTGTCGTCAGAGGTCTGGAAGACAAAGTCTGCAAGTTGATAAAGTCTCTGTATGGTTTGAAACAAGCTCCCAAAATATGGCATAAGAAGTTTGACAAGGTGATAAGGTCAAATGGCTACAGGGTCAGTAAAACAGACAAGTGTGTCTATACGAAGTTTGCTGGCAGAAGAGGAGTAATCGTATGTCTTTACGTGGACGACATGCTAATCATAGGTACGAATTTAAGCTGCGTCACAGAGACAAAAAAATTCCTCTCGACCAAGTTCAGTATGAAGGACTTGGAGGATGCCGACGTAATCTTGGGGCTCAAGATCATCCGGACAGGCACTGGAATAGCGTTGTCACAATCTCATTATATTGAGAAGATGCTCACTCGCTACGGGTATCAAGATCTTCCTTTTATTGATACACCGTACCGGAGTGATCAGAAGCTGGAGCCAAATTCGAAGGAAAGTGTCAGGCAGTTGGAGTACGCTAGCATCATCGGAAGCTTGATGTACGCTACTACTGCCACAAGGCCTGACATAGCTTTTGCAGTAGGAATGCTGAGTCGGTTCACTAGCAATCCAGGCGTTGAGCACTGGAAAGCTGTGAAGCGTGTTATAAGATATCTCAAGAAAACTCAGACATATGCACTTTTCTACAGCGGAGATCCGTCAGTGGTGGAAGGCTTCAGTGATGCTAGCTGGTGTTCAGATATGGAGAGCGAGTATTCCACAGGTGGATTCGTATTCGCCATGGGCGGAGCTGCTATATCGTGGAAGTTGAAGAAGCAGACTATGTTATCTCGCTCCTCCATAGAATCTGAATTCTTTGCATTGGATGCTGCTGCAGATGAAGCAGAGTGGCTTTGGGAGCTCATATATGATCTTCCGGTGGTTGGGGCTCAGATACCGGCAATACCAATATACTGTGACAACCAGGCAGCAGCAGCAGTGGCATCAAATGAACTCTTCAACGGAAAGAAGAGAACGGTACGGTTGAAGCACAGAGCAGTACACGATCTTATCAAGAGAGGTGTTATTGCAGTGATTGATGTTCGGAGTCAGGAGAACCTGACGGATCCGTTCACCAAGGGCCTCAAGCGCCAGCTGGTCGATGACACAGCTTGTAAAATAGGCTTGAAGGCATTCTGATATTTTGTTATTACATTCCTACCATAAAGTTTTATGCTATTAGTTCAAAGAGAAATCTGCTAGGCATCTAGCTTTTGGTTCAAGGGAGGACTATTAACCAGAAGAATATCAGGAACGGTGGGTACTTGTCCTATATGACATGGAGAGGTTACGGACCTACAACCACTGTTGTCTACTGTTGTTTTCTGCGGAAAACGGATCCTGTGGGAAGGTTGGCTTAAATGCCTTAATGAGTTCTCAGGCAGAGTGAATGCCTGGAGTGCTTTACAGGAAGCACGGTAGCGCAGCACTACAAGGAGTGTAACTCCATGCTACAGTGGGGTGACTCCACCATGAGGTTCCCAGGTAGGGGTAATGCCTCGGCTTTGCAAGCCAAGTCACAGCGGAGTAGCACCGCAAATAGGCAGGTAGCCTAATGCTGTATGATAATCGTAATAAAGAGAAGTAGACAGCACTACAAAGAGGACGATGTCCTCATGTTACAGTGGCATGACACCACGAAGAGGTACCAGGTAGGGTAAAGCCTCGGCTTTGCGAGCCATGTCATAGCGGCGTAACACCGCACGGAAGCGCAAGGCTTCATGCTGGGTAGTTTGGCACTACAAAGAGGCCTGTGACCTCATGCTACAGTAGTATGACACTACAATGAGGTACCCAGGTGGGGTAAAGCCTCGGCTTTAAGCCATGTCATAGCGGCGTAGCACCGCAAAGAAGCGCAATGCTTCATGCCATGACTCTTTATAAAGAACTCACCTATAGTGTATGGACAGAGATATCAGGCCGTCTCTTGAGGGTAAACTTGTAGACGCCCAAAAATCATACATTGAAACTAGGCTGGCACAAGGCCTTCAATGTGCAGCAAGAAGCACAGTTGATGTCATTATGTGAGTAGGAAGAATTGCAGTTATGATGCAGAATTCAAGGCATAGTCCATTCTTGTATCATGCTGTTATTTAACCTGTACGGGAAGATTCAAGTCGTAGCGACATCTCTCCTAATGCATGATGGGCATTCACTGTGGGGAACGCTCAACCCATATATTGAGATATGTGGGGGATTGTTGGTGTTTTTGCCTTTGGACTAGAAAAGATAGTCCCACATCAGCTACACCAAATGGTGAATATCTCAATATAATGCATTGCTTGTGTTGAGGTGTCCACATGAGGTGTAGTGGGGCACAAGTTTGTGCCATGTGGAAGTATTTTCCTAGAAGGAAAAAGGATTAAATCCAACAAGGATGCAAGTTAATTTTTGTTGTGCAGACTCGGACTCGGACACGGACTCCAGGATGTCTCGTGCATGCACGGGAGTGTTCGGGGGGTAGGCGTGGACTGGCACACTTCTATGCTGATTGTGGGATGATCTAAAATATCAAACTCTATTTTTGAGTATTGGTATTTTTGTCCCACATCGGATAGGAGAAGAGGTGAAGTCTCAACTCCACTCCATAAATAGAGCCCCTTGGCCTCCTTTGAAAGATGCACCAAGAAGAGAGTTGAGGGAGTCTATTAAGTCCAGGAAGCCCGTTCAAGTCGTAAATATTGACTTACGAGCGTTCCAGAAGTTCTTCGTGAACTTGCTGGTTCCTGGAAGCTGTTCGTGCTCGTGTGGGGCGAATAAGGCTTTGAGCAACGGTGGTTCATTTACCCCAGCATCTCATTTTCGCCTGTCATCGCTGCTGTTGCCTTTTACGGTAACTTCTTTTTAGAAGCTCTACTGCCGATGGTTGCTGCCTTTTACAGTAACTTCTTTTTAGAAGCTATACTGCCGATAGTTGCTTGCACAAAGTCTCTTTAGATTTTTTTGTGTATTACGTAGAATCTTTTTAGATCCTCGTAATTCAGAATCCTCCAGGATCTCTGTTGCACATATTCTTTAAGGTGCCGCATTTGAAACGTTGTGTGTACAATTGTTTCAGTTTCAGAATTTTCCATCGAAAATTGTGCCTCGGTACTAACAAAACCAACCTCGTTTCCCCCCATCGCGGGATTCGTTGGTAGAGAGCCATGCGCCCACGTCCTCGTTGACAGGGTATGCCCCCCTTGCTCCCGTGCTATGCGCCTCACTCTTCTGGCCCTCGGGCAAGCGCAGGGGAGGTCTATGAGCCCACGGTCCCGGGTGCTCAGGCGCCCACCGTGTCGTCCTCGCATGCGCCCATCTGTTCGGGCTCCTATGCGCTCCCTAAGAGGACTCTGGCTTATGCGCCCCCCTTGGCCAGCTCTCGGCTTCCACCAGCCGTCCAAGCCCCGACAGCGGGGGGCGCCCGGGGCCTCTGTCATTTCTTATGCGCCCTCCTCCTCGGACGCCATCGCCAGCTTAGCTTGCCCCCCTCTTCTCAAGGAGTTAGTATTGACCCTGCTCAGCTACCTGGGACACGCACTTCAGTCTCCCTCGACCCCACCCCCCACCCTCCATCCCAGCCTACAGCGCCGCCCCCGGACCAGGCAGTTTGTCCCGCTCAATCAGTTTCCTTTGCGGACGTTCTTCGGCCTGATCGCGTGTCTCGCTTAGCTTCGCTTCTAGAGGACTTCGAGCTCAGCAAAGTCGACAGCCCGACCCCGGCTCGAGGTCAACCTATCCAAATCCCCTTCACCCCGGAAGAGATTTCGTCTCTCGCCAGACGATTCGAGAGAACCTTTGTCTTGAAATTCCAGACAGGGTGCCCGAAACTCTCCACTGTTGAAGAGGCCATAGCAGGCTGGGGGATCGCCTCGGCATACCAGGTGGTACTGCTGGATCCTAAACACTGTTACCTCTACCTATCCTCCGCAGGAGACTACACGGCCGTGTGGGCCAAGGGCACTACCACCATCGGTGCTCACAGAGTAAAAATCGTCAAATGGTCGCCAGACTTCGACCCCAAGGTCGACTCGACCATAATATCAGCATGGATCACCCTCCCCAACCTTTCTTTAGTTTGCTCCGCCACAACGACCCTCAAAAGGATAGCAAGCTCCTTCGGATCCCTGGTGGCGGTAGCAGAAGAAACCCGAAACCTCTCCAAAGGCAACTTCGCTAAGATATGCGTTGAACTGGATCTGTCTTCAGACCCACCAGATCACATAGAGCTCCTACTTGGGGACAGAACTCACACTCAGGCGCTGGTATATGATAGCAACATCATCGATTGCAGGCATTGTCACTTAAAAGGTCACCTCTCCAAGAACTGCCACAAAGCTCACACGGAACTGAGGAAGTGTGACACCCGCAAGGCTCCGTCCGGTAAAAAAATGCTAGTCCAATCTTTAGCGCCGTGCATTCCACCTCCTACCTCCCGGTACCAGTCAGCTGGATCGGAGGCTCCCACCCCTCCTGGCATTCCCCCTCATCATACCTAGGAAATAGTGCCCTAGCTACCTCTCTCAACCCCCTCGGAAGAAAGCGTCTCCCGCGCCAGAGGACATCCAACTCCTCAATTCCTTCGGCATTCTTGCTCTTACAGAGGACACTCTCGCAGGGGATGAAGTCCAGAGCTCAGACAACCTCCCAGCAGCTGAGAGCTCCGAGAGGTTGGCTAGTGAGGAGCACGAGTCACCTCCCACGGATCCATCGATTTCGTACCGTCTCCTACCCTCATAGAACATCCTTGCCATATTAGGAGTTAACACAGCTCACAGAATCCTCCTTGCTTCGGAAGCAGGATTCCTAGACCCCACAAACTCCCTCAGCGCGCTGAAAGAAATTGAGGCAGAGGCCCATATCTCGGGGTACGAATCAGAACAGAACTCGCCCGGACAGTATGAGGACACGCCAGACAATTCGACAACTTCTCAAAAAGGTGCGAGAAAACATAACAACAAGAAAAAAAAGGTCAAAAAGCCCACGGCCATGACCACGAGATCAGTTGCAAAGCAACACAACCACCCCTCCCCCCTCCCAATGCTTAATATACTCATGTAGAATATCCGCGGGCTCGCTAACAAACCCACCATAAACAGAATCACCAGCCTCAAGAAAATCTACCGCATCGATATCCTTATCATCATAGAACCCAAAATTCCAATAAAGAAACTCAAAGCTCTCAAACTATCGCTCAGATTCCAGCTGCGAAGCTGGGTGCAACAACATCTGGATCCTCTTCGACAACGACATCAATTTCGGAACCATTCACGACTCCAGGCATGCACTCTCTTGCTGGGTAGAGCACCCGATGCTCTAGAGCCGATCCCTCATATCCGTAGTTCACGGTATAACACCCAGTTTTTCAGATGAGGGTAATTTTGAAATTTTGTAATTATAATTATTATTATTGATATTTATTTCATATTATAATTTTTGGTGATTTTTAATCATTTTTAAACTATTTAAAAATTATGACTTGTGATTTGGTGTTTTGCTAGTGTAACCCTAGAGATAGCGATCTAGAGCCTAGCCATGTGATTAGCGTATTTTATTTATCAGTTTTTAGTTTGAGGGTATTTGGGTCATTTTTGAATTTTTGGGATTTATTTGGAATTATTGTGAATTATTGAGATTTATTAGAATTTATGTGATTTTTAGTATAATTTATTTGAGTGATATTCTAGACTTTGACTAGCATTGACTTTGGAGCCTAACCTAGATGCTAATCCTAGTGGTGGTGACTTGATTAGGTCATGTGACCCTAACCTAACATTAATTTAATTCCTAATAGGCCATTTAGAATTTAAGTTAGAATAGAGAGGCTTTAGTCATAAGCCATGACTTATGGTTTTGAAACCATTAATTAGCAACTTGGCCCATAGAGGCCCAAGCCCAACACCATGTAAACCTAACCCTAACTCTAGCATGGTCGGCCAGCCCACCTAGGGATTCCCCCTATAAGTAATCTCGTCCATTATGTTATCCTCCTTTAGAAAGTTCACATTTGGAAAGAGAGGTATGCTCCATCTTTAGAAATTCATAGAAAATCCAATTTAATTCCTTTTTCCCTTAAACTAATTGCAATAGGTTCTAATTTAGGTATTCTTGCTATGTGTGTAATTTATTTTCAGTTTGTTAACAATTTGGTGAAGTTTGGCCATCAAGAGGAACACCCCTCTTTGGAGCTTTTGAGGAGTTTTGACACCTATAGGTAATTCCTTCAAAACTTATTGAAATTGCTGTTATTATTGCATATTAGACTAGATCTAGGTGTCCCCTAGCTAACCCTAGATTTTTGTAGGATTTTGTCCGATTCGTGTCATATTTGGACACGTATCATTCCCTATACCTAGGTGTTCGAGGAAATGCCCCAAAGGAGATTTCGATCTGTTTTTAGGAAAGTAATTGAATAGGATTCTAGGGTTGATTGTTGCTTATGGTTTCCAGTGGACTGAGCTGTATTTAGTGTCATGTCGTGTCGGGATCTGGACACGAACACGCGCATTCCAGCCGCACAGATTTGTCCTACTACTCGGGGGCAAATTCTCCTTGGACACGGCGACTCGACACGAACCACTTGACACATGGGTGGGGCAGTCACTGACAAGGCCCTCCCCAAGTCTCATGTGTCCCTGTTTCGTGTCGAACGAGCACGAGCTCGTGTACTGGATTTGCACTGACACACACCACACGTTCAGAGCTCACTGACACGGCTCTCGTGTCCACTGTGGACACGAGGTGGACTCGATTCAGGGACCTAGGTTTGTAGCCCTACCCTAGGCGTACCCCCATGCACGATCATGAGTCCTAGTTTGTGTCGTGTCGTGTCTACGAGTGAGGTGAACTGTGCACGACACTGTGTTCTGTTGTGTCTGTGTGTGCACTGTTTTAGGTTCGGTTGATTTGGACACGTTGTGTCGTGGTTCTCTGGACACGAAACTATGTGTGGTACACGTACACATATAACACCTTGATTGCCAACCATTGATATCTCATTTTAGTTTGTTTTTATGCATGTTTTCACTAATACCCTATTTTGGACTGAAACATGCATTTTCATGTATTTTCAATTTTAAAAATTAGATTTTGGTATCCATTTTAGTTTATTTTAATACTGTTAATTCCATGTTTTATACCCTAATGTTGTTCTCCTATATGTGTTCTAGCTATATGTCAATTTTTGGGTGGATTGGTTGAGAATTGATTTCGGAATGGGGATTTGAAGTTAAAACAAACAAAAACTGAACATGTGTATTAATTTCCTTCCCTTCCCTGTTTACTGAACACCCACGCTGTTCTCATAACATTTAGCACACACACACACACACACACACACACACACAGAGTTAACTATGACACTTTCACTCTTACACACACATTCCTGATTTTTATTTACACACAAACACACACACACATTCATGTCCATATACACACACATTTTGATTCCAGTTTTCCCTCACATTTTCCTCAAACTATCACCCCACACATACACCCATTCTGGTTCCAGAATTCTTCACTGTACACTGTTATTCACTCTCTCATCTCCTTGACTGCTCACTGTACACACACACACCAACTGTCCAAAAATGGGACTGTCCCCTCATATCACTCAATGTACACACATGTGACACTTTGACACTCTTTTCACTCTCTTTCTATTCCCCTCTATATCTCTATATACCTATGTATATATATGCATGTATATATATGTAATATATGTATATCTATATATGTAGTATACGTATGTATCTAGTATAGATACTTGTGAATAGTATGTAAATATGCATCTATGTGTTTATGCATGTATGCATGTATGTATAGGCATATATGAATGACTTGAATGCATGATGAAATGCTAGAATGCAATATAAACATGAATGTATATATAGAGTATATGTGTATGTATTTATCCATGAGTGTATGTATATATATGGTATGTGCAATGTGGATTGCTTGAGGCTTAGTGATGTTGCTTGGTAGACTAGTATAGGCTAGTTTAGCCTTGATTAGACTAATATAGACTAGATAGGCTTGGTTTAGGCTTGTATGGTCTTGTGGGCTTGTTTAGACCTAGAATAACTTATCTGACCTAATTTAGACTTGTTAGACCTAGTTTGACCATAGTTGACCTAGTTTGACTTTTAGAGTTGACCATTAGTTGACTTTGGCCTAGATTGACCTAGATTCATGTAGAATACATTTAATTGCATCTTGTTATCATTTTAGACTTATTGTGACTTGTACTGTTCTATAGGAGACAGACACCACTTCTCGGACAGTAGATATTCTTCAGATACTCAGGATACAGGCGAGTACATTTTCTGATCATTTCATATCCTATTAGAATTATTTTCCTGCTTTAAATTACTTTACTTGATACTGTCACGTTGGTCACACGGATTAGTACTATATGGGTCCCTTCTTGAGATGTTATCCCCTCAGGAAGCATCGGATACTACATGTTCTGTGCATTTCACTTACATTGTGTATCACTATGCTTCATGGTTCATTGATCACTTGTGACATGTACTCTCATGATTACAGAGTCTTCCTTGAATCACCCATTTATGGACATTCCTAGAATCACCCATTTTTGGGCCTACCATGTATCACCCCTTGTGGGCCATTGCATGGAATCATAACATAACCTGGCTGGATCCTTGTGTATTGATTGGGGGTACGGCGGAGTAGAAGTAGACATGTGAATAATATCCAAGTAGTATCTCATCTGATCACCTCTATAGTGTTTCATCAGAATCTCCTATGCCATTCACATGTTTATATTGTACTCTGACTCACTAGCCACTGTTAGTTCTCTACTTATAGTACATATTTCTATTACAGTTCTCTCTCTGTTTATATTCTGTACTTTCTTTAGTTTCCTGTATCTTACTTTACTGTATGATTATATTTTCTAACCTGCTATGAACTGTTGAGATGTATTGTGCTCGCTCCCGTCCTAACTAGGCCTGTTAAAATTTTTACAGCGAATGATGAGGCTATAGTGTCTACCCTTATGGTGCAGCTTTAGACAACACTTATGACTTGGACCCACTTTTAGTAGAGGATCTGCCACCAGTGGTTTAGACTGCTAGCTTAGATTTTTACCTCGTCTTTCTGAATGATACATTATTGTATATACTGGGAGTTGTTTTATCTGGATGTTGTAGAGATGTTATCATAGACACTTGGATTTCTATTTGTTGTATCTCTGTGGATTCATTTCGTTCCTTATCTCTCTATCTTTTTATCGTATTTTCCCTTAGATGTGATTGAGACTATATTGCTATGTCACCTCCATTCGGAGTGTATATACTGTACAGGTACCCTTATATTGTTAGATGATTGACCTAGGACAGCGTTCTACCGCCGACACTGCGACGTAGGCTGGGCGTTGTTACGTATTCGCACCCTCACAGTGGGTGCGGGTCGTGACACACGACAGCTGTGACCTTAACGAGAGAAAAGAGCTCTGGGCCACTCTAACGAACACTAGCCACCTTCACGGCAATCTCTCGTGGTTGTGCGTCGGAGACTTCAACACTATTTCTTCCAGAGAGGAGAAATCAGGGGGCAGGCCCCCCGCCAGGCGGCCATGAATGACTTCAACGACTTCATCTTTAACGCCCACATGACCTTCCTTCCGTATATAGGCAACGAGTTCACTTGGTGCAACATGCAGGAGGGGGTTCGACGGCAGTACTCTCGTCTCGACAGAGCTCTGGTTAACAACAGCTGGTTAGACACAGGCCTCATCTTCAATTTATCCCACCTCAACACCACGGAATCGGACCACTCTCCCCTTCTCATTGAAATTAGTAGCAATCATAATCCTATCAAAAAAGCGTTCCAATTCCAGGACTTCTGGAGCTCCTACCATCAATTTTGGAACACCGTTGCGACTGCTTGGGAGACTGCCATAGATCCAAACCTGCTGTTTTGAATAGCAGCTAAACTCAAAGCCACCAAAAGAGCACTGGCGCACTGGAGCAAGAACACTTTCGGTAATATTTTCCAGGAAATCAAGAAGGCGGAGAACGATGTGGTCAGAACAGAGGCTCTGTTCGCCTCGAACAGATCGCAGGAGTATCGCGCCACACTTAACCTAACCAGGGCGATCCTCAAATCCAGACTTAAGGTAGAGACCAAATTCTGGAAGAAAAAAACCAGGCTGGCATGGGATGCTGAGGGAGACAGAAACTCGGCATTCTTTCACTCATGCGTTAAAGGTCGGAGACAAAAATTGAATCTGCATCAAATCACTGATGACGACGGCCATATCTTGAAAGATCAAAGGAAGATTCCTTCTATGATTAGTGACCGGGAAAATGAACAGCTTCAGGCCAACCCAACCGCAGAAGAAGTCAAAGCGGCGGTTTGGGCTCTGAACGAGCACAGCGCCCTAGGCCCGGATGGTTTCTCCAGGGTTTTCTTCCACACCTGTTCGGACATCATCGCCGCAGATTTCCTCGATGCGGCCATCGCCTTTTTTCAGGGAGCCAGATACCCCAAATCCATCTCGTGTGTCAACCTTATTCTCATCCCCAAGTAGGACATCCCAGAGACTTTCAAAGATTTCTTCCCCATCAGCCTCTGCACCTTCGCCAACAAAATTATCTCCAAGATCATAGCGACTCGCATGTCTACCATCCTTCCCAATATCATATCTGAAGAGTAAAGTGGCTTCGTCCAAGGGCGCAACATCACAGACAACATCCTTCTAGCTCAAGAGATGATCACGTGCATGAAATTCCCGTCCAGGGGAGGCAATGTAGCCATCAAACTGGACATGGAGAAAGCATATGATTGCCTGGACTGGCAATTTCTTATTTGGGTGCTCAAGGCCTTCGGTTTCTCTGAATCGTGGATTGACATCATATTCAGATCCATCAACAATTCCTGGTTCTCAACCATCATCAACGGGCAAGCGGCAGGTTTTTTCAAATCCAGCCGTAGGGTTAGACAGGGGGACCCTCTTTCTGCCACCATCTTCATCATTGCGGTTGAGGCCCTTAGCAGAAACCTGAAGAGCCTGGCCAACACCCCCAGGTTCCATCACTTCCATACTACCACTGGTTGTCCCTTGATCACGCACCTGGCCTATGCGGATGACATCCTTATCTTCTCGACTGTGGACATCGGGTCGGTCGAAACAGTTCATAATATGATTGGAAAATACACCAGATGCTCGGGGCAACGTGTGAATCCCAACAAAAGCGTCATATACACCCATCATAAAGTTGATAGAAACCACTCTGAGACTCTCATAAATCTTACATCTTTCGCCACCTCTGATCCTCCCTTCACTTACCTCGAATGCCCGCTGGTTTACAGCAAATCTAATGCAGGTATTTTTGAATGTCTGGTCAGAAAGGTCAGAACTAAAATCGAAGGATGGCACAACGCAACCCTTTTCGGGGAGGAAAGATGATTCTGATCAAGCATGTGCTTTATTCCATCCCTATCTACACCATGGCAGTTTGCTCCCCCCAGAAGAAGGTTTTAACATCCATTGAGTCTCTCCTTTCTAATTTTTTTTGGGGCCACAATGACGACAAAGACAAACACCACTGGGCTAGCTGGAACACCATGGCCAAACCAACCAGCAATGGCGGGCTGGGTTTCAACAGATTAGCACACATTATGGCGCCTAGCTCCATGAAGTTGTGGTGGAAGGTGCGCACGGAGAATTCGATCTGGACTCGTTTCATGAAAGCCAGATATTTCCAACACTCTAACCCCACAACCGGGACCGCCAACAGCAGAGCATCGACGAATTGGCATCATATTCTCCTCGGCCGCAACATTGTGGAACCTTTGAAGGTCCTCGCCAATGGCACCTTCAGGTGGTCCCCGACACCGGGTGGCGATTTCACTCTTGCTTCGGCTAGGAGCGCAATCCGCGGAGTAGGCGAGACTTTCCCATTCACTGCCTCTTACTGGCAATCCTGCATCTCCAACAAATGGTCGATCCTCATTTGGAGAGCGCTGAGAAGAAAGCTTCCAACCGATGACTCCCTTACTTCACTAGGTTTCAACCTAGCGTCCAAATGTCACTGTTGTTCCTCTCCGAACATGGAATCAGCAGACAACATTTTGCACTCTAGGGATCTAGCCCATCAGGTCTGGTCCAACCTCTCCAATAGATGTCACATGCACTACCACGCTGGGGGCTTCAACGATCTCCTCATCGACTGGAACATTTTACACGGGCACCAGATCGTCTGCCGCTAGCATTTGGGTTTTATGGAAGAATAGGAACAAGTACAGATATGAAGGACGCCAATTCAGACCCCCTCAGCTTTTTCGAGAGGTTCTCAGACAAATCAGCAAAGTCAGCGCTCGCTGCTCTCACTCCTCGAGCATGTAGTGCCCCGTCCCGCTTAGTCAATCGGAGGAATCGAAACGCCGACGGCGTTCGGACTTAGCCTTGCAACGGCTGCTCGAAGACATCGCTCGGTTGAGGCGACCGCTCGCTCAGGTAGGGTAGTTTCAGTGGACTTGCCTCATCTTAGCCTTCACATAATAAATCACATATTTTCAACTTGCACAAGTAGGCTTGATAATAAAAGAGACGAATCCACATAGCTAAGAAAATAATCCCGACAGGTCGAACTGAGTTAGAATATGGAAAGGTCCAACGGTCGGTTTAGAGTTGGTGCACGGCGTGCTTTAAAAATGACACTCGGTCCTTCGTCCCGTAGCTTGGGAGAAGGAAAAGTTGGTCTTTGCCACAAGCTAGGAGTTATCCAAATTCATAGGCGTCGCCCGCACAATTGTTTCATAAAACATGCATGATATCATCGCCCAAGGCGTGGCATAGCCTCTGCTTGCCCGACGGGTTAAGTTGTATTGCACGGCTTGTGGCATAAGTCTAGGCACCCCAAATAACTTGGTTGTTCAAGTCTAACGCATGCACGGCATGTTCCCATAATGCAAGGCTTGACGCAGCATTTGCTCGTCAAGTTGTTACAAAGTAAGTTAGGCAAGTTATGTTAAGCTATCAGGAGTAGTGGCAAGCACGGTCCTATGAGTTCTACGGCTGGGTATAGCCACATAGTCTCACGATCGTAAGTCCCGTCATATAGAGTATGACTTGGGCGGTGGTGTCACAAAGAATTTCAAGTTGGTTTAAGACACAATGTCACGAATTTAGTATTTTAAGGCACGGGCCACGGTTGATTCATTGAGTTTGAAAAGTATTTCAAATAGTTGTTCTTGAGTTGAGTGAAATGATAGGACAAAAAAAGAATGCTCGCGGCTGGGTCGTCGAGGTAAGAAAGAAGAATGCTCGCAACTGGGTCGTCGAGGCAAGGTCTCAGATGTGAGAAGTATTGAACTTGGCCTTAAAAGAGATGGTAACACTAGAAGTAGATTGACTGTGTGAGACGTCAGTTTGAGTCGAGTCTTGAATGGTCATTGGACAACTTGTACAAGGTAAAATAAACTGTTTCTCCAACGGTGACCCAGGCGGCCCATGGGAACCGTTGCGATGGTAGACACTCGTAGCTGTGCCGGATGACCGCACGGGTTAGCAGGGACTTGCAGCGGAACTAGCTACTCGTGCTGGCAAGGGGCGTCCGTCTAATCAAAAGCTACAAAAGGAGTCCATTATAGCGCTGGGCGCTAGTGACTAGTTCATATAGATGAGTCGGCATCGGCGGCGATCCGCGTGTATGCCTTTGGATTGAGTCAAGTGTTGTGTTCACTATATATATCAATGAGTCGAGTCGAATGCGTGCACGATCAGAAGACAATGTTTGGGCCTAAGATTTGGCTGAAATGAAGACACCGTACTTCGGCACGAGATGTGGCGTCGAGTCTCGAGTTGTCGGCATATAAGTTGCATAAGTTTGTTGAGTTATTTTGAGTTTAAGTCAAGAAACCGCCGCAAGACAAAGTTGGTTGAGTAACACTAAATTCACAAGTCTTGATTGGATCAGTTGGTGATCAAAGTAACAAGGACCGTGAGACGGCAATATGGTTAAGTCACACTGAGTTACGAGGCACGGCACGATGGATTTGTAGCACGGTCACAAAAAAATTGGGTACCATCGCATAATTGCGTCTCAGATATTGGGCCGTAAGAAAAATACGACTTGATAAGTTAACGCTGTGGCAAGCACGGGAATGTCTTGAGATACAAAATAGGCTAAGGCGTCGGTCCTAAAATAATCCTAAGGTAAGAGTAGAAAGACAATCGAAAAGGGTTTTGATGCACAAAGTAAATGAACGTGTCAGTTTTGTATGGGTGGGCAAGGAGCTCATTCCACCAGTACAGTTGAGTACTGACACCCACATAGTTTCATGTGCAGGCACAGGTAGAAGCTCGTGGCACGGAGCTTGCTTGGATGCGTCGAGACACGGAGTTCCTTGGTGATTCGAAGCGTGCGGCCGCATGGAGTCAAGACTTTTACGGGACATAATGTATGGACGTCGTCTTCCAAAGCATCCGTTGGCTCAAGATATGTATTGAGAGATGAGAGAGAGTTGAGTGACTTGTAATGTGAGATGAGTGAGCTTGAGTGAGCTTGAGAGACTTGTAATCTTGGCCTTGCGCCCCATTGTAACCTTTATTTCAATATCAATAAAAGAGGGTTTTGCAATGACTTGTGTTTTGTTTCAAATTTTGCTGTTATTATTCAATGTCTCTGCTTGGGACTTCTGTACGACGACCCCGTCGCAGCCGCTGAAATCGGCCATTATGGAACCCGCCTTGCACGAGCACAATCTAGGCTTGTGCGGTATCACGCCTTAGTGAGGACGATTGCTCCTACGGAAGCGGGGCGTGACTTAATGGTATCAGAGCACGGCTTTACGTCCTTGGACTATCGATTGAATTCTTTAACTCCGTTGTTTCCGTAAACTCTGAATTGTTGCTTCCGTATGTTGATATCATTGGTGTGCTCTCTTTCAAATGTCCCACGGAATGTCCATACAATAAGTCTATCTATTTTGCAAAACGTAGGAGAACAATTTTTTTTGATAAAAAAGAAAAGGATGGTTTGCGTAAGCACGGTTGGCTAAGTCGGGCTGGGCATATACACCAAAGTTGCGTCGACCTTAGAAAAGTCGAGTGCCAAAATTGAATAGTGTCGAGCAAGAATGAGTTGAACTCGATTGAGTAAAGTGAGACGACTATCGATAGGGGTGCTATCGAACGACGATAACATTGGTGCGATATAAATGAGCGTGCTTGGAAATTGAGGAATGGTTCGAACGAAAAATTTGAAGAAGTCGATTTTGGTTCAAATGATAGTTGAGGATTATTAAATGACTTTATCCCTGAGTGGTGTATACGATAGCCTCAGGGATGTCGGTCGATCGATTGAGGATATGGGATGTCAATGAGTCTATCAGCAAGCGTCGTGTGTATGCAAAGCCGTAGATTGTTTATCATTAAATAAGTTGTAGTTTTGAGAATTGACGAGTTGATTCAAACGACCTAGAAATTGATGTACGCGTTACATACACGAGATTGAGGATTGCACAAGTATGAAACGCGAAAATAATTGAGTAGATAAATTAAATCGAGAAAAAGTTAGGGGGTACGATTGGATGACTTGATCGAAGAAATTAATACGGATCGTATACGAAAAGTTAACACGGCAGAAAGATAGCGTGCATGGAAAGTTTGAGTCCAATGTTTGAAAATGACTCTGAGGATTAGAATGGATGTTGCTCGATGATTTGAGTTAGCAAATGGATGATGTGATTTGGAGAAAAACATTGGTCGATGACTTAAGATAGATGGACGAACAATACGTGAATTTGGGTTTGAGGAATTTGATGTTGTAAATGATTCGAGGAATAATGATCGAACTTGAATTTGAATGTTGAGGAGATTATCCGGTCGGACGATAGCATCGTTCGTACGAATCGAAATTAGTTGCAAAGGAAGATCGTCAGGTTACGCATATCGTCGATGGTATTGAGGCGTATCGAAGATCGATATACGATAACTCGGGGGTACTCTGACTCGGCGAATGACGATCGTGCAAGGGTTATCGTTCTGATAGATACTATACTTAGAATTTTGATTGAGATGAATGTTGCATGAAAGCAGAAGTGTCTTGATGGTCATACGGACAACCACAGCGTCGACGATCTTGTCTTGTGCGAGCGCAACTCTAGCCTCGCACATGCATTGCGTCGAATTTGGGGCGATCGTTTCGCGTGAGCATTGACATGGTGATTCATGTCGCGGGAATGATCGAAATCAAAAAATTAGGACGCGGCAATTCTGATTGTCTCGACATGTTGGTTTGGTGCGAAGGAAAATTCGAGGATATTTGGACTTGCGATTGATGAATGAAATAAACTTGAGGATTGAGTAGGTCCAATCCGTGCATCGAGAATAAATTAGTCTAGACACAAAATAAGAGTTACGTTCCGATGAGGATGATTATCCCGTGGGAGCATACATGGTGATTCATGTCCACCGTGGATAATCTGACTCGCGTGAGATCGGGGTGCAACATGTTGTTAAGCTAGACGACCTTATGATCGATTACGTGAATTGGAATAGATGAATTAGGAAGTGTGGAATGTGAAATTTTGGTTAACGATGAATTATGTCATAGAGTGTTTAAATTTGAGAAGGATTGATAGGCGAACTATATCGAACGTGTTTAAAGGGATGACAATGCAAGATGGTTTGTTGAACGGGCGATATTGATACGTCGTGGAATTAGTTGAACGTAAGTTATCATAGGATGGCTTTGCTGAATGACTTAGACCCCGTGCGACGAATATTGGGATATGTGTAGGAAATCTATGCTTGAAGTTTAGAAATCGGAGTGATACGAGCTTGGGTAGAAAATCCCGTACTATCAACTTGGTTTGACCTTAGGATGGGGACAGTGTTGATATTGTTGTTTGGGAACTATGATTCCAATACTGATAATTGACTTTAGCCTAGAGAGAGGGCCTAGCGGCTAGGCGAGATGTCCATGTTGCGAGAGTTAGCATCGGTACGATTGACTTTCGAGATTGAGTGGATGAATCGATAGGTGGGATTGGATTCACTATCACAAGACTTGGTTGAAATGCATGTATTTCAGGGATGCCTGGAATGTGTGCACGATCCAAACTAAGTGATACGTTGAATTCAAGTAAAACTTGAGGAACGAGAAAGTGTCGAAGATTTTGAGATCGTAAGTTTTGAAGAAAAGATTGAGGGTAGCACGAGCGTGGCTCGGATTTGAGGAATGCATAGGAGAAATGTGTGCGACAAACGTAGGATGTTGAAACAAGTGATAAGTCAATGAGTAAGTACTCAGTTAGTTTCGAGAACGAAACTTTTTCTGAGTGGTGTATGATGTAGTGCCCCATCCCGCTCAGTCAATCGGAGGAATCGAAATGCCGACGGCGTTCGGACTTAGCCTTGCAACGGCTGCTCGAAGACATCGCTCGGTCGAGGCGACCGCTCGCTCAGGTGGGGTAGTTTCGGTGAACTTGCCTCATCTTAGCTTTCACATAATAAATTGCATGTTTTCAACTTGCACAAGTAGGCTTGATAATAAAAGAGACGAATCTACGTAGCTAAGGGAATAATCCCGACAGGTCGAACTGAGTTAGAATATGGAAAGGTCCAACGGTCGGTTTAGAGTTGGTGAACGGCGTACTTTGAAAATGACACTCAGTCCTTTGTCCCGTAGCTTGGGAGAAGGAAAAGTTGGTCTTTGCCACAAGCTAGGAGTTAGCCAAATTCATAGGCGTCGCCCGCACAATTGCTTCATAAAGCATGAACGATCTCATCGCCCAAGGCGTGGCATAGCCTCTGCTTGCCCGACGGGTTAAGTTGTATTGCACGGCTTGTGGCATAAGTCTAGGCACCCCAAATAACTTGGTTGTTTAAGTCGAACGCGTGCGTGGCTTGTTCCCACAACGCAAGGTTTGACGCAGCCTTTGCTCGTCAAGTTGTTTCAAAGTAAGTTAGGCAAGTTATGTTAAGCTATCAGGAGTAGTGGCAAGCACGGTCCTATGAGTTCTACGGCTGGGTATAGCTACATAGTCTTACGATCGTAAGGCCTGTCATATAGAGTATGACTTGGGTGGTGGTGTCACATAAAATTTCAAGTTAGTTTAAGACACGATGTCATGAATTTATTGTTTTAAGGCACGGGCCATGGTTGATTCATTGAGTTTGGAAAGTGTTTCAAATAGTTGTTCTTGAGTTGAGTGAAATGATAGGAAAAGAAAGAAGAATGCTCGCGACTGGGTCGTCGAGACAAGGTCTCAGATGTGAGAAGTATTGAACTTGGCCCTGAAAGAGATGGTAACACTAGAAGTAGATTGACTGTATGAGATGTCAGTTTGAGTCGAGTCTTGCATGGTCATTGGACAACTTATACAAGGTAAAACAAACTGTTTCTCCAACGGTGACCCAGGCGGCCCATGGGAACCGTTGTGATGGTAGACACTCGTAGCTGTGCTGGATGACCGCACGGGTTAGCGGGGACTTGCAGCGGAGCTAGCTACTCGCGCTAGCAAGGGGCGTCCGTCTAATCAAAAGCTACAAAAGGAGTCCATTATAGCGCTGGACGCTAGTGACTAGTTCATATAGATGAGTCGGCATGGGCGACGATCCGCATGTATGCCTTTGGATTGAGTCAAGTGTTGTGTTCACTATATATATTAATGAGTCGAGTCGAATGCGTGCACGATCGGAAGACAATGTTTGGGCCTAAGATTTGGCTGAAATAAAGACACCGTGCTTCGGCACGAGATATGGCGTCGAGTCTCGAGTTGTCGGCATATAAGTTGCATAAGTTGGTTAAGTTGTTTTGAGTTTAAGTCAGAAAACCGCCGCAAGGCAAAGTTGGTTGAGTGACACTAAGTTCACAAGTTTTGATTGGGTCAGTTGGTGATTAAAGTAACAAGGGCCGCGAGACGGTAATATGGTTAAGTCACACTGAGTTGCGAGGCACGGCACGATGGATTTGTAGTACGGTCACAAGGAAATTAGGTACCATCGCGTAGTTGCATCTCTGATATTGGGCCGTAAGGTAAACACGACTTGATAGGTTAACACTGTGGCAAGCACGGAAAGGTCTTGAGATACAAAATAGGCTAAGGCGTCGGTCCTAAAATAATTCTAAGGCAAGAGTAGAAAGACAATCGAAAAGGGTTTTGATGCACAAAGTAAATGAACGTGTCAGTTTTGTATGGGTGGGCGAGGAGCTCATTCCACCAGTACAGTTGACTACTGACACCCACACAGTTTCATATGCAGGCACAGGTAGAAGCTCGTGGTACAGAGCTCGCTTGGATGCGTCGAGGTACAGAATTCCTTGGAGATTTGAAGCATGCGGCCGCATGGAGTCAAGACTTATACGGGACATAATGTATGGACGTCGCCTTTCGAAGCATCCGCTGGCTCAAGACATGTATTGAAAGATGAGAGAGAGCTGAGTGACTTGTAATGTGAGATGAGTGTAATGCCTGTGTTCGTATTACGTATTTTTGGAATACGTGTATTTATTTTTGTATTGCATGATTCCTTGGCTTGGCATTTCCTTCTTGGCTTAGTTTATTCCTGGTTCGGGTTGGTTGGTTCGGCTTGGCTTGGTTTTGATTTGGTTCATGATGAACCCAAATGAACCCCCTACCTACCACCACCACTCATATTTATTACCTATTCTTCTTCTCTCTCTTCATTAATCTCTTCTCCTTCTCCATTAAACCCACCACCAACCAAGAACACCCCTTAGGCAAGTGCAACTTGCTTCCACAAGAGAGCCCATTTTTATTGTTCTATTAGCTTCTTCCCATGTTTCTAAGACACTTTAGAACTTGTCATTTTCTATTTTGAAGCTTTAATTTTTGTAGATCTAGAAATTAGTTATTTTTGGATTTTGGTAGTTTTGATCTATCAAGCTTCTTTGTTTTCAAGTTTTGATGGTTCCATGTTGTAAAGAATTTTATTCTACCCAATTTTGACCTTTGAAAAGTTGGATTTGGACTTGTTTTGACCAAGTTATGGACTTTTGAAGCTTTGGGTTCAACCATGGAGTTCCTGTTGATTTGGAGAAAACAGTAGCAGTACGCGAGCTTTTTAGCTTGCGTCACTGAGCTGTGCGCGCTCTTTAACGCAGCGCAGTCTGGACCCCATACACTGCCTTTTGGGAGCATATGTCTTGCATACGCTCGCTTGCTTGACAAGGAGTCGTATGGAGTACATACGCTGCCTTTTGGAGGCATATGACTCACATACGCTCGCTTGCTTGACAAGGAGCCGTATGGAGTACATATGCTGTCTTTTGGAGGCGTATGACTCGCATACGCTCGCTTGCTTGACGAGGAGTCGTATGGAGTACATACGCTGCCTTTTAGAGGCGTATGACTCGCATACGCTCGCTTGCTTGACGAAGAGTCGTATAGAGTACATACGCTACCTTTTGGAGGCGTATGACTCGCATACGCTCGCTTGCTTGACGAGGAGTCGTATGGACCCCATACGTTGCCTTTTGGAGGCGTATGACTCGCATACGCTCGCTTGCTTGACGAGGAGTCGTATTGAGTACATACGCTGCCTTTTGGAAGCGTATGACTTGCGTACGCTGGCCTGAGCGTAGCTCGACCTGAGCGTAGCTCGACTTGAGCGTAGTCTGACCTGAGCGTATGACTCTTGCACTGAGCGTATGGCCTTTGGCTGACTTGGTCTTATGTCAGCGTGTCAGATTTGGTCTTATTTTCCTTAAGCTTGGCTCTTCTACAGCCCTGTATATTGATATTTTATTAGATATTTTATGCCCATTTTATATCCTTACGCCTTTTGTCATGAACTTGATAATCATGAATTTATGTAATATGTTTAGAATTTATAATTGAGCATGACATGATAGTGACCCGTAGTGGTGCACTCCTGACACAATAACCTGACATGACCTGATAGTGGCCCGTCGTGGCGCACTCCTAACAAGTACACTTGGCATGATAACCTGACATGACATGACCTGTATATTAATCTGGACACCGTGGGCGATTGTGTTTGTATAAATAATCCAGTCCTGTCTTGCATCATGTCTAGGAGGGGACTCCTGAGTACCACGGTCAGGAGTACCTACTGAAATGGACTAAGGCTAATAACTAGATTAATACATTAGTCATGACAAGATTTCCCAGCTACAGGCAATCCCGTTACCTGGGCACGCCTTGGGATCTGTAGCCTGCCGTCGAGTAGGGCACATTTTCAGCACACTGTCATGTGTTGCACCCTTCAAGCTACCTAAGGGTACATTCGTTTCCTGGACGATGTACCCACCTGAATTCAACTCTAATCTTTTAACCCGGGTAACCTGGATGGTCTGTAGGGCTTATGGCTGTGGAATAATCTCACTGCATCTTGCTAGTAACTAGGCCTGTGATAACCCTAGTTAGTTAAAGTATCAAGCCGTAATTCTTGCTTGGCCGTGAAGTGATTGGACGGAGTCTAACCAGTCTAGTCTTGCTCTGATCCTGTTCCAGATTATTGAACGACCAGAATGCTTGTATTTATTTTGCTGATAAATGGTGAGAATTTCAAGCTCTGTTCAGACGAAGGGTTACAACCCCGGTCCTTGTTTGGTTTACGGGTTGTAACCTTGCTATCTGAATAATTCTATGGTTATCTCGTCGTATATCATCCTGGTGTATTTTCTTTATTTTCAGTTCTTACTTTATTTATATCTTGTGCTGATTGCTGGTTTTAGTTCTTAAGTGAAGCTTCCTTTGTGGCACTTGCTCTTTCTGGGGTCTGACCCAGCTGGTTTTGTGTGGCCAGATTTCGGAGCAGCTCCAGAGGATCTACCGACCTTCCAGCCAGATGGTGGCCATTAGGTGGAACCCTGGCAACGAGTGGGTTATTTTTGGCTCTCCCACTCTATTGTAAAAATATTCTTTTGAGGCGTTTAGCCGACGAGCACCTGTTTAGCTCGATTGCACTTACTTACTGTCTGCCTACGGGCTGTAACATGATTAACAGATCCTACGGTTGATCATGTATGACTAAACTCTCGCTAGTCCTGACATTTTGTAACGACTAGCTTCATGATCAACTGAATATGTAATGTTTGGGACGCCTTACTATTGTATATTTAATGATCATATATCTTGTGACTTTTACTTACTTGCTTGTGATTGAGATACTAGGCTTGTTCATAACCTTAAGAGACTGTTGGCTTGTAGATAAACCCTCATGTATCTAGACAGCCGTGACCGTATAGCGAGATGGATTCCATTTCATATATGTAGCTGGTTATGTCTGCCCCCGCTCTCCAGTATTCTGGTTCTGGGGCGTGACATGGTTTAAGTGGTGGCCCATGCAGGTCTTGTAAATCAAGATATGTGAGGGTTTACTGAATAGATGTCTCAATCAGTATTCGTCCTTGATCTCTGCTCGTATCTTCTGAATCCCTGGATTCTTGTCCTGATCATATGCTTGTATCGTTGATCTGTCCTGGTCCTTCCTTATTGTTCCCTATGTCGTCTTCTTCAGCGACATTGTTCGTGGTCCTACCGACCAGCAAGGTGGAGCACCTCCCGCGGACCAGCAGCAACCTGGAGATCAAGCCCAGCATTCTGGAGTAGGCTCCAGAGTCGTGCCTTCTGACGGAGAACCACCAGTCCAGCCAGTTCAGCCTGCCGAGCCTGATGATGGTACTTTGGTAGGGCTCGTCAGGACCTTGATAGCTTCTCAAGATCGTCGTGGAGATGCATTGCAACAGGCAGTGGCGGATGCTTTGACCAGAGGCGGTTATCCAGGGAACAGCACGGCCAACAGCTTCAAGCGCTTGAACCCTCCATTCTTCGACGGTAGTGAAGATGCTATCGCGGCAGATGCATGGCTTCAGGACACTGAAGTGGTTCTCGAAGCAGCCATGACTCCAGAAGCCGAGAAGGTGGCCATTGTGCGCCTGCAGTTGTTAGATCTTGCCCGCAGCTGGTGGGCAGCGCAGGCCGTTGGACTAGTGGCCCCTCTTGCTTGGGCAGTATTCAGAGAGAGATTCCAGACCAAGTATTTCGATGCCGTGGCTCGGTATGATCTGCAGACGAGGTTTACCAATCTGAAGCAAGGAGGCAGGACGGTCGACGGGTATGCGGCCGAGTTTTCCAGACTCAGTCGGTTTGCTCCCACCTTGGTGGCAACCGAGTATGATAGAGCCCAGCGGTTCCAGCAGGGACTTCACCTGGAGGTCTTATTGGCAGTTGAGCAGTTTGAGCATCAGACTTTTGATGCAGTCTTGAGAGCAGCCCGGAGGCATGAGTATACCTCCCAGAGGATTGTGGATAGGGCCGGAGGTCGGAAGAGATCTCACGGCCAGATGAATCAGTCTTCAGCACCGGCCCCGGCAGCCAAGGCTTTGACTATTGGAGCTCCGAGACGAGCGGCCTCAGTAACGTCGGTTCAGCATTCAACTCCGACGCACCCTCAGCAGCAGAAGCAGAAGCAATCTTCCGCAGTGGGTTGTTCTTATTGTGGGAAGCCAGGCCATGTGGTGGCAGAATGTCGCAGGGCACAGGGATTGTATCTGGCTTGTGGAGCACCAGACCATAGGGTTGGATCCTGCCCGAATAGGGGTGGTTCATCATCGTCCAACCTTTCTAGCTCTTCGGTGAGAGGACCCGCACCGATCCCGCAGCAGCAACAGCAGTATCCATTGCCGAGGCCCTTGCCGCCTCAGACCCAAGTATTCCAGCAGCAGAACCCCCAGCAGTATGCACAAGTCCAAGCCCAGAGTCAGAGCAGGCAGCGAGGATTCCAGCAGAGGGGACCAGCACCCCGAGGGCACGGTCAGGCTATGGTGATGACCGTGGAGGAAGGATTGGCACCAGGAGAGGTAGTGGCAGGTACTATTCTCGTCAACTCCTTTCCAGCTTCAGCTTTATTTGATTCTGGTGCATCGCATTCATTTATGTCTGCACGATTCGCGACACGGATAGGATTGGAGCCCGAGTCATTATCAGTAAGGCTTAATATACTTACTGGTAACGGACTTGTGGGAGTAGATAGAGTATTTTTCTCGTGTCGGATCGTAGTTAGTGGTAGAGAATTCCCCGCTAGATTGATAGAGTTCCCGATGGCCGATTATGATTTGGTCCTAGGGATGGATTGGTTGAGAAACCAGTATGCTAGGATAGACTGCCACATTGGCAGGGTTGTTTTTAGCATTCCAAGCGAGCCGGAGTTTTCTTTCTCCTGAGGCGAAGTTGAGTCATCTCCTCCAGTATTGCGGATGGCAGTAGCAGCAGTTCAGTTGCCCAGGATAGTCGAGGAGTTCCCAGATGTTTTTCCAGAAGAACTTCCAGGTATGCCTCCGGAGCGAAAAATTGAGTTCACTATAGACTTGATTTCCGAGACAGCCCCAGTGTCAGAGAGAGTCTACCGGATGGCGCCTTCAGAGTTGGAGATTTTGTACAAGATGATTGAAGAACTTAGAACCAAGGGATTCATTCGTGCTAGTGGATCGCCATGGGGAGCCCCGATGCTTCTTGTAAAAAAGAAGGATGGTACGTCCAGATTATGTGTTGATTATCGTACCTTGAACTCAGTGACAATCAAGAACAGATACCCTCTTCCGAGGATAGATGACTTGTTTGATCAACTCAAGGGGGCTTCAGTATTCTCGAAGATTGATTTGCGCTCAGGTTATCATCATATCAGAGTCAGAGAGCAGGACATCCCGAAGACAGCTTTTAGATCGAGATATGGGCATTGGGAATTCCTTGTTATGCCTTTTGGAGCGACCAATACGTCGGCAGTATTCATGGACCTCATGAATCGCATCTTCATGCCTTACTTGGATCAGTTTGTGATTGTGTTCTTGGATGACATTCTGGTCTACAGCAAGAGTGTGGCGGAGCATGAGCAGCATCTCCGTATAGTTCTTCAGATCCTCAGAGAGCACCAGTTATATGCAAGTTCAGTAAATGCGAGTTCTGGCTCGATCGCATTTCGTACTTGGGTCATATCATCACTTGAGGAGGAGTAGAAGTGGATCCCCAGAAGATTGTGGCTATTGAGTCATGGCCAGTGCCCAGCACAGTTGCAGAGGTTCGTAGTTTTCTTGGATTGGCCGGCTACTACCGGCGGTCTGTTTCGGATTTTGCTCGAATTTCAGAGCCATTGACGCAGTTGACTCGCAAGGATGCGCAGTTTGCTTGGACAGCGGAGTGTCAGAGTTCTTTTGAGCAGTTGAAGCGAGGCCTGATAACAGCTCCTATTCTTACGCTTCCAGATGGGACCGGAGGATTCTCAGTGTACTGTGATACTTCAGACAGAGGTTTAGGATGTGTTCTGATGCAGCATGGGAAGGTAATAGCTTATGCGTCACGACAACTTCGTGATCATGAGAGGAATTACCTAACCCATGACTTGGAGCTGGCAGCAGTGGTGTTTGCACTTAAGTTGTGGAGGCACTACTTGTATATGGAGACAGGGTGGAGATTTTCACCGACCACAAGAGCCTGAAGTATGTTTTTACCCAGAAGGATCTTAACATGCGTCAGAGAAGGTGGCTGGAGCTTCTTGTGGATTATGATGTCAACCTACAGTATCATCCTGGGAAGGCCAATGTTGCTGCGGATGTATTGAGCAGGAGTACGGGAGTTTATTTTCTAACAGCGCAACCAGAGCTGTTAGCTGATCTTCAGAAGATGGGTATTGAAGTTGTTCTCCCTTCTAGTGTGGCCTTGATGGCCAGTATGCAAGTTCAGTCCACTATAGTTGAAAGGATCCGGATGGCGCAGTCGGCAGATTCCAAGCTTCAGCGACTCAGAGTAGAGTGTGAGGCAGGACGAAGACCAGAGTTATGCATTCATGAGGATGGTACACTTCGACATGGTAAGCGTCTTTGTGTACCCAGCGGAGATATACGGCAGGAGATCATGTCAGAAGCGCACAGTTTACAGTATTCCATCCATCCCGGCAGTACGAAGATGTACCGTGATATCCGATAGCATTTCTGGTGGAATGGCATGAAGCGGGAGATAGCTCGGTTTGTCTCTCGGTGTTTGGTTTGCCAACAAGTTAAAGCCGAACATCAGAGACCGGCTGGACTTCTTCAGCCCTTATCGATTCCAGAATGGAAGTGGGAGCATGTGACCATGGATTTCGTGACTGGACTACCTAGATCCCCAGCTGGTAGAGATGCTATCTGGGTTATAGTTGACAGGCTCACGAAAGTGGCTCACTTTCTTCCATTCAGAGTTGGTCAGTCGACGGCTCAGTTAGCAGAGATGTACCTCAGGCAGATTATCAGATTGCACGGTGTGCCAGTCAGTATCACCTCGGACCGAGATTCAAGATTCACGTCGCACTTTTGGCGTAGCTTGCAAGAGAGTTTGGGAACTCATCTCCAGTTCAGTTCAGCATATCACCCGCAGACAGATGGCCAGTCGGAGCGCACGATCCAGACTCTTGAAGACATGTTACGGTCTTGCACACTTGACTTCGGTGGTTCATGGGAAGATCACTTGCACCTGGTGGAATTCTCGTACAACAACAGTTTCCAGGCCAGTATCCAGATGGCACCGTTCGAGGCACTGTATGGTAGGAAGTGCAGATCCCCGCTAGCCTGGGATGATGTTGGAGAGAGACCGATGCTCGGTCCAGAAATGATTGCCCAGACAGTTGAAGTGGTCTGGCGAGTCAGAGATCATCTTCGAGTTGCCCAAGATCGCCAGCGCCATTGGGCCGATTCTCATCGGCGCCCTCTCGAGTTTTCGGTCGGCGATCATGTATTCCTGAGGATTTCGCCTAACCGTGGCGTCATTCGTTTCGGCGTACGGGGCAAGCTTAGTCCTAGGTATATAGGACCGTTTGACATTCTGGAGCGAGTAGGAGATGTATCCTATCGTCTCGCTCTTCCACTGTCGCTAAGCGAGGTGCATGACGTGTTCCATGTATCCCAATTACGACGGTATATCCCGGACCCGAGCCACATCCTGGATCATTCGGAATTGGTTGTTGGTACCAACCTTTCGTATGAGGAGAGGCCCGTGTCTATATTGGACCGGAGAGAGAAGATCCTCAAGAACAAGACTATCAAGTTAGTCCGAGTTGTTTGGGGTCATCACTCTTTAGGGGAGTCAACGTGGGAGCATGAGGATGATATCCGATCGCGATATCCCGACTTGTTTGACTCGTAAGGTATAATGTCTTTCTTATGCCTCATACCTTCGATTTCTTGCTTGAATGAGTGATTGTCTACCTAGTTATAGCTTGTATGTGATTAATGTAGCTTGTCATTGCTCCTCTAGCCTCTTGATTAAATTCCGAGGACGGAATTCTTTTAAGGTGGGTAGAGTTGTAATGCCTGTGTTCGTATTACGTATTTTTGGAATACGTGTACGTATTTATTCTTGTATTACATGATTCTTTGGCTTGACATTTCCTTCTTGGCTTGGTTTATTCCTGGTTCGGGTTGGTTGGTTCGGCTTGGCTTGGTTTTGATTTGGTTCATGATGAACCCAAGTGAACCCCCTACCTACCACCACCACTCATATTTATTACCTATTCTTCTTCTCTCTCTTCATTAATCTCTTCTCCTTTCCCATTAAATCCACCACCAACCAAGAAAACCCCTTAGGCAAGTGCAACTTGCTTCCATAAGAGAGCCCATTTTTATTGTTCTATTAGCTTCTCTCCATGTTTCTAAGACACTTTAGAACTTGTCATTTTCCATTTTGAAGCTTTAATTTTTATAGATCTAGAAATTAGTTATTTTTGGATTTTGGTGGTTTTGATCTATCAAGCTTCTTTGTTTTCAAGTTTTGATGGTTTCATGTTGTAGAGAATTTTATTCTACCCAATTTTGACCTTTAGAAAGTTGGATTTGGACTTGTTTTGACCAAGTTATGGACTTTTGAAGCTTTGGGTTCAACCATGGAGTTCCTGTTGATTTGGAGAAGACATTGAGCTGTGCGTGAGCTTTTTAGCTTGCGTCACTGAGCTGTGTGCGCTTTTTAGCGCAGTGCAGTCTGGACCCCATACGCTGCCTTTTGGGAGCGTATGTCTTGCATACGCTCGCTTGCTTGACAAGGAGCCGTATGGAGTACATACGCTGCCTTTTGGAGGCGTACGACTCGCATATGCTCTCTTGCTTGACAAGGAGTCGTATGGAGTACATACGCTGCCTTTTGGAGGCGTATGACTCGCATACGCTCGCTTGCTTGACGAGGAGTCGTATGGAGTACATACGCTGCCTTTTGGAGGCGTATGACTCGCATACGCTCGCTTGCTTGACGAGGAGTCGTATGGAGTACATACGCTGTCTTTTGGAGGCGTATGACTCGCATACGCTCGCTTGCTTGACGAGGAGTCGTATGGACCCCATACGCTGCCTTTTGGAGGCGTATGACTCGCATACGCTCGCTTGCTTGACGAGGAGTCGTATTGAGTACATACGCTGCCTTTTGGAAGCGTATGACCTGCGTACGCTGGCCTGAGCGTAGCTCGACCTGAGCGTAGCTCGACTTGAGCGCAGTCTGACCTGAGCGTATGACTCTTGCACTGAGCGTATGGCCTTTGGCTGACTTGGTCTTAAGTCAGCGTGTCAGATTTGGTCTTATTTTCCTTAAGCTTGGCTCTTCTACAGCCCTGTATATTGATATTTTATTAGATATTTTACGTCCATTTTATATCCTTACGCCTTTTGTCATGAACTTGATAATCATGAATTTATGTAATATGTTTGAAATTGATAATTGAGTATGACATGATAGTGACCCGTAGTGGTGCACTCCTGACACAATAACCTGACATGACCTGATAGTGGCCCGTCATGGCGCACTCCTAACCAGTACACTTGGCATGATAACCTGACATGACATGACCTGTATAATTAATCTGGACACCGTGGGCGATTGTGTTTGTACAAATAATCCAGTCCTGTCTTGCATCATGTCTAGGAGGGGACTCCTGAGTACCACGGTCAGGAGTACCTACTGAAATGGACTAAGGCTAATAACTAGATTAATACATTAGTCATGACGAGATTTCCCAGCTACAGGCAATCCCGTTACCTGGGCACGCCTTGGGATCTGTAGCCTGCCGTCGAGTAGGGCACATTTCCAGCACACTGTCATGTGTTGCACCCTTCAAGCTACCTAAGGGTACATTCGTTTCTTGGACGATGTACCCACCTGAATTCAACTCTAATCTTTTAACCCGGGTAACCTGGATGGTCTGCAGGGCTTGTGGCTGTGGAATAATCTCACTGCATCTTGCTAGTAACTAGGCCTGTGATAACCCTAGTTAGTTAAAGTATCAAGCCGTAATTCTTGCTTGGCCGTGAAGTGATTGGACGGAGTCTAACCAGTCTAGTCTTACTCTGATCCTGTTCTAGATTATTGAACGACCAGAATGCTTGTATTTATTTTACCGATAAATGGTGAGGATTCCAAGCTCTGTTCAGACGAAGGGTTATAACCCCGGTCCTTGTTTGGTTTACGGGTTGTAACATGGCTATCTGAATAGTTCCATGGTTATCTCGTCGTATATCATCCTGGTGTATTTTCTTTATTTCCAGTTCTTACTTTATTTATATCTTGTGCTGATTGCTGGTTTTAGTTTTTAAGTGAAGCTTCCTTTGTGGCACTTGCTCTTTCTGGGGTCTGATCCAGCTGGTTTTGTGTGGCCAGATTTCGGAGTAGCTCCAGAGGATCTACCGACCTTCCAGCCAGATGGTGGCCACTAGGCGGAACCCTGGCAACGAGTGGGTTATTTTTGGCTCTCCCACTCTATTGTAAAAATATTCTTTTGAGGCGTTTAGCCGACGAGCACCTGTTTAGCTCGATTGTACTTACTTACTGTCTGCCTACGGGCTGTAACATGATTAACAGATCCTAGGGTTGATCATGTATGACTAAACTCTCGCTAGTCCTGACATTTTGTAACGACTAGCTTCATGATCAACTGAATATGTAATGTTTGGGACGTCTTACTATTGTATATTTAATGATCATATATCTTGTGACTTTTACTTACTTGCTTGTGATTGAGATACTAGGCTTGTTCATGACCTTAAGAGACTTTTGGCTTGTAGATAAACCCTCATGTATCTAGACAGCCATGACCGTATAGCGAGATGGATTCCATTTCATATACGTAGCTGGCTATGTCTGCCCCCGCTCTCCAGTATTCTGGTTCTGGGGCGTGACAATGAGTGAGCTTGAGTGAGCTTGAGAGACTTGTAATCTTGGCCTTGCGCCCCATTGTAACCTTTGTTTCAATATCAATAGAAGAAGGTTTTGCAATGACTTGTGTTTTGCTTCAAATTATGCTACTATTATTCAATGTCTCTGCTTGGGACTTCTGTGCGACGACCTCGTCGCAGCCGCTGAAATCGGCCGTTATGGAACCCGTCTTGCACGAGCGCAATCTAGGCTCGTGCGGCATCACGCCTTAGCGAGGACGATCGCTCCTACGGGAGCTGGACGTGACATAGCAGGTTCTGGGAGAGGCTGCTTTAACCATACCTCGGCGCGGTCCGGTCTAGAATTTTTTTCTTTCTGTTGGCTCGAGTCGCGCTCTTTTGTAAAGGCTTCGACATTTTGCGCCTGATACTTATATATATATATATATATATATATATATATATATATATATATATATGTGGGTGGGGATCAGGTGACACATATAATTTGACAGCTAAAATAACACGCAATCTCAACCGCACACCATTTTAAGTAAATAGTTTAAATTTAAATGCATACCAAATTTATATATATGAAAGTCAAATTTGACATGCATGCTAATTGATAGTAGGTTGCATTAATTAGTGAAATATTTAATTTGGCATGCATGCTAATTAATAAAAATTACTCCATCAAATCTGGACCATTTATTTAAAATGATGTGCGGCTGAAATTGCATGTTATATTTAGATGTCAAATTGTATGTGTCACCATGATCCACACACACACACACACACACACACACACACATATATATATATATATATATATATATATATATATATATATATATATATATATATATATATATATATTACCTAGGTTGCTGTTGTTGACACTTCATCCTTCACTCCTCTTTTATTTTCTATCATTTAAATTTTAAATATATTTTTGCATTAAATATGACATTAATTGTGCATGCATGGAGGGAAGAGTGAATGATGACATTTTAGGAGTGCCAATAATGTAACGCATGAACAGATTTGAATGATACAGAATTAAAAAGTACATGATGACATTTTAGGAGTATTAATAACGACATTCTTGATCTATAGCATAGCAAAATAAAAGAAAATGATTCACTCAACGAAATAAATATCGTCATGCTCATTATAAAATTTTTGTTGGAAGTGTAAATTTGAACTATTGTATAAAACTTTACATGTATTTTTCCAAATAGTTATTAGGAATTAGATCTTTCTTCTCATCTCACAAGTCACGTACTCATGGACATACCATTAATCAAAATTAATCAATCCCTTTAAAATACTCACGAACTTCTAAACTATTACTTAATAATATTAGGCTATTTATAAGGGCACATTAAAATCTTATCAGGACTGTCCATTCTTAACTTTCATTTATTTACAGGTTTGTCACTGAAAAATTTATTCAGGGCTATCTAATTCTTAGGTATAAAAGACAACTCTTTTAATTTTTTTCTCTCTTCTCCTTCTTCACAAGAAGAAGAACAAGAAGAACAAGAAGAAAGAAGAAAGAAAGAAGAAATTGGATGAAACCCTAGTTTATAGAAGAAATCCTAATTCTCATATTTTTTTCTCCTTCTAATATCTCATATTTTCTTCTCCTTCTAATATCTCATATTTTTTCTCCAAACCCTAGTTGTAGAAGAAATTGGGTTATCAAATCTATTAATCTATTAATCTTTTAATCAATTTTTCTTCATTAATAGAAGAAATTATGGATGAAACCCTAATACTAGTAGAAATCGATTTGTTGAGCAAGTTTATATCATGACTGTCACAATTTCTGGCAGTACTAGAAGTATTGAGAACTGTCAGAAATTGTGGCAGTCCCGAAAGGGACTTGCTGTACAACATGACTGTCACAATTTTTAGAAGTCCTAGAAGTATTGAGGACTGCTAAGAATTATGACAGTCTTGAAAGGACCTTGCTATACAACATGACTGCCATAATTTCTAGTAGTCCTAGAAGTATTGAGTACTGTCAGGAATTGTGGCAGTCCTGAAAGGAACTTGCTGTACAGCAAGTACATTTTAGAACTGCTACAATTTCTGGCAGTCCCAAAATCGAAATGGCCGAATGAAAAACACATGTTAGGATTTATTTTCATCTTGATAATATAATGAAATATACATTTTAGGGTTTATTTTTATGCATTTTTTGTGAGAAAGAATGAAATGAACATGTTAGGGTTTATTTTCATGCATTATTTGTAAGGAATCAAAATGATGAGAATAAAAATTATGGAGAGAAAAACTAGGATTTTGATGGAAATGATGGAGAAGAAAACTAGGGTTTAGAGTGGAGAAATTGTGTAGAAGAATATGAAGAATAAGATGTATAGTTTGGGGAGTGAGAAATGGTAAAGAAGAAGAAGAGGAGGAAGAAAGTTAGGGTTGTGGAAGAGAGAAAGTGAATTTTATAAATGAGAGTGGAATTTGGGGTTTGGGGGTGTGGAGTTTGGGCAGCCCCTTGAGTAGAAAATTGGGATAGTCCTAGTAATTTTTCTACAAACATGGACTAGTTCCAAATCTGGATAGCCCTGATAAGATTTTGATGTACCCTTATAATTAGCCTAATATTATGGGGATATATAATATTAAGAGAAGTTAAATGGAGTAGATTACACATTCAATCGTCTTGACTCCTAAATTTTTTGATTGTGTGCAACGTGGATGACCAATAAGACAATAATTTTGTTTTAAGAGATCGTAATCTTTCCTTTCGGATGTCCCTAACCTATCCACATGCTCATTTCCTATGTTCTATGTTCGAGTAAGACCTTCTATTACTAAATATTTTGATTGTGTGCAATATGTATGACCAATAAAGATCAACATTTTTGTCTTAAGAGATCGTAATCTTTCCTTCTGAATGTCCCTAACCTATCCACATGGTACCAATAAGTATTAATAGTTTCGTTCTAATAGATTGTAATCTTTTCTTTCCCGATGTCCCTAACCTATCCACATGGTAGCTGACTTTGTTCGATAACGGGAACTATGGAAAAACTACTAAGGTACTGTTTGGAAAGGGTGAAAAATAGGAGGAAGAAAAAAGTTGAGGGAATTTTTTTTTAAATGACAGTGCTTGGAAAGGAGGAGAGAATATGGGAGAGAAAAATTTAAGAGAAAAAAGTAGATGGGTCCCACCAATTTTTTTTCCTCCCAAATGTGGGAGAAAAATGGAGAGAGATGAGAGGAATTTGAGTAAATTTATCCCACCACCCCTCAAAAAGTTAATATTAAATCATCATTTGAGAATACCAAGGAGAAAATAGTAATTATACCTATATCCATAAACAAATAAAAAATTATTTTTAAACTTTTCCTCCCCCTACTTTTTGTCCATCCAAGAAGAGAAAATTAACTTTACTTTCATTTTACTCTCCTCCATTTTCCTTTTCCTCAAATTTTCCTCTCCCTCCCCACAAATGTTCCCAAACATAGTGTAAGGGTCTGCTTGGTAACGGTGTTTTCACCGATTTTGGGGTATTTTTGAACCGACCGTTTATGAAAATCCCTACTTGTTAATTTCTTTGAGACACCGGTTTTGGTCGGCTCAAAAACCTTCCAAAACCGGTGTAATGTATTTTTGGGTGGCTTTATAAACACCCCAAATCGGTGGATTTTGAGCGACTATATTTTTTATTCCATTTATATCCTCACAAATATATATAATTATAACTACTCATATCCTTTCCTATTTAATTTATTCGTGTAAAAAACTTTTAGAATCGCTCGTTAGTGAATTACCAAGCATGGATTGGACTGGTTTAAAAACCGCTACATAAAAATTATCCAAAATCGGATCTCTCATAACCGCTCATAACCCGTACTCTAAAAATACCTCATAACCGCTATCCCTATAATTGCCAAGCAGACCCTAACATGATCTTATTTTTATTGATTTGATAGGTATACCAAATATCAGAATCCCAACAAATCTGCACCCTCATCGTCATCCACATGGTATTATTACTTAGTTGTACACATCCCTTTCAATTTTACATATAATTATAAATAAATATTATTTAGTCCCTGCAAAAAATTTGTAAAGTAGCCAGGGTCTCCACTGCTATTTTGCAAATAAAAATACCAATGTCAGGCAGGACATTAACATGCTCCATGGGAACATGAGAAATAAAATAATAACAATAACAATAATAAAATAGCATGGTATAATTAAAATAGTTATTGCCTCTTCTTACGTTACGTCATGCAACAGATCACAAGAAACCTCTAAAAATAACATGCTCATCTAAGAATCTGAGATGTGTTCAATCGTGTTTGAGTGGTACTCAATTATAGATACAAAAAATTGTACTGACATTATTCAAGTTATTGTTTATTGTGTAAAAAGCATATAATTTTTTAAAATTTATAAATTGAGTATAAATCACCCTAAATTAGGACGTAAGTCAATTTACGTCCTAATTTAGGACATAAATTGTTAATATTTTTTAAAAACTTCTTACGCTTAAGCTTGTGACGGACGAAGCAATTAAACGAGAATTAGCAACTCAGGCACTAAAATATGACGTAAACTTGTTGTTTTTTTTTTCCAAAAATTGTGGGTAAGTTTGTTGTTTTCTCATCATTTTCTAACTAACAATTAATTTATTTTCTCTCATTTTCTTGTGTAAAAAAAAATTTGAGGGTTAACGTAAAAAATATATCTTCAAAGGATCCGACTTTTTTTTTTAACGTAAAACATCATCACTTGGCAAAAAGCCAACTTACGCCATATCCAAAAGTACATATTTTTTCTCTCATTTTCATGGGTCATTTTCTAACTCACAATTAATAGGTAGCCTAATTAAGTTTGATCACATGAGAGAGAAAAAAATAGTAACGTCCAAAATAAGAACGTAGAAACGAACTTATGCCCAAAAATTACTAATACTCACTTAATTGGTCATGCTTAACGTTAACCTAGATTAACGTAAGAAAAAATAAAAATAAATAATTTACGTTCTAGTTTAGGGCGTAAACCAAAAAAATCCAACTTACACCCTAAATTAGCACGATCTTATGTTCAATTAGTAATTTTTAGAAACTATTTGCCTTTTATACAATAAACAGTAACTTGAAGTGCAATTTTTCGTTATAGATATTACTCTTCTTCAATATTCTCAACGTATCCGCGGATGTAATACCTAGCCTTGATGGCTATATACATTAGTAAAATATATATTTTCTATTTTAGTTATTTTATCAAAACCAAAATGTTGTTCCCTTCAAAAAAAAAAAAAAACACCAAAAATTTGTAAACCCTTCCAAGGTTACACACATATACATAATAACACGCACCTTCTTTCTTATTTCTTAAGTTCTTAAAGAACCCTCCATAGTCATTTGATTATAACATATTATCATCATGTATAGCTCACAGATCACACTATCATCCTCGAAATAAACAAGTGAATATGATCTTTTTTTATTTTTTAGATCTGATTGTTCTTCTTCTTAACAAAAACTACTCAAACCTTGTCGAGACTAACACAACAGGCCAGATAGACCGCCTGGTTGGTGAGCCAAATATCGCCAGAGTGGCCACTGTAGCCTAGCCTGAGGAGTAGCATTGGCCACAACATATTGAAGAAGAAGACGAATGGAACATATTGAAGAAGAAGACAACAATGAATTCCCACATCACTTTTTTTTTTCACTTCTATCAAAGTGTAACCAAACATACAAATTTAATCAACTACAATTGTTTTTTCATTCTTCTGACCAAATAGACGTGAGTATCCACTGACTTCCGGGAACCAAAGAGTAACTTCCGGGAACCAAAGATGCCCTATATACACCGTTCTTATATGGACTTTTACACTTTACTATATATACACGGGCCCATGTCAATTTTCTAAATTTGTCCAGGGGCCTCTACCAACAGTGGCGTAGCCACATAGAGCCGAAAGGGTGCGGCTGCGCCCCCTCAAATTTTGAGTTTTTTTTTTTGAAGTATTATATATAATTATGTTATGGGTATAGAAAAAACTATCATAATAGTACAACAACATTGTAATGTTAAATCCGTGAAATAATATATTTAGGGAACAACATAACATCAACTAAATAGCAGTATGCTTTCAAGAACATGTATATGAACAAAATACTAAAGTCTACGGAAGCTTCTAAATATGTTGAATTTTTTATGATTTACTTTAGTAGCACATAGAACAAAAAGAAAATTAGTGAACCAGTATATACATCACTAAAAAAAATGATGTTCATAAGATATATTTCTATATACACTCAACAATTTATCACCATCTTATATATGTATATATATATAATGTGAATGTCTCCTAACTCACTCATAAAGAAAAAGATGTCATTAGGAACGACAACTTTTTCGAAATTGTTCGATGGAGATCTTTTTTTTAAAATGCGTTTGGTGTTTTAAAATGGTGACATGGACGGGGATGTGGACGCGTACACATTACGCGTGCAAAACCGGACAGGACGGCGGCGACGACACGCACGTGTGGCTCACATGATTAGTCCTCAACAACTCACAAGTGAGTAAGTGATAGAAATTAATCTAAAGACGAATATGAGAACTCCTAGTCAAAGTGAGACTAACAAGGAGAACTTGATTTTTTCAGTACGAAGAATACAACAAATATATAATATTTTTGAAATTATAAATATATTTATTATAAAAAATTAATAGTAATTGTCGTGTCTCTAGACGAAAAATTCTGGCTACGCAACAAGATGACCAATTTACAATAATTTTTTTGGCATGATTTAGCTAAACCAAATTTGTTAAAGAAAAACCATGACAAAAGAAACCCAACAAATAAATAATTTTGAAACCTAGGAAATTTCTATATCCAGCGGTTGGGTACTCCAAAGAATATGTGTCAGTGGTGCCTAAACTTAATCGTTAAAACCCTGTAACTCAATAAGAACACCCAGAAAATATTCAACAAAGGCTATTTAGAGAGAGGGTTAAGGAGGAGACAAAGAGCACTCTCTTTATTATTCTAATCAACCCCTTTGTTTGCTTTGGATTCTTTACCTAGTCCATCAATTACTCTCCTTTGGTCCCCACCCTCCTCCCTCTCTCTCTCTCTCTCTGTTGTGTTGGTCTTCAACTTGTTTGTCAAGAGAGAGAGAGAGAGAGAGAGAGAGAGAGAGAGAGCAATAAAGGAAAAGACAGAATAGAAACTGCCACTTTAGTTGGACATTGTGGTGTTTGGATGTGTAAAGATTGGGATTTGGCTTGAAATTCTGTGTGGGTTTCTCCTCAGTTGCTGTTGGATTTGTTGGGCAATTGAGTTTGTGGGTACATTTGTCCTAAAGATTGGATCTTGTGGTGTCTGCAGGTGTAAAGTTTTGATCTTGGGTCCTCTACAGCTCTACTGGGTTTTGTTAGGATTTCTTTAGGGTACAATGTCCTAAAGATTTGGTTTTGGCTCCAAATCCTTGTTGGGTTTCTTGAAATGTTGTTCTTGGGTCAGTAGGATTTTTTGGTTGGAGGTGTAAAGTCTGGATCTTGGGTCCTTTGCTGGGGTTTGGGGAGGATTTATTTAGGGTCAATGTCCTAAAGATTGGATTTTGACTCCAAATTCTTTTGGGGGTTCCTTGTGATGTGTAGCATTCTGTCTCTCTTTAGGTATGTTTTGCTGATTTTTCAGCAACTCCTTGACCTGTGACTATTTTTCAGGAAGAATTATTCTTGACCTGTGTCTAGATTTTTCTGGCTCTTTAGAATTTGACTTTCTTGGGGATGGCCTCTATGAAGTTGGGATCGAAAGCAGACGCCTTTCAAAGGCAAGGACAGGCTTGGTGAGCTACTGCCCTCTTCTTACATTTTAGTTTCTTGCATCATTTTAACTTCTTCTTCTTTTTTGTTGAATTTCTCTCTTGGCATGTCTTGAATTATAAATTTATGGAGAAGAGCTCTCTTCTTCTCTATATGGATCTGGACCATATATGTCTTTAGATAATTTAGTAAAGCTTAATATCTAGCAATGATCATTATGGATGCTTGATATGTCTCTTTAATTTTAACATTTGAAAAAACAAGGCATGAATGTAGTATGCAATAGTTTTTATTTCTGTTTTGGGTTTGTCATAGAGATTTGGCCACTTTTAGCTAGTCAGCTTATGGAGCTTCGCATAATTTGAGTTTTTTTTAGACCCTTATGTTGTGTGCAAGCACATTTTGTTAAGTGGATGCCTGAATATGTGATGTGTCATGGTGGGAGAACATGGTGCTTATTTATGCAATCAATTGGGATATAGAACATTAGTGGAAATGGTTTACTCCCACAAGTATCCCTCAAAGGAAGCTTGGATCTGATTCAAAAGCAAGTATAATGAAGTATGTGTAAGGTCTTCTCCTAGCTAGAGATTTAGTTGTAGGTTCTGAGTTGGTCGTAAATATCATGTCAATTTTTGTGTAAGGAGTCATACCATACATACACCTTTCATCCGCTGATTTGAGGTTGATGATTTTTTCTGACAAGTGGAATGCTCTTCTTGAGACTATCTCATAAGAACACATTAATATAGAGATCATGCCTACTCAAGGCTAATTTTTACCATTACTCTCTTATGGAACCCCTAAACCAACAACAACCTTCTTTCTGCAGTGGTTCATACTTCATAGAGTCGAAGATGTACATTTAGAGAGGGTTCATTTATGTCCGCGTGTGCATGTGTGGAGGGGGGAGTGACCTTAATCAATTGCCTCAAAATATGGTTAATATGCTAGAAACTTGTTTTACATAAACTAGATATGACATCCTTGATATATGTAATATACTTGTCGATATTACAATGGGATTGTGATATTATTAGGGTTATTTAGTTTTAGGACCTGTATAAAATTGAAACTTTGTGTTTGGGTCTCCATATTGTCCAAAAGAGGGTTTGGGTCTCAACCTAACGGTTGACTTGACTGACAGTACAAAATGAAGACCTAAGCGTAAATTTTGAATATTATATGAAACCCTAAAACTAAACGAATATGTGTGTAACTTGAGTTATTTAGTTTTGTCATGACCAATCGAGAATGATACTTGTGACACTGTTGTTTACTTCTATCCTGATCTTAGTAGCTACACAACTCTCCAAGGCTCTTGAGTTGTAAGCATTCAACAATACGACCGGGACGAGAGACATTTGACGATACACGATGCCCATGAAGTCGTCCCCATCGAAACTACTGACCGAAACTACTGCCAGAAGAGTTTTGTGGCTGCTGAGATCAGGATAGGAGCAAACAACCACGTCACAAGTCTCATTTTCGATTGTTCATGACAAAACTAAATAACACAAGTCACACAACCCCACCATGCAAAACTAAATAACCCAAGTCACACAATTCTCACATATTTTCGTTTACTTTTAGAGTCTCATATAATATTCAAAATTTGCGTTTAGGTCTCTGTTAAGTGTTATATTAGAGTTATTAGTTATTGGGCTTTAGTTCCACATTGCTTAGAGTAATAGGAGAGGAGGCTAGCCTCTCCTATATATATGTAGTCTCTCTTCAATAAAGAAATCATCTATTCTATTCCATTCTACATGGTATCATAGCCGTAGAAGAAAAAAAAAATTCCACAACAAAAATTCCCCCCCCCCTCGTCGACCCCCCCGCTGCCCCCTTCGCCGACCCCCCTGCTGCCCCCTTCGCCGAACCCCCCCATCCCGCCCCCTTGTTGTCCAGTGCCCCCCCCCCCCCCCCCCGATCCCGTCCCACCTGTCCGGATCTGCTGTGCAGACCCCCGGTTCCCTCCCCCTTCCCGGATCTGCTGTGCAGACACCCGGCTCCCCCACACTCCGGATCTGCAGTACAGACACCCGGCTCCCCCACACCTCGGATCTGCTGTGCAGACATCCGGACCCCCCACGCCCCGGATCTGCTGTGCAGACACTCGGACCACCCACGATGGCTCAAAACCTTAACATTTTCCATCAGCCACCACACACCCTCCGAACCCTAGTTTACTTTTATATATATATATATATATATATATATATATATATAAGAAAAAGAAAAAGAAAAAAATCAGTAGTCAAATGCTTTATTCCTAGATTAAGCCGTTTGGAATTAACAAATGCTTTCCTACCCTGATCTTCACATCCAAATCTATACAGAGAATGATCGTGTTTTCTCCTGTGTCCTGACGTGTTCACTTTATATGTGCGCGCCGGTATTGACCACGTTTATAGCACATTCGTAAAGTTGGTGTGAGTTTTGGGGTTGGAAAGAACTCGCGACGGTTGATTCCATTTCAGGATGGCAGACTCGAAGGCAGATGATGGTAACGGTGTCAACAACACGACGAGCACTGGCACAACGATCTCTTCGACTCTACTTGTCGACCGTCGATTGGACGGTCCAGATGGTTACTCAACATGGCGGAAGAAAGTTGAGAAAACACTTCGTGGGATGCGGCTATCTAAACATTTGACTGACAGCCCTCCGACAACGACTGATCCCACATTTGAATAGTGGGAGACGGATGATAGTCGACTGTTTACACAGTTGATGAACTCTATGGAACCGTCCGTCGAGGACATGGTTCAAAACACGGACATGGTCAAGGAGCTATGGGAGGTCCTAGCAACAGCGTTTGATGGAAAACGCGAATTGTCTCGCATATACGACTCGGTTGTTGGCATTTACCGAGCAACTCAAGGAGACAAGTCTCATAAGGATCACTTCCGATCCTTCAAGGCTATGGTGGATGAAATTGATCGTGTTCTTCCTCTGACGTCGGATATCAATGAAGCTCGGGCTCAACGCGAGCAACTTCATGTTATGGCATAGCTTACATCTCTCAGTCCTGATGCGGACTCGGCTCGATCCCAGATCATTGCTGGATCTGATGTTCCATCTTTGATGGAGGCCCACTTCCGTGTTCTTCGGACCGCAAAGGTGGTTGAGACCACTCCGGGAGATGCTCCTGCTGATAGATCTGCCCTTGGTAGCGCTGCTCGTCCTGGCGTTCGTGGTGGACGACGAGGTGGTCGGACTTATGGTCGCGATGGCGGACGCGGCAATGGTGGTCGTGATGGGGGACGACTACGAACATGCTTCCACTGTGGCCAACAGGAACATTTCCAGTGGCAGTGTCCTAGAGCTCCTGTTGCCAATATTACTTCGGATGCTACTGATAATAGCGTTCGTTCGGTTCAGATGAGCGACGATTCTTACGCAGAATTTTTTGAGTTCCAGGCTCAACGTCGTGGTGAAGCATCAACATCTGGTTCCACAGCCGGATATTCCGCAGCATGCATAGTAAAACCCAAGCAGTGGGTAATTAATTCTGGTGTATCCTCACACATGACTGGTGACGCAGGTATGATACATGATTATGTACCTGTTCGTCGTGCTTCTGGCATTACTGTTGCCAATGGCGGTTCTCTGGCAGTCCGCGACCGTGGAAGTGCCACTCTTTCTCCCGGACTGTCACTTATCTCTGTTCTACTTACTCCTGGGAACCCGTTCAATTTACTTTCTATCAGTCAACTTACTCGTGAACTTCATTGCTCGGTAACCTTTTTTCCTGATAATTGTGTTTTTCAGGACCTGACAACTGGAAAGACTATTGGTAAGGGGATGTGGCTGGAGGCTTGTACCTGTTTGACGCAACTCCTTTTGTTGTGTGTAAAAGCATGAAACTTGATCCGGTCGAGTTACATTGTCGGTTAGGTCATCCGTCGTCTCCAGTTCTCCAGAAAATGTACCCATCTTTAGCTATTTCCTCTTCTTTTCATTGTGAGCCATGTAGTTTAGCTAAGCATCATCGGATTTCTTATCCGGTGAGTCCAAATAATCTTGCAACCGCTTCTTTTGAGTTGGTGCATTCTGATATATGGGAACCTTGTCCGACTGAATCTGTAATAAATTTTAAGTACTTTGTCACGTTTATCGATGATTACTCACGTGTCACTTTTATTTATTTAATGAAAAGTCGTGCTGAATTATTTAACATCTGGTGTAACTTTCATGCCGAGATAACTACACAATTTGGTCTTCCAATCAAAACCTTTCGGAGTGACATGGTCATGAGTATTTATCTCGTGATCTTGATAAACATCTGGCCAGCAACGACATCATCTACCAAACCTCTTGTGCGTACACACCACAACAGAATGGTGTAGCCGAACGCAAGAATCGTCATTTATTGGAAACAATACGTGCTCTTATGTTTCAAGCACGTACTCCCAAGAGATTTTGGTCGGATGCGGTCCTTACAACTTGTTATCTTATTAATCGCATGCCGTCGTCAGTTCTCAATGGTAGCACTCCCTTCTCTAGGCTCTTTCCTGGAAGAGAGCCGTTTCCTCTGCCTCCTCGCATCTTTGGTTGCTTATGCTATGTTCGGGATACCCGACCAATCCTTTCTAAATTAGATCCTAAGGCTATACAATATATTTTTCTTGGGTATCCTAAAGATCAGAAAGGGTATTGGTGTTTCTCTCCTGTCTTAAAGCGATATTTTTTCACTCGGGATGTTACCTTTGTCGAAATTTTTTTTCCTCCGTTCCCCCAATCAACAGGTCCGGCTCCCCTGATCTATCCCGAAGAAAATTTTTTGTTGTTTCCTTCTCAAACACAACAACCCCCCGTACGGGTGCCCTCCTTTACCGAGCCAGTCTTCCAGGATGATGGTTCACATACACCGATTCAGCCATTAACGATATCAACCACAGAATCTTCCTCCTCTGGTTCCACCAGCAGCTCCGGCTCCAGTGAGCTGCCTCCATCTGTCCCTCCAGTAGCTCCACCAATTCCGCCAGCAGTTCCGACGATTCCGCCTCCAGAACGTACTCGTCGTGTATGTCGAGATCATCCCTTGTATGTTAACAACTACAAAGGACTTACCAGTCACACTCAGTCTCTGGTAGCTACTATTGATGGGATTCAGATCCCCAAGACCGCTGAGGAGGGTCTCCGACATCCTGGTTGGCGTGCTGTTATGCACGAGGAGATGAAGGCTCTCCAGGAGAATCATACCTGGGACTTAGTCGATCTACCTCATGGTAAACAGACAGTCGGCTGCAAATGGGTGTTCACGATTAAGGTGAAACTGGATGGCACTGTTGACCGATTGAAAGCTCGTCTGGTGGCCAAAGGTTACTCTCAAACCTATGGTGAGGATTACTTCGAGACTTTTTCTCCTGTGGCCAAAATGACGTCCGTTCGTGTCCTCATGGCCTTGGCCATTCGCTATGACTGGCCTTTACTTCAACTCGATATAAAGAATGCTTTCCTCCACGGAGATCTTGATGAAGAAGTATATGTGATGCAACCTCCCGGGTTCGTTGCAAGGGAGGGTAAGGTGTGTCGTCTAAGAAAAATCCTCAATGGCCTGAAACAATCACCTCGTGCATGGTTTGGTAGATTTACACAGGTGGTTACTCAATTTGGAATGTGTCAGTCGAAGAAGGACCATTCAATCTTCTATCGACACACATCTGCTGGAAGAATACTTCTTGGTGTCTACGTTGATGATATTGTAATCACGGGAGATGACAGCCAGGGTATTGCAAGTCTCAAGAAGTTTCTTGGAGAACAATTTCAAACCAAGGATATGGGATCCTTGAACTATTTCTTGGGCATTGAAGTCACACGGGGTAAGCGGGACATTGTAATGTCTCAAAGAAAATATGTACTGGATATACTAAATGATGCAGGCATGATGCAAGCAAAGAGAACAAACTCACCTACGGATCCAGGGGCAAAATTACTTCCAGACGAAGGGGTCCTGATGACCAATCCAGATCAGTATCGTCGAGTGGTTGGAAAACTCAACTACTTGGCAATCATGACGCGTCCGAATATTTCTTTTGCAGTAAGCGTCGCAAGTAGATTCATGGCTTCTCCAAGAGTTCCACACTGGCAGGCAGTTCTCAGAATTTTGTGTTATCTAGTAAAGAATCCAGGAAAAGGAATTCGAATGGAGAATAATGGACACACTCGCATTGAGTATTTTACTGATGCTGACTGGGGGACAAGTTTGACAGATAGACGGTCTACATCTGGCTACTCAGTATTTGTTGGCGGAAATCTAGTATCATGGAAAAGCAAGAAACAAAGTGTGATAGCACGCTCAAGCTCGGAAGTATCGAGCTATTGCTCATGGCACGTCAGAGATATTATATATGAAGCATCTCCTACAAGAACTGGGAGAAGACGCAGGATCTCAAGTGGCAGACCTATGGTGTGATAACCAATCTGTTATTCACATTGCCACCAATCCAGTATTTCATGAACGGACGAAGCATATTGAAATTGACATTCATTTTGTTCGTGATGAATATACAAAAGGAGTGATAAAGTTTCAACATGTGCGGACCGGCGACCAGATAGCTGATATCTTCACAAAGCCTCTTCTGGGTCCCCGGGTTCAATTTTTATGTAACAAGCTGGACATGATTGACATCTATGCTCTAGCTTGAGGGAGGGTGTTAAGTGTTATATTAGAGTTATTAGTTATTGGGCTTTAGTCCCACATTGCTTAGAGTAATAGGAGAGGAGAGGAGGCTAGCCTCTCCTATATATATGTAGTCTCTCTTCAATAAAGAAATCATCTATTCTATTCCATTCTACAGTCTCCATTTTTTATGGTCAATCAATTCAGCCATTAGGTTGAGAGTCTTGAGACCCAAACCCTCTTTTGGACAATATGGAGACCCAAATACAAATTTTCAATTTTATACAAGACCCTAAAACTAAATAACCCATATTATTACGGTTTGATCATTTGAACTGTCCGGAAAGTGTTGTAAAGTGTCCAGTTGTTGGATGCCCAAAATGTGATGAACTTGAATTTCGATCTCGTTGTATTTTGATGACTTGAAAGTTTTTAGAGTTTCATGGAACTCTAACCTCCCCTGAATCACTAATTTTCTTTGAATGTTCTATTTCAAGTATCTTATGCCTACTATAGTTAAACTTTCAGCATACCTGTTTTATTCTGTACTGAGCAAATCAATTTTTGGAGCTCTAACTATTGGGAAGATACTATAACTACCCATTTCAAGTCAATATCTTAGTAGCTTTTCTATGAATGATGATCCTAGCTATCATTTAAATTTGTTTGGTTACACTCAAACATCCTGTGGTAGTAGGCATTATCTCTGTTTTGGTGATAGTGGTTTATGATAGACTAGGAAGTACTAACAGTCCAAAGTCACTGCCGTGTCTGACACGCAAGGACACCCGACAACACAAAGGCACACCAAAATTGGTGTTGTGTCCATGTCACCAAACTGTACGACATGATCACTCCAAAGTACACTTGGATATGCAAAAATCAATGATGTGTTCGTATCGTGTTGTCTGTATCATGTCATGCTATGTTGCATGAGTACAGACTCGGATCCGGATAAGGACTACGAACACTGACAGGTTATATACATTTTCAGTTAGGTACATGTGTAGTCCCCTATGTTGCATGAATATGGGCACGATGCAGATACAACACCATTTTCCCGTATCCATGCAACATAAGTGTCAGGGGCGTGCAACATAGATGATAAAATTGAATACTTGAGATTTATCCTTTTAAATTGCTAGGTGATAGACTTTGGCTTCATATGATAGAATATAATAAGTAAAAGATTAGAATTGATTGCACTACAGTTTTAGGCTGACTGAAGATGAAGAATATCATTTCCCATTGGGTGATACTGCTCCTAACAGTGTCAGAAGTTTTCCAAAATGATCATTTTGCCTGTAATAAAGGCATTTATATAGTTCTCTTATCTGTCCTCAGTATGGGCGTATCATATACAAGATGCACATGGGTGGTCATCAGTGAGGATGCATGTTAGAAAAAGGCTAGGGCTAAAGGCACCAAGATATAATAATGTATTGTTTTGGATTGGTGCTTTTTGAAAAGCAGCAGCAGCTTTCGGAAGCAGCTTCCATCTGCTTTCAGAAGCTGCCCCAAGTTGAAGTAGCTTTTCAATTTTCTTTTTTTGATAAGCTTCTATTAGCAAACAACTTTTGGTAGTGCTTATCAAAAATAAAAGTAAGTAGAAGAAGCCACGATAAAGAAACCCCAAACCTGGACTTAAGTCTACCTAGCAAATTAAGCAGGAGTGCAAACTTTTCTTGCTTCTACAGGCCTCTTAAATGAGATCATAGTCATCTTGAACTTCTAATGTGATGGCATTGACTATTCACTGCATCTGTTTTCTTGACATATCATCATATTGTTCTTTTTCACTCGGTTAGATCCTAACCTTCCTCTAGACATTCACTACATTTATCTTTCTTTCTTAACCATCATCCAAAGCCGGATTATTTTGTATAAGGCTATCAGGTTTAGGACCTAATTAGACTTTGGGTACTGTGTTTGTCCGTTTTAGACTTTGGGTACGCGAATTTTTTGTGTGACACATTTTAGTGATGAAATTGGGCTTTCAGTGACGAAATGAGTCTTTTAAAGACGAATGTTCATCAGTAAAATGTGTCACTAAAAAAGTTTGAGTACCCAAAGTCTAAAACGGACAAATCCAGTACCCAAAGTCTAATTAGGTCCTAAATCTGGTACCCTTATACAAAATAATCCTCCAAACCTTTTTCTTCATGTATCGTCTCAAACCTTCTTGCATCACCTGCATTTGCATCACCATCCTCTATGTTGGGAAAACAATGGACAAGTTTCTGATACTTTAGATGCTCAAGAAAACTAATCACTATTTGCAGAGTTCGTCCATGAACTTCTATTTGAACTTTGACTTATATGTGTACTTCATAGATTTGCTTCTTCTTTTTGAAATATATTGATGCATAATTTTTCACAGTGTTGTAAAAATCCCTCTAGGCGGCCGACTAGTCCCCGACTAGTCGCTAGTCGGCCGCCGCCGACTCGACTAGGGGCTAGTCCCCGACTAGTCACTTGTCGGCCACCGTCGACCCGATTAGGGGCTGGTCCATCCAAAAATTAGCTAAATTGGTACTAGTCTGGGCTGCCGTCGACTTCGTCAAGGCAGCCGTCGTCGACTCTTTACTTTGTTGCTGCCTTTTTCTATTTTTGAAAAAAGTGACCAGCCTACTTTTTTTTTTGCTTTGTTATCTCTTTGCTACTGTAGTTGTGGCTCTTTTTTTTAATTTTTGCTTGTTACTTTTGTTTGCTTTTGCTTGCTACTGCGGCTGTAATTCTCCGTGCAAAATAGTAAGTAGTTAACATATTATTTAAATATTTATCGAAATAGAAATTTATGCAAAATAATGAATAAGAAAATGTACTGTAGTCTGCGATAATTAAAAGTTCAACAATTAACATATTATTTTTTAAAATATTTTTATAACATATTATATATATATATATATATATATATATATATATATATATATATATATATATATATATATATATTTGGAAAAGGGTAAATTTTATTCCAAAGTAAAACAGTAATCGTACAACATACAATCAAAGTGGGGATTCCCACTTCAAGACCTCATAACATTTACATCAAATTCGATGTTATGAAGCAAGCCCACAAGAGGTGTAACCAGTCCCTCGAATATTCGACGGTTTCGTTTCCGCCAGACATGCCACACCGAAGCAGCCAGACGAACCCTGGCAGTCCGGAACCAGTCCTCCCCTCGACCCCTACTATCTCGGATCACCGTAATGATGTCCCCAGAACTCTTCCCGGAGTCACAACCTCCCAGAATTCTACTTTGCTCCTTCCATATCTGCCAAGCCAGGTCACACTCAAAGAAGATGTGGCGGACAGATTCTAGCTCCACCCCACACAACACACACTTGGGATCCGGGACCGGCACTCCAAAAGAACTCAACCGATCTCGAGTAAGCAGGCGACCCAATAGGAGCTTGTAAAGACAGAGCTGCATCTTCCTTGCCAGGCCCTTGCACCACACAAAATCGTAGTCAGGACTCTGAGGGAAAGTACGCCTGACGAGATTGTAGCAACTCCTGAATTGGAACTCCCCAGAACCCGGGGGCGCACCAGACGGCTCCCAAATCCACCGATCTGCAGGCAGGTCCGGATCAATGGCGACAGTGCTAATGATCTCTCCCAGCTCCATGGTAAAGCGATAGAGCTCCGGCCTCCACTCTCCATCTCGAATGATCCGACTACACTTCAGTTCCCGCCTGTCCTCCTGGTGAGTCTGATCCCCCCTGATGTCCAATAATGAGCTCCGATCTATCCAGGGATCACGCCAGAGGTCCGTTCCAGACCCATCCTTCATGACCTTCCTGATAGCAGACTTGAGTATCCCCCTGTGTCTCAGGACAGTCTTGAACGTGACAGAATGATTGTTGTCAGTAGTACACGTCCAAAAGTTGCCCTGCTTCACATATCTGCTATGCATCCAGGTAGCCCAAAGAGACCCCCCATTTAAGAATTTCTATGCCAGCTTCAGCGCGGAGGCCTCCCGAATCTCCAGCAGAGGCCGAATCCCTACTCCTCCCTCCTTCCTGGGACGACAGAGCTGATCCCAGGAGATCGCATGCATACCCCCTCTCCAAATAAAATATGCACAAATCCGTTCCACTTTCCTAACAGTAGCGATAGGAAGGAGGATGGATTGTAGCCAGAAATGAGAAACAGCTGTAATCACTGACCGAACCAGCTCAATGCGACCGCCAAAAGACAATCCCGAGGCTTGCCAACCTTCCACTCTCCTCTGGACGAACTCCACCAAACTATGGCAGTCATGATCCTGCGCATAGTTGACCGTGAGGGGTACGCCTAAATAGCGCACCGGAAGATCACTCCTCTCGATACCCAGCACGTAAGCTCGCTCCTCCTTCTGGGGACATGAGGAGCTGAAGTACACCCGGCTCTTCTCCCTGTTCAGCTGAAGTCCCGATAAAGAATGCAGCTCTCCCATAATCTCTGCAAGCGTCTGCATACCCTCCATCGAAGGCCGGATAAACACCAAGAGATCATCAGCATAAATGAGGTGGGTGACAGGGGGATCCACCCTCCGGAACAGTGGGACCAGCCTCCCTCGATGTGCAGCTAAGTCCATCAGGCAAGTGAAGTATTCCATAACAATCGTGAACAGGTAAGGGGACAGGGGGTCGCCTTACCGAAGCCCACGATTACTCTGGAAATACCCATAGGGGATGCCCTGAATAAGGACCGAGAAAGTGGGGGACGTGATGCACTCCCGTATCAGGCCTACCCAATGATCCCCAAAACCTATGGCAGTCATCAGACGGCAAAGAAAGTCACGGTTGACTATGTCATATGCCTTCCGCAGATCCAGTTTCATGCAAGCCTTTTCGCCTCCAGGTTTGTTAAAACCTCTCACCATCTCATGAGCCAAGAGGCTGTGCTCAGCAATCGATCTCCCCTTGATAAAAGCAGCCTGGTTCGGGGAGACCAAGCCCTGCATGATCCCCTCCATACGCCGGCACATAAGGTGCGTAATTATCTTATAAAGATAATTACAGCACGCAATAGGTCTGAAGTCCGCCAGCGCTGTTGCTCCCTCCTTCTTAGGCACCAAGGTCAGGAAGGTGTGATTTAGCTCTTTAAGCAGCTTCCCATTGGTGAAGAATTCCTGTACCACCTCCAAGACCTGGTGCTTCAGAGTATCCCAGTGGCGTTTGTAGAAACCACTGCTAAAACCATCCGGGCCTGGAGCCTTGTTGGGATCCGCCAGCTTGACAATAACTTCCACCTCCTCCAAAGTAACGGGAGCAAGAAGAATACTATTCCCGTACGGAGTCACCAATCTCTTCGTAATGATATCTGGGAACACAGACAAGTAGTCAGTCTGGAAATACAACTCAGAGTAGTACCTGACCGCCTCGCCCTGAATCGCAGCCGGCTCCCCCACAAGATTGCCATCCACATCCAGAAGCCGGGAGATGTGATTCCTATGCTGCCTGGTCCGGATGACATCATAGAAGAACTTGGAGCACCGGTCGCCGTCCTTGAGCCAGGAGCATTTGGCACGCTGAGCCGTGCTGATCTCCTTCTGCAACCGCAAGAGGCTGACATCTTCGATCAGCTCCTTCTCTCTAGCCGCCAAGTCCCCATTGAGCATGTCAGCCTGCATATCTTCCTGGATGGCTCGCAATTCCCCCTCCTTATCTTCTAAGGAAGTCTTCGGCAACCCCTTCACCCAACTCCGAAGAGCCTGCTTCGTGGCCTTGAAACGACGGACCAATCGGAACTCGGCCGTCCCCTACTGACCACTATCAAGCCCCTCTGTGACAGCCTCCAGATAGCCCTCAGAGAGGTACCAACTGCTGTTGTACCTAAAAGGACGGGCCTTGCCAGGAGTCCGACAAGTGAATCCAACCCGGATGGGGGAATGGTCACTCGTCCCAGCAGCCAAACCCTCCGCCGAAGAGTTAGGGAAATGGCGGAACCATTCCCCATTTCCCAGAGCTCGATCAAGCTGGCATGCAACCCTATTCCGAATAGCTTTGTTATGCCAAGTCCAGATGAAGTCCGAGCGAGCTAGCCCCTGGAGCCCTGCCTGGAGGAGACACCTCTGAAAATCTTAAAGGATAGGATCTGGAACTGGTCGACCTCCCACCTTCTCCCTACGGTGAAGAAGGGCATTGAAGTCCCCGATCAACAGGAGAGGAAGAGACGCCGAATCAGCTGTAGCTGCGACCCGGGAAATATCACTCCAAAGGGAGTCCCTCCTCCGTCTGTCGTTGTGGCCGTAGACGGCCCCCAATAAAAACCGGAAGCCACCCTTGTTGGAGAATGAAATAGCAATCAACTGCTCCGTCATCACAAGCAAATCTCCATCCCAGCTCTTCAAGTTCCATCGAACCCAGATTCTGGCCATGTCACACAGAGCCAGGTTATGTAGTTGGGCCCAATGAGCTGGGGTCCGACGGGCAAGAGTCTTGTCACCCTTAATCTTTGTTTCTAACATAATAGAGATGTCACATTTCTCTCTGTGCAGCACCCCACAGATCTCTCTTCACCTCCCAAGCGAACACGCCCCCCTCACATTCCAGGCTATAATAGCCATTAATTTAATTTGAGGAAGGGTCCCCTGACAAAACACCCGGATCGGCACCTGGGGAAGGTGCCGCGTCCGTCGCTAAAAGATCCTCCTCCATCCCAGACGGGACGGACTGCTGTGGAATGGCCTGAGAGAGAACCAAAGCCCAAGAAGGATTGTCAACACAAACTGCCTCCTCTCTGTCAGAAGCATGTATCCCTTCCCTGGAAGAACTGTCACTCAGCAATCCGACATCACGTCTCTTCCTGCAGTAAACCTGCCCCTCATCCGAACCTCCACCCCCTCGCACCATGATCCCCGACGCCGCCATGCCTCTCGTCACAATGCTACTCTGTCCCTGGGGAGTGGGCAACGTCCCGCTCGTGGAAGCCAGCTGGGTAGACACAACGAGGCTCGTCCCGCCCTCACTCACCGGAGGCGTATCCTCGCCCACCAAGTCCTCCTCTCCATTGTCAACTCTGATATCCATATCACAGGGAGAGTCTGGGGTCGCACCCTGTGGGAAAGAAGGCTCCACATGATGTCCGGCCGCCGAACATGCACTGGCCAGGTGTCCGAAGTAAGAACACCGTGAACAGGTAGGGGGAACCCATTCATATTCTACCTTCTGGGTAAGTACCTCTCCAGACGGAATTTCGTACTCCAGCACCGCCGGTAACTCCCTCCCAGCACGGATCTCCACAAAAATCCTGGCGTACATCAACCTCGACCGAAAAGCAGTGGCTTCATCAGCCTTGATCGGTGTGCCCACCAAGCTCGCCAGTCGCATCAGCAAAGGGATACTCCAAAACCGAACAGGGAACTCCGGAAAGCGAATCCATACAGGGATGGCATTCAGAACTTCCCGCTCACAGCGAAGCTCCGGAGTCCACTCCTTAAGAATGATAAGCCGTCCGTCAAACGTCCAGGGGCCGCCTTGAAGGATCCTAGCGACATCCTCCGCGAGACCGAACTTCACATAGTAGAAGCCGTTCTCGCGGGCAAAGAACTCCATGCTCCCCTTAGGTTGCCAGACACGCGCCGCGTACCCCCGAATCTGTCCGTAGAAAGGCTTGTTGCCTAGGACATAGAGTACAAGGGTGTTCTCCCAGTAAGCTGACACCTTCTCGATCTCCTCCGCGGGGAACGAGGCCCGGAAATCCCTCCCCGCCTTGATTGGTGGAACATACTCCATCGATGTGGGACTTTTCGGCCCCACAGGTTTGCAAATCTCTGCCCATGACCGTCCAGCCGGCCGAGTAGTCGCCCCTTGTGGCCTGGGAGCAACCGCCGGACTAGGTGTAACAGATCCCATAGCACCGTGATCCACCACCTTACCCTTCCCTTTGCCAGCCGCAGAGGCCTTTGGCCGCCATCCCACCGATCTTCCCGCGGACCCCACTGGGCCACGAGCCAAGGGCCTCGCCCCTGATCCGCTCTGACGACCATCAACCGGGTTCCGATCCCGAACACGACCCTGAACACCTCCTGCCTTCCCTCCTGTCTTCGCCGCTCGGCGCCGAGTAACCGTCGTCCAACCTCCTACATCCGTCTGATTCCCCTGGGAATTAGGGTCCGCTCCCCTCCCGATAGGGTTGTTCGCCGCATTCGCCACCCGAGGGGGGTCACCCGACCCCCTCGGCATTAGATTCGCGCCCCCCCCCCCTCCACCCGAGGGGGCGCCATCGCCGCCGATCCGCCTGGGGGGTCCGGCCGACCCCCCACTATGCACGTCCGCCCCCCCACCACTGCCATGGGGGGCGCCCCCACCCTCGCCCTGCCCGGGGGGACCGCCCGCCCCCCCCTCCTGCGGACCCTCGGCCCGAAAGGGAGATCCGCCCCCCCCCCCCTCCGCCGCCTAGGGGGGCTCCTCCACCGATCTGGGGAGGCGCCCCCCCCCCCCCCCCCCCTTGCCGACCTTCCTCCCCCCGCCGGCGAGAGGGTCCGACGGCCGGGGGGGAGGAACCCTAGCCCTCGCGTGGTCGCCCGATCGGTCGCCTGCTCCTGTTATATATATATATATATATATATATATATTATTAAAAATTCTAAACCGACTAATCCGAGTAGTCCACGAGTAGTCCGATTAATCCGTAGTCCCCACGAACCGACTAGCGGCCGACTAGCGATTTTTACAACCTTGATTTTTCATAGCCCTGGATTCCCGTTCCTCAGTCACATTTCACGCATTTTATTTTTTTGCTGATATCCGCTTCACTGTATGTTCTTTTTTAAATGAATTGTGCTATCAATAGTACAATTTGGCTGTCATAGTTTGGAACCATCATATGATTGTGCATGAAATGCCAATTAGTTATGTGCCTATTACCTGCTAAGGTGCTAATAATATGATACTCAAATTTGCTCTACATGAATTATGCAAATAATAGTACTTACTGATCACTTCAATCACGATTGGGTGCTTAATTCTGTTGCTGTAATTTCCTTGTTGTGCAGAAAATGTGTCATATAATCTATTATCTAAAGGTGAAATGAAAACTTGAAGAACATACTGATTTATTTATTTTTATGTGCAAAATTTGATCCCATAGTTGGCATCTTCGAAGTAATTAAAATATATTTTATTAACAAACTCTCGTTAATCTTCAAGAACCTGCATAAATCTGTCTAGGTGCAAGAATTCCATCCTTTGTCTATCACAATGTGGAGGTCTTCAATTTTGTCAGAATTCCTTTATTGGTGGTGTATGATGTTCTTCATGTCTGTAGTTCAATTTAACACTTTTTTTTTCAAATCACTTTGCAGGTTTTGCACTACTGGCCTTCCAAGTGATGTTACTGTTGAAGTTGGAGAGATGTCATTCCATCTCCACAAGGTGAAGTCTCTCTTGTGAAGCTAAATTGGGTTGTTATTGTAATATTTGTTTTATTTCATCCAAGCTGTTCCTGTTTTTTCCTTGTGCCTCAAAGTTGTTTTTCTTCCAGTTCCCTCTCCTATCCAAGAGTGGTGTTCTGGAAAATTTGATCAAGGAGAAATCTGACGAAGAAGATGGTTGCGTCATAAAACTGCCTGACATCCCTGGTGGTGCAAAAGCCTTTGAACTCGTGGCCAAGTTCTGCTATGGTTTGAAGCTTGAACTAACTGCCTCAAATGTAGTGTATGTGCGCTGCGCAGCTGAACATCTCCAGATGACAGAAGAAATTGCAGAGGGAAATTTAATTTCACAGACTGAGATCTTCATCAGCCAAGTGGTCCTTCGTAGCTGGAAAGATTCCGTAAAGGCACTCCAGACATGTGATGAACTCCTTCCCTTTGCAGAAGACCTCCACATTGTGAAACGGTGCATTGAGTCGTTAGCTGTCAAAGCTTGTACTGACCCCAACCTATTTGGCTGGCCCATGATGGAGCATGGTTCTGTGCAAAGCCCAGGCGGAAGTGTCTTGTGGAATGGAATTAGTACGGGAGCAAGGCCTAGGAGTTTTAGTTCTGATTGGTGGTATGAGGACGTTTCAACTCTAAGCCTTCCGTTGTTTAAGAGGTTGATATCAGTCATGGAGTCACGAGGAATAAGGCAAGAGATCATTGCAGGCTCTGTAGCCTTCTACACTACTAGGTACCTTCCGATGCTGAACAAGCGGCACAATTTGGCTCCCCTAGCTTTGACGGCTGCGGCTGCACCCACCGAAGAAGACCAGAGGAATCTCATTGAAGAGATCTGTAACTTGTTACCCATTCAGAAGGGCATGGCGTCTACTAAGTTCTTGTTTGGCCTTCTGCGTACTGCCATGATTCTGAAAGCTAGCACTTCATGCATGTCTGACTTGGAGAAAAGGATAGGAATGCAACTTGATCAGGCTACTCTAGAAGATCTACTGATGCCAACATTTTCTTACTCCATGGAAACGTTGTACAATGTTGACTGTGTACAAAGAATACTCGAGCACTTCTTAGCTATGGATCAAGCGACTGGTGGGGCCTCACCTTGTTTGGTGGAAGACGATGAGCTCATGGGCTCACCTTCTTTGACACCAATAACTACTGTGGCCAAGCTTATCGATGGGTATCTTGCAGAGGTTGCACCAGATGTTAATGTAAAGCTGCCTAAGTTTCAGTCTTTGGCTGCTGCAATTCCTGACTATGCTCGACCTTTGGATGATGGACTTTATCGTGCAATTGACATATATTTGAAGGTAATCATTCCTTCATGAATACTGATTACTTACCCTCGTGTGTATTTATGTTAATATGAATGATGGTAAATACACCCACAATTACTTCATTGTACCCACGTAAGATAAATACCACTAATAACTCTTAACTATTATGAAATCTTGAAACACATCATCTCATTTTCTATTCTTTCACAACCAAAATAGAATATTCTGTCGAGAAAACAATCTTATATAGCTAATGTGGATTTAATGATTTATATAAAAAAGAAACTAGTCTCTAAAACAAAAAATTATGATCATGTCACCTTGATTTTCTTTTCACCAATAGCAGTTCATAATTGCTTCCTCTTTGGCTTTAAGAGAGTGTAGTCTAGCAACATTACGTTTTTAAGCATGTTCAAACACTTAACTCTTGGTCCTTGAGCCCAGATAATACAGGCATAAGTTTGTGGAGCTTCAAAACCCAGTACTCCTGGTTTATAGATTTAAAACCAAGTGCAATTTGTTAGCGTCATTGTCTAGTCACCATATAAATGCAATTTTTAGTTGTTTTATCCTGATTTGCAAATCTTAAATTGCATATGAACCAGAACTTACTATACCTTGATACTTTCAGATAATATTTTTAATCAATTTGATGGATTTGAAGTACTATTCCCTTGGACAGAAAATAACTGCGTCCAACTTCTCGGTCTCCTAAGTTCTCCATATATGCAAAGCCGAGCACTATTTGCTGAGGACTTGGATAGACATGATAATCTACATCTCCATATTAGAACTCCATGTGCAACTCTATTTATCATTGGTTCACCGAGAACTAAATTTTAGGAGAGCTTGATTTTTAACCAGTAATAACTACTAGCTCTCCTAATATTCTAATACCTGTTTGTATCCTATAATCTCATTTTTTTTTTCCTGAACCCCTATTATCATAATCAACCTTTTCTATTGCATATTATAGGCGCACCCGTGGCTCTCAGAGTCGGATAGGGAACAACTCTGCCTTCTGATGGACTGCCAGAAGCTCTCTCTTGAAGCCTGCACCCATGCTGCTCAAAACGAGAGGCTCCCACTCCGTGTGGTGGTTCAGGTCCTCTTCTTCGAGCAGCTCCAGCTGAGAACATCTATTGCTGGGTGCTTCCTTGTCTCTGACAACCTTGACGGATCAAGACCTCTGAGGAGCGGCCATTTGGTTTCGGGCGAGGGGGGCGGGGGCGGGTGGGCTACGGCCGTCAGAGATAACCAGGTCTTGAAGGTGGGAATGGACAGCATGAGGATGAGGGTGTCTGAGCTCGAAAAGGAGTGCTCGACCATGAGACAGGAGATTGAGAAGCTGGGCAAGGGGAAGACTGGCGGTCCGTGGAGCAGCATGTCGAGGAAGTTTGGCTTGAAGTTCAAGTCCCAGATGTGCAGCGCACAGGAGGGTTCAGTAAGCGAGCAGAAGAGGGACGGAAGCGGGAAGGTCGAGCGGCTGACACAAGCAAAGCTTGCTAAGCATAAAAAGAATCTATCAGTTGATGCGTAAGCTTCTCGTGTTTCATGTATTAGGCTGCTTCTTTCTTCTTACATGGAAAATTATGAATGACATGTTGATGTTTGACCAACTCTTAAAGATTAAGTTACTAGTGTTTTATGCATCTTTACTGTCTTTGTAACGCGGAATTGCCAAGTTCACACATATTGGGAACCCTTGCCTTGGCTTCTTTCTTTGCTTTGCTTGTTTCGGGTTCGTTTCCTTGAAATATAAATGTGAGATTTTACTAAATTTCATGTCAACTGATGGTCTTTACTTCAATGCTAATTTACTTCACTGCTCATGATTCAATTTGAACTTATTGCTAAGATTGCTTGTCTGTAGATATTTGTTAGTTGTACTGTTGATATACTGGTAGTACTGTTTAAGCACTTTTAATCCAAATGCAAGTACACTAATCTCTAAATCTATGCCTTCCTCTTCGATCAGCAATGGAAGTAAACTGTCGACTATGATTATTAGCACATCTGCGCTAGAACTCAAATTCTGAAAACTTAAAAAGGATTCAGATTGCATTGAAACATTGAGCATAATTAGGACTTAATTTGTCTGGTATGATAACTTGGAACTTAAGATGACACCATTTCTAGCATTTGATGTTGTGGGCTTGACTGATAAGTTTTAGCTGTAGGCATTGAGCAAGCCATGTTGAGAGTATGCAACAGGAGGATAAAGCATGCAGTAATACAGCAAGAATTCAGCTTCTCCTTTCTCTCCATCAAATCGTTCTTCGATTTCTTTTTTGATTTTTTTTTTTTTCCGGTTTCCTGGTACATTGTTTGATTATTACATATTATTGGAACTAACAACCCTAATCCCTATTCCTCCCAGTACCCAACAGCTAGGTTACTGAACAATACATATAGGCTAACACAAAAATTCACACACAAACGCCAATATATACATAGAAAACCTCTCTACATTGTCGGAGGATTTTTTTTTAAGTGCTAGTTTATTGTTTAAATGTGTTGTTGTCATATGATTAGGAATGAGATGTCATTTTTGATAAGTTAGAATCAGTAATTAACAAATAATCTATTTGGCTGTTCAATGTTTCATGTAACCTCAGTTATTTTGAATCAACCTCTTATGGAGTCATGCTTTAACCTACAAGTTGTTGATTGCTTCCGAACAAGACAAATTCTTAACATTCTTTGCAACGCAGTTGCTTGTCTACATCTTAGTTTAGACAACACAAATGCTAATTCGTAGACTAATTAATTTTTCCCTATGATGTTGAATTAAGCTCCACTGTGCACTTTTTTTCATTTCATATAAGCTTCCAAATTATCATAGTCAACAGTATACTTAGATGTTCTTGATCTCGACTCTATATATTATCTATCAAGAGTTATTTACCAAGGGTGATTTCGTGACACTAGGAACAATAATAATAAAGTCTTTATCCCAATTTTTTTTTTGTCATTCGGCTGATTCCTTGACACTAAAAGATTGAACTGGTTGCTACTTGATTTTGTTCATCAGCTGATATACTATTATTAGTAGGTTGCAGTGTCCCTTAGAAGGTTGGCATTTGTCTTTGATTTTTATCCGTAATTAAACATATTTATTTCATTCTGTTGCCATCAAGGTGACATTGTCCAAGCATTTTTATGTTATGATGTTTCCTTAATTACTCCTCAATTCATATATAGATTCAATCACGCAAGCAGACGCTTGGCTACACTTGCTTATTTTGTTGTACATGACTCTGCCAGCGATGACCGACTGGGACACGCTCAATTAAAAACCTAGCTAGCTTTTTTTTGAACTCTTGTTGATATATATATATATATATATATATATATATATATATGTGTGTGTGTGTGTGTGTGTGTGTGTGTGTGTGTGTGTGTGTGAGATTCATCACAACAAATATTTGCCAACCAAGAAGAAAAACATAAATTTATATATAATTATTTAGTTATTTAAATAAAAAAAAACATATGTGTTGCATGTACATGAGATGGGACATTTTTGGGACACCCATTTTACGAAAGTGATTTATTTTTTATTTTGCTTGCACAGGACGAAAGTGATTTCAATGAGTCCAAGAGGATGATCCAGAAAAAGAAGTTGATTCCAAGATAACAAATTAAATTCAAATTGTATGCTTTTTTTATATTGAAATTAACAGCTAAGATTAGTTACAATTTTAATTTGTTATGTTGGAATTATCAACTTACTTGAATTTGCTTCAATCCAGAAAAAGAAGAACATATCCTACTGTCCATAATGTCTTTCATTCTCTGTCCTATGCCTACGCCTAGCATACAAAGATTAAGTTAATAGAAATAGCCAACAAAAAAAAAGGTATTTTTTATGTTTCTTTGATCACATTTGCGTACGGGTTGTATTGAATAGGACGTTACATTTTTATTTGGCAGTACATTTTTGTTTTTAGTATAGAGTATGATTTTTTTTTAATCTGTCACAAGAATGCTATCATCCGCGGTCTTGGAAAGAAGAATTTTGTGGGACACTTAAATTTGATTGTTAAAATGCTAAAGAAAAATTGTTGTTAAATGACATGGCTTGATAGTTGATTTGTTGGAGTGGGTGGGGTTCCCAACCTATGTGGAGAAGACCCCGGAGTGCGACGATCGTCGTTCGTGTGTCGAAGAAGCTCGGGGAGGAAGCAGGGGCTGCTGATGGAGCTACAGAGAGCTGCTGGAAGCAGGGGGGCCGAGTTCGGGCCGAACTCTGTCCCAGGCAGAGTTCTGGCCGAACTCTGCCTCCCCATTCCAGAATTGGGTCGGCCAGTGCTGGTTGCCCGACACAGAGTTCTGGCCGAACTCTGTGTCGTCGGGGGCTGAAGCGGATTTTAGGGTGACTTTTCACCACTGGATCTAATCCAACGGTCCAGGTTGGCTGCGGGATTAGGGAGTTAAGTTGGGATTTCCAAACCTTAATTCATAATGCAACGTAACACAAGAAAGAGAGAAGAAGGAGGCACGAGTGCCATTGCAACTTCGGGAGAGAAGACGGAGGATTGAAGGTCGTTTTTCGAAGGAGATCGCGTTCGGGTAATCTCTACTCGTCGTTCTCGCTCTTCGTAGCCTTGTAATCATTGTTCTTACTTCTGAGTGTTGTGGGAATCCGATTTGGATCGGGAGGAGTTTGTAGAGGGTGTAATTCTTCTATTCCATTAGTGGAGGCTTCTCAGGGTTGGACTCCGATCGTCCCGTGGTTTTTCTTGCAAGGGTTTTCCATGTCAAAAATTCTCTGTGTTTGCGTGGATTGTTTTGTGTGGTTGTTTTTGGTTCGTGCGTTGTATTGCTCGGTCCTCTCGCAGGTACTCTCCGGTTTGGGAAAAGGTTTTCGCGTTTCTTTCCCATCAGAGTGGTATCAGAGCCAGGTTCTGGAATTCAGAAGGAGTGTCAGTAGTTGACAGAGAAACCAGAGAGGAGAGATGGACGCGAAGCCGGTGCGCATGGTGAATCTTAATGGCACAAACTATCATTATTGGCGAAGCAAGATGAAGGATTTGCTGTTTGTCAAGAAGCTGCATCTACCCGTGTTTGCATCCGAGAAGCCCAGTGATAAATCCGAGGAGGACTGGACATTCGAGCATATACAGGTGTGTGGGTACATACGACAGTTTGTTGATAAGAACGTGTACAACCACGTTGCCAATATTGAGCACGCGAAGACGTTGTGGGATAAGCTGGAATCCTTGTATGCGAAGAAGACCGGGGTAAACAAATTGTTCCTGATCCGAACGATGATGGGTCTGCGATACAAGGATGGAGCGTCTATTTCGGACCACTTGAGTGAGTTCCAGGGTGTGGTTGACCAGCTATCTTCTATGGGAGTCAAATTCGACGACGAAGTTCAGGGACTGTGGCTGCTGTGTACTTTACCAGACTCGTGGGAGACCGTACGAGTATCTATGATCGCTTCTGCTCCAGAGGGCGTGGTCAGTCTGGAGTTTGCCAAGAGCGGGGTGTTGAATGAAGAGATGCAGAGACGTTCTCAGGACACTTCATCCACATCCTACCACTCAGAGGCACTTGTTTTAGAGAGCCGCGGAAGGGGCAAAAGCAGGGGTCCAGGTGGTGGCAGAGACAAGAGCAGGGGGAAGTCCAAGGGTCGTTACGAGGACTCAGAGTGTTACTATTGTGGTAAGAAGGGCCACATCAAGCGGAACTGTTTCGCTTGGAAGAGAGAGAAGAAGGGCGACAAGGGGAAGCAAGAAGAGAACACTACAGCGGCGGCCTCGATGCATGGAGGCGATGTGATCGTCGTAGGTGATGAGGTCATTACTAACCTCGCCTGCGATGACAATTCTTGGCTGGTGGACTCGGGGGCTTCAGCACATGTATCTCACAACAGGGCACTATTTGCCACTTACACAACAGGCGACTGTGGAGTGTTGAAGATGGACAATGGAGATGTGTCGAAGGCGGTTGCCGTTGGAGATGTGCATTTGAGAACGAAGACGGGTGCGGTTCTTGTTCTCAAAGATGTTCGTCATGTCCCTGATATCCGTTTCAACCTGGTGTCGGTTGGAAGGTTGGATGACGAGGGATTCTTCAGTCTCTTCGGGAACAGTCAGTGGAAGCTTTTCAGGGGTTCGATGGTGATTGCCAGAGGAAGCAAGAAGTCTGGTCTCTACTATATGGAGGGGAACGCACATGGGGCACAGGAGGTGAACGCAGTCAGTGATGCGTCTACCGAGTTGTGGCACAGGCGGCTCGGCCATATCAGCGAGAAGGGGATGAGCTACTTGGTGAACAGGAAGGTGATTCCAGGGCTCAAGTCTACAAAGTTGGAGAAGTGCACGCACTGTTTAACTGGGAAGCAAAATAGGGTATCTTTCCAAAGTCACCCAAGTTCAAGGAAGCCGGCGTTGCTCGAGTTGATTCACTCGGATGTCTGCGGTCCTATGAAGGTAAAATCTATTAGTGGTGCTTCTTACTTTGTAACCTTTATTGATGACTGTTCCAGGAAGGTTTGGGTCTATGCCTTAAAGACCAAGGATCAGGTGCTGCCTACTTTCAAGGAGTTTCAGGCCTCTGTTGAAAGGGAGACGGGCAAGAAGTTATTGTGTGTTCGGTCCGACAATGACGGCGAATACATCGGTCCCTTTGATGCGTATTGCAGAGAGCAGGGGATACGACACCAGAAGACTCCGCCAAAGACACCTCAGCTCAATGGTGTAGCGGAGCGCATGAACAGGACACTGATGGAGAGGGTGCGGTGTTTGCTGTCAGAAGCAAACTTGTCGGACAGTTACTGGGGTGAGGCTCTTCTCACAGCTGCTTATGTTATTAATTTGTCTTCTAGTGCTCCTTTGCAGGGTGATATGCCTGACAAAGTATGGTACGGCAAAGAGCCGTCATACAATCACCTGAGGGCGTTTGGTTGTAAGACCTTCGTGCATGTACCGAAGGACGAGAGGACCAAACTTGAGCCGAAGACGAGGCGATGCGTCTTTGTCGGCTACGGTCGGGATGAGTTTGGCTATAGACTCTACGACCCGGTGGAAAGAATGCTCTACAGAAGCAGGGACGTGGTGTTCGTCGAGGATCAGACCATGACCAACACTCAGGATTCCGAGACGCCTTCTGAGGTTGAGGAATTGCCTGAGTTAGAGTCATTTCGCTTCGAGCAGTTTCCAGAGGACATCGCAGAGGATCCAGTTATGGGGGAGTCAGTACATGGAGTTGCTCCCAACCTTGATCATCAGCCTGCTGATGGTGGTCAGGGTGTCCCTCAGGAGGATGAGCATGCCGGAGAGACAGTTCCTGAAGGGGAGGAGGCTGTTGGTATACAGTCAGCACCAGTGGCTCCACTGAGAAGGAGCGACAGAGATCGTCGACCATCTACGAGATACTCACCGAATGAGTATGTGCTATTGACTGACGGGGGAGAGCCCGAAAGTTTTGCAGAGGCTATGGAAGATGAACACAAGCAGGAGTGGATGGAGGCTATGCAGGAGGAGATGAGTTCCTTGCACACCAATTCCACTTATGATCTGGTGCGGTTGCCAAAGAGCAAGAAGGCTTTGAAGAATCGATGGGTGTTCAGAGTGAAGCAGACGGAAGATGCTACTCGCCCTCGATACAAAGCGAGGCTGGTAGTCAAAGGCTACGGTCAGCGAAAAGGCGTAGATTATGATGAGATCTTTTCGCCTGTCGTCAAGCATTCGTCTATTCGGGTGGTGCTAGCATTAGCAGCCAGTCTCGACTTGGAGGTCGAGCAGATGGATGTGAAGACGGCTTTCCTCCACGGTGATCTTGAGGAGGAGTTGTACATGGAGCAGCCGGAGGGATTCTGTGAGAAGGACAAGTCACATTTGGTCTGCCGGTTGAGGAAGAGCTTGTATGGTCTGAAGCAGGCTCCGAGGCAGTGGTACAGGAAGTTCGAGTCGTTTATGGGGGAGCATGGTTATGCACGGACGACGTCGGACCACTGTGTATTTGTGAGGTATTTTGCCGATGATGATTTTATCATTTTATTGCTCTATGTTGATGATATGCTATTAGTGGGTCGGAATGCCACTAGGATAGCGGAGCTGAAGCGCCAACTAGGCGCGGCCTTCTCTATGAAGGATTTGGGCGCAGCGAAGACTATTCTTGGGATGGAGATCAGCCGAGAGAGAGAGAGTCCAAGCTGCTACACTTGTCCTAAACGAAGTACATTCACCGGGTACTTCAGCGTTTCGGGATGGACGGGTCGAAGAAAGTGAGTTCCCCTCTTGCGGCTCACTTTAAGCTCACTGAGGAGCAGTGTCCATCTACCGAGGACGAAAAGGGAGATATGGAGCGGGTTCCATATGCCTCAGCTGTGGGAAGCCTTATGTATGCCATGGTGTGTACGAGGCCATATATTGCTCATGCAGTTGGTACGGTTAGCAGGTATCTTTCAAATCCTGGAAGGGTACATTGGAGTGCGGTCAAGTAGATTCTACGATATCTTCAGGGCACTGCTGGTTGGAGACTTTCCTTTGGTGGTGACGAGCCGAAGCTGGTTGGTTATACCGACGCTGATATGGCTGGAGATGTAGACACGAGGCGATCGACTTCGGGCTACGTAATGATGTTTGCGGGAGGAGCGGTGTCGTGGCAGTCGCGGTTGCAGAAGTGTGTTGCCTTGTCGACAACGGAGGCGGAATACATTGCGGCGACGGAGGCTTGCAAGGAGCTGTTGTGGATGAAGAAGCTGTTACAGGAAATAGGGCTGAAGCAAGAGCAGTATACTTTGCTTTGCGACAGTCAGAGTGCTATTCACCTTGTGAAGCATCAGACGTTTCATAACCGGTCCAAACACATCGAGACTCGGTATCATTGGATACAGGATGTAGTTGAGAAGAAGGACGCGGAGCTTGAGAAGGTTCATACAGATGACAACGGAGCTGATATGTTCACGAAGATTCTACCAAGGGGAAAGTTTGAGTACTACAGGCAGATCGTCGGGATGACGACATCCTCCCCATAGTTGTGAAGGGGGAGATTTGTTGGAGTGTGGGGTTCCCAACCTATGTGGAGAAGACCCCGGAGTGCGACGAGCGCCGTTCGTGTGTCGAAGAAGCTCAGGGAGGAAGCAGGGGCTGCTGATGGAGCTACAGAGAGCTGCTGGAAGCAGGGGGGCCGAGTTCGGGCCGAACTCTGTCCCAGACAGAGTTCTGGCCGAACTCTGCCTCCCCATTCCAGAATTGGGTCGGCCAGTGCTGGTTGCCCGACACAGAGTTCTGGCCGAACTCTGTGTCGTCGGGGGCTGAAGCGGATTTTAGGGTGACTTTTCACCACTGGATCTAATCCAACGGTCCAGGTTGGCTGCGGGATTAGGGAGTTAAGTTGGGATTTCCAAACCCTAATTCATAATGCAACGTAACACAAGAAAGAGAGAAGAAGGAGGCACGAGTGCCATTGCAACTTCGGGAGAGAAGACGGAGGATTGAAGGTCGTTTTTCGAAGGAGATCGCGTTCGGATAATCTCTACTCGTCGTTCTCGCTCTTCGTAGCCTTGTAATCATTGTTCTTACTTCTGAGTGTTGTGGGGATCCGATTTGGATCGGGAGGAGTTTGTAGAGGGTGTAATTCTTCTATTCCATTAGTGGAGGCTTCTCAGGGTTGGACTCCGATCGTCCCGTGGTTTTTCCCGCAAGGGTTTTCCACGTCAAAAATTCTCTGTGTCTGCGTGGATTGTTTTGTGTGGTTATTTTTGGGTTCGTGCGTTGTATTGCTCGGTCCTCTCGCAGGTACTCTCCGGTTTGGGGAAATGTTTCCGCGTTTCTTTCCCATCATGATTAGCTAGCTAAGCTTAGTAATTTGTTATTAAATCCGATTAGTCGATTAGTCGAGTGGCCAACGAAACATAAATTCTGAGTGGTTGCATAAATTCTGAGTGCTTATTGGCTTGGGAGCAGATCTGATGTCATATTTATTCTGTCTCAATCCTGTCTCCCTTCCTATTATATGTGGGCCACCATCCTGTTATCTACTCCCATGGCCCACATGTAATAGGAAGAGAGACAGAACTGAGACAGAATAAATGGGGCAGCAGATCTGCTCCCTTATTGGCTTGGCCAAACATTTAGTAAAGAGTTTAAGAAATCAAGAAAGAAAAGTTAGTTTCTTTCCTTATGTTTGGTAACTATAAATTTGGAAACTATTTTCCTAGAAAAATTGGGTGAGATAATAGTTCCTCTCATAATCTATATAATTGATTTATGTTTTTTTTCCAGGGTAGCCCATTGGATACACTTGAGGCTCCATGGGAATGGATATGGTTCGAATCCCCTCTTGACGTTGCTCGTGGCATGGGGATAAAGACACTTCAAAAAAAAGAAAATGTTTTTATCCAGACGAAAATTTATGACGACAATAGTCCTACTTAAATATGTTATTATCTATTTTTTCTGTAATTTTTGATTTTTTATGATATTATTTTATTTTAAAATGCAAAGGAATTATTAGAACATTTATATTATTTTTTTTCTTCTTTCCTTGCACCAAATAAATACTTCAAACAAAATTAAATGAGTTTTTGATAGTTTTATGAAACACATAAAAGAAAATCTAACAAGAATTCTATTTATTTCATCAATTGGAAAAGGTTTAAAAAAAATTAATTTTCCTTCCGAAAACCAAACAAGACCTAAGTGAATAATTTCTTAGACATCTGTTTTCTTAGTAAACGCGGTGCGTCAACCGATCCAGATTCTGAAACGGAATTAAAAGCAACAAAAAGATGTTTAGCATACGCTTTTGCGCGCGTCCGTGCTTGCACGAGGCTGCCCCTCCTGCTCTACGTCAGGTCTATCTGCCCACACGGCCGGGCTTGCAAAGTAGCACGTTTGTTTAAAGCAACCCGTTCTGGAAAAAAAATAAAAAATAGATATAGCCAGGTATTTTTTGTAGGAACGAAATCGCAAAGCAGAATACTCTAGAGGGGGGTGAATAGAGTAGGTAGCAGAATATTACTAATTAAAAAACTCGTTAGCAGTTAGATCACAGATATAATAATAATCACAAAAGTAAATGACAGTAATAAAAAGAGTGATCAGAAGGCAAACGCAAACACAGAGATTTATACTGGTTTTCCTCTTGTGAGGACTAGTCCAGTCGGAAGAACTCTAGCTTGCAGTTGAATCCACAATTGAAAAATCCCACAAGTTTTCATACGAAGTCCTTGCAACTTCAACAGACGCGAGCTTTGATACGAAGAACTTGACCAACTTCAATTGTGAAGAGTCAATCTTCAATCAAGCCTCTGATTACAATCGCTCTAAAACTTGTAGACCGCACCACACTGGCAACTCGACTAGAGGATTGTAACTGGCTTAGGATTTGAAAATGGAAGCTTTTTAGAACTCTTTGGAAGAAATGTAAGCTTAAGAAGAGAAGAGATTGAAAGTGAATCGGTGTTTTGAAATGATCGAAATCCTTCTCTATTTATAGTTTTTCCAAAGGCGGAACTCTGGCAGAATTCGGGCAGAATTCGGACAGAACTCTTTGTAACAAACCGCAACTGAAGGAAGACCAAGTTCAAAAAATTAAACGTTCACATAACGTTCAACTTGGCCGAACTCTGGCCGAGTTCTGTCAGGGTTTGGTCAGTTAATTTTGTGAAAAATAATTTTGGCTTTTCGAAAAGTCCTTCAGAAGTTTTTTTGTAAAAAAGATGTTTTTCAAAAACATAGGTCATTTTAAAAATATAGGTCAGTTTTGAAAAATGATTTTGGATAGCCTATTTGCCAGTACGACTTGGTGTACAATGTATTCCTAGACTCAATAAAAATGAAAATTACATTGCTTTAAAGAAAATACATTCTTGAGTGGCAAACAGCGTCGGTCTTGAACTGAGTAGATATCCATCTTTGATCAGTGTCCAAAACGTCGTTAGTAAACATCTGAATTGACTCGTATTTATATCGAGATAAAGTTTGATCAATTATTAAAATCAGGTTTGACCATGACCAATGGGCCAACAATCTCCTCCATTTTGATAATTGACAAACCTTGACTGATATAACATCTTGGTTTGGATCAATTCAAAAGTGTACCATAAGTACCGAGATATAAAATGAAAAAAAATTGTTCATAACCTGTATTCATGAAGATGTTAGATCTTATTTCTCTCCCATTGTCACTTCACGTCTAGCTGTTCGACCTCCAAGTCCATGCTAGCAGCAAGTGACAACACAACCCGGATAAATGTCATCTTGACCAACGGCGAGAATATCTCTTCGAAATCAATGCCCTTCTTCTGTTCGAAGCCTTTCACCCCTCGCCTTGTAACGTGGTCGTGAGCTCTTGTTTTCCTGCTTCAACTTGAACACCCACTTGTTCTTCAAGGCTTTCTTCCTCATTCTACTGCCCATCTTCATTCATTCTCAGCAGCAACACTTTTTTATTAGTTCACAGATTGGCATAAGCTGCGAAATGAATCAGCTCAGAGTCCAAAACCCGTCTTTATTTCTCTGTTTTCGGCAGCGGCATCTCGATAATCGTTCTTTCTTTGGGTTGCAAAATTATTGCAAAAGAGAAAGCTCCCCCGCAATAAATGCATAAGTAACAAGCAGTGAAGAAACAAAAAAAAATATAAGAATCATTCACCACAGGCATGATATAAACATTGATAGAAAAATAAGATAAGCAGATATGGTATAAACAACACAGGCATGGTATTTGTCATAGGCAGTTTATATGAAGCATAAAGAAAGATAATGCTAAAATAAAGCTGAAACAAATCAAATGCTAAGCTGAATAATAAACTAAAGTGAGTCATATGCCTAACTGAGGCATAAAAACATATGTCTATCAAAGTCACAAATCATATCCAAAAATAAAAAGTACTGATAATATCTTGGAATGTCGGAGCATTTTCAAGTAAATATAAGACAAAATAGACAGTCTCAAAATGTAACATCTCAAAAATTATCCTCATTATAATGCCTGTGGTTCGTATTGCGTATCTTGGTATACGTATACGTAATTTGACCCGTATTGTATGTCTTCCTGCTTGATTTATTCTAGTATTTCATTGATTGGTTTATTCTTGGGTTGGTTCGGCTTGGCTTGGTTTGCTTCGGTTCATCATGAACCCAAGGTGAACCTTTCTACCTACCACCACCCTCCTTATTTATAACCCCTTTCCTTTCTCTCTCCTATTTACTTCATTCCTTCTTCATTTACTCTCCACCACCAACCAAGAGAACCCTAGCCTAGGCAAGTGCAACTTACTTCATGAAGGAACCCACCATTTTTATTGTTCTAAACTCTTCTATACAACTTTCTAATCTACCTTAGTTCTTGTTATTTTATATTTTCTTGTATATTTTCTTGTAGATCTAGGTTTTAGCCATTTTCGGATTTTTATGGTTTTGATCTATCAAACCTTCTTGTTTTTAAGTTTTGATGGTTCCATGTTGTAGAAAATTTGATTCTACCCAATTTAGACTATTAGAAGTCCTGATTTCGACTTATTTTAAGTGATTTATGGTCTTTTTGGTTCATGGGTTTTTATGGCCATTAAAGGCTGATTGGAGAAGATGAGCCGTGCTGTTTTCCTGGCACATGTTATTTACTGGCAAAAAGCTGTTGCCATGCTGTTTGCTGGCGTATGCTGTTTGCTGGCGCATGCTGTCGTGGCGCATGATGTTTTCTGGCGCATGCTGTTTCCTGGCGCATGCTGTTTGCTGGCGCATGCTGTCGTGGCGCATGCTGTTTCCTGGTGCATGCTGTCCTGGCGCATGCTATTTCCTGGCGCATGCTGTTTTGCTGGCGCATGCTATTTGCTGGCGCATGCTGTTTCCTGGCGCATGCTGTTTTCCTGGCGCATGTTGTTTCCTAACGCATGCTGTTTTGCTGGCGCATGCTGTTTGCTGGCGCATGCTATTTCCTGGCGCATGCTATTTTTTTGGCGCATGCTGTTTCCTGGTGCATGCTATTTTGCTGGCGCATGCTGTTTCCTGGCGCATGCTGTTTCCTGGCGTATGCTGTTTGCTGGCACATGCTGTTTTGCTGACGCATGTTGTTTGCTGGCACATGCTGTTTTGCTGGCGCATGTTGTTTTGCTGGCACATGCTGTTTTGCTGGCGCATACTGTTTGTTGGCGCATGCTGTTTGCTGGTGCATGCTGTCCCTGGCACCCCTTTTATCTCTTGTACCATGTGTTGCTATGACAAATCTTGTTACCTTATCCGTGTTGTTTCTCTTGATCCTTAGTGTAATGTGGGATAAATCTGACATGAACACGATATGATACATGAACCTGGCACGATACATGGGCACAACATGATAATGCATAATAGTGGCCCGCCGTGGCGCACTCCTAATAAGAAAACCTGACATGCTGTTGCGACGACTAACCTGGCATGACATGACATGACAAGTATGAATAACTTGGACACCGTGGGCGATTGTGCTTGTACAATTAAACCAGTCTGGTCTTGCATCATATTTAGGATGGGTCTCCTGAGTACCACGGTCAGGGGTACCCACTGAAAGGGACTAAGGTTAATAACTAGAATAACACAGTAGTCATGAAGAGATTTCCCAGCTATAGGCAATCCCGTTACCTGGGCGCTCTTGGGATCTGTAGCCTGTCGTCTAGTAGGGCACATTTTCAGCACACTGTCATGTGTTGCACTCTCTAAGTCACCTAAGGGTACATGCATTTCCTGGACGATGTACCCACTTGAATTCAACCCCTAATATTCGACCTGGGTAACCTGGATGGTCTGCAGGGCTTGTGGCTGTGGAATAATCTCACTGCATCTTGCTAGTAAATACGCCTGTGATAACCCTAGTTAATTAAAGTATCAAGCCGTACTTATTGCTTGGCCGTGATTGTTGAATGGGGAGCAACCAGTCTAGTCTTATCTTGATCATGTACAAGATTGTTATATGTTCTGATTTCTTATGTTAACTGCCGATAAATGGTGGGAAACCAAGTTTCATTCAGATGAAGGGTCACAACCCCGGTCCTTATTTGGTTTACGGGTTGTAACCTGGTTATCTGAATAGTCCCATGGTTCTCTCGTCGTATATCTTCCTGATATATTTTCCTTATTTTCAGTTCTTACTATTTATTTTACTCTTGTACTAATTGCTGGTTTTAGTTCCTAAGTGAAGCTTCCTTTGTGGCACTTGCTCTTTTTGGGGTCTGACCCAGCTGGTTTTGTATGGCCAGATTTCGGAGCAGCTCCAGAGAATCTACCGACCTTCCAGCCTGATGGTGAACACCAGGCGTAACCAGGGCAACGAGTGGGTTATTTTTGGTTCTTCCACTTTATTGTAAAAATATTCTTTTGAGGCGTTTAGCCGACGAGCACCTGTTTAGCTCGATTGTACCTTCTCTTACTGTCTGCCTACGGGCTGTAACATGATTTACAGATCCTAGGGTTGATCATGTATGACTAAACTCTTGCTAGTCCTCACGTTTTGTAACGACTAGCTTCATGATCAGCTGAATATGTAATATTTGGGACGCCTTACTATTGTATATTTGGTGATCTTATATCTTTTAATATTTACTTACTTGCTTGTGAATGAGACACTAGGCTTGTTCATGACCTTAAGAGACTGTTGGCTTGTAGTTAAACCCTCATGTATCTAGACAGCCGTGACCGTATAGCGAGGTGGGTTGTGCTTCAATATACGTAGCTGGCTATGTCTGCCTTCGCTCTCCAGTATTCTGGTTCTAGGGCGTGACACTCATCCTCATCATCATCATCGGCTGCAGTGCCAGCATGTCCAGATGGACCAGCTCCAGAAGTGCCAGCTCCAGAGGTATGTGGAGTAGCACCAGAAGGACGATACCAATCGTATGCGTTCCCTGGCTGGAACAGAGAGTGGACCGCCTCATCGTCAATGCGGTAGCCAGATACAAAAGGGTCTCAAGGAAGAGAGCTAGCAGAGTGACCCGTCTGTGCAAATCTCAGATCGGCGATGGAGTTGGCAATAGCCTGGAACCGAGTCACATCACGGAACTCGTGTTCCCTGGAAGTGTCAACAAAGAATGTCTACAGATCTGATAGATGCTGGTGAATACCCTCAAAAGTCATAGGATAAGACTGAGGAGGACCAGGTGCTGTGGGAGTAGGTACAGGAGGAGCAGGTGGAGTAGGTGGAGGAACAGTGGTAATGCTACGACGAGAAAGCTTAAGGAACTTGGAATCAGGGTCCAGAGCACAAGTGGATAAGTCAATATCAAATCTCTGAAAGATACGTGGGATGATCATCGCATAAGAGAGGTTGCGGTCTCTTCCGCGATATCTACCCATCATCTGAATGATAGTCTTAGGGGCAGAAAAAAGAATTCCCTTAAGAATGTGATATAAGACAGAGAGTTCAAGTGCAGTGACATCATCTTTTGAAGTAGATTTTGGAAGTAGAGTGGAATAGATGATGGGATATAATTCGTAGTTAAACAAGTTCAAGTTATTGGCCTTGAACTTTTCAGGACGAGCATGTGCGGGCGTACAAAGCTCATTCTTGAAACTAACGAGAGTCGTACCCTCGGGAAAATCGAAATCAGTGATGTCATCGAGTGGGGCACCTTCGTTTGGTAGACCAAGAGTTTTCGCTAGCGATTCATCATTGAACTCGATATTTATCCCGCCGACACGAGTTCTCACGGTAAAAGTGTCTAACACGATATTACAATAAAATAGTCTAATGGCATTAGTAGCTATAGAGAATTGTAAAGTAGCAAAGTGATGTAACCATAATGCCTCAAAGTAAGGACGGTGGTCAGAAAATACAGTCCACTTGATCGAAGATCTGGTACATATAGTACGCATAATAAAGTCTGCATACCAAAGTAAGGCTTGGTCGGGAGTTTTAAAATAAAACTCATCTGATGCACCATCATCCGATTGGACCGGAGAAAAGAGGGAATCCGTATACGGATCAGAAGACGATGCCTCTTCACTGGCATGGATCTTATTCCTCTTGAAAGGATTGGATCCCTTTGGCATTCTATCCAAAAAACTAGAAACCCTAAAAATTTGAAAAGTGGAGGAGAGAAGGAATTATACCTTCTGAGAATCAGGTATGCTGTAGAAGACAAGATTCTTCGCATGAATCCAAATTTTGGACGAAGATCTCCACGTAGATTGGAAGAATGAAGGTGGAGAAGAACTAGGGTTTTCGGAGTGCTGCTGCTGCTGTTTGATGTGGTTTGGAAGAATGAAGAAGATGTGGGCCTCGGGTTCTGACTGATACATATATATACCCAGCCGAACTCTGGCCGAATTCGGACCGAACTCGGGCCGAATTTGCCAAGGGTTGACTGGCTATATAAAAAAATTTGTGGGGCCACATCTTTTTCATCAATTCATTTCAAAATTTTAATTCAGAGTTTAGTAATTTTAAATTTCAAATAATACAATTAATATTATTTTATAAATTAATATTCTTTACTCAGCTTCTGTTTCAGATTAGTTGTAGGAGTACTGTCCCAGCTAACGGAGGTTCACCGAAGAACTCTTAAATACCGCTTCGCTTCGACCGTAGTCGTGGTGACAGACAGACTCTTTTTATGCTTGTCTCAAAAACAGTAATTGAGTATTGAATAAATTAATTAATAAAACAAAATTAATTAATATTATTGATATCTAAAATTCCTAATTTTCGACGTAAATAATTGAAACGATTTTTCGCTAGAGATTTTGTGAGTATGTCAGCCAATTGATTCCGTGTGTCTATGTATACAAGGTCTATATCTCCATTTTGTTGATGATCTCTAAGAAAGTGATGTCGAATCTCGATATGTTTAGTACGAGAGTGACATACTGGATTCTTAGTCAAATTAATAGAACTAGCATTATCACAGAAAATGTGTATGTGTGTAAAATACAATCCATAGTCTTCTAAGGTTTGCTTCATCCACAAAATTTGTGCACAACAACGTCCTGCGTCGATATACTCAGCCTCTGTTGTTGATAATGCGACAGAATTTTGCTTTTTGCTAAACCAAGAGACTAGAGCTTTTCCTAGAAAATGACAAATATTGCTGGTACTTTTTCTATCTACTTTGCATCCGACAAAATCAGCATCAGAATAACCGGTTAGGTCAAATGACATGGTTTTGGGATACCATAAGCCAACAGAAGAAGTGCCTTTAAGGTATCGAAAGATACGCTTAACTGCGCACAGATGTGATTCTTTAGAATTGACTTGAAAACGTGCACACAAGCAAACACTAAACATAATATCTAGTCGACTAGCAGTCAAATACAGTAAGCTATCGATCATACCTCGATACTTACGTATGTCGACGTGTTTGCCTTTTTCATCTGTATCAAGCTTGGTATAAGTCGCCATTGGAGTGATAAGTGGCTTGACTGCTTCCAAGTCGAACTTCTTTAATAGATCTTTTGTGTACTTTGCTTGATTTATGAACGTCCCATTGTTAGTTTGTTTGATTTGCAGTCCGAGAAAGAATTTCAGCTCTCCCATCATGCTCATCTCAAACTCATTCTACATACACTTCAAAAATTCTTGACAAAGAGATTCATCAGTAGATCCAAAAATAATATCATCTACATAGACTTGAATCAAAAGAATATTGTTATTCCAAGATTTTATAAACAATGTAGTGTCAACCTTTCCCTTTGAAAAACCGTTGTCAAGTAGAAAAAAGCTTAGACGATCGTACCAAGCACGAGGGGCTTGTTTCAAACCGTATAAGGCTTTCTTCAACTTAAAAACATAATCAGAATATTTGAAATTAGTAAAACCGGAAGGTTGAGCCACATAAACTTCTTCTTTTATAAAACCATTTAAAATGCGCTTTTGACATCCATTTGAAAAAACTTGAAACACTACTAAAATATGCTCTATTAGCGACGTCGTTTAGCGACGGAATGAAATTACGTTGCTAACTATATAATATAGCGACTCCTTTCTAATGACGTCGCAAAACTTCGCTGAATAGCGACGTTCAGTGACATTAGATAAAGTATGTCGCAGAATAGCGACGTTCAGTGACATATTAAGAAAATATGTCGCTTATATTAAATTTTTTACGACGGTTAGCGACGTCCACTTTTGACGTCGCTAACTTTTTTACTTAGGGCACAGGACTCCTTTTTCCCCCTCACTCGAAAAATTAAAAAATCGAAACTCTTTTTTCCCCTCCCCCCCGGCGACTCCCTCCCCCCCCGGTGACTCCCTCCCCCCCCGACGACTCCCCCCCCCCGTCGAGCTCCTCCTCTCCTCGAGCTCCTCCTCCTCCTCTCCTCGAGCTCCTCCTCCTCCTCTCCGGCGGTAAACCCTAACCTAATTCCTCCTCCTCCTCCTCCTTCTCTCTCCCACACACACACACACGCACACAGACACACACACGCACACAGACACACACACACACACACACACACACACACAGAGATACACACACACGGAGGGTGACACACCAAGTATTTGTGGCAATGCCCAATAGGTCATTTAGAATCCTAATTTCAGTTTTGTGCATAAATGAGGGTAGGTTAGTCATGGTTAAGGTATCCCAATTGGTTTTTATATGGATTTCTATATATATCTATGTATTTTTGACCCACAAGTCATGTATATATGTAAATATATATAAATTGGTATATATTTATGTATGTGGACTATTTTAGATAAAAGTTTATAAATATATAGTGTGTGCGGTTGTGTCTTGTGTGAGAGTGAGAGAGGAAGAAGCATGGCAAGTTATTGGCTATCCATTTGGACTTTGGTTTGTGTGTTTATGGCTTGGATTGGTGGTTGGTTGTTTGTGGTTATGTGTGTTTGTTTGAAGAGAGGGATTAGATATTGTTTTAATAGTGTGTTTGTGCTTGTGATGAGATGTGAGAGTGTGTGAGTGTATGATTGTGTTTTTAGTATGTGTTTGAGGAAGGGGAGGTTAGATTTGGTAGTGTGGTAGTATGGTAGTGTGAGTGTGAGTGAAGAGGGATATTGAGATAAGTGATAGAGTACGTGTGTGTGTGTGTGTGTGTGTGTGTGTGTGTGTGTGTGTGTGTGTGTGTGTTTGAGAGTGAGAAAGGTGAGAGGGATTTAGATGTGGTTGTGAGTGTTGTGTGTGTGTTAGAGAGGGTATAATAGAGTAGCAAGAGGGGAGGGAACAAGTGGCTGCAAAGGCAGCAACAGCAGCAGCTTGTGCTGCAGGGTAGTAGCAGCAGTAGCTGCAATGCCATCAGCAACTGCTAACAGCAGTAGCAAGAGCAATGAGGACAGCAGCTGCAATAGTGACTAGAAGCTAGTGTCTCTTATGGGGGGTGTGGTTTTGTTTTAGGATGAGTATGTTAGTGTCTACACATAAGTTAGTATCCTAAGTTAGATATTTAGGATAGTATCCTAGGCACTAATTAAATATCTTGTTTAGGATGTTAGTATCCTAGAGTTAGATAAGTGAGTTAATATCTTAGGATACTAGAAGTTAGTATCCTAGATAGGTTAGTTAGTGTCTTGGATATGTTAGTTAGTATCCTATTTATCCTAGATAAGTTAGTATCCTAAGTTAGATATCTTAGGGTAGTTAGATTATGCTAGTATCTTGATGGTATCAAGATAATAGGATATTAGGATAAGGGCTAGAAGTTAGTACCCTAAGTTAGTACCCTAAGTTAGTATCTTGGCTAGAATTTGGTATCCTAGGATAGTTAGATATCCTAGTATCTTAAGAGTGTCCTAGATTAGTCTATGGTAATAGGATACCCTATAGGGTATATCTCTATGTAAATATTAGAGTATCTTAGGAGTGTTGGTATATTGTTAGAACAGTAGAGTTAGTATCCTAAGGTATCTAAGGTATTAGCAAAGTAATGAGAATTACCTATAGCCTAAGGATAAGGTATTAGCTAAGGTAATGGGTATGATATTAAGGCAGGTGGATAGATACTAGCCTAAGGTAGATGGTAATATCTATTAGCCTAAGGTATTGAGTTATCTACTAGCCTAAGGGTAGGATATTACTAGGATATGGTATTATCTAGTATCTAAGGTAAAGTGGATGTTAAGGTATTAGTTACCTAGACTAAGATATTGAGATTCCAACTTAAGGTATTGGTATTGGGATACCAATAGCGATAAGGTAAAGGGTACCTTGGTAGGTAATGACTAGAAATATGATATTTGACTTAGATTTGACCTTGTTTGACCAAGGTTGACTATTTTGACTGAAAGTCAAAGTAGAGTCAACATCTGACCTAGATTGGACTAAGAGTTGACAAAGTCAACTATAGGTCAACCCTTGACCTAGTTTGACCTTGTTTGACTTAGCTTGACCTTGTTTGACTTTGTTTGACTTAGTATAACCTAGTTTGACCTAGATTGCATATCATGTACTAGAAATCATGCCTAACATGTTATTAGTAACTGCCCGTTACTAATGTGTGTCCCATAATAAGATATAATATACAAATTTGTGCCTATTGGATAATGTGTGTCCATCTTTGCAGAATTATTTCCAAATGGATATGAATTACTACTTGCAAAATCGTTCATGGATGTACAATCGTCGTTCTGATGATATGTGTGGTGTGCGGGATGAATACATAGCGGAAGTAGAGCAGTTCCCGTATTTTGCTAAGGTGTTCCCTCAGTACATGGACGCACCAAAATTAAGTGTCTGTGTGTGAAATATCATAACGTGAAATATTATCCAGAAGTGGAAGTGACATATCATCTGTACTCGAGGGGTTTTACGCCTAATTACTATCAGTAGACCGCAAACGGAGAACTTGTGTCTTTAGCATCAGAGTCGGAGCCTTATGTTGAGCCGTATATGCATGCGGGACCTAATTTTGTTTCAGATAATCATGCATACGATGACGGGTGCGTGAACATGGTTTTTGATGCTGTGGGGCCTAGTTTCATTCATGATGCAGCTGAGGAGGCACCGAATGTCGATGCTGCAAAGTTCATGGAGTTGCTGGAGAATGCAAGGACTCCATTGTATCCTGGTTGTGAGGATCATTCACCGTTGGAGGTGGTTACAAGATTGTTGAGCATTAAGTCAGATTTTAACATGTCGCAAGAATGCTACAACCGAGTGTTGGAGTTGATTATAGAGATCTTGCCGGCGGGTGCTAAGTTACCTAAACACTTCTATCGGTCTAAGAGGATGGTGAGATCGCCACGATATAGGAGGAGGTTAGAGATTTTCCAAGTGCTATAGAAGATCCTACAACTGGGTACAAGTGCGATGGATTTGGTAGAGATCATAACTGGACAAAGAGGAGCATATTCTGGGATCTGCCATACTGGAGTACTAATCTGATCAGACATAATCTTGATGTCTTGCATATTGAGAAGAATGTGTTTGATAACATAATTAATACTGTGATGGACGTAAAGAAAAAAACGAAAGACAATCCCAAGGCCAGGTTGGACTTAGAAGAAATATGCAAACGCCCTGCGTTGCATTTGATAGAGCAGAACGGAAAACAGTTCCTGCCGAAGTTAATTTTCTCGCTGGACAAGGAGGATAAACTGAGACTTTGTCGGTGGATCCAGGGCCTAAAATTTCCAGACGGATATGTGTCAAATCTAAGAAGATGTGTCGATCCGAAGGAAAACAAATTGACGGGTATGAAGAGCCACGACTGTCACGTATTCATGGAGAGGTTAATTCCGTTTGTATTTCAGGAATTCTTACCGCAGGCAGTTTGGGATCCATTGACAGAGCTTAGCATATTCTTCAGGGATTTTTGTTCTAAGAAATTGCTCGTTGATCGTCTAGAAAAGCAAGAGAAGGACATTGCGGTAACACTGTGCAAGCTAGAGAGGATGTTTCCTCCTGGATTCTTCGACTCTATGGAGCATTTGTCGATTCATCTATCTTATGAGGCACGTGTTGGTAGACCCGTCGAATATCGATGGATGTACCCGTTCGAGCGACATTTGAATCACCTAAAAAGAAAGGTGAAAAATAAGGCACGGGTCGAGGGTTCTATTTGTGAAGCCTATGTTCTCGAGGAGATTACAAACTTTTGTTCGATGTATTTTAAGCCTCATGTTGCAACTAATAGAACGAGAGCTTCCAGAAATGACGACGGAGATCATGAAAGTAATGATACAATACTGAAGGTATTCAATGCTCCAGGAAAGCCATCGGGTAAAATAAAGAAGAGATATCTGAACGATGATGAGCTAAGGGCTGCTCAAGTGTATGTATTACTCAACTGCGACGAGGAGGAAGTAGAGAAACTGGAGGGGTAAGTAATTAATACGTCTACATTATTTTAATAGTGTTGATTATTATACTATTATATTAATTGAACGATGTTACTTTCAGCATATTTAATGATGATGTGAGGTCAAGTAGGCCACACATAACAGAAGAAGAACTAGAACAAGAAATGAGGCATTATTTTCCATCATGGTTGAGTGCATATGTAAGACTTGAGAACTCTGTAATTACCTTTCTGTATATGCACTTAATTGAGAATGAGCTTAATTTCTTCTTTCATGGTATTTAGGTCGATCGTCCATACGCAAGACTTGAGAATGAGTCTATTAGAACGCTAGCCAAGGGACCAATTTATGCGACAAAAATATGGCCAAGCTACTGTGTTAATGGGTTTCGTTTCAAGTCAACAACTTGCCCGATCAGAGACAACTTTGTGGATCTCGACTCTACCAAAAATAGCTATTTGTGTATCAGATCTTCGAACTACAAAGATGTTGATACGGGCAACAATTTCTATGGCGTGCTACGGGAGGTCGTGGAGCTGACATATAGTTATGGAATAGAGCCTGCTAAGATTGTGTTATTCAGGTGTGATTGGTTCGATCCAATTGAAGGTCAAGGTTGGAAAGTAGACAGGCACGATCTTGTTGATATAAACTATCGGCGTCGATATCAAGCCTATAAACCATTTGTCCTATCAAGTCAGGCTCAGCTCGTGTACTTCACAAGTTATCCTAAACGGGAAACAACAAGGTCGGACTGGTGGGCAGTATGCAAGACCAAAGATAGAAATACCTTTGAGGTTGACGATATAGCTTATCAAAAGGATGAACTATCTCTTGTAACAAATATTATAGAAGTGGACACGACGGAAGTTCTTCATTACACATCTAACTGTGTAGAAGAAGTAGAATTATCTGAAGAGGAAGATGCAGATGAAAGTGAAGATGTAGAGGAGGAAGAAGAAGAAAAAGAAGAAGAAGAAGATGATGATGAGCTAAACAAACTAGATGAATTTTCAGAAGAGGATTAAATCTGTACGTTTATTTTATCATCATATTTGACACTTTAGTGACACTTCTATCTTATAAATCTGTGACACTTTAGTGACACTTTTATCTGTGACTATGATATTTTTCAAAAATCTGTGATGTCTATCATATAAGTATATATTTTTGTTTTATTGTCATATGTTATTATCAGGTATGACTAGACCATCTGGACGACGCAGAGGATTTTATATTAGGCAGTCCCGTCAGCCTCGGGCTGGGGATGGAGATTCCGTACCCTCATCCTCATCTCCGAGTACGCCATTGTACCGTTCTGTTCCCGGTCCATTACCGGGACAGGGCAGTTCCAGTATTCCTGATCCCGCGTCCAGCATTCCTGATCCCGCGTCCAGCATTTCTGATCCTGCGTCCAGCATTCCTCCTGCCGACGGCTCTATGGGGGGAGCCGACGCCGAGTATATGGAGGACGGCGATCAGACTGATCCTGCCCAGGCAGGAGGTGAGAGAGACCCTCCATGCGCTCCCCCGGGCGAGACTCGTATAGAGATTTGGACGGACGGGCCTACGAAGTAAGTTAATTAGTTAATATAGATTTCTCAAATGATTATATGTACATATATATTCCTGAAAATTATTATTGTATAGATATCGGCCTCCTGCAGTACAAAGACAGCTGGGGTTATTTCTGAGGCAGAACTATGGTGGGCCTTGGATTAACTACTCAGATGCTCCCGTAGATAGGAAGGCCTTTTGGTTGGCCCACTTCAAGGTAAAAAATTTATTTATTTTTAAATTTTAATAAATATTTGTGTATATTATATAAACTTTCTATTTTACTTCTTGTAGAGGACCTATTTCTATCCACCACACCGGGCGGCGAAGATTGAGGCCCAATTTTTTGCCGTCGCATGCAAGCTCATCCGTGATGCGATCCACGACCAGAAGTCTCGTGATCGCTCCGGAAAGCCGATCCATGGTTGGATCACGCCAGATCAGTAGACTGCGATGAAGGCTAGATTCGTCGTGGCTAGGTACCAGGAGCGGTCTTGCAAGGCCAAGGTGGCGCGGTCGAGCGCCAGTAAGTGGTATGGTAGCTCCATTCCGATGACGGAGCATTTTCGTCGTCTGGTACATTTTCTATGACGGACATTAATTTATATATAGTTCGATAGAATGTTTAATACTAATAATAGATAATATATTTTAACAGGTAAAAAAGGGTGAGGACCCGAACATGGTGACCGTCTTCCTGGTCACCCATCGGAGGGCGGGAGAGTTCATTGACGAGAGGGCGACACAGGCATATGTACGTTCTATTCTTTATATTAATTTACTATAATTTAGAAAACAAGAAAATAGATATCAATATAGACTTTAGCAAACACTTACACGTTAGCAAACATGTTCTAGGCCGAGTTTGTTTGGCTACAAGAGGAGGCTGCTGCTGCTGCTAGTACGCCAGCAGAGGGAGGGGCTGGTACTTTCTTCCAGCCGCCTACAGCTCCATCGTCGGACGACCTCTGTATGACCGCCGTTGGCGGTCTTCAGAAGGGTACGTACTACGGTACGGGATCCTACGGCGCGTATTTGGCTTCGGAGTCATCCCGGGCCCCCTCTGTCAGTGCGCAGTCTCCGACTTCGCAGGCGTCATCACGAGCTCAGGATATTCATCGTCAGATCGACGAGCTGTGTCACGAGTTGCAGCAGCAGATTTCTGATGCGGTCGAGCGACGATTCGACCCTTCGATGATCATCGGGCGATTTGATGCGGTCGAGCGTAGTATACAGGAGCTGATGAGTTTGCAGCAGGCTACAGCTGCCAGCTTGCACACGCTCACCGAGTCTACGCAACGCACAGAGCATAGACAGGTCGATCTGGAGGGATCGCAGAGGACCATGTCTGACTCACTCACTCAGGTATCGGCTTCGATTGAGGAGAGTACTCAGAGGATGGTGAGTACCCTTGCTGCACATGGTTAGCGACTGCGAGAGCTGGAGCAGATACGTCCTTCCGGTCCATCAACAGTCCCGACTCCAGATATTGCACTGCCTCCTACTGCCCCTACAGTGCAACTCACACAAGAGCAGTATGAGTACATGCTATCCCAGATGCGCGGCAGGGGTCCTCAGTGATCCAGTAGATTTTTTTTATCATCTTTGTATTTATTGGCCCTATGGGCCCATTGACCGTTCTGTACACTGATTTTCATTATTATTTGACTCTGTTGGACATGTATGTTTGTTGGACATGTATGTTTGTGATATTTAATTTGTTGGTATTTTCATTGAGTACATGTATGATATTTAGTTGTAGACTGTTATGATGGGAGACTGTTATTCATCTATTAGTTATAGATTATTATGATGGGAGACTGTTAATTATGATGATATCTGGGACGGGGATGACAAATATACCTACGCTGGGTTATAAGCGATGATCTAATATACAAAGGAGGTGCTGCCCAAATTTTAAAAAAATATAATGTGTATTTTTGTAATGATGTGTGTCTGTGTTTACAGTGTATGTGAAATGCAGTGTTCGATTCACACACACTGTAAACACAGATACACAGCATAACAAAAATACATATTATATTTTTTTAATTTTTTTCAGTATTCTGCGACGGTTAGCGACGTATAACGACGGATAGCAACGAAAAGTGGACATCGCTATACGTCGCTAATTAGCGACGGTACGTTGCTGTACGTCGCCACCTTGCTGACGTGGCAGGCATTGCCACTGTAGTGCCCCGTCCCGCGAAGTCAATCGGAGGAATCAAAACGCCGACGGCATTCGGACTTAGCCTTGCAACGGCGACTCGAAGATATCGCTCAGGTGGGGTAGTTTCGGTGAACTTGCCTCATCTTAGCCTTCACTTAAAAATTCGTATATTTTCAACTTGTACAAGTAGGCTTAATAATAAAAGAGACGAATCCACATAGCTAAAGGGTATTATCTCGACGGATCGAATCGAGTTTAGAACATGGAAAACGTCCCACGGTCTGATTAGAGTTGGTGCTCAGCGTGCTTTGAAAATGACACTCGTTCCTTCGTCCCGCGGCTTGGGAGAGGGAAAAGTTGGTATTCGACACAAACGAGAAGTTAGCCTAAGTCATAGGCGTCGCCCGCGTAAAGGCTCGATAAAGCATGCACATTTCCACTGCGCAAGGCTTGGCATAGCCTTGGCTCGTCCCTCGGGTTAAGTTGTAGGCTTGAGTAAGTTAGGCAAAGTTATGCTGATCGACCTAAGTCATTCCAAGTACCGTTCCGCTCTTTCTGCGGTTATCAAGTTAAATAGTCCCACGATCTCAAGGGCCGTCATATAACGTATGACTTGGGTGATAGCGTCGCGTAGGACATAACTTAGTTAAAGGCACGAGCCACGGATTGGCACGATATAAAGTTAGCCACGGACTATGGCACTTCGGGAACACTTTTGTTCAAGTTAAGTTGGAAGGCTATGTAGTAGTCATTCCCTCGAGTTCAATGAAGTTCGAGGCGGTCCCTCGGTTGGGAGTCTCGCGTTCCTATCCACGCTAAGATGTTTCGAGGTGGTCCCTCAGTTGGGAGTCTCGCGTTCCTATCACGTTAAGATGTTCGAGGCGGTCCCTCAGTTGGGAGTCTCGCGGCCCCGATGCACGTAATGCAAAGGGTGGTTCAGAGCACGAGTTGCTCAGTATAGTTCCAGTTGTACCAACAAATTAGGCCTTGCATTTACGTGAGTCTAGATGTCTCGTAGGTGCGTGTCATTGGACACCTTGTCGATAAGGATTTCTGCCTAGACTGGTTATACGCCGGGGCACCGGGCCCAGTCGTCCTAGGAGGTAGACGTTATAGCAGCGCATGCTTTTATTGCGTGGGTAGTCGGGGGCTTTCAACGGGGCTCGCTACCTGCGCTGAAGGACCCGCCGCCTATCCGAGCTATGTCCGCGATGGCTTGTCATGCCAGTGGCCTTTCATATAGATAATTGGCGTGCTACGCGGCGAATCCGCATGCACGGTGTCGATCGTAACAAATGAAGTATAAGAACGGTATGCAATGTGTTATGAAATGTGTGCTCGGTTGCACCCAAAGTATTATAAAGCATATGACTCGGCTATACATAAAGACACGTGTTTCGGCATGAGATACGGTATCGTGCTTGAGTTCTCAACACCGATTCCACAAGTTGGGTTATACATTTCGAGTTAAATCTGGAAGGGCCGTAGGGCAAGTTGGTTGAGTTATGTTAAGTTGTCGGGCACGACCTCGAGATGTGAGGTACGGTCGAGTTGTCACAACACGAATATAGGCAAGACTAAGCGAGGAGGCACTGCCTCGGTGATACTAAAGCACGAATCGAGTTCATTGCACGACCGAGTCGTTACGTCCCAGAGTATGGCACAAAAGGCAAGTACGAGGCGATAAGTTGACGTTATTGGAACGAGAAGGTCTAGCGGTAAAGTATTAGTATGTTATTCGTGCAAAGGCACGGTGACGGTCTAGAGACACAAAATAGACCAAGGCATCAGTCCTAAAATCGATCCTACGACAAGACTAGAAAGACAATCGAAAAAGGGGCTTGTATTGCACAAAGTAAATAAAACGTGTTGGTTTTGTATGGGTGGGCGAGGAGCTCACTCCACCAGTACAGTTGAGTACTGACACCCACACAGTGTTTATGTGCAGGCACAGGTAGAAGCTCGTGGTGCGGGGCTCGCTTGGATGCGTCGAGGCACGGAGTTCCTTAGCGATTCGAAGCGTGTGGCCGCGTGAAGAACAGACTTATACGGGACATAATGTATGGGCATCGCCATTCGAAGCTTCCGCTGGATTCAAGTATTGTATCAAGAGATGAGAGAGAGCAGAGTGATTTGTAATGTAAGACGAGTAAATTTGAGTGATTGTAATCTCGGCCTTGTGCCCCCAATGTAACCGTTGTTTCGATATCAATAAAGAGCTTCTTTTGCATAACTTGTGTTTCGTTCTAAATTTCTGCTGCGTGTTCAATGTTCTGCTTGGGTCTTCCATGCGACGACCCCGTCGTCGCCGATGTAATCGACCGTTATGGAATTGCCTTGCACGAGCGCAATCTAGGCTCGTACGGCATCACGCCTTAGCGAGGACGATCGCTCCTGCGGGAGCGGGGCGTGACTTAATGGTATCAGAGCACGACTTTACGTCCTAGGACTATCGATTGAATTCTTTAACTCTGATGTTTCCGCGAACTCTGAATGTTGCTTCCGCAAAGTTGATATCGTTGGTGCGCTCTCTCTCGATTGTCCCACGGGATGTCCATACAATAAGTCTAATATTTTCAAAAGCTCGTACAAGCGTTCCATCGAACGCATCGGTAGGCCATCTTCGGATACGTTGGTAGGCCTTTAGGCCAAACGGTGTCGACCTTGAGTTGATAGAAGATACGTGCTAAAAGTTAGCAAACGCATTGCATGCTTGAACGACCTTATGCTAACAATAGCAAACGAGCACACGAGACTGAAGTATAGTTCGAACGGAATGGTTATGCACACAGCCTTTGGCTAAGTTGTGCCGATTATCGCGTACCTCGACCTTTTGGTGCAAACGAGTCGCGAGCAATATTAAGTATCGCTTGGTCAGGAACGGGTATACACTTAGAGTGTATATCGATAGAAGCGCTATTGGACTAACGCTTAGGCGTACACGGAAGATTGTTTTGGATTTTGAGGAATAGTACGAACGACTTAGTGCGTCGATGCGACGTGAACGATTACGTTAGGGATTCGTCGAACGAATCCGAAACATATCTTAGCGAATAATGCAAACGTGATTTGGACTAGATTGGATGACTCGAATCCCGAGTAATGTATGGTCCGTCTTGGAAATCATTCGGGCAAAAGATTGAGGATTGCACGAGTATGAAACGCGAAAACGATTGAGTAGGTGAAATTGAATCGAGAAAATTGATACGGATCGTATACGAAAAGTTAACACGACGAGTAGGTAGCGTGCATGAAATATTTGATTTTAAAGTTACGCGAATGACTATAAGGATTGGAATGGATGTCGTTCGATGATTGAATTAGCAAAGAATATTACGAATTGAGGAAATACGTTGGTCGATGACTTAAGATAGACGGATGAATGATACGTGAATTTGGGTTTGTCGAAATGATGTTGTAAATGATTCGAGGGGTAATGATCGAAATTGAATTTGAATATTGAAGAGATTTTCAAGTCGGACGATAGCATCATTCACATGACTCAGAATTTGTCGCAAACGAAGATCGTCAGGTTACGTATATCGCCGATGGTATTGAGGCGTATCAAAGATGATATGCGATAACTCGGGGGTACTCTGACTCGGTGAATGACGATCGTGCAAGTACTATTATTCGGTTGGATGCTATACTTAGGATTTTGGATGAAATGAATGTTGGATGAAAGTGATCGTGTCTTGATGGTTACGCGGATAACCACAGCGTCGACGATCTTGTCTTGCACGAGCGCAACTCTAGTCTCGCACATGTGTTGCATCGGATTTGGGGCAATCATTCCACATGAGCGCTGACATGGTGATTCATGTCGCGGGAATGATCAAACTCAGAAAAAAAATCAGGACGCGGCAACTTTGATTGTCCCGACTTGTCGGTTTGATGCGAAGGCAAATTCGAGGATATTAGTACTTGCAATTATATTCGAATAAAACTTGAGGATTGTGTAGGTCCAATCCGTGCGTCGAGAATGAACTAGTCTAGACACGAACAAGAGTTACGTCCCGATGAGAATGATTATCTCGCGGGAGCGTGCATGATGATTCGTGTCCACCGGAGATAATCGGACTCGCGTGAGATCGGAGCATGGCATACTGTTAAATCAGACGACCTTGTGATCGATTACGTGAATTGGAATAGATGATTTTGGAAACGTGAAATATGAATTACGGTTTAGGAAGGAAATGTGTCGTAGCATGCTTGACTTGGAACGATTGATAGGTGGATTATGTCGAACGTGTTCAAAGAGATGGACTATACGAAACGGCTTAATGAACGAGCGATATGTTCTTATCGGGGATCGGTTGAAATGTGATTTATCGTAGGATGGCTTTACCGAACGACTCGTACCCCGTGCGACGAATATTGGAATGTGTATAGGGAATCGATGCTCGATATTTAGAAATTGGAGTGATGCGAGCTTGGGTAGAAAACTCCGTACCATCGATTTGGTTCGACCTTAGGATGGGGTCAGTATTTATATCGTTGTTTGGGAACTGTGATTCCAGTGCTGACGAGAGACATAGCCTAGCGGTTCGAAAGACGTTCGAGTGCGAAACGATAGAAAATAGTGGAGGCACCACACATGAGGCTCGGTTGATATGCACGTATATCAGGGACGCCCGAATATATGCACGATCTGACTCGAGTAGTGATGGCAGATTCTCTATCACGAGGCTTGGCTGAAATGCATGTATTTTGGGGACGCCTAGAATATATGCACGATCCAACTAAGTGATACGTTGAATCAAGTGAGACTTGAGGAACGGGAAAGTGTTGTGGATTTTGAAATCGTAAGTTTCGAAAAATTGTTGACGGTAACGCGATCATTGAATTGAGACGAGTTCGAATGTTGGTTAATCGGTTGGTGTGCCTTACGACTAAGTTAGCGATAAGCACGAGCGTGGCTCAGAATCGAAGAAATGCGTAGGCGGAGTGTGTAGGATTAAGTCTTGGCCATAGAAATGGTAGGATGGTTTGCCTTCCGGAAAGTCTCGATGACGAAACTTGTTCTGAGTGGTGTATGGTGTAGTGCCCCGTCCTGCGAAGTCAATCGGAGGAATCAAAATGCCAACGGCGTTCGGATTTAACCTTGCAACGGTGACTCGAAGACATCGCTCAGGTGGAGTAGTTTCGGTGAACTTGCCTCATCTTAGCCTTCACTTAATAATTCGTGTGTTTTTAACTAGCACAAGTAGGCTTAATAATAAAAGAGACGAATCTACATAGCTAAAGGGAATTATTCCGACGGATCGAATCGAGTTTAGAACATGGAAAACGTCCCACGGTCTGTTAGAGTTGGTGCTCAACGTGCTTTGAAAATGACACTCGTTCCTTCGTTCTGCGGCTTGGGAGAGGGAAAAGTTGGTATTCGACACAAACGAGAAGTTAGCCTAAGTCATAGGCGTCGCCCGCGTAAATGCTCGATAAAGCATGCACGTTTCTACTGCACAAGGCTTGGCATAGCCTTGGCTCGTCCCTCGGGTTAAGTTGTAGGCTTGAGTAAGATAGACAAAGTTATGTCGATCGACCTAAGTCATTCCAAGTGCCGTTCCGCTCTTTCTGCGGTTGTCAAGTTAAATAGTCCCACGAGCTCAAGGGCCGTCATATAACGTATGACTTGGGTGATAGCATCACGTAGGACGTAAGTCAGTTAAAGTCACGAGTATAATGCCTGTGGTTCGTATTACGTATTTCTGGAATACGTATACGAATTTATTCTTGTATTGCATAGTTTTCTGGCTTGGCATTTCCTTCTTGGCTTGGTTTATTCCTGGTTCGGGTTGGTTGGTTCGGCTTGGCTTGGTTTTGATTTGGGTTCATGATGAACCCAAGGTGAACCCCCACCTACCACCACCTTTGATATTTATTGCCATTCTTTCTTCTCTCTCTTCATTTAATCATCTTCTTCTTCCTCATTTACTTCTTCACCTACCAGAGAGAGGAGAGAGAGGTCTAGGCAAGTGCAACTTGCTTCATGGAGGAACTCTGATTTTATTGCTCTATTTTCTTCTTTATTACATTCTAAAGCTCTTTGGAACTTGGCATTTTCACTTTCCATGGCTAGATTCTTGTAGATCTATATTTACTTTATTTTTGGATTTCTTGGGTTTTGATATACTTAATCTTGTTATTTCCTAGTTTTGATGGTTTCATGTTGTAGAAAATCTCGTTCTACCCCATTTTGACCTATGGAAGTTCGGATTTGGGCTCCGGATGAAGGTTTTATGAAGCTTTAAAGGCATGGGCTCATAGTGTTCTTCTCCTCGGAAATTTGGAGAAGAAGAACAGTTCCCTGGCGCATAGCTGTACTTGACCGCATGAGTATTCATGCGGCAAGTCGCCTCCAGCCGCATGAAACCCTTGTACTTCTAAGCCGCATGAAACTTAGTCCCAGCCACATGAGGCTGAGTCCCATTCTTAGCCGCATGGGCTCATTTCTCATCAACCGCATGAGTCTATATAGACTTAGCCGCATTAGTGGGAGCAACTATTTAATCCGCATATGCAACTGTCACCCCTCCAGCCGCATAAGCAATCGTATTGACCTAGCCGCATGGATCTTGCTCCGCGAGCCGCATGAACCCGAGTCCGTTCCAGCCGTATGAGAACCCTTTCCTTTGAGCCGCATGCGTCCTTGACTGAACCTAGCCGCATGCGCTCTTGCTTATGTATCCGCATGTGTGTCCGCTATATCGAGCCGCATGGATTTCCCTTCCCTCAGCCGCATGAGGCCCAGTCATTTCCTGGCCGCATGGACTCCCAGCAACCCTGAGCCGCATGCGCCTTGAGCTTCCTTCTAGCCGCATGAAGCCGCACGCCTGCTCCATGTAGAACCCAAACCCTTGGCCGTATTGAACCACTGATTCAGCCGCATGGGCTGTTCTTTTCTTGCCGCATGAGATCCATCCTGGCCACATGTGCCTTAGCCGTATGGCTCTTCTATAGCCCTAAATATTGATATGTTTAGAACTGATAATTGAGCACGACACGACAGTGACCCGTAGTGGTGCACTCCTGACATGACTAACCTGACATGACCTGATAGTGGCCCGTCGTGGCGCACTCCTGACAAGTACACTTGACGTGATTATCTCGAATAGCTGTTGCGACGTCTACCTGACATGACATGACCTGTATAATTAATCCTGGACACCGTGGGCAATTATGCTTGTACAAATAATCCAATCCTGTCTTGCATCATGTCTAGGAGGGGACTCCTGAGTACCACGGTCAGAAGTACCTATTGAAAGGGACTAAGGCTAATAACTAGATTAATACATTAGTCATGAAGAGATCTCCCAGCTACAGGCAATCCCGTTACCTGGGCATGCCTTGGGATCTGTAGCCTGTCGTCGAGTAGGGCACATTTCCAGTACACTGTCATTTGTTGCACCCTTCAAGCTACCTACGGGTACATTCATTTCCTGGATGATGTACCCACCTGAATTCAACTCTAATTCTTTTAACCCGGGTAACCTGGATGGTCTGCAGGGCTTGTGGCTGTGGAGTAATCTCACTGCATCTTGCTAGTAACTAGGCATGTGATAACCCTAGTTAGTTAAAGTATCAAGCCGTAATTCTTGCTTGGCCGTAAAATGATTGGATGGAGTCTAACCAGTCTAGTCTTGCCCTGATCCCGTTCTAGATTACTGCATGACCAGAATGCTTGTATTTATTTTACCGATAAATGGTGAGAATTCTAAGTTCTGTTCAGACGAAGGGTTACAACCCCGGTCCTTGTTTGGTTTACGGGTTGTAACCTGGCTATCTGAATAGTTCTATGGTTATCTCGTCGTATATCATCCTGATGTATTTTCTTTATTTCCAGTTCTTACTTTATTTATGTCTTGTTCTGATTGCTGGTTTTTAGTTTCTAAGTGAAGCTTCCTTTGTGGCACTTGCTCTTTCTGGGGTCTGACCCAGTTGGTTTTGTGTGGCCAGATTTCGGAGCAGCTCCGGAGGATCTATCGGCCTTCCAGCCAGATGGTGGCCACTAGACGGAACCCTGGCAACGAGTGGGTTTAATTTTGATCTTTCACTTGATTGTAAAAATATTCTTTTGAGGCGTTTAGCCGACGAGCACCTGTTTAGCTCGATTGCACTTTACTTACTGTCTGCCTACGGGCTGTAACATGATTGACGGATCCTAGGGTTGATCATGTATGACTAAACTCTTGCTAGTCCTGATATTTTGTAATGACTAGCTTCATGATCAGCTGAATATGTAATGTTTGGGACGCCTTACTATTGTATATTTAATGATCATATATCTTGTAACTCTTACTGACTTGCTTGTGATTGAGACAATAGGCTTGTTCATGACCTTAAGAGACTGCTGGCTTTTAGTTAAACCCTCATGTATATAGACAGCCGTGACCGTATAGCGAGGTGGGTTGCACTTCAATATACGTAGCTGGCTATGTCTGCCTCCGCTCTCCAGTATTCTGGTTCTGGGGCGTGACATGGTTTAAGTGGTGGCCCATGCAGGTCTTATAAATCAAGATATGTGAGGGTTTACCGAATAGATGTTTCAATCAATATTCGCCCTTGATCTTTGCTCATATCTTCTGAATCCCTGGATTCTTGTCCTGATCATATTGCTTGTATCGTTGATCTGTCCTGGTCCTTCCTTATTGTTTCCTATGTCATCTTCTTCAGCGGCATTGTTCGTGGTCCTACCGACCAGCAAGGCGGAGCACCTCCCGCGGACCAGCAGCAACCTGGAGATCAAGGCCAGCATTCCGGAGTAGCCTCCAGAGTCTTGCCTTCTGATGGAGAGCCACCAGTTCAGCCAGTTCAACCTGTAGAACATGATGACGACACTTTGGTAGGACTCGTCAGGACCTTGATAGCTTCCCAAGACCGGCGTGGAGATGCCTTGCAACAGGCAGTGACGGATGCTTTGGCCAGAAGCGGTCATCCAGGGAACAGCGCGGCCAACAGCTTCAAGCGCTTGAACCCTCCATTCTTCGACAGTAGTGAAGATGCTATCGCAGCAGATACATGGCTTCAGGACACAGAGGTGATTGTAGAAGCAGCCAGGACCCCAGAGAACGAGAAGGTGGCCGTTGTGCGCCTGCAGTTGTTAGATCTTGCCCGCAGCTGGTGGACAGCACAGGCCGTTGGATTAGCAGCACCCATTACTTGGGCAGTATTTAGGGAGAGATTCCAGACCAGGTATTTTGATGTCGTGGCTCGGTATGATCTGCAGACGAGGTTCACCAATCTGAAGCAGATGGGCAGGACGGTCGACGGATATGCGGCCGAGTTTTCGAGACTCAGTCGGTTTGCTCCCACTTTGGTGGCAACTGAGTATGATAGAGCCGAGCGGTTCCAGCAAGGGCTTCACCTGGAGATCTTATTGGCGGTCGAGCAGTTTGAGCATCAGACTTTTGATACAGTCTTGATAGCAGCTAGGAGGCATGAGTATACCTCCCAGAGGATTGTGGATAAGGCCGGAGGTCGGAAGAGATCTCACGGCCAGATGAATCAGTCTTCAGCACCAGCCCCGGCAGCCAGGGCTTTGACTATTGGAGCTCCGATGCGGGCGGCCTCAGTGACGTCGGTTCAGCATTCCACTCTGACGTACCCTCAACAGCAGAAGCAGAAGCAGACTTCCGCAGTAGGATATTCTCATTGTGGAAAGCCAGGCCATGTGGTGGCAGAATATCGCAGGGCACAGCGATTGTATCTAGCTTGTGGAGCGCCGGACCATAGGGTTGGATCCTGCCCGAATAGGGGTGGTTCATCATCGTCCAACCTTTCTAGCTCTTCGGTGAGAGGACCAGCACCGGTCCAGCAGCAGCAGCAGTACCCATTGCCGAGGCCCTTGCCGCCTCAGTCCCAGATGTTTCAGCAGCAGAACCCCCAGCAGCATGTTCAAGCCCAGGCCCAGAGTCAGAATAGGCAGCGAGGATTTCAGCAGAGGGGACCAGCACCCCGAGGGCATGGTCATGCTATGGTGATGACCGTGGAGGAAGGATTGGCACCAGGAGAGGTAGTGGCAGGTACTATTCTCGTCAACTCCTTTCCAGCTTCAGCTTTATTTGATTCTGGTGCATCGCATTCATTTATGTCTGCACGATTCGCGACACGGGTAGGATTGGAGCCCGAGTCATTATCAGTAAGGCTCAATATACTTACTGGTAACGGACTTGTGGGAGTAGATAGAGTGTTTTCCTCGTGTCGGATCGTAGTTAGCGGTAGAGAATTCTCCGCTAGATTGATAGAGTTCCCGATGGCCGATTATGATGTGGTCCTAGGGATGTATTGGTTGAGGAACCAGTATGCTAGAATAGACTGCCATATTGGTAGGGTTGTTTTTAGCATTCCAGGCGAGCCAGAGTTTTCCTTTTCCCGAGGCACAGTTGAGCCTTCTCCTCCAGTGTTGCGGATGGCAGTAGCAGCAGTTCAGTTGCCCAGGATAGTCGAGGAGTTTCCAGATGTTTTTCCAGAAGAGCTTCCAGGTATGCCTCTGGAGCGGGAGATCGAGTTCACTATAGACTTGGTTCCCGGGACAGCCCCAGTGTCAGAGAGAGTCTACAGGATGGCGCCGTCAGAGTTGGAGATATTGTACAAGATGATTGAAGAACTCAGAACCAAGGGATTCATTCGTGCTAGTGGATCACCTTGGGGAGCCCCGATGCTTCTTGTGAAAAAAAAGGGTGGTACGTCCAGGTTATGTGTTTATTATCGTACCTTGAACTCAGTGACAATCAAGAACAGATACCCTCTTCCGAGGATAGATGACTTGTTTGATCAGCTCAAGGGGGCTTCAGTATTTTCGAAGATTGATTTACGCTCAGGTTATCATCAGATCAGAGTGAGAGAGCAGGACATCCCGAAGACAGCTTTTAGATCGAGATATGGGCATTGGGAGTTCCTTGTTATGTCTTTTAGAGCAACCAATACACCGACAGTATTCATGGACCTCATGAATCGCATCTTCATGCCCTACTTGGATCAGTTTGTGATTGTGTTCTTGGATGACATCCTGGTCTACAGCAAGAGTGATGCGGAGCATGAGCAGCATCTCCGTGTGGTTCTTCAGATCCTCAAAGAGCACCAGTTATATGCCAAGTTCAGTAAATGCGAGTTCTGTCTCGATCGCATTTCGTACTTGGGTCATATCATCACTCGAGGAGGAGGAGAAGTGGATCCCCAGAAGATTGTGGCTATTGAGTCATGGCCGGTGCCCATCACAGTTGCAGAGGTTCGTAGTTTCTTGGATTGGCCGGCTATTATCGGTGGTTTGTTTCAGACTTTGCCCGGATCTCAGCACCGTTGACCCAGTTGACCCGCAAGGATGTGCAGTTTGCTTGGACAACAGAGTGTCAGAGTTCTTTTGAGCAGTTGAAGCGAGGCCTGATAACAGCTCCTATTCTTACGCTTCCAGATGGGACCGGAGGATTCTCAGTATACTGTGATACTTCAGGCAGAGGTTTAGGATGTGTTCTGATGCAGCATGGGAAGGTAATAGCTTATGCGTCACGACAACTTTATGATCATGAGAGGAATTACCCAACCCATGACTTGGAGCTGGCAGCAGTGGTGTTTGTACTTAAGTTATGGAGGCACTACTTGTATGGAGACAGGGTGGAGATTTTCACCGACCACAAGAGCCTGAAGTATGTTTTCACCCAGAAGGATCTTAACATGCGTCAGAGGAGGTGGCTGGAGCTTCTTGTGGATTATGATTTCAACCTACAGTATCATCCTGGGAAGGCCAACGTTGTTGCGGATGCATTGAGCAGGAGAGCGGGAGTTTATTTTCTAACAGCGCAACCAGAGTTGTTAGCAGATCTTCAGAAGATGGATATAGAAGTTGTTCTCCCTTCCAGTGTAGCATTGATGGCCAGTATGCAAGTTCAATCCACCATAGTCGAGAGGATCCGGATGGCGGAGTCAACAGATTCCAAGCTTCAGTGACTCAGAGCAGAGTGTGAGGCAGGCCGGCGACCCGAGTTATGCATTCATGAGGATGGTACCCTTCGACATGGTAATCGTCTTTGTGTACCCAGTAGAGATATCAGACAGGAAATCATGTCAGAGGCTCACAGTTCTCAGTATTCCATCCATCCTGGCAGTACGAAGATGTACCGCGATATCCGTCAGCACTTCTGGTGGAATGGCATGGAGCGGAAGATAGCTCGATTTGTCTTTCGGTGTTTGGTTTGCCAACAAGTTAAAGCCGAACATCAGAGACCGGCCGGACTTCTTCAGCCCTTACCGATTCCAGAATGGAAGTGGGAGCATGTGACCATGGATTTCATGACTGGATTACCTAGATCCCCAGCTGGTAGAGATGCTATCTGGGTTATAGTTGATCGGCTCACGAAAGTGGCTCACTTTCTTCCATTCAGAGTTGGTCAGTCGACAGCTCAGTTAGCAGAGATGTACCTCAGGCAGATTGTCAGATTGCACGGTGTGCCAGTCAGTATCACCTCGGACCAAGATTCAAGATTTATGTCGCACTTTTGACGTAGCTTGCAAGAGAGTTTGGGAACTCATCTCCAGTTCAGCTCAGCATATCACCCGCAGACAGATGGCCAGTCGGAGCGCACGATCCAGACTCTTGAAGACATGTTGCGGTCTTGCACACTTCGGTGGTTCATGGGAAGATCACTTGCACCTGGTGGAGTTCTCGTACAACAACAGTTTCCAGGCCAGTATCCAGATGGCACCATTCGAGGCACTGTATGGCAGGAAGTACAGATCCCCGTTAGCCTGGGATGATGTTGGAGAGAGGCAGATGCTCGGTCCAGAAATGATCGCTCAGACAGTTGAAGTGGTCAGGCGAGTCAGAGATCATCTTCGAGTTGCCCAAGATCGCCAGCGCCATTGGGCCGATTCTCATCGGCGCCCTCTCGAGTTTTCGGTCGGCGATCATGTATTCCTGAGGATTTCGCCTAACCGTGGCGTCATTCGTTTCGGCGTACGGGGTAAGCTTAGTCCTAGGTATATAGGACCGTTTAACATTCTGGAGCAAGTAGGAGATGTATCCTATCATCTCGCTCTTCCGCCGTCGCTAAGCGAGGTACATGACGTGTTCCATGTATCCCAATTACGACGGTATATCCCAGACCCGAGCCACGTCCTGGATCATTCGGAATTGGTTGTCGGTACCAACCTTTCGTATGAGGAAAGGCCCGTGTCTATATTGGACCGGAGAGAGAAGAGCCTCAAGAACAAGACTATCAAGTTAGTCCGAGTTGCTTGGGGTCATCACTCTTTGGGGGAGTCAACGTGGGAGCGTGAGGATGATATCCGATCGCGATATCCCGACTTGTTTGACTCGTGAGGTATAATGTCTTTCTTATGCCTCATGCCTTCGATTTCTTGCTTGAATGAGTGATTGTCTGCCTAGTTATAGCTTGCATGAGATAATGTAGCTTGTCATTGCTCCTCTAGCCTCTTGATTAAATTTCGAGGACGGAATTCTTTTAAGGTGGGTAGAGTTGTAATGCTTGTGGTTCGTATTACGTATTTCTGGAATACGTGTACGTATTTATTCTTATATTGCATGGTTTCCTGGCTTGGCATTTTCTTCTTGGCTTGGTTTATTCCTGGTTCGGGTTGGTTGGTTCGGCTTGGCTTGGTTTTGATTTGGGTTCATGATGAACCCAAGGTGAACCCCCACCTACCACCACCTTTGATATTTATTGCCATTCTTCCTTCTCTCTCTTCATATAATCATATTCTTCTTTCTCATTTACTTCTTCACCTACTAGAGAGAGGAGAGAGAGGTCTAGGCAAGTGCAACTTGCTTCATGGAGGAACTCTGATTTTATTGCTCCATTTTCTTCTTTATTACATTCTAAAGCTCTTTGGAACTTGGCATTTTCACTTTCCATGGCTAGATTCTTGTAGATCTATATTTACTTTATTTTTAGATTTCTTGGGTTTTGATCTACTTAATCTTGTTATTTCCTAGTTTTGATGGTTCCATGTTGTAGAAAATCTCATTCTACCCCATTTTGACATATAGAAGTTCGGATTTGGGCTCCGGATGAAGGTTTTATGAAGCTTTAAAGGCATGGGCTCATAGTGTTCTTCTCCTCGGAAATTTGGAGAAGAAGAACAGTTCCCTGGCGCATGGCTGTACTTGACCGCATGAGTATTCATGCGGCAAGTCACCTCCAGCCGCATGAAACCCTTGTACTTCTAAGCCGCATGAAACTTAGTCCCAGCCGCATGAGGCTGAGTCCCATTCTTAGCCGCATGGGCTCATTTTTCATCAGCCGCATGAGTCTATATGGACTTAGCCGTATTTGTGGGAGCAACTATTTAATCCGTATATGCAACTGCCACCCCCCCAGCCGCATAAGCAATCGCATTGACCTAGCCGCATGGATCTTGCTCCGCGAGCCGCATGAACCCGAGTCCGTTCCAGCCGCATGAGAACCCTTTCCTTTGAGCCGCATGCACCCTTGACTGAACCTAGCCGCATGCGCTCTTGCTTATGTAGCCGCATGTGTGCACGCTATATCGAGCCGCATGGATTTTCCTCCCCTCAGCCGCATGAGGCCCAGTCATTTCCTGGCCGCATGGACTCCCAGCAACCCTGAGCCGCATGCGCCTTGAGCTTCCTTCTAGCCGCATGAAGCCGTACGCCTGCTCCATGTTGAACCCAAACCCTTGGCCGCATGGAACCACTGATTCAGCCGCATGGGCCGTTCTCTTCTTGCCGCATGAGATCCATCCTGGCCACATGTGCCTTAGCCGTAGTGGTGCACTCCTGACATGACTAACCTGACATGACCTGATAGTGGCCCGTCGTGGCGCACTCCTGACAAGTACACTTGACATGATTATCTCGAATAGCTATTGCGACGGCTACCTGACATGACATGACCTGTATAATTAATCCTGGACACCGTGGGCGATTGTGCTTGTACAAATAATCCAATCCTGTCTTGCATCATGGCTAGAAGGAGACTCCTGAGTACCACGGTCAGGAGTACCTATTGAAAGGGACTAAGGCTAATAACTAGATTAATACATTAGTCATGAAGAGATCTCCCAGCTACAGGCAATCCCGTTACCTGGGCATGCCTTGGGATCTGTAGCCTGCCGTCGAGTAGGGCATATTTCCAGCACACTGTCATTTGTTGCACCCTTCAAGCTACCTAAGGGTACATTCATTTCCTGGACGATGTACCCACCTGAATTCAACTCTAATTCTTTTAACCCGGGTAACCTGGATGGTCTGCAGGGCTTGTGGCTGTGGAGTAATCTCACTGCATCTTGTTAGTAACTAGGCCTGTGATAACCCTAGTTAGTTAAAGTATCAAGCCGTAATTCTTGCTTGGCCATGAAATGATTGGATGGAGTCTAACCAGTCTAGTCTTGCCCTGATCCCGTTCTAGATTACTGCATGACCAGAATGCTTGTATTTATTTTACCAATAAATGGTGAGAATTCCAAGTTCTGTTCAGACGAAGGGTTACAACCCCGGTCCTTGTTTGGTTTACGGGTTGTAACCTGGCTATCTGAATAGTTTTATGGTTATCTCGTCGTATATCATCCTGATGTATTTTCTTTATTTCCAGTTCTTACTTTATTTATGTCTTGTTCTGATTGCTGGTTTTTAGTTCCTAAGTGAAGCTTCCTTTGTGGCACTTGCTCTTTCTGGGGTCTGACCCAGCTGGTTTTGTGTGGCCAGATTTTGGAGCAGCTCCGGAGGATCTACCGACCTTCCAGCCAGATGGTGGCCCCTAGACGGAACCCTGGCAACGAGTGGGTTTAATTTTGATCTTCCACTTTATTGTAAAAATATTCTTTTGAGGCGTTTAGCCGAGAGCACCTGTTTAGCTCGATTGTACTTTACTTACTGTCTGCCTACGGGCTGTAACATGATTGACGGATCTTAGGGTTGATCATGTATGACTAAACTCTTGCTAGTCCTGACATTTTGTAATGACTAGCTTCATGATCAGCTGAATATGTAATATTTGGGACGCCTTACTATTGTATATTTAATGATCATACATCTTGTAACTCTTACTGACTTGCTTGTGATTGAGACAATAGGCTTGTTCATGACCTTAAGAGACTGTTGGCTTGTAGTTAAACCCTCATGTATCTAGACAGCCGTGACCGTATAGCGAGGTGGGTTGCACTTCAATATACGTAGCTGGCTATGTCTGCCCCCGCTCTCCAGTATTTTGGTTCTGGGGCGTGACAACGAGCCACGGATTGGCACGATATAAAGTTAGCCATGACTATGGCACTTCAGGAACACTTTTGTTCAAGTTAAGTTGGAAGGCTATGTAGTAGTCATTCCCTCGAGTTCAATAAAGTTCGAGGCGGTCCCTCGATTGGGAGTCTCGCGTTCCTATCCACGTTAAGATGTTTCAAGGCGGTCTCTCGGTTGGGAGTCTCGCGTTCCTATCCACGTTAAGATGTTCGAGGCGGTCCCTCAGTAGGGAGTCTCGTGGCCCCGATGCACGTAATGCAAAGGGTGGTTCAGAGCACGAGTTGCTAAGTATATAGTTCCAGTTATACCAACAAATTAGGCCATGCATTTACGTGAGTCTAGATGTCTCATAGATGCGTGGTCATTGGACACCTTGTCGACAAGGATTTCTGCCTAGACTGGTTATACGCCGGGGCACCGGACCCAGTCGTCCTAGGAGGTAGACGTTATAGCATCGCATGCTTTTACTGTGTGGGTAGTCGGGGGCTTTCAATGGGGCTCGCTACCTGCGCTGAAGGACCCGCCGCCTATCCGAGCTATGTCCGCGATGGCTTGTCATGCCAGTGGCCTTTCATATAGATGATTGGCGTGCTACGTTGCGAATCCGCATGCACGGTGTCGATCGTAACAAATAAAGTATAAGCACGGTATGCGATGTGTTGTGAAATGTGTGCTCGGTTGCACCCAAAGTATTATAAAGCATACGATTTGGCTATACGTAAAGACACGTGCTTCGGCACGAGATACTGCATCGTGCTTGAGTTCTCAACACCGATTTTACAAGTTGGGTTATACGTTTCGAGTTAAATCTGGAAGGGCCGTAGGGCAAGTTGGTTGAGTTATGTTAAGTTGTCGGGCACGACCTCGAGATGTGAGGCACGGTCGAGTTGTCACAACACGAATATAGGCAAGTCTAAGCGAGGAGGTACTGCATCGGTGATACTAAAGCATGAATCGAGTTCATTGCATGACCGAGTCGTTACGTCCCAGAGTATGGCACAAAAGGCAAGTACGAGGCGATAAGTTGACGTTATTGGAACGAGAAGGTCTAGCGGTAAAGTATTAGTACGTTATTCGTACAAAGGCACGGTGACGGTCTAGAGACACAAAATAGACCAAGACGTCGGTCCTAAAATCGATCCTAAGGCAAGACTAGAAAGACAATCGAAAAAGGGGCTTGTATTGCACAAAGTAAATAAAACGTGTTGGTTTTGTATGGGTGGGCGAGGAGCTCACTCCACCAGTACAGTTGAGTACTGACACCCACACAGTGTTTATGTGCAGGCACAGGTAGAAGCTCGTGGTACGGGGCTCGCTTGGATGCGTCGAGGCACGGAGTTCCTTGGCGATTCGAAGCGTGTGGCCGCGTGAAGAACGGACTTATACGGGACATAATATATGGGCATCACCATTCGAAGCTTCCGCTGCATTCAAGTATTGTATCAAGAGATGAGAGAGAGCAGTATGATTTGTAATGTGAGACGAGTGAATTTGAGTGATTGTAATCTCGGCCTTGTGCCCCCAATGTAACCGTTGTTTCGATATCAATAAAGAGCTTCTTTTGCATAACTTATGTTTCGTTCTAAATTTCCGCTGCGTGTTCAATGTTCTGTTTGGGACTTCCGTGCGACGATCCCGTCGTCGTCGATGTAATCGACCGTTATGGAACTGCCTTGCACGAGCGCAATCTAGGTTCGTGCGGCATCACGCCTTAGCGAGGACGATCGCTCCTGCGGGAGCGGGGCGTGACAGCCACGTTATCACGTCAATAGAACTAAACGTCGCTACAATGTTGCACTACGTCGCTAAGTTTGTGATGTAAAGTTCTCGTTGCTCTACGTCGCTAACTTTACGACGACCTAGCGACACGGGCCGGACGTCGCAAACAGCAACGTAGGGCGACGTATTGGCCATCTGCGACTAGCTAAAAAAGCGACCTTCACTTTAAGTCGCTAAAGCCGTCGCCAAGTACGATTAGCGACGTAATTTTTAATATTAACGATGTATCATGATGTCACTAATTTGCCTTATTTTAGTAGTGAAATTATAAAAACATGCAAATGCACATAACATGCGAATGGATTCTAATCTTGCATCTGGGGCATAAGTCTTATCGTAGTCGATACCTTCTTCTTGATTGTATCCTTGAGCTATGAGTCGAGTCTTATTACGAGTCACTAAACCATTCTCGTTCAGTTTATTTCGGAATACCCAACGGGTGCCAATGACCGGATAATTAATGGGCTTGGAAACAAGTTCCCAAACTTGATTCCGTTCAAATTGGTTTAATTTCTCTTGTATAGCATCTAACCAAAAGTTATCACTACATGCTTTTTCAATATTTTTGGGTTCAAACTGCGAAACAAAAGCAACACAAGAAGCTATATCTTTATTAGAGGAACGAGTACTTATACCCTTGGTAATCTCACCAATTACCAAGTCCTTTGGATGATCTGCCAAGAATCTCATCGCTTTTGGTGTAACCTCAGAATTGCTGGTTCCTGCTTCTTTGCTTGAAGATTCAGCTGGTGCCTGGTGTGAAGGTTCTGCATCTTTGTGTGAAGGTTTTGCAGTAGCTGTACTTGGTGTAATCACGTCTTCATTTTCGTCATCGTCTAAGTGTTGATTTAGCTCATCAAACTTGACATTGATTGATTCTTCGATGATCATGGTTCTTTTGTTGAAGACTCTGTACGCTTTTCTCTTTGCTGCATAACCTAGAAATATACCTTCATCGGCATTTTCATCAAATTTACTCAGATTATCTTTAGTATTGAGAATAAAGAATTTATAACCAAAAATCTTAAAATATGAAACATTGGGTGTTCTATCAAACCATAGTTCATAGGGAGTCTTCTTTGATATAGGTCGAATTAGAACCCTATTGAGAATATAGCATGCTGTATTGACAGCTTCAGCCCAAAAGTATCTAGATAGACTAAACTGGTTTAACATTACTCTAGCCATTTCAGATAGAGTCCTGTTCTTACGTTCCACAACACCATTTTGTTATGGAGTCCTAGGGCAAGAGAATTCATGCAGATAACTGTGTGTGTCACAAAATTGCTTGAATTCTGCATTCTCAAATTCGTCGCCATGATCACTACGAATGCAAGTAAGCATGAACCCTTTTTCATTCTATACTTTCTTGCAAAATGTGACGAATTCTGATAATGTATCGTTCTTGCGTGCAAAAAAATATATCCATGTATATCTAGAAAAATTATCTACAATGACAAATGCATATAACTTACCACCTAGACTGGCAATTCTACTTGGTCCAAATAGGTCAATATGCAACAATTGTAAAGGTCTAGTGGTACTTACAGCTTTCTTGGATTTAAAGGTGGATCGGGTAGCTTTGTTCTTTTCACATTCACTACATACCGTATTCTTCTTGAAAGATATGTCCGGTAAGTCGCATACCAACTTCTTTGTAGATAGTTTTGAAATTGTATCCATATTTGCATGACCGAGTCTCATATGCCATAGTTGACTCTCAATGCTTTTGGCCATCAAACATCTACCTGCTTTGTTAGCATCTTCTAAAAGATAGAAAACATATATATTGTCTTCCCTGATACCTTCAAAGGTAGTACTACCAGTTGAACTATCAACTATAGTACATTTGTCTTTAACGAAGTTAATGCCATAACCAAGATCAGCTAAATGGCTTATGCTGAGCAGATTATGTTTTAACTCGGTAACTAGACAGACATCTTTAATCACAGGATAGGGAGCCTTACCAATGTCACCGATACCGATTATGTACTCTCTTAAATTATTACCGAAGGAGACGTATCCTTCATTATTCTTCTTCGACAGTATTGTGAATAGTGAAGCGTCACCGGTCATGTGCCTTGAGCAACCGCTGTCAAGGATCTATTTGCTCCTAGCATGTGAAGGACGTTCCACCTACAAAATAATTTGCAGATGAAACTTTTGGTATCCATTTCTTGTAGGGTCCTGACTGGTTAGTTTTTGGTATTCATGCATAAACATTTAAATCTAGTAACTTTCTGATTTTACATGCAGAGGATATATGACCAATGAGGCCACAATAATGACATTTTGCATGTTGAGTGTTGAAAGTTGTGTGAGGTGCATGATTGGTAGGTTTTGGTTTTCTAGTATAGAAGAATGCATGCCGATTAGTCTTCTTGGGCATAGGTTTTGTATGGTTTGGTCTGACAGTGTTTGGTTTGGGCGTGTTCCGATGATTCGGTAATTGACACGTGTTAGAATAGGAAGCAGCAACTTCAGGCCGTTTTCCTAAACTAATTTGCAACTTTTTGGAGGTGTCATATAATCTAGTCTAGTCAGATGTAAGTGTTTCTATTCTGACTTGTGCACACTGGAGACTCTTTCTCTCCTTATATAGGTCTTCCTTTAACTGGATAATAGTTTGGTCTTTTTCTTCGGATAGTTTAACAGTCTCGTGTAACAACAACTTAACAGATGAAAGCTCACCAAACTCAATAGAAGAGCTATTATTTCTAACATGAACTAGTTGGTCGGTAAGTTTTCCTATTTCACCTTTGTACTCTTTGAGTACCTTCTTAGAGGTTTCATATTTACTACGCAGTTTCCTGTAATTATTTAACAGGTCACTGAAAGCCTCTCCTAGTTGTTCAAAGGTGAAATTATCATAAGGATCAAATAGAGGATTAGTGATTACCTGATCACAAGCCATCAAGCATACATTTGCAGCATTATCTGATTGTTCGTCTTCTGAATCACTGGCTTCACTTTTATGCCATATGCTTGTGTTGACGTACTTTTTTGATGTCGATTTCTTCATGTAGCATTTGTCATATTTGCTACTTTTTCTTGTTGATGATGATGTCGTTGGACAATCTTTCTTCATGTGTCCTTTCTTCTTACATCCGTAGCAAATAGGATCTTCCTCGTTGTTGTTGCTGTTGCTGTCTTTTGTTCTCTTATTAAATCTCATAAACTTCTTGAATTTTCTTACTAGAAGAGCTTGATCTTCAAAGTCAGAGTCGCTGTCGTCAAAATCATCTTCGACAGTTCTTCTATGTTGAGCTTTGAGGGCGATCGACTTTTCTGACTTATCCTTTGGTGTAGCATCTTCAAAGTCTTAAAGTTATAACTCGTGAGTGAGTAGCTTACCCATGAGTGTTTCCAGAGACATTGTTGAGAGGTCGTTTCTTTCAATGATTGTTGTAGCCTTTGGAATCCAGTTCTTTGTGAGAGCTCGTAGAAGTTTGCAAATCTTTTCATGGTTACTGTAATCCTTGCCTAGTGAAGACAAAGGATTTACAATATCCAAGAATCTCGTAAACATCTGAGTGACTAATTCATTTGGCTTCATTTTGAACGTCTCGTACTCCTGAGTAAGTCTGCTGATCTTTGACTCCTTGACTTGTGTTGTTCCTTCGTGGGTTACTTCGAGAAGTTTCTATACTTCATTTGATGTTGTGCAAGTAGATACCTTGTTGAATTCAGTTCTGTCTAAAGTACAAAATAAAGCGTTAATAGCACGTGCGTCAGGACTGGCCTTTTTCTTTTCATCCTCTGTATATTTGTTATGGGATTTTTCAACTAAAACTCCATCAATATTAATACGAGGGGGCTTTTTGTATCCATCAATAACTACAGACCATAAGTCAAAATCAAGAGATTTCAGGAAGAAACTCATACGTGTTTTCCAATAAGTGTAGTTTGGGCCGTCAAACAGTGGAGGTCTGTTTGTGGCTTGGCCTTCACTTGTGAATTTCACAGTTGCCATGTGTAATACTGTGATCTATATAACAATTGAATATAACTGAAATTTTACCTTGCTTTACCTGTATAACCCGCTCTGATACCAATTGTAGGAACGAAAACGTAAAGCAGAATACTCTAGAGGAGGGTAAATAGAGTAGGCAGCGAAATATTGCTAATTAAAAAACTCGTTAGCGGTTAGATCACAGATATAATAATAATCACAAAAGTAAATGACAGTAATGAAAAGAGTGATCAGAAGGCAAACGCAAACACAGAGATTTATACTGGTTTTTCTCTTGTGAGGACTAGTTCAGTTGGAAGAACTCTAGCTTCCAGTTGAATCCACTATTGAAAAATCCCGCAAGTTTTCATACGAAGTCCTTGCAACTTCCACAGATGCGAGCTTTGATACGAATAACTCGACCAACTTCAATTGTGAAGAGTCAATCTTCAATCAAGCCTCTGATTACAATCGCTCTGAAACTTCTAGACCGCACTGCACTGGCAAATCGACGTCTGGAGGATTGTAACTGGCTTGGAATTTAAAAATGGAAGCTTTTTAGAACTCTTTGGAAGAAATGTAAGCTTTAGAAGAGAAGAGATTGAAAGTGAATTGGTGTTTTGAAATGATCAAAATCCTTCCCTATTTATAGTTTTTCCAAAGACAGAACTCTGACAGAATTTGGGCAGAATTCAGACAGAACTCTTTGTAACAAACCGCAACTGAAGGGAGACCAAGTTCAAAATTAAACGTTCAACTTGGTCTAACTCTGGCCGAACTCTGGCCGAGTTCTGTCAGGGTTTGGTTAGTAGATTTTGTGAAAAATAATTTTCGCTTTTTGAAAAATCCTTCAGAAGTTTTTTGTAAAAAGGATATTTTTCAAAAACCTAGGTCATTTTAAAAATATAGGTCAGTTTTGAAAATCGATTTCGGATAGCCTATTTGCCAGTACGACTTGGTGTACAATGTATTCCTAGACTCAATAAAAATAACAATTATATTGCTTTAAAGGAAATACATTCACTACTAGAATAAGTCATATTAGCTACGTTTTATTAAAACGTCGCTAACGTTTAAGGAATTAGCGGCGCAATCTATAAACGTCGCAATACGTCACTCTTACCGACGATCGGCGACATTTTGCAACTTTTTTGTGTATAAGAAAACATACGTCACAGATAAGTCGGCGAACGTCGCTAATATCACTAATATTAGCGACGTTTACCGACGTAACTACTGTAATGTTGCTATATTAGCGACGTTTACCGACGTACATGTATGACGTCGCTAAATTGAAAATATAGGGCTTTCAGTTTTCATTCTCCCCATTATTTTTCGATCAAAAATTTCCCAAACGAAAGCGCTCCCCCTCAGCGACCCTCCCCCCTCGGCCTCTGGCGACCCCCTCCCCCCTTGGCCTCCGGCGACCCCCTCCCCCCCTCGGCGACCCTCCCCCTCGGCCCCCGACCCTCCGCGACCACGCTCGGCGACCTTGCTCCCACCGACGACCCCACTCACCCTCATCTCCAGCTCCCCACCGGCGACCCCCTGCCCCCTTGACGACCCACTCCTCCGGCCCCGACTAGGTAAACCCTAACCTAAATGTTAGTTTTGTAGACTGATACGATTCTTACATTATTTCTGTATTTATATAAATAGGCCATATAATTGAATATTGTATGTTGTTTGGGAGTTTGGGTGAGTTCTGAGCTAGGGTTTTCTTTTGAGTTTGATTCCCGGGTTGAGTTTGTGAGTCTATGAGTTAGCTTTGGTTGTAGTTCAGTTCAGTTTGTGGGTTTACATACCAGTTTTGGATAAGTTTGGGTTTACAGTTTCATATATATAGTATATGTAGGTATTGTTGGGATATGAGTTATACTATATTTATGAGAGGAAATCTTATTGAATGAAACTGCATCAGTACAGGCCGGGTCCCAACACCCGGAAAGAAAACCTAGCAGAAAAGACAAAACGGGGGGGGGAGCGTTTGAAATTCAAAATGAAAAGGCAAAACATGGGGGTCAGCGCCAATACGTCCCAAGGGGAGCGCAGGGCCCGATGAGGGCAGGCGCCCACGCACGCCACGTGGGGGTCGAGGAACCCGGCCCGAGGAGAAGCCTCGGGACTCCCGCGCGCATCCAGCGGGAGACAGCTGCGCTGCGGCGGGGGAGAAGTCCACGACGGCGGTGGGTCTGCGGGGAGGATCCGCCGGAGACCCGGCACCGGCGAGAACGAGGCCGGTCCACACGGGTCCCGAGGGGGCAGAGCCTGGCGAGGGGCCCAGGGGCGCAGGGACTCGACCGGAGGGGCTCGGGCTGCCACCGAGGAGGGCGGGGGGGGGGGGGGACGTCGCCGGGGTGACTCCACGGCGGGGAGCCGCGACGAAGGCCAGGGCACGGGGGCGGCTCCACGGCGGCGGCGGAAGGCGCGACACGGCTGGCGAAGGCCGCAGCTCGACAAGAGAGCCTCGGGATGCTGGCGGAGAAGAGAGGGCGGCGAGGGACCACTGCGGCGAGGGACCATGGCTGCCAGGGGGAGGGGCTCACCGCCAGGAGACTGGAAGAGATGAGAGGGCGGAGGGATGACCCGGGCTACGCCAGGCCGAAGTGGAGGGAGCCGGCTAGGGGGCTCGTACCGGCCGTGCAGGGCCAGTACGGATGGCAAGGGTGGAGGACAACGGAGGGAGGGGGAGGAGGAGGAGGGGAAAAGGAGCGCCGGGCGGAGAGCACCGGGCGAAGAGGAGCACCGGGCGGTGGCTAGAAGAAGCGGCCCGCCCCAAGGGAGTGGGCGTACGCCGCCCTCTGCGCGGCGGAGAACGAGGACACGCCGGGAAGGGAGGACTGCCAGACCTAGTGTACCTTAGCCTATATCCTGAGATATCTATAGGATTACCTAGAAATGAACCCAAAAGGCTAATTGAACTTATGGACTAGAGTTTGACCGAAACCCTAGCTAGTAAGTCTACTACTGATATCGTCGATACCAATACTCATAGGAATAGTCCGATACCGATTCCTATACCTATATGTTGTTGCTCAAGCAGTTTATAGCTACAAATGCATAAGTGCAACATGAAAATCTCATCTGTTAAATATGTTACTGTCACGACCCGCACCCACTGTGAGGGTACGAGTACGTAACAGCGCCCAGCCTACGCCGCAGTGTCGGCGGTAGAACGTTATTCTAAGTCTCTAACTAGCCATCAACTAAAGTAGTATATAGTGTACACATCATGATCAACTCCGAACGGAGGACAAGTATAAGATATGGTGTAACTCAATCACAGTCTAAGCACGATAAGATAACACCGAAATATAACTAAGAAATTGAAGACAACAAAAACTACTGATAAAATAACAACAAACTCAAACAATCTCAAATACATCTCAAGTCTCAATTCTATATATGTACAACTCCAGTTCTAAACATGAAAACTAAGACAAGACAAACTAGCTAAACTCCCGATAACTCCTGAGTGTCAGGGCCAAAGATAACTAAACCATCTCCTGGTCTGTAACATGTAGGGCATGTGTCCTCAGGGCAATCATCTATAAAATTTACAACAGGTCCAGTCAGGACAGGAACGAGCACATCTCATCTAGAAAACCCAAGTAAATAACAGAGAACTATAAAGCAGTTATAGACAGTTGTATTGATAAAAATGGCAGTTTATATTCAGATGATGGTAAAAAAGACAGTTAAAGTGCAAGGAAAGTAAATACTAAACAAGAGAAGAATCATAGCAATGAAGACTGTAAAAATAGAACTAGCTGAACCAGGGTAATATGATATAAAGTCCAGACAGCAATCTAGACCAGTGTAAATCCAATGTAAGTCCAGTATAAGATAAATCTAATACAAGATGAATCCAGTAAGGGACGATTCCAGTTATAGTGATCAATGATTTCAGGGTGAGTCCAGCCTATACTCTAGTAGAGTGTTTTAAAATACCGAGATCGACATGTAAACGGCTACGGGTAATCCGGCACATCACACACCTGGCCGGGTGTAAGATGGCTATCATTCCAGTTTGATTCCAGCAAAGGGTGATTTCAGGAATGGGATATGTCTACATGTCTTACTCTAGTATTTCCCCTCCCCAGCAAGTGAATCCAGAATTTCGACACAATGATTCAGGATGAGTCCAGCCCATAATATGAAGATACCAGTAAATGATTCCAGTAAATGATTCCAGTAGGTGATTCCAATAATAGAAGCTAGGAATGATGATACCAGTAATAGAGGCCAGAAAATAAATATGTGTCGTATACATGAATCCAGAATATCCATACGTGTTGTAACAGAGAATCGCATACAACTAACTAGAACTGAAGTACAGTAATTGACAAGTAATGAGAGAACTATCAGAGAATGTACTCGCCTGACACTCTAAAAAAAGTAGTGTAATGTCAGATGTCTGCACCGGAGTCACAATGTCCTAAATAGAGCAGTACAGGTTATAATGTGTTTAAAAATAAGACAGATGATATTTATGATACAATCTACATGATTCTAGGCCAATCTAGGTCAAAGTCAACTCTAAGTCAAACCTGGTCAACTGTCAAGGTCAAACTAGGTCAACTCTGGGTCAACTCAAGTCAACATCTAGTCAACTAAGTCCACAACAAGGCTATCTTGGTCAACTAGTCTAAGTTAGTCAATCTAGGTAAACTCTAGTCAACTAAAACCTAAACAATCAATCCTATAGGGTAAACTATTCACTAGGTCTATATACCATTTACAATGTATAAACCTATAGATACAATACATATTTATATACATACTTGCATACATATCATGTTGCATTCATGCCTACATACATATTTATATATATACATTAGCTATATATATATATATATATATATATATATATATATATATATATATATATATATATATATATATATACATGCAATATATACATTCAAGGATTTTAAATCAAAGTGAGAGTGTGTGTTTTTTAGAATACCTGTGTGTGACAGTTCCAATATCAGATTCTAGGTTTAAGGTTAACATATCAATTCAGTGAACAACTTAAATGTCAACAAAACCTATATTCCTATATAATTCTCAGTCTCATCCTCACAAGGTGGATACACTCACAATGCATCTATATCACTCACATATCTAACACTAACTCAACATCTGACCTTAGACTTGTGAGCACCCTGAATTTCGGGTTAATTTTTTTTATTTTTATTTATTTTCTGATTGATTTTAATTTCAATAAATATTTTACTCTGTTATTTATCTTTAAGTGTACATTCCCATGCCATTGGTATTTGGAGTATCAGGGATGTTCAACTCTGGAAATCTTCTTCATGAGTTTTGGAGTGGACAGGATTACCTTCATGATGGTATATAGTGTTTCATCCAAACTTGTTCTCTTGTGCTCTTTTTGCTTCGCAAAATCTCGGGTCGATTTAGACCATTTGATTATTATTTATTTTTCCCACTCTTTTCTTTGATCATTTTTAGCACGTTACCGTGACTTTTAATTTGGGAGCACAAGACCAGTCAGTTTCTTGAAACCAACTCCTCATTGATGATCTACTCGAGACGCTCGTTACCCGTGACCTTCGTATCCCACTCAGACACGTCATTTTGTGCTCCATTTGATTCGCATAACTTTCTCGACACGTGACCCAATTTTATTTCACTCTACGGCGTCACATTCATCTTCCAACTTGATTTGTGGGTCCCCTGTCGACCAAAACTTGTCAGCCCCAATTATGGACATGGCCCACTTTGAGCCTACTACCCGTCCGCCACTTGTGTCCCATTTATTGGAATCCCCATGTGCTACTTATTTGCCCATGATCATCAACGTCTAATTTTAATTCGATCCTTGCTCAATGTCTGATTCTGACCCAATCCGGCTCCACCGAGTCAAGTCCAGCTCCATGTTGCCCTCCATCATGACACCCTTATATTCCTTGCCCAAAAATATCAAGTACTCATTTTACATATTTTTCTATATTTATTGGAAATCTTTGTTGAATTAAATCTATTGGGATTTACCTATTTTTCCTATGTTTAATTCTAGCCATTGATTTTCTTATATTAATCCACACCATCCTTTTCCCTCATTTCACACAGCCACATTGTGGCCGGCCCTAATTAATTGTGAGGAGAGAATCTTTCTCTCTCTCTCTTATCCTATCTCTATTCTCTCTCTTCCCTTTTATTGCTTTTTCCCACACAAAACAAAACTACAACATCAACAGCAACAACTTTCACCATCTCCCCTACACTCAAACCCGACCACCCCTCCATTGCTGGAGCTCCACCTCTCCTCCCCCATAGCTCGGCCATCGCCGCCGGCCACCCTCCAGGCCGCAGCACCCCCATGGCACACCCGATCTCCTCTTCTCCTCCTCCACTCCATCAAACCGCCATGGCCACCATCAACTTCATCTCCGCGGCCACCACCACCAACTAACCACCACCCCGCCGCCTCGTCGGTCATGGTGGTTGGCCGTTGCACTGCCACCAGCACGCGCAGCAGCGTCGAACACAGCAGCTGCGGTCGCAGCATAGCGCGCACGCACGCGCGTGCATGGCGGCCACCGCCGCCGCCGACGTGCGTCGCCGCCGTCGCGCAAGGCCACCGGCGACCCCCCTACTGGCCACGTGAGCCTCCGGCGACCCTCTCCGAACGCGCCACTCTCTTCCCCGATGCGTATCAGAGGCGATCCGTGCGTTTGGCACAGGTTCCCGTCGTGACGAGCCTGGAAACGTAGCTGAGACGTCGTCCCGTCGCAGCAACTTCGTGTACAATTTCTAAGAATTCGACCGTTGGATCGGCAATTTCTTCGCTCCATCACGATCTCGGTATATCCACCTTCGCTCATGTCAATTTTCGTCCGTTAATTTTATCGTTTGATACATCAAAACCGGCCACCAAGTTGACCGTTTAAATTGTATTAAATTTGGACAATTTCGCGGGGCCAACTTCGTCAGCTTGTATCTCCTCCACCGCAGCTCCGTTTGGCATGCTACCAATTCTGGTGCGAAGCTGGTATAACCCTCTTACTACCCCTCTAGTTTTGTTTCATTGTGAGCTTGTTTGATTGGTTGAATTCGACGCCAAAGTTGGCCGTCCGAATTCGTAATTTCCAACTTGTAGAATTCCATTTTTGAACACGGGACTCTAGTTTTCATTTCTGACACCACCATTAGACTCGTGGCGTCGTTCTGGCATGTTTTCATATAAAATTTGTTAGTTTTGGAGAACGTGGGCCCTGGCACGTTTTTCGGTGCAAAATGGATCCCACATTCTGGGTCAACGGGACTTTTTGATGCCGGCTCATCGGAATCCAATTCCGGATATACCGTTGAGTTCGTATCGTCATTCTGGACTCGTTGACATATAATTTGCTAGTTTTTGGTGGACATTGGATCCGGCACGCATTTCGGTGCAAATCGGATACCAATATCCGGGTCAACGGGTCATTTTGAGATCGGCTCATCGGAATCCAATTCCGGAGATACCGTTGAGTTTGTATCATCATTCTGGACTCGTTGACAGGTAGTTTGCTGAGTTTTGAGAACTTTGGCTCCGGCACGTATTTCCGTGCAAATCGGAATTCCAAGTTCTGGTCAACGGGCCAAATTGAGATCGGGTCAACGGAATCCAATTCTGGAAATACCGTTGGGTTCGTATCGTCATTCTGGTTTCGTGGACATATAATTTGTTATATTTTATAGACTTATTTTCTTGCACATTTTTCGGTGCAAAACGGCTCCGATACGGACACCGTTTTGACCCGAAATTACCTTTTTGCCCTTGTGTCCAAATTGGACCGTTGGGTAGGCTATTCTAGCTAATTTGACCATTCTGGACACGTTGGCGATGTTCATTTCATCGTCCGACAATGTTTGTAGATAATTTTTCTGAGTTTAACCTTTTTATAATTAATTAATAATTAATTCATATATTGTTCGTATTTCGGGAATAGTACAACGAAACTGAGATCAGCCAATTCCAGTGATCTCACATCGCTGAAATTGACAAGTTGGACACGTGGATCACTATAATAAGGTTATCAACATTACCGATAATCTTTTTATCTCGATTTGCGTGTCGTAAGTTTCGACGTACAAATAACAAAGTACACTTTATATTAGACTAGAATTGACCCTGTTTGACCAGAGTTGACCAGTTGACCCAAAGTCAACTGTAAGTCAACACTTGACCTAGTTTGACTAGATTATTGACCGGAGTCGACCTAGAGTTGTGTTGACTTAGAAGAACCTAGAATAATATAGATTGCCTGTAAGGATTCAATTATTTTAACTTGAACACCTTGTAACCTGTATTGCTTTAAATAGGACTCTGTGGCTTCAGTGGGACCCTCTTTACTTATCAGCTGTTCAGGTTATCGAGGCGAGTACATTCTCTGATCATTTCATATTCTGCTTAAAATTATTTTCTGCAGTAGATTACTTTACTTGTACTGTCACGTTGGTCACACGGATTGGTACTATATGGATCCCTTCTTGAGATGTTATCCTTAGGGAGCATCGGGTACTACATGTTCTGTGCGTTTCACTTACATGGCGTATCATATGCTTCATTGGTTCTTTGATCACTTACGACATATACTCTTATGATCGTAGAGTCTTCCTAGAATCCTTATTCCATTTATGGGACTACTATGTATCACCTTCGGGGTCTATCACCTTCGGGGTCTGTTACATAGCATCATAACATAACCTGGCTGGATCCTTGTGTATTGATTGGGGGTACGGGAGAGTAGAAATGGACATGTGAATAATACCCAAGTAGTGTAGCATCAGAATCTCTTCCATAGTGTAGCATCAGAATCTCCTATGCCATTTACATGTCTATATTGTACTCTGACTCACTCGCCACATGTTAGTTCTTTATTTATAGTAGATATTTCTATTACAGCTCTCTCTCTGTTTACATACAGCATTACTTTCAGTACCTGTATCTTACTTTACTGCATGATTATATTTTCTAACCTGCTATGAACTGTTGAGATGTAATGTGCTCGCTCCTGTCCTGACTGGACCTGTTGATAAATTTTACAGATAGCCTGGGATTGCCTGCCAGCCTAGAGGAGACACAGTAGGGGTTGTTTAGGTAGTTATTTCTTTTAGTCTGGAGTTGTATTTACTTTGTGGATTACTGTATCTGTATTTGAGTTTTGAGATGTATTTCTGGGATTATGTATCTTAGACACTTAGACTTCTATCTCCTGTATCTCTTTTGGATTTCATGTTTTATCTATCCTTATCATGCTCTACCTTAGATGAGATTGAGTCTGTATCTGCTATGTCACCCCCATTCGGGGAGTATAAACTGTTTAGTCTTATACTGTTAGATGCATTGAGACCTAGGACAGCGTTCTATCGCCGACACTGCGGCGTAGGCTGGGCGTTGTTACCTTCTCGTGCCCTAACTCTAGGGCGCGGGTCGTGACACGTTTTTAGTGGTGGCCCATGCAGGTCGAGTTTATGTAGTGGTATTCGAACTTGAGTACCACTACAGCCTGCAGTAGGATTAGGATATTTTTTTTTGAAGGTACTCAATCACAATTAGGAACCCTTGAGAGATTCCTGGGACGACCCTGGAGAATCTTATTTAACTTCGATTTGAAAACTCTTTTTTCCCTTGATTTTTTTATCTTTATTTTCTGTTGTTGAATTTGATTTTAATAGATTATTGTTGAATTTGAGTCGTATTTATTAATTTTGATGGAAGATTTTCGAATTTTGAATTTTGATGGTAGCTGTTGCATTTGAGTTTGTATTTTGATGGATTTTGTTCATTTTTGAATTTTGATGTTCGTTAATAAATTTGATTTGATTTTTGAGTATTCATTATTGATTTAATTTAATTTTTGGCAAGATAAAATTATATGGGCTAGGACATCTATGTTATAGAATCTAGTCTTCTATAGTCACATTAGCCAGCATGGTGAGGACATATAGTCTGACTCTGGATATATTTCTCGGGTGTGGGAATTTAAAGTTTTCGTAGCCAAGCATGCGGTACCGCAAAAATGTTAAATACCATGATTCTAGAGATATGTGCATAAGTCAAGGGCTCTGTGATTATCGTAGCCTTGCTTACTAGTATGACGAGGATTTAGAGTACCATAATTTTGGATAGACGCATATGATTATCAGATTGTACCTTAAATGTTTTCGAACATATTTTTGCTACTTTTGTTTCAGACATTCAAGAAAAAAAAAGAATTATTGTTGTTTTGTTTTGTTTGTTTCTCATTGTTTACTTAGGATGTAGCTTTAGCTATTTTTATAAACCTTGTGTAACTTCTTACAAATTTATTTCTTCTTGATACAATAAATCAGTGATTTTGCTAGGCCTTATTTTGGATTTGATATTATAGCTCTGATTTCGAAATGGGTTCCTCTTTTAAATAGATAACCAGAACATATTCTTTTATCATTCTTTTCCTGCCAGTATTTTTACTACCATCATTCCTTGTCTTATATACCTGTCCTGATTATATCAATTCCCTGTCTCGTATATAATTCTGTTAGCTATACCTTGAAAACTCTTGAATCTTTATATTGTTTTTATCTGAGAAATATTGAGGAAGTGACGTAAATCATCTAGTTCGGAAATGATGTAATTGGTTATCATATGATGATTTTGTAGGAATCAGAGTGTTGGATGTCAAATATGAAAATTTTGAAATAGGAATGTGGTAAAGGTTTAAAATGAAATCGAGGGATAAATGTTATCAATTTAGAAACAATCACGGAAAGTTGGTTATGAATAATTCATGAATGTATTTCAAAACTAATGAGGATGTTCAAGGTCAACCTAGTTTTGGAGAACTTAGAAAATCTTGGTTATTGATTCCGGGGAAAACTTTTACTCTGAGGCGATGTGGAAATTTAGTAATGGAAAGAGAATTTTATTGTAATCAATGATTATGCAAAATTGAACTAGATATTGTAAGAAATGACTAGAGACAGATAGAACACAAGGATTTTAAGTTATTGGAATATTTTGGATGATTGAAAAAAAAATGTGTAGAATTCAAAGGGATAATAATTGAAGGTGAACGTTGAAGAAATGTGAAGGTTGATTTATAAAACGAGAATAAATTTTGCATGACATTGTGGTATTAGGGTTGAATAAATACGAGGCTTGATTTAAACAAGTACGAGGATTCCATAAACTGGATTTGGAGGTTTCAGATCTAATTTAGAACGAGGTAAAAGAATTTGGAAACTTGATTAAATGGGTAAGTATTGATACCTAATTAAGAGGGGTATGCTTCGTGGAAAATATTTTGGAAGTTTGGAATTTTGTCTATGGTAATTGTGGGAAAGGTTTAGATGACTGAAGGATTATAAAATTTCGATGATAGTCATATGAAGGTTGATTTTCATATTGGGACTTGTGAAAAAAAAAGAATATAGTTTGGCAAATGATAAACTGATAGTATTAGAGAGGGATGAATTGCTGGCTTCGTATGAAATCTTTTCCTGTTTTCTCTAAAAGGGGTTTTTTTTCAATATCATTGAATCCTAGTTTCCTTAATCACGACCAAATCGACTTCGATCACCTTTTCTTATCATATTTATATCTTGGGTTGTACTCAATTGACTTAAATTTGATTACGACCTGAATCTCCATCCTTGTATGCTCGATCTCAGACTTTGTTGAACCTGTCCTCCATATTGCCTAAATCTTGATTTTCCCCAATTTGATCAACTTAGATCATATCGAGACTAAATATTCTTAATACGTATTGTGATTGGAAATTTTCATGAAATTGGCTTTCATTCCTTAACTTTGATTCTGATTTTCTTTTTTCTGAACCCTTTAAAGATAATGGGTAGTTACTTTTCTTTATTTTTATGACAAGTACCAGTTTTCATATAGGATGGTAGACTGCCTGACAGTTTTGATGGTTTGTTGTTTTTGTAACTTTTGTTTAGCACCCTAGACTGCCTGTGTGTTTTGATACCCTATGACCGATTCAGTTAGCATGACTAGTATACCTAGATGAGACTTACACTGCCACCGTATGCCATGACCCTGTATGTCGTCCTTTTGATGGTATGCTTTGTTTTAATCTGGGACTTTGATTGTGGGGGTTTGACATAGAGAGAGTATGGACATTTTAATTTCGAGGACGAAATTTTTATAAGGTGGGTAGGATGTGAGCACGGGTAGGATGTGAGCACCCTGAATTTTGGGTTGATTTTTTTTTATTTTTATTTATTTTCTGATTGATTTTAATTTCAATAAATATTTTATTCTGTTATTTATCTTTAAATGTACTTTCACGTGCCATTGGTATTTGGAGTATCAGGGATGTTCAACTCTGGAAATCTTCTTCATGAGTTTTGGAGTGGACAGGATTACCTTCATGATGGTATATAGTGTCCTATCCAAACTTGTTCTCTTGTGCTCTTTTTGCTTCGCAGAACTTCGGGTCGATTTAGACCATTTGATTATTATTTATTTTTCCCACTCTTTTCCTTGATCATTTTTAGCACGTTACCGTGACTTTTAATTTGGGAGCGCAAGACCAGTCAGTTTCTTGAAACCAACTCCTCATTGATGATCTACTCGAGACGCTCGTCACCCATGACCTTCGTGTCCCACTCAGACACGTCATTTTGTGCTCTATTTGATTCGCACAACTTTTCCGACACGTGATCCGATTTTATTTCACTCCACGGCGTCACATTCATCTTCCAACTTGATTTGTGGGTCCCCTGTCGACCAAAACTTGTCAACCCCAATTATGGACATGGCCCACTTTGAGCCTACTACCCGTCCGCCACTTGTGTCCCATTTATTGGAATCCCCATTTGCTACTTATTTGTCCATGATCATCAACGTCTAATTTTAATTCGATCCTTGCTCAATGTCTGATTCTGACCCAATCCGGCTCCACCGAGTCCAGTCCAGCTCTATGTTGTCCTCCATCATGACACCCTCATATTCTTTGCCCAAAAATATCAAGTACTCATTTTACATATTTTTCTATATTTATTAGAAATCTTTGTTGAATTAAATCTATTGGGATTTACCTATTTTTCCTATGTTTAATTAATCCACACCATCCTTTTCCCTCCTTTCACACAGCCACATTGTGGCCGGCCCAAATTAATTATGAGGAGAGAATCTTTCTCTCTCTCTCTTATCCTATCTCTATTCTCTCTCTTCCCTTTTATTGCTTTTTCCCACACAAAACAAAACTACAACATCAACAGCAACAACTTTCACCATCTCCCCTACACTCAAACCCGACCACCCCTCCATTGCTGGAGCTCCACCTCTCCTCCCCCATAGCTCGGCCATCGCCGCCGGCCACCCTCTAGGCCGCAGCACCCCCATGGCACACCCGATCTCCTCTTCTCCTCCTCCACTCCATCAAACCGCCATGGCCACCATCAACTTCATCTCCGCGGCCACCACCACCAACTAACCACCACCCCGCCGCCTCGTCGGTCGTCGTGGTCGGCCGCCACACCGCCACCAGCACGCGCAGCTGCGTCGCAGCAGCTGCGGTCGCAGCATAGCGCGCACGCACGCGCATGCATGGCGGCCACCGCCGCCGCCGACGTGCGTCGCCGCCGTCGCGCAAGGCCACCAGCGACCCCCCTACTGGCCACGCGAGCCTCCGACGACCCTCCCCGAACGCGCCACTCTCTTCCCCGACGCGTATCAGAGGCGATCCGTGCGTTTGGCACGGGTTCCCGTCGTGACGAGCCCGGAAACGTAGCTGAGACGTCGCCCCATCGCAGCAACTTCGCACGCGATTTTTGAGAAATTCGACCATTGGATCGGCAATTTCTTCGCTCCATCACGATCTCGGTATATCCACCTTCGCTCATGTCAATTTTCGTCTATTAATTTTATCGTTTGATACATTAAAACCGGCCACCCAGTTGACCGTTTAAATTGTATTAAATTTGGACAGTTTCGCGGGGCCAACTTCGTCAGCTTGTATCTCCTCTACCGCAGCATCGTTTGGCATGCTACCAGTTCCGGTGCAAAGCTGGTATAACCCTCTTACTATCCCTCCAGTTTCGTTTCATTGTGAGCTTGTTTGATTGGTTGAATTCGACACCAAAGTTGGCCGTCCGAATTCGTAATTTCCAACTTGTAGAATTCTATTTTTGAACACGGGACTCCAGATTTCATTTCTGACACCACCATTAGACTCGTGGCGTCGTTCTGGCATGTTTTCATATAAAATTTGTTAGTTTTGGAGAACGTGGGACCTGGCACGTTTTTCGGTGCAAAGTAGATCCCGCATTCTGGGTCAACGGAACTTTTTGACGCCGGCTCATCGGAATCCAATTCCGGATATACCGTTGAGTTCGTATCGTGATTCTGGACTCGTTGACATATAATTTGCTAGATTTTGGTGGACATTGGATCTGGCACGCATTTCGACGCAAGTCGGATACCAATATCCGGGTCAACGGGTCATTTTGAGATCGGCTCATCGGAATCCAATTCCGGAGATACCGTTGAGTTCGTATCAACATCCTGGACTCATTGACAGGTAGTTTGCTGAGTTTTGAGAACTTTGGCTCCGACACGCATTTTCGTGCAAACCAGAATTCTAAGTTCTGATCAACGGGCCAAATTGAGATCGGGTCAACGGAATCCAATTCTGGAAATACCGTTGGGTTCGTATCGTCATTCTGGTTTCGTGGACATATAATTTGTTATACTTTATAGACTTGTTTTCTTGTACATTTTTCGGTGCAAAACGGCTCCGACACGGACACCGTTTTGACCCGAAATTACATTTTTGCCCTTGTGTCCAAATTGGACCGTTGGGTAGGCTATCCTAGCTAATTTGACCATTCTGGACACGTTGGCGATGTTCATTTCATCGTCCGACAATGTTCGTAGATAATTTTTCTGAGTTTAACCTTTTTATAATTAATTAATAATTAATTCATATAATGTTCGTATTTCGGGATTAGTACAACGAAACTGAGATCAGCCAATTCCAGTGATCCCACATCGCTGAAATTGACAAGTTGGACACGTGGATCACTATAATAAGATTATCAACCTTACCGATAATCTTCTTATCTCGATTTGCGTGTCGTAAGTTTCGACGTACAAATAACAAAGTACACTTTATATTAGACTAGAATTGACCCTGTTTGACCAGAGTTGACCAGTTGACCCAAAGTCAACTGTAAGTCAACACTTGACCTAGTTTGACTAGATTATTGACCGGAGTCGACCTAGAGTTGTGTTGACTTAGAAGAACCTAGAATAATGTAGATTGCCTGTAGGGATTCAATTATTTTAACTTGAACACCTTGTAACCTGTGTTGCTTTAAATAGGACTATGTGGCTTCAGTGGGACCCTCTTTACTTATCTGCTGTTCAGGTTATCGAGGCGAGTACATTCTCTGATCATTTCATATCCTGCTTAGAATTATTTCCTGTAGTAGATTACTTTACTCGTACTGTCACGTTGGTCACACGGATTGGTACTATATGGATCCCTTCTTGAGATGTTATCCTTAGGGAGCATCGGGTACTACATGTTCTGTGTGTTTCACTTACATGGCGTATCATATGCTTCATTGGTTCTTTGATCACTTATGACATATACTTTTATGATCGTAGAGTCTTCCTAGAATCCTTATCCCATTTATGGGACTACTATGTATCACCTTCGGGGTCTATCACCTTCGGGGTCTATCACCTTCGGGGTCTGTTACATAGCATCATAACATAACCTAGCTGGATCCTTGTGTATTGATTGGGGGTACGGGGGAGTAGAAATGGACATGTGAATAATACCCAAGTAGTGTAGCATCAGAATCTCTTCCATAGTGTAGCATCAGAATCTCCTATGCCATTTACATGTCTATATTATACTCTGACTCACTAGCCACATGTTAGTTCTTTATTTATAGTAGATATTTCTATTACAGCTCTCTCTCTGTTTACATACAGCATTTCTTTCAGTACCTATATCTTACTTTACTGCATGATTATATTTTCTAACCTGCTATGAACAGTTGAGATGTAATGTGCTCGCTTATGTCCTGACTGGACCTGTTGATAAATTTTACAGATAGCCTGGGATTGTCTGCCAGCCTAGAGGAGACACATTAGGGGTTGTTTAGGTAGTTATTTCTTTTAGTCTGGAGTTGTATTTACTTTGTGGATTACTGTATCTGTATTTGAGTTTTGAGATATATTTCTGGGATTATGTATCTTAGACACTTAGACTTCTATCTCCTGTATCTCTTTTGGATTTCATGTTTTATCTATCCTTATCATGCTCCACCTTAGATGTGATTGAGTCTGTATCTGCTATGTCACCCCCATTCGGAGAGTATAAACTGTTTAGTCTTATACTGTTAGATACATTGAGACCTAGGACAGCGTTCTACCGCCGACACTGCGGCGTAGGCTGGGCGCTGTTACGTTCTCGTGCCCTAACTCTAGGGCGCGGGTCGTGACAAAACTTGACACTAATATATTTCCTTACCCCTTCTTCTTCGACCATTGGCCAACATGGCCTAAGCCAAGCTTGTCCCTGCAGTAGCCTATGCAAGGCTCTGTCACTCCAACCTTTTGCACCCAGGCAATCACATCAGTGCCTCTAATTCCTTAATACTCTCTACTACCCTTCTTTCTTTAACCTGTCCCCTCTCTATCATTAAGTTCTTGGATACCCAGGCAATCACATTGGTAGCCTATGCAAGGCTCTACTTATCAGCTACTAGGTAAGGGAAAAACTGGACATGCACCCTATATAAATCACTATGTTTTCAAAATCAAAAATCCAAAATTAGTGAGCTTCTCAATCTCAGATTCCATTTCTAACTATTCTCAGGTTTAACCCCAAACCCAGTCATCTACATATCTAGCAATACATTTATAACAATTACAAATCCGAATTTAAACCATTTAAATTACTGTTAGACATTAATCCCCAATGTGATACTCTAGTTCCTGCTATTGCTGCTACTGCAGCATCCTGCTGCTGCAAAAGAGAGCCTGGCAGCCAAGGCAATGTAAAGCAATGCCCACTGCTGCCTATCTGCTACTGCCTAAACCTATGATACAACCCATCTGGACAGGGGCTCTCTCTCTCCTATCAAAATTCTGATACAAGAGATTATGAATGGGCTGGGTGTGAATCTTCCTAACCACTCCAACTAGGAATGCCAAAACCTGAGAAAACACTATTACGTATCCCAAACAAATGCCATAAAATCTGAGAATCCAGGTAAAACCAAACTCTATCCAAAACTTAGTTTCGACATCCAACAAATCTCAGGCATTCAACCCAATCTCAGTGAAAGGATCAATGTGTGTGGTTGTGGTAAGGAAACAAATCTGTGGGTGTGTGATTGATATAACAAAACAGTATGGAAAAAAAATAGTGTCAGTCCAGTTTGTGTCTGTGTGTGTGTGACTTCATGAGGGTGTAAAGTTCTCAGATTTAAGGAGTATCAGATATCCCAAAACCCCAAATGACAGTGATGTGTATGTGTGATACATGATGTGATGTACACTTGACAGTTTAATCCCAACTAATGCCAATCTCAAAAACTAAATATCCATGCAAATCAAAACCTATCATGCAACTAAGATTAACAGTGATCTAATACATGTGTAAGTGGATTTAAACATGGAATTGATCATTAGTAAAAGATTTAAATATAACTTAAACTCATGGATTCCATGCAAGAAACTGTGTATCATGGATTAAGGGAATTTCCCAATCAATTGCAAACAACCCAACTAATGTGTAAATTTTAATTTAACAGGGATTATTAAACATGTCTAGGATCTTAATTAGTAATTAGAATCATAATTAAACCATTTAAACCAGGAATTAAACACTGAAAAATAATAGAAACTGAACACAGTGAAACAGTATCGTGCACGTGTTCACTTAGGTCTAGGACACGGCACACGTGTCCTCGTGTCTTGTGGTCACGTGTCTAGGTTCGCCTAGGGTAGGGGAATGTGTCCCACAGCCTGGAACGAATCCACATTGTGTCGTGTCCAAGAAAACAGTGCGTATCAGTCGAGTGTCTGTGCGTGTGTGCAACAGTGAGGAAAACAGTGCGGGTCGATTTTCTCCGTACACACAAAACAAGAACCCACGAAATTTTATAGGTGTCGTATCAGTCATGTGTCCTAGGTGTGTACAAATTTTCATGTCAGAAAGTACAGTGTCGTGTCCGCTACAGTGCCCGAGCAGCAGGACACTGCACGGTGTCCTCGTGCACGCGTGTGTGCTCAAAAATGGACACGAACGTGTCCAGAAATGTGTTCAAAAGGACACGAATGTGAAGTACACATATAGAGCAACAAATTCATATAATTATTTTTACAAAAATTGAAAATAAAAACCTTAGGGGCATTTAATCAAACACCTACAAAACAATACGACACGTGTCCGATACGGGCACCAAACGGACACGAAATCCACCCAAATTTTAGGGACACCTAGGGGACTCCTAGATCTATCCCTACATACAAAGAAAACCGAAATTTAAATCAATTTAAAGGGTTTTACCTATATGTTCAAAAAACTTGGAAAATCTTCAAATGAGGGATTCTTCCTCTTGATGCCAAAAGCTCCAAATTGACCCAAAGCTGGGATTAAACCCCAAAATCAGAAAGTAGGAGAGTATTAGGTTCTAATGTAAGAAACTAGGATTAAAAAAGAATTAAAATGAATTTGTGGAGATTTTTGGAAGGGGGACACATACCTTTCTTTTCCAATGTTGAAATGAATAAAGAAAGAGGCAAGCCCTAGAGAATAAGTGTTTATATAGGGTGGGGATCCCTATGGCTGGTCATTTAGGGTTTGGTTAGGGTTAGGGCTTCTAGTTATGGGCCATGGGCCAAGTCATGATCAAATAAATTATTAAGCCATAAGTCATTTCATGAAACCACAAGCCATGACTTAAATTCACTAAACCAAGTCCCCTCATTCTAAAATTAGTTTCTAATGACTAAAAGTAGGTTAACCTAAGTTAGACTAGGGTCACCATGGCTAGGGTTAGCTTCTAGGCTAGTTCACTAGGTCTCAACAAGTCAAGGTCAAACTAGAACTCACTAATTCAACAAATCACCAAATAATTCAAATAAGTCAAAATGACCAAATACTCCTAGGCTAAAAATAATAATTAAATCATTCTAATGACATGGTTAGGCTTTAGGTCATGCAGTCTCTAGGGTTTCACTAGCTGCACACCAAAATCACAAGTCACGACTTAAAACAGTTTTTAAATAGTTTAAAAATAATTAAAAATCACCAAAAATTAATATGAAATAAATATTAATAAATAATAATTATAAATACAAAATTCCAAAAATACCCTCATCTGGAAAACTGGGTGTTACAATCTTACCCACCTTATAAAAATTTTGTCCTCGAAATTAAGATGATCGTACCTTTCCTAGGTCAAACCCCCAATCAATCAAAGTCGAAGCAACACAATCCTACTGGTCATGATCCCACAGTCTCGAGCAGGGTAGCTACACTATCTAGCAATCACAAAAAATATCATGGCAGGTACTAAGAGAAAACACACATGAAAGTGGAGAAGAAGAACAAGAAGGTCAAACCTGCTAATCCATCACCTGCGACGTCAGTCTCCTCGGCTGCCATCGCAAAAGCTCCACCCCTCTGGTGCTGAGCTACAGGTGGCCTAGCCCCCTCAAAAGGAGGTGCAATAGGTGTCACGACCCGCACCCTAGAGTAAGGGCACGAGACGTGGGTACGTCCAGCCTACGCCGCAGCATCGGCGGTAGAACGCTGTCCTAGGTCATAACATCTAACAACTATAAGTAATAGCAGTTATACTTCCCGAATGGGGGCAATATAACACAATATAACTCAACCACATCTAGGATAGAACAGGAATGGGATAGAAAGATAAAGATAGATAACAACCAGGAATGTAACATCACAGAGATACAAATCCAGAATCCTAAGTGACTAAAATAAAATACATCTCAGAATATCTCAAGTCTAAAACAGTGATCCAAAAAGTAAGGCAATCCTAAACTAAAGGAAGTAACATCAACTGCCAGCAGGTCCAAGTCACTAGTGATGTCTAATGCTGCACCAAGAGGGATAGACACCAGAGCCTCATCATTCACTGTAAAATTTTCAACAGGTCCAGTCAGGACGGGAGCGAGTACAGTACATCTCAACAAAATCATAACCGGTTAGGAAATATAAACATGCTAGAGAGTAAGATACAGGATCTGAAGAAATAATATGATGAAAAAAAGAGAGACTGTAAGTAAATAGCTACAATATATATAGAACTAACAGTGCTAGTGATTCAGAGCACAAGATGGTTATGTAGACGGCATGATGTTATACACAAGTAATCTACAGAGGTTTGTACACGAGTATTTTACTGGATTGAAAACATAACCACTTCTACTCCCCCGCCCCAATCAATACACAAGGATCCAGCTACGTTATGTTATTGTACACAAAGGTCATGTGAAAACATGATTATACACGATTCACACGTTTCGTACACGAATGTAACAAATACAAGGAGTACACGATGTTCCCGATAAAGTACACGAACACGAGTACCCGATATATCCGCTAAAGGGGATAACATCGCACAACAAGATCCATATAGTACTAATCCGTGTTTCCAACGTGTCAGCATCATGTAAAGTAATCTAAAGCAGGAATATAATCCTAAACAAGATATGAAATGATCAGAGAATGTACTCGCCTGCTATCTGAAAGTCCGTGATGAAAGTACCGTCCGAGGAGTGGTGTCTGTCTCCTATAGAACAGTACGAGTCACAACAAGTCCAAAATGATAATACAATGCAAATTAATGCATGCTACATGAAACTAGGTCAATCTAGTCAAATCTAGGTCTAGCAAGACTATTCTAGGTTATAACGAGTCTACTCTAGGTTTCTAGGCTATTCTAGGCAATATCATGATAACCATACCTATACTCACATTGGTATGATAAAAATCTATAATAAAGTATATAGCCTATAGCCCTATGACATTCCATAGTCTATGACTCATATTTAACACAATCAACCCACAAGTACCATATATACATATATCTATACATTTCACACATATTCCTATATATCTAATGTATATATAGGAAACTAATAGCACTACAACAAGTATATTAATATATATACAAGAGAAGGTAATACAGGTGTTGTGGGGGTGTGTCAAGCAATGGTGTGTGTGAGACAAGAAACTGGAAAGAAAAAACAGGGACAGTGAAGATCATAGAAATTTGTGTGTGGCTAGGGAATGATGTAACAGAGTGATATCATGAGGAGTAAAACAGGAAACAATGAACTACACTAATAGCAAATCTGGAAAATGCTACACATGACTGGAACCCATCCAATCTCAGATTTTGGTTGAAAACAAACATAGGTTTATCAAGCATGAACTCCTACATTATCTCATATATACAGTTAATGATTAGTCCATGACTAACAAGTAAAGAAGCAACATTGCCTACACAATTTGGTTCAAGAGAACTCAACAGTTCAACAGTTCAACAGTTGGATTTAAAAGCCTCATTCTCAGGTTTTGCAGTTAACACAACTAATTCATTACCCAATCTAACATCCTATATCAGGTTTTGCACACTGTCAGTTAACAGAAATGTATATGGAATAATGGAAAGGAAATCAATTCATTTCTAGGCTAATCAAACCAACTTAGTTCAGTAAAGGAAAAGAATAAATTTGTGATGTTCAAGACTTCGTTCTCAGTTTTTGAAAACTGAGAACAATCTCAGGTTCACCATTCCATTGGCAATAGCCTTAACAAATCCCATTTCCAATTTTTACATTAAATCCAAATCTCAGTTCACTCTCATTCACAAAAAACCATATAAAGAACAGTCCTATATAATGTAATTCCAGATTTTGAATGACAGGGACAACCCATCTCAGGTTTTTATGTTGAACCAAGGTTCAAAACAGTTAGCATAATACTCTACAAACCCAAATTCAGTTTAGGAACAGTGTTAAAAGGGAATTCAGTGAAGTCTAACTAACAATGTGAAAACTGGAAATATAGTTGACAAGTTATAGGAATCAACCATTCAAACTCAGTTTTTGCCTTAAACACATGAAAATCAGTCAATTCAGTTAAGAAAAATCAGTTTACCAAGTTCCAGGTTAAATACCACATTAGGAGACATCTAATACCAATTAATAGAGACTCAACAATGCCATAACAGATCATGAAATCTCAGTTTACAGTCCTCTCTAGAAAACTCAGATTTTTGAATCACCCAACCCACCAAATCAGTCCAATTCTCAACACCCTATCAGAATATACATAGGAGGACATATTAGGCACTTATTAACATGTAATAAACAGTATTAAGTAGGTTTAAAACGATGACAAAACTCAATTTTGCAAAAACTGGAAAATCAGGAATGGACTGATACTTGTTCTTTTCAGAAAAAATGGAAATGGCAAATGAACATTGAAAATCGAATTAAAATCAATTACAGAGGTGGGTAACTAATAAACACAATGTACACATGCTCCATGATGTGTTTGTGTCCATAGAAGTGGACACAAACGTGTCCAACAATTAATTCCACAAAACAGTGAACAATGTATCACAGGAAAACAATCGTCGTGCACGGGTTCGTGTCGATCGTGTGCACGACACACAGCGACACGACCCACGAAATTTGGTCCACATGTTCACCCATACTAGGGCTACCCATTGGACACCCTGAATCGTGTCAGTGTCGCGTGTACGTGACACAACACTCGCGTGTCAGTGCTCAAATCACATGGAGAAACTGCACAGGCAAAAACCCATACACGAGCTCGTGCGTGTCCGACACACCACGTGGGCTCGTGCCACTTGACACATGGGGTGACATACGTTGCCCCATGATGTGTGTCAAGTTTCACGTGTCGGGGAGTCGTGTCCTAGGCGCTGTGTCCCTCGATGAGCAGGGCATGCACAGTGCCCGCGCGCGCGTGTGCACGACAGCGTGTACACGTGCCCGACACGACTCGACACAGCACGAAAACTCGACACAAACTTCAGAAACGTGTAAGCGAGGCCAAAATCTAACATCCTATTCAAACACAATTCAAAAATACACATGAAATGCTCATTGGGGCATTTCATCAAACACCTATCAGTGTGTACTGATACGTGTCCAGAACGGACACGAAAGGACACGAAAACTTAGGAAACCCTATTCCTACAGTTTGGCTAGGGTTAGGGCAACCTAGAAATGAATTTTACAGAATTTAAAACGAATTAGAGAGGAATATACCTATAGTTGAACAATGGGTCAAAATCCCCAAATGGGAAGAGCTCCACAAGCCACTAAACTTCCTCAAACTGTGTGCCCCCTGTCAAATCTCAATCCCAACAGCAAGAAAACACTATTTAGAACCTATAGGAATTTACTAGAGGGAAAAAGGATTCAATTTGGATTTTCTATGAATTTGTAAAGATGGACTTACCCCTTTTTCCAAAACTTGATGAACTCTAATGAAAGAGGCTAGCCCTAAAATTTTGGGAGGATATAAATAGGGGAGGGGCTGTTATGTGGCTGGCCAAAGGCCCTAGGGTTAGGGTTTTTAGTTAGTGGGTTGAGTCCTAACTAGTCTAGTCATGATTTGACTTGTGACTACACAAGCCATTCTCTAACCAAACTAAATCCGATTAGCCCCAAACCAATTCTAACTAACTTGAAATGACTAACTAAAGTCACACTAGGGTTTCTTAACCTAACCATGGTGTCTGGACCTAGGTTAGCCAATAGGACAGTCTCCTAGTCCACATGGGTCAAAGTCAAATATAGGGTCAAAACAATTCTACCAAAAATCACCAAAAATCACTAAAAATTATATTAATTATATTTAATAATAAAAATCCCAAAATAATTCCAAAATTTTGAAAATGACCAAAATACCCTCAATTGAAAAACTGGGTGTTACAATCCTACCCACCTTAGAAAAATTTCGTCCTCGAAATTAAGATGATCGTACCCCTTCTAGGTCAAACCCCCACAATCAAAATCTCAGAACCTATTTAAATCATCCAGTTGGAAAATGTAACTTATGGGGTCATGGCATGTAGTATCAGTTTAGGGTCTCATCTAATTACACCAACATACTACAGTACTAGGCAATAACAAGATATCAAAACATACAACAATATGGTAGGGTGCATAAATTTTCAAAGACTGGCTAAGATATAGGTCAAGGACTCACCTCCAACTAGGTCTGATGGCTGGAACTCCCTCCCGAAGGCGGAGTCCTGGCTGAGATAAGTGCAGCAGGACAGTCTCGCAGTCTGTGTGCAGCTGACCCACACAACAGGCACACTCCTCTTCTCTTCCTATAGATGTCCCACACATGTCCAAGCTTCTTACAGAAGGTGCAGGTAGGCACCCTCTCAACTGGCCTCTGCTGAACAGGAGTTTGGACTGGGTAGGCTGGTCTAGGCTGATAGTCTGGGTGCTCATGGGACTCTGGGTATACACTGCTCCTCGGCCTTTTAGAACTAGGCTCCCCTCCTAAATATACCAAATCCCACAGCAGTTGGATCCCGCGACCCTGCTCCTTCAGGATCTCAGTCTGAACTCTCTGTGTCTCCAACGCATCCCGGAGAAGTCTGGATATCTGAGCTCCGTCAGGAAACAAACCTGCCGAGGGTATGGTATGGGGTACTGCTCCTGGAGGCAGAGGAGGAGATGGGGAAGAACTCTTGGTCTCAGATGAGACTGCCACTCTCTCCTGAGTAACAGGTGGTGGAGGAAGACTCTCTGGTAAGGATGCTGACACCTCCTCGATGGCGGGAGGTGCCACTACCCTTGGGTCAGCCTGAGGGGTTACTACCTCCTGAGCAATAGGAGGTGGAAGCACACTATCAGTAGCTGTAGCTGCTCTCAGGCGACAGGCTCGGGTCATGGGTGCCATACTGGAAGGGATAAAAATACAACAATCATTAAGGCTGTACAGGAATCTACCATCCTATCTGAAAACTGGTATTTATCAACAACCAATTATCTATAAAGGGTACTATTAAAGAGAGATCAGAATCAAAGGTTTAAGGAACGAAAGTCAATAGCATTGAAACCAATCACAATCTAATATATTTAGAAGAGAGAGAGTGCTAGAGGGAAAAGCTAACATTAAGCAAGGGTCATGTGGTTTGTGGCATATACATGAAGGTGTTATAGGAGGATTTGAGTCTCAACTGTAGCTATCAAGTTACACTATTCATGGCATATTAGTTAAGCAATCTACAAGGTACAAGCTATTTATTCATAACATGCATGGCTCTAACCATATATATAAGTACACCTATATGGCTACATGAACATAATATAGAGATGATGGGTTAGGTTTTCATGGCAGTTGTGAACATTAGTGTAGAGTGTTATGTGTACATGGTTTAAAACTTGAAATAAAGGGGTTCAATCATTCAGTTTAGCTCAATATTGCATATTAGGTCTGAAATTGTACTACGCATTTAAAGCAATAAAAAAATGTTATCATGCATTCAGTTTTCAAAATTTTGGAGAAATTCTATCATAAAAATTAACTCAATGTTCACCACAACCACAACCTAACATGTAAGAGTATGAACCTAACATTATATATCTGCACACAACCATGTATACGACTCAAAACATTATAATTTAAACTACAATTTAAACTAAACACTTAGAATTCAAGGTTAAGGGTTTACTATGTACACAGTCTCAGATTTGACAATTCAACACAATCTCAACCAAATTTTTGAAATAAAGCCCTGTATATAACATACATGTGTAGTGATGTAAGCAAGACTAATAACATGAAATTAAATTTAAATTACGAATTTAATATGAAGAGCATAGAACTAGTCACTGATACTGCACTATATTGGAATACTAGGATTTAGAGAACTTAACATTAATCATGTTAACATGCATTTAGATAGGTTGGTAAACAAGTGTAGTATGCATACAAGAATCTGTGTCCACTATATATATTAGGGTAATGCAAGAATCAATGGCAAGAGGAAAATAATGATAAAATCTGTTCTGCCTATCTGTTTAAATAATGAACTATTTGAAACCAGAGCTATAACATCAATCTAAGTTAAGGTCTAGCAGAAACACCAATTCATTGTATTAGGAAGAATTTATTGCAAGAAGTTACACAAGGTTATAGTAACAGCTAGGCTACTCCTACTCATACTCCTACTCCTAAGTTATTTGATGATGGAGTACAATTTATACAACAGAAAGGTACGATAGAGATGATATGTTTAAAACCTTCTCAAGATACAATCTGATAATCATATGCGTCTGTCCAAAATCATATTACTCAGAGTCCTCGCCATGCCAGTAAGCAAGGCTGCGAATAACGATAGATTCCATAACTAGGGTATGCACCTCTACAATCATGTCGTCTGAAAATCTCGCTATGCCGACTAATATAGCTGCGAGAAATTCCAAATCTCATAACCAAGATACGTACATCCGAAGCCAGGTCTCCATGTTTCCGCCACGCCAGCTAATATGGCTGCGATAAACTACAGGTTCCATAATCATGTAGACGTTTTACCATCCATGTATTCCCGTCAATATATGTTATCAGAAAGTATCGTAACTCAGGCTATAAAATTCATCTCGATAGGAAATCAAAATCAACAACGATTCATCAAAATCAAATTCAATAATCAAGGAGTGAGAGCGAACAAACAAGGGGAAATGATTCAAATTGAAGTTTAAATAAGACTCTCAAGGGTCGTCCCAGGAATCTTTCAAGGAATTCTAACTGTGATTGAGTACCCTTAAAAATATATCCTAATCCTACTGCAGGTTGTAGTGATACTCTAGTTCGAATACCACTACATAAACTCGACCTGCATGGGCCACCACTAAAAACGTGTCACGACCCGCACCCTAGAGTAAGGGCACGAGACGTGGGTACGTCCAGCCTACGCCGCAGCATCGGCGGTAGAACGCTGTCCTAGGTCATAACATCTAACAACTATAAGTAATAGCAGTTATACTTCCCGAATGGGGGCAATATAACACAATATAACTCAACCACATCTAGGATAGAACAGGAATGAGATAGAAAGATAAAGATAGATAACAACCAGGAATGTAACATCACAGAGATACAAATCCAGAATCCTAAGTGACTAAAATAAAATACATCTCAGAATATCTCAAGTCTAAAACAGTGATCCAAAAAGTAAGGCAATCCTAAACTAAAGGAAGTAACATCAACTACCAGCAGGTCCAAGTCACTAGTGATGTCTAATGCTGCACCAAGAGGGATAGACACCAGAGCCTCATCATTCACTGTAAAATTTTCAACAGGTCCAGTCAGGACGGGAGCGAGTACAGTACATCTCAACAAAATCATAACCGGTTAGGAAATATAAACATGCTAGAGAGTAAGATACAGGATCTGAAGAAATAATATGATGAAAAAGAGAGAGACGGTAAGTAAATAGCTATAATATATATAGAACTAACAGTGCTAGTGATTCAGAGCACAAGATGGTTATGTAGACGGCACGATGTTATACACGAGTAATCTACAGAGGTTTGTACACGAGTATTTTACTGGATTGAAAACATAACCACTTCTACTCCCCCGCCCCAATCAATACACAAGGATCCAGCTACGTTATGTTATTGTACACGAAGGTCATGTGAAAACATGATTATACACGATTTACACGTTTCGTACACGAATGTAACAAATACAAGGAGTACACGATGTTCCCGATAAAGTACACGAACACGAGTACCCGATGTATCCGCTAAAGGGGATAACATCGCACAACAAGATCCATATAGTACTAATCCGTGTTTCCAACGTGTCAGCATCATGTAAAGTAATCTAAAGCAGGAATATAATCCTAAACAAGATATGAAATGATCAGAGAATGTACTCGCCTGCTATCTGAAAGTCCGTGATGAAAGTACCGTCCGAGGAGTGGTGTCTGTCTCCTATAGAACAGTACGAGTCACAACAAGTCCAAAATGATAATACAATGCAAATTAATGCATGCTACATGAAACTAGGTCAATCTAGTCAAATCTAGGTCTAGCAAGACTATTCTAGGTTATAACGAGTCTACTCTAGGTTTCTAGGCTATTCTAGGCAATATCATGATAACCATACCTATACTCACATTGGTATGATAAAAATCTATAATAAAGTATATAGCCTATAGCCCTATGACATTCCATAGTCTATGACTCATATTTAACACAATCAACCCACAAGTACCATATATACATATATCTATACATTTCACACATATTCCTATATCTAATGTATATGTAGGAAACTAATAGCACTACAACAAGTATATTAATATATATACAAGAGAAGGTAATACAGGTGTTGTGGGGGTGTGTCAAGCAATGGTGTGTGTGAGACAAGAAACTGGAAAGGAAAAACAGGGACAATGAAGATCATAGAAATTTGTGTGTGGCTAGGGAATGATGTAACAGAGTGATATCATGAGGAGTAAAACAGGAAACAATGAACTACACTAATAGCAAATCTGGAAAATGCTACACATGACTGGAACCCATCCAATCTCAGATTTTGGTTGAAAACAAACATAGGTTTATCAAGCATGAACTCCTACATTATCTCATATATACAGTTAATGATTAGTCCATGACTAACAAGTAAAGAAGCAACATTGCCTACACAATTTGGTTCAAGAGAACTCAACAGTTCAACAGTTCAACAGTTGGATTTAAAAGCCTCATTCTAAGGTTTTGCAGTTAACACAACTAATTCATTACCCAATCTAACATCCTATATCAGGTTTTGCACACTGTCAGTTAACAGAAATGTATATGGAATAATGGAAAGGAAATCAATTCATTTCTAGGCTAATCAAACCAACTCAGTTCAGTAAAGGAAAAGAATAAATTTGTGATGTTCAAGACTTCGTTCTCAGTTTTTGAAAACTGAGAACAATCTCAGGTTCACCATTCCATTGGCAATAGCCTTAACAAATCCCATTTCCAGTTTTTACATTAAATCCAAATCTCAGTTCACTCTCATTCACAAAAAACCATATAAAGAACAGTCCTATATAATGTAATTCCAGATTTTGAATGACAGGGACAACCCATCTCAGGTTTTTATGTTGAACCAAGGTTCAAAACAGTTAGCATAATACTCTACAAACCCAAATTCAGTTTAGGAACAGTGTTAAAAGGGAATTCAGTGAAGTCTAACTAACAATGTGAAAACTGGAAATATAGTTGACAAGTTATAGGAATCAACCATTCAAACTCAGTTTTTGCCTTAAACACATGAAAATCAGTCAATTCAGTTAAGAAAAATCAGTTTACCAAGTTCCAGGTTAAATACCACATTGGGAGACATCTAATACCAATTAATAGAGACTCAACAATGCCATAACAGATCATGAAATCTCAGTTTACAGTCCTCTCTAGAAAACTCAGATTTTTGAATCACCCAACCCACCAAATCAGTCCAATTCTCAACACCCTATCAGAATATACATAGGAGGACATATTAGGCACTTATTAACATGTAATAAACAGTATTAAGTAGGTTTAAAACGATGACAAAACTCAATTTTGTAAAAACTGGAAAATCAGGAATGGACTGATACTTGTTCTTTTCAGAAAAAATGGAAATGGCAAATGAACATTGAAAATCGAATTAAAATCAATTACAGAGGTGGGTAACTAATAAACACAATGTACACATGCTCCATGATGTGTTTGTGTCCACAGAAGTGGACACAAACGTGTCCAACAATTAATTCCACAAAACAGTGAACAATGTATCACAGGAAAACAATCGTCGTGCACGGGTTCGTGTCGATCGTGTGCACGACACACAGCGACACGACCCACGAAATTTGGTCCACATGTTCACCCATACTAGGGCTACCCATTGGACACCCTGAATCGTGTCAGTGTCGCGTGTACGTGACACAACACTCGCGTGTCAGTGCTCAAATCACATGGAGAAACTGCACAGGCAAAAACCCATACACGAGCTAGTGCGTGTCCGACACACCACGTGGGCTCGTGCCACTTGACACATGGGGTGACATACGTTGCCCCATGATGTGTGTCAAGTTTCACGTGTCGGGGAGTCGTGTCCTAGGCGCTGTGTCCCTCGATGAGCAGGGCATGCACAGTGCCCGCGCGCGCGTGTGCACGACAGCGTGTACACGTGCCCGACACGATTCGACACAGCACGAAAACTCGACACAAACTTCAGAAACGTGTAAGCGAGGCCAAAATCTAACATCCTATTCAAACACAATTCAAAAATACACATGAAATGCCCATTGGGGCATTTCATCAAACACCTATCAGTGTGCACTGATACGTGTCCAGAACGGACACGAAAGGACACGAAAACTTAGGAAACCCTATTCCTACAGTTTGGCTAGGGTTAGGGCAACCTAGAAATGAATTTTACAGAATTTAAAATGAATTAGAGAGGAATATACCTATAGTTGAACAATGGGTCAAAATCCCCAAATGGGAAGAGCTCCACAAGCCACTAAACTTCCTCAAACTGTGTGCCCCTGTCAAATCTCAATCCCAACAGCCAGAAAACACTATTTAGAACCTATAGGAATTTACTAGAGGGAAAAAGGATTCAATTTGGATTTTCTATGAATTTGTAAAGATGGACTTACCCCTTTTTCCAAAACTTGATGAACTCTAATGAAAGAGGCTAGCCCTAAAATTTTGGGAGGATATAAATAGGGGAGGGGCTGTTATGTGGCTGGCCAAAGGCCCTAGGGTTAGGGTTTTTAGTTAGTGGGTTGAGTCCTAACTAGTTTAGTCATGATTTGACTTGTGACTACACAAGCCATTCTCTAACCAAACTAAATCCGATTAGCCCCAAACCAATTCTAACTAACTTGAAATGACTAACTAAAGTCACACTAGGGTTTCTTAACCTAACCATGGTGTCTGGACCTAGGTTAGCCAATAGGACAGTCTCCTAGTCCACATGGGTCAAAGTCAAATATAGGGTCAAAACAATTCTACCAAAAATCACCAAAAATCACTAAAAATTATATTAATTATATTTAATAATAAAAATCCCAAAATAATTCCAAAATTTTGAAAATGACCAAAATACCCTCAATTGAAAAACTGGATGTTACAATAGGACAATCTATCTTCTGGTGGGCAGCTGACCCACAAAAATAGTAAACCTTCAACCTCTTCCTGCACTGCTCCCAGATGTGTCCCTGCTTCTTGCAGTAGGAACAACTGATCGCCTTCGGGTCCTGACCCCGGTACTGATGTTGCACCTGCTGAACTCCCACTGGTGCCTGCGTCTGCTGAATCTGCACATGAGGCCTCTTGGCCTGGCCTCCGCTGCTGCTGATACCGTGAGCGTCCCGTCCCCTCTTGAGCCTCAGCTCAAGATCATCCTCAGCCAATAAAGCTTCCGTCAAAATTTCCTCGAAAGTGGCATCCCAGTTGCCCTTGGTCAAGGACTTGACTTCCTTGACCAGACCCTTCCGGAACCTCTGGGCCTTCGCCGCCTCGCTCAAGCCCTCTACGAATCTGCTGAGGCGGTTGAACTCCCCAGCGTACTCCTCCACTGACAGGCTCCCCTTGTAATGCCCCGCTCCGTACGGCGCATTACGCTGAAACATTGACTCAGCGAGTCGCGTTGACCCAAAGGAATGTATCGATGCAAAACGATACGAGAGTTAAGTTATCCCGAGCAACGCATCGAACTAAGTCGATGCGAAGAGTTACGTCGACCCGAGTAATGCATCGGACTATGTCGATGCGAAGAGTTGCCTTGTCCCTAAGAATGCATCGAGTGAATCGATGCAAAGCGTCGCGTTGTCCCGAAGGATGAGTGCATTAAATCGGCTCGAAGATTCTAAGAAATCGAATCGACCAAGGTGCAAGTCCGAATCAAAGCAAGTCTTGACTTTAGTTGGTTTCGTGTGCAGGTTATACTTTGACGGGAAAATATTAGAGGTCGATCTTTTGCAATATTTAGTAAGGGGTCCACGAAATCAAATCGCCACCTTGCGATGGGCTAAGACTTGGGCACGCTAAGGCAAATCGGACGTATAACTCAATGAAGCACGAAGTGCTCGAATGGCTAAGTCAGGAGAGTGGCCGTGCAACAAAGTTATGAAATCGAGCCGCATCGGCTCGGCAAAACGACAAAGGCATATCGACTCAAGGTGGGAGGATTGACTTCTTTTTACTCCTTCATTCGATAAGTCAAATATATCATTGTATGCTAAAGTTAACCTATCGACGCCACGGGCGTGGCCGATCGGAGATAAAATCATAGTGTGAGTCGAACACTAAGTTAGAACAATTGAAATGAATCGTGCATCAATATGCACGAGTCGCTATGGGACATTGGATATCGCTAAGGCGAGCGCCTCAGTGTGCAAGCCGTAAGAACATGGAATAACTGTAATCGGCGAGTGCCTCAGTGCACGAACCATACCGTGCCTTTGATGCACGAGTTAGACAGCTAGAACATTGAAGGACAATAGGCGAACGCCCTAGCGCACAAGCCCGAACATTGAATGCTAAGTTATAGAACATGGGGATATGGTCGGAACGTGCCTACGTGCACGGGATAATAAAAGATGGCTTCGTTACGAGAGAATACAGTTGCGGTATAAATGTGGCGGAACTGTAGGATATGACATGTTGCCTTGAAAGGTGTTCGAGACCTTCGGGTCGTTCGGTTGACGAGCATTGAGTTGAGGCACGATGCCATTGAATCATCGAAACGAAGTACGAAACGAAAGAACATAGAAAGCTAAATGGAAGAAATACGAGACGATAAGTCTGAGTCTCGGACTCAAGACTATGTTTGGTTGTTTGAATTTAACTGTTGAATGATAGGGCGTTGCATGGTCGATTGGGATGGACTCGAGATAATTGCGATATCGCCCGTGCATGGGTGTTTCCTCCAAGCGGTTAAATGCCGGATGCGCCCCGGAACCGCTTGGCCTAGGACGGATTCGAATAATCTTTGTAGGTGCACATCCTTAAACAAGATGGGAAAAGCCACAAATGATGGTATGCAGCGGGAACGTTTCGGTTGTTGGGATCTGACCCAACCCGTGAAACGCCGGGCAGCCCGACAAACGATGAGAAAAGAAGGAAAGAAAAAGAAAGGAACTCCTTTAGTCCATTCCGACGCGGATATGCCAACGGCCCTCATATAGTTAAGGAACGACGGATTGAAAGTGTAGGCGCATATGCATCCCGCATAGAGATCCTGCTTAGAGATGCACAATAACATGACAGGAAAGGATTACGGCATATTCACCTTGCGTCGGTGCAAGGGCGAGTGCGTCGACTTGGTAAGTCGCGCCACGAATCAAATACGAGATTGCTTGTTTGTTTGTCTATTCAATTCGATAACATGCTGCTATGATAACATGCTTTACGCTTTCAAAGATGCCATGAAATTGACCCTAAGGAGAACATAGCAAGATCATAAGCTAAGTTGCATGATTCAACATAAATATTAAAATATCGGTTTGGAAAGATGATCTTTGCTTCAGTACATGCGAGGACGAACGTACTGATCCCCTACCAGCTTCATGCAGGGTGCAGGGAATGGATTGCTCGCGGCGAAGCATTGCTTGAACGTGTTGAGGCTTGGAATGTCGAAGCGCATTGAAGCGTGCTATCGTATTGACGCTCGGACTACGCAGCTGGATTGATGCGGCCGAGATATAGAAGGCATGATGTATGGAACGGTGAAATTCTTTGTAGGCAAGAGAGAACCTGAGTGTTGTAGCCAATCTGGCATATATTGTTAGGCTATCGAAAGCCATTGTAAATCTCAGTTTCAGATATCAATAAAGAGAATTGTTTCGTATACTCTGCTTTCCTTTCGTTGTTAATATCGAATCAAAAGATAACCATTTGAGAACTTGTCATCTTGCCTTGCACGAGCGAAACTCCAGGCTCGTGCGGCATCACGCCCCCTGTGAGGACGATGATTCGGGTGATTCCGGGTCGGGGCGTGACAAATTGGTATCAGAGCTCTAGGCTCAATTTCCTCTGGACGCTCGCTTCATTACAGTTCGAAAAGTTGCCCACCACCACTTGATATCACTCTTGACTCTACTCGATGCCACACTGGATGTTCCATACAGTAAGTCTAATACAAATCATAAAATTTTGCCGCATGTGTTTTGGAAATTTCATGATGTTTGCTAAGGAAGTCGCGAAGGGTATATTGCATTGAATGCAAACGAGCCGTAAAAATGTTAGTTGCTGCAAGCGCAACAAATTGTGGAGTACGATTTGAGATACTGTGGCAATGTAACATATTGAATGAGAAATAAAATAATACACGAAGTGCAGCGAGTTAATGTGAATATGCGTTAAAATGAAAGTGAGAAGTGATAAGCCAATACCGAATGTGTTAAACGGATTGTGCATTGACTTGGAAAGTCGAGAGTAATTCGTTGCACGAGGTGCGGTAAATATCGAAAATAATCGTTGTACGATGTGCAACGCGTATTGAAAAGTGAAAATCATTGCACGTGGTGCAACGCATATCAAATTAACCGTTGCACGAAGTACAAAGGAAATTAGAAATGAATCGTTGTACAAAGTAAAACAAAATTGTCGGAAATGAATCGTAGCACGATGTGCAACGCGTATCGGAAGTGAAATTTGTTGCACGGGGTGCAACGCGTGTCTAAATAAATTGTTGCACGAGATGCAATGTAAGGAAAGAATTGAAATCGTAAATCGATAGAACGAATCGTTCGGTTGCACACCAAACTTATGTTAGCAAACGAGAACATTGACCGAATCGTGTCGGATTTTTGATAGAATCAAAGTTACGGTTGTGATCAAGCACGATCACTGCGGAAATCGTAAGTCGGAAGAGAACGTTGGCCTATACTAAGTATAACGCGAGGGAAATGGCTTGAATTCCGAGTGGTATATGCCATACCACGTAGGCGATGAATGACTCGATTTCGAGTGGTATATGGTATAGCACTTGTGCGATAAATTGTATCGACGCTTTATGAGAATTGTGGAAAGTTTGTCCGCAACGGACGGGGGAGTACCGAGACTCGATTGAAAATTTGTATGACGGTATGTTGATGCAAGTGTTCTTCAAAATTCGGTTGGGACGATAAGGCGAGACTCGTATCGATGAACGATACGTCGGACGAGAATAATAAGTCGGTCGGACGACCGAGACTAGCAAAACGATTATGCCTTGACGCAATAATCGGATCGATGGGAAAGGAATACTCGAGCTTACAAATGAGTCGCACGATTTGCGATCTCGGTAGGAATGTTGGGCGAGACGAATTGAATCGTACGACTTGCGATCTCGATAGAAATGTTAGGCGATGCAAATATTGAAATTGAATCGCACGATGTGCGACTCCGGTAAGGAAGTTGGTTGACGTGAGAAATCGTGCCTAAGAAATAGTTGGTTACGTTACGGCAAAACTCATTTGAGTACGACTAAAAAACACGCGAAACTTAGAGGGCGAGATCGTATAACTCGAGGGCACGATGTTGGATAATCGGTAACTCAGTTACGCGATCAAAGGATAGCGGGATGCGGTAAATCGAAAAATGATTCGATACGTATGGAAAAGTTTGTTGCGAACTTGGATGTATGCGATGCGAGTTAAGTTAATGTTGAAATAGATTCAAAGTTGACCCTTACATTATCGAAATGGATACGACGTATCGAGATCGATACGTAAGGAAACGTAAGTACGATGTGAGAATACAAAACGGAATGCGCCTTGCGCTATCAAAATTTTGTAAGTAACGATACGAGAATGAACGAATTTGGTTGATCGTAAATTTTGTGATTAATCAAGACGAGACTATAAGTCATCGACGATTGCTCGATGCGTATAGCATCTCGTGTGTCGACCTGCGAATAAGATAGACTCGAACTTGATACGAGTAGATGTTTCGTAAATTACGGAATCATCGACGGCAGTGCATGACTTGACTCGGAGGATAGTTGCACATCAGTTGCGCCGATAGAAATGGTTTTGTCCGAGATTGGATAGACACATAGAATCGTCGGAACGTAATTTGGCTCCGAAATAAAATATAGCATGGTTCGTATTAAACTGTCCTTCGGTGATGATCCACAATTATCGAGCGTAGCTTCGGGGCAGCTGACCCTAGAAGACTTGACCGCCAAATCAAATTGAATGCTGCAGACCGTAAGATGACCCATGCGATATCGCATATGAGATTGCACCGATAACAAATATAACACGGTGCATGTTGACGATAAGTCTAGGCGATCGAAAATTGTTGGAACAACTTTCGATTGAGAATGATAAGTTAGATTTTGAGTATTCGTCGGATGAATACTTGAATGGTTATGTTGGTCGATGGTCGAACTAGAATTCACCAACGGACTTGGTGATTCGGATAGGCGATTGCGAGAAACGTGCTATGCACGAGAGGGAATGATAAGGGAATGACTTACGAGTCATGTCGTTAGATTCGAATTCACCTTGCAATTGAGCTTGCGTGAATCGAAATTTACATTCGATGTTGCGAGATGGATAAGTTGGAAATTTGGCTATCGAATTCCTACTCGTTAGGAAATTGAACATAAGATGCGTCGTAAAGACCTTCGTGCTAAGGCGATCGTTGCCTTGAGCACTGTCGCCGTGTTGTAAACTTTCATGTCGGATAGATTGTGGCCTTTGTGCAATGTCAATTTAAACTTGCGTCGGGAGAATTTAAGCACGGGGACTATGTAAGTAACCTAGCGGGCGTAGCCTTGAATATTGATGCATTTGCAAGTCAACAAACGAAATCGTATCGAGATAAATTGCATAGCCAGACTTCGGAAATAGTTGGGTGGCGATATCGAACGTAAGGCGTTGCGAAGGATCGTTGCGATCGGATGCGCGACGGCTTGACGCAATGCGTAGAATTGATAGTCCCGATGAAACATACGAAATGAGATATGCGATTTTGAATCACGTCGCATGTAGTGACTTTATTGAATGAAATCAAGTATGTATCGAATATACGTATGCGATGAAAGTTCGAGAACGGTTGCTAAGGATAAGTCCGATCGAGAGTACGAAATGGCAAGCATAGGATTGAAATTTACCTGTCAGCTTTGTTCCAATTTGCTACGACTGGACTTGGTCGAAATACACATATCTTCGGGACGCCTTGAATATAGGTACGAATCCGAATCGAGTCGTATCCAAATTCAAATCGAGTTGCAGGGATGACTTTGAAATGCTAGTGAAAAGCTTGCGAGATATTATGAAATCGAACATCATTCGTGGGGCGAGATCGTGAAACGATCTATAAAACACTTAGTCGGAGTGTTGGTTTTGGTTCGAGGACGAACCTTGTTTTGAGTGGTATATTCTGTAATGCCCCGCTCCGCACGGCGCATTACGCTGAAACGTTGACTCAGCGAGTCGCGTTGACCCAAAGGAATGTATCGATACAAAATGATACGAGAGTTAAGTTATCCCGAGCAACGCATCGAACTAAGTCGATGCGAAGAGTTACGTCGACCCGAGTAATACATCGGACTATGTCGATGCGAAGAGTTGCCTTGTCCCTAAGAATGCATCGAGTGAATCGATACGAAGCGCCGCGTTGTCCCGAAGGATGAGTGCATTGAATCGGCTCGAAGATTCTAAGAAATCGAATCGACCAAGGCACAAGTCCGAATCAAAGCAAGTCTTGATTTTAGTTGGTTTCGTGTGCAGGTTATACTTTGACGGGAAAATATTAGAGGTCGATCTTTTGCAATATTTAGTAAGGGGTCCGTAAAATCAAATCGCCGCCTTGCGACGGGCTAAGACTTGGGCACGCTAAGGCAAATCGGACGTATAATTCAATGAAGCACGAAGTGCTCGAATGGCTAAGTCAGGAGAGTGGCCGTGCAACAAAGTTATAAAATCGAGCCGCATCGGTTCGGCGAAACGACAAAGGCATATCGACTCAAGGTGGGAGGATTGACTTCTTTTTACTGCTTCATTCGATAAGTCAAATATATCATTGTATGCTAAAGTTAACCTATCGACGCCACGGGCATGGCCGATCGGAGATAAAATCATAGTGTGAGTCGAACACTAAGTTAGAACAATTGAAATGAAATGTGCATCAATATGCACGAGTCGCTATGGGACATTGGATATCGCTAAGGCGAGCGCCTCGGTGCGCAAGCCGTAAGAACATGGGATAACTGTAATCGGCGAGTGCCTCAGTGCATGAACCATACCGTGCCTTTGATGCACGAGTTAGACGGCTAGAACATTGAAGGACAATAGGCGAACGCCCTAGCGCGCAAGCCCGAACATTGAATGCTAAGTTATAGAACATGGGGATATGGTCGGAACGTGCCTACGTGCACGGGAAAATAAAAGATGGCTTCGTTACGAGAGAATACAGTTGCGGTATGAATGTGGCAGAACTGTCGGATATGACATGTTGCCTCGAAAGGTGTTCGAGACCTTCAGGTCGTTCGGTTGACGAGCATTGAGTTGAGGCATGATGCCATTGAATCATCGAAACGAAGTGCGAAACGAAAGAACATAGAAAGCTAAATGGAAGAAATACGAGACGATAAGTCTGAGTCTCGGACTCAAGACTATGTTTGGTTGTTTGAATTTAACTATTGAATGATAGGGCATTGCATGGTCGATTGGGATGGACTCGAGATAATTGCTATATCGCCCGTGCACGGGTGTTTCCTCCAAGCGGTTAAATGCCGGATGCGCCCCGGAACTGCTTGGCCTAGGACAGATTCGAATAATCTTTGTAGGCGCACATCCTTAAACAAGATGGGAAAAGCTGCAAATGATGGTATACAGCGGGAACGTTTCGGTTGTTGGGATGTGACCCAACCCGTGAAACGCCGGGCAGCCCGACAAACGATGAGAAAAGAAGGAGAGAAAAAGAAAGGAACTCCTTTAGTCCATTTCGGCGCGGATACGCCAACGGCCCTCATATAGTTAAGGAACGACGGATTGAAAGTGTAGGCGCATATGCGTCCCGCATAGAGATCCTGCTTAGAGATGCACAATAACATGACAGGGAAGGATTACGGCGTATTCACCTTGCGTCGGTGCAAGGGCGAGTGCGTCGACTTGGTAAGTCGTACCACGAATCAAACACGAGATTGCTTGTTTGTTTGTCTATTCAATTCGATAAAATACTGCTATGATAACATGCTGCTATGATAACATGCTTTACGCTTTCAAAGATGCCATGAAATTGACCCTAAGGAGAACATAGCAAGATCATAAGCTAAGTTGCATGATTCAACATAAATATTAAAATGTCGGTTTGGAAAGATAATCTTTGCTTCAGTACATGCGAGGACGAACGTACTGATCCCCCACCAGCTTCATGCAGGGTGCAGGGAATGGATTGCTCGCGGCGAAGCGTTGCTTGAACGTGTTGAGGCTTGGAATGCCGAAGCGTATTGAAGCGTGCTATCGTATTGACGCTCGGACTACGCAGCTGGATTGATGCGGCCGAGATATAGAAGGCATGATGTATGTAACGGTGAAATCCTTTGTAGACAAGAGAGAACCTGAGTGTTGTAGCCAATCTGGCATATATTGTTAGGCTATCGAAAGCCATTGTAAATCTCAGTTTCAGATATCAATAAAGAGAATTGTTTCGTATACTCTGCTTTCCTTTCGTTGTTAATATCGAATCAAAAGATAACCATTTGAGAACTTGTCATCTTGCCTTGCACGAGCGAAACTCCAAGCTCGTGCGGCATCACGCCCCCTGCGAGGACGATGATTCGGGTGATTCCGGGTCGGGGCGTGACACCCCTGAACTAGGCTCTCGAACTGCGACTCCAAGGCTCTGAGCACTGAATCTGGAAAGAACTTCTTCTTGAAGAAGCCCTTGAACTCCTTCCAAGTCCGTCCAGCTATCCCCATCCTGGGGTCTGACTGATACCAGGTGCGAGCAAGATCTCGCATCCGGCTAGCTGCTGCTTCTATCTGGAGATCTGCCGGTATCCGGGCTAGGCGAAAGATCTCCTCTATATGCTCGATCCATTCATCAGCATATAAAATCCCCTCTGTCCCCAGGAAGTTTCTGGGGCTCATCTTCTGGAACTGCTCTATCCCCGGTGTCCACGGCTGCTGGATCACTGGTCGAGCTGCGACCGTCGTAAGGGCCAACTCCATGCTCCTGTCTTGTCGGGCCTGCTGTCGGTCCATAAACTGCTGGAAGTAAGCGAACATCTGTGCCGCATCTATGTGTCCTATAGGCGGCGGCTGCTGGAACTGCATCTCTGGGATGACTGAGTCCTGCCCCCGAGCTGATGGATGCATACCCCCTGCTGCTGCTGTTGAAGTCCCAATATGAGTAGAGGTGGCAGGAGTTGCAGCCTCCTGACCCTGCTGATCTGGCTGAGAGGTGGCAGTCCCTTCTACAACAACTGCTGCACCAGAGCGATGTGATCGTGTCTCCACCATCCTGAAGACAGATCGAACAAGAAAGTCAATACTGAGCAGGAATCGATATATCAAAGGAGGACAGTTTATTTCAAAGAAGGCAAATCAGTACGATATGTAGATGGCATGATTTAAAGCAGAATCTTCCTAACTGTGATTGAGTGCCTCTCCGATAAAGCCTATCTCTCAGTCCTATCGCAGGCTCGCAGCAGTACAACTAAGTCGTCGTACTACCACGATGTCGCACTAATGCGACTCTCGACCTGCATGGGCCACCACTAAAAATATGTCACGACCCGCACCCACTGTGAGGGTACGAGTATGTAACAGCGCCTAGCCTACGCCGCAGTGTCGGCTGTAGAACGCTGTTCTAAGTATCTAACTAACCATCAACTCAAGCAGTATATATTATACTCATCATGATCAACTCCGAACAGAGGACAAGTATAAGATATGGTGTAACTCAATCAAAGTCTAAGCACGATAAGATAACACCGAAATATAACTAAGAAATTGAAGACAACAAAAACTACTGATAAAATAATAACAAACTCAAACAATCTCAAATACATCTCAAGTCTCAATTCTATATATGTACAACTCCAGTTCTAAACATGAAAACTAAGACAAGACAAACTAGCTAAACTCCCGATCACTCCTGAGTGTCAGGGCCAAAGGTAATTAAACCAACTCCTGGTCTGTAACATGTAGGGCATGTGTCCTCAGGACAATCATCTGTAAAATTTACAACAGGTCCAGTCAGGACAGGAATGAGCACATCTCATCTAGAAAACCCAAGTAAATGACAGAGAACTATAAAGCAGTTATAGACAGTTGTATTGATGAAAATGGCAGTTTATATTCAGGTGATGGTAAGAAAGACAGATAAAGTGCAAGAAAAGTAAATACTAAACAAGAGAAGAATCATAGCAATGAAGACTGTAAAAATAGAACTAGCTGAACCAGGGTAATATGATATAAAGTCCAGACAGCAATGTAGACCAGTGTAAATCTAATGTAAGTCCAGTACAAGATAAATCTAATACAAGATGAATCCAGTAAGGGACGATTCCAGTTATAGTGATCAATGATTTCAGGGTGAGTCCAGCCTATACTCTAGCAGTGTGTTTTAAAATACCGAGATCGACATGTAAACGGCTATGGATAATCCGGCACATCACACACCTGGCCGGGTTTGAGATGGCTATCATTCCAGTTCGATTCCAGCAAAGGGTGATTCCAGAAATGGGGTATGTCTACATGTCTTACTATAGTATTTTCCCTCCCCAGCAAGTGAATCCAGAATTCTGACACAATAATTCAGGATGAGTCCAGCCCATAATATGAAGATACCAGTAAATGATTCCAGTAGGTGATTCCAGTAATAGAAGCCAGGAATGATGATACCAGTAATAGAGGCCAGAAAATAAATGTGTGTCGTATACATGAATCCAGAATATCCATACGTATTGTAACAGAGAATCGCATACAACTAACTAGAACTGAAGTACAGTAATTGACAAGTAAATGAGAGAACTATCAGAGAATGTACTCGCCTGACACTCTGAAAAGAGTAGTGTAATGTCAGATGTCTGTACCGGAGTCACAATGTCCTAAATAGAGCAGTACAGGTTATAATGTGTTTAAAAATAAGACAGATAATATTTATGATACAATCTACATGATTCTAGGCCAATCTAGGTCAAAGTCAACTCTAAGTCAAACCTGGTCAACTCTGGGTCCACTCAAGTCAACATCTAGTCAACTAAGTCCACAACAAGGCTATCTTGGTCAACTGGTCAAACTAGTCTAAGTTAGTCAATCTAGGTAAACTCTAGTCAACTAAAACCTAAACAATCAATCCTATAGGGTAAACTATTCACTAGGTCTATATACCATTTACAATGTACAAACCTATAGATACAATACATATTTATATACATACTTGCATACATATCATGTTGGCATTCATGCCTACATACATATTTGTATATATACATTAGCTATATATATATATATATATATATATATATATATATATATATATATATATATATATATATTTTTTTATATATATATATATATATATATATATATATATATATATATATATATATATATATATATATATATATATACATGCAATATATACATTAATTCAAGGATTTTAAATCAAAGTGAGAGTGTGTGTTTTTTGGAATACCTTTGTGTGACAGTTCCAATCTCAGATTCCAGGTTTAAGGTTAACATATCAATTCAGTGAACAACTTAAATGTCAACAAAACCTATATTCCTATATAATTCTCAGTCTCATCCTCACAAGGTGGATACACTCACAATGCATCTATATCACTCACATACCTAACACTAACTCAACATCTGACCTTAGACTTGACACTAATATATTTCCTTACCCCTTCCTCTTCGACCATTGGCCAACATGGCCTAAGCCAAGCTTGTCCCTGCAGTAGCCTATGTAAGGCTCTGTCACTTCAATCTCTTGCACCCAGGCAATCACATCAGTGCCTCTAATTCCTGAATACTCTCTACTATCCTTCTTTCTTTAACCTGTCCCCTCTCTATCAGTAAATTTTAATTTAACAGGGATTATTAAACATGTCTAGGATCTTAATTAGTAATTAGAATCATAATTAAACCATTTAAACCAGGAATTAAACACTAAAAAATAATAGAAACTGAACACAGTAAAACAGTGTCGTGCACGTGTTCACTTAGGTCTAGGACACGGCACACGTGTCCTCGTGTCTCGTGGTTACGTGTCTAGGTTCGCCTAGGGTAGGGGAATGTGTCCCACAGCCTGCAACGAATCCACATTGTGTCGTGTCCAAGAAAACAGTACGTATCAGTCGAGTGTCTGTGCGTGTGTGCAACAGTGAGGAAAATAGTGCGGGTCGATTTTCTCCGTGCACACAAATCGAGAACCCACAAAATTTTGTAGGTGTCGTGTCAGTCATGTGTCCTAGGTGTGTACAAATTTTTGTGTCAAAATGTGCAGTGTCGTGTCCGCTACAGTACCCGAGCAGCAGGACACTGCACGGTGTCCTTGTGCACGTGTGTGTGCTTGAAAATGGATACGAACGTGTCCAGAAATGTGTTCAGAAGGATACGAATGTGAAGTAAACATATAGAGCAACAAATTCATATAATTAGTTTTACAAAAATCAAAAATAAAAACCTTAGGGGCATTTAATCAAACACCTACAAAACAATACGACACGTATCCGATACGGGCACCAAACGGACACGAAATCCACCCAAATTTCAGGGACACCTAGGGGACTCCTAGATCTAGACCTATATGCAAAGAAAACCGAAATTTTAATCAATTTAAAGGATTTTACCTATATGTGCAAAAAGCTTGGAAAAGCTTCAAATGGGAGATTCTTCCTGTAACACCCAGTTTTCCAGATGAGGGTAATTTTGAAATTTTATAATTATAATTATTATTTATTGATAATTATTTTATATTATGATTTTTGGTGATTTTTAATTATTTTTAAACTATTTAAAATTATGACTTATGATTTTGATATTTTACTATTGTTTGGTTTTAATTTCGAGGAATTTGTCACCCCCAGTTTTCAGGAACATGAGTATTTTTGTCATTTTGTATTTTTAAAATATTTTTGAAATTTATTTTATTATTTATGATATTGTTTTGGGGTTATTTGAGTCGGGTTCGAATTTCAGCTCAATCCGACTTGAAATGGGGACCCGGGGGTAGTGTTGACTTTAATGGACCCACACATTAGTTAGCCATGGCCCACATGATAGAAATATTTTAGTTAAAGATTAGACTAATTATTATGGATAAGGTTAGTGTGATTAGAGACTTTAGAATGACTAATTTAGCCCCAACCAATTAGACCTTTCCTAATACTAATAGAATAGGTTAGTGGAGGCATTTTGGACCTTACCATAATAGAACAAATAGCCCCATATGGCCACCACTTTGGGAGAGGATAGGCTCAAGTTCATTTCATTATTCTCATCCACACTCTCTCTCGTTCTTCTCCAAATTCCTAGAAAGCAATCCCTAGCAATTTCTCCACCAAATCCTTCCATTTCGCCACTAAATCTTCTTCTGTCCTTCTCCATTCTAGCCAAGGAGGAAGCTACCCAAGTTTGGAAGGATTCGGAGCTCGTTCGTATCCTTTTGGAATCTCTACGTGTCGATGTCGCTCCGGGAAGGCTTTTCTTCGATTCGATCTACCGGGAGGTATAAATAAATCCCTTCTCCTTTTCATTTCCTTATGCATATAGATCTATTTTGAACCCATAGGAATGACCTCCATGGTTGCATCTCCATTTGTGTCTATTTCGTGTCCATTTGGAGGTCATAGGAGTGTCTTTTGTGTTGTGATTGTGTCCATGTGGGAAAACCCCAAATTTGGACACACTATTGTTGTTGTTATGTATGAATAAATTATTACATGTTTACTCTCATATTTTTGTATTGGAGATGTGTTCTATAGTATCTCATATATATGTATTAGTGTAGAGAGTGAGTTCTTGATATATTATGTTATATACTTGTGTTCTTTTGTCTCAAACTACCCAAATTCGTCATAATTTTTATCCACGTTTTTAGTAGCAATAGCAACTTAGAAATGTCATAACTTTTAGCTTAAAACTCCGATTTATCTTCCGTTTTTTTAAAAGAAGTGTATCGAAGTTAGCTTTCCAAATATATATTTTAATAAGCCAAATTCTTTCTATAACTTTCTGTAGAATTATTTGAGTGTCAGCTGTACGAAAGACGAACGTGTTTCGGTATTTTTGCGATTCCGGGAGCTTTCGGACACGAAAATGCGATCTGTTTGAAGTTTCAGAAAGCTAACATGAAGTACTACAACATACTTTAATCCTAGAATTTATTGAATGCCCAATTGGTACAGTATTGATTTTAAGTAAAAGAGTGATTATACGATATATGCATTTTGTGTAACCTATGAGCCTATGTAGTATGGATATTAAATGAATATAGAGTATGTAATGCATGATATATTAGATGAATGAAATGATATATATATGATATATATCCTATTTACATTAATGTATATATATGGTTGAATGCAAGCATGTAGGAATGCAATTAATGTAATATATGTAAGCAATGCATAAATGCATGAATGAAAGAATGATATACAATGCATGCATGAAAGTATATAATGAATGCTAGATATAAATGCAAGGTATATATGTAATGATAGATATGAATGCATAATGTATAAATATTGTAAATGCAATATCAGATTTTATATGTAGACATAGAACCAATGCATAGCTGATATTTAGATTGAATGTTAGTTCATTTTAGGTTGTTCGAACACTGAACTGTCCATGTAAGCATATATACCTTCCTTTTTCCTATTGCCAAGCCAATTTTAGTTTTCAATATAGTGGAATGTTTATGAATGCAATGTTAACCTTCAACCCCTTAATTCGAAATGTTAGTTAATTTCAGTATTAGACAATGCATGAGCTGTATGCATATGTGATGTTGGCTTAATGACAGATTTTAGATAACATGGTTCATTTTATGTGGTTAGTTACACCAGTTTATGGGATAGCTCACTTTAGTTTATATGTAAATGTGGAACTAAACTGAGAATGAACTTCACCCTCTGCACAAGGACACCCCACTCTATATCAACCACCATACCATGTAACCCTTCTCTAAATGATTGCTATAATATATATAGATTTATGTAAAGTATAGATGCATGTTAGTTATAACTTAAATAGTCTCTACTCTAATGTATATAGATGTATACTTGTAGCCATGCATGTTAAGTATAATACATGTGTAATGTAGATGGGTTAGATTTGTGCCATGTGTAGTATAAACTCATAACTAGTGTTGATTTCTCTTTTCATGTACACCTCCATGTTCACACACACACACACATAGCTTTACATGTTAGTTCTTTTCTCTTATATATATATATATATATATATATATATATATATATAATGTTGAATATGCATGAATGTGATGTATCTTGATATATGACTTGTGTTGGCTTGTATAGCCTTGGATTTGTATGGTGTGTACTAGCTAGGGTAGACTGGTTAGGCCTAGTGAGACTTCATTGAGTCTATGTTGACCCAGTTGACCTAGCTTTGACTAGATAGTTGACTAGAGTTGACCAAGTGTTGACTTTAGCCTAGTTTGACCTAGACAGCATGTAGATGCATTGTAGCAGTCTATTTCCTTATTTTAGACATGTTGTAACTTGTGTTGCTATGATTAGGAGACAGACACCTCTCCTCAGGCAGTAAATTTACTTCAGACATTCAGATACGAGGCGAGTACATTCTCGGACCGTTTCATACTTGCCTGAATTTACATTCTTGCTCTAGATTACTGTACTTGATGCTGACACGGTTGTTATCACGGATTGGTACTATAAGGATCTTCTTTTGGAATGTTATCCCCTTATATTCACTAGATACATATTGTGATGTGCGTTTCACTTTTATATTGTATTTACTGAATACCTATATCTTTGTACACTCATTGTGCATATTGTACTCTCATTATCACATGAGTTCCAGGGATAGACCATTGTACACTATTGTATAACATTGTACAACTATTGTATAATATTGTACATCTATTGTATAATATTGTACATCCATTGTATAATATTGTACACTATTGTACAAGATAACGTAACTGGAGTGGATCCTTGTGTATTGATTGGGGAGGGGGAGTAGAATTGGTTATGTAATCAAATCCTATTGTACAAGATTGTATAACTATTGTATATGTCTATTGTACACCCACGTACAATGGAGTTACCATTGCATTTTTCTAGACCGTTTACATAACCATATTGTACTCTAAATCACAGTAGGCTTACAGTTCTTACTTATCATATTTAGATATTTCCTGTTATCAAATCTCTACTATTTTTCATACACTTCTTTCTTTCAGCGTTTCATGTACCTTACTCTATTACATGCTTTATATTTTCTAACATGATATGAACTGCGTGAGATGTTTTGTGCTCGCTTCCGTCCTGACTGGACCTGTTGAAAATTTTACAGAGGATGATGAGGAACCCTGCACCCTTACTTGGAGTTTGTCTAGTTGACACTCGCGACCTGGACCCCTGGGGAGGTTCAGGCAGCTGCTCAGGATGATACCTTGTATAGTGTAGATAGCTTAGACTGTTCCTTCTTTTCATGCTTAGCTGTTGTCTTTATTTTCAGAGTTGTATATTTTAGATATGATGAGACTTGTATTCCATTTCTGCTGTACCTCAGTTGAGGATTTCTTATCTATTTCCATCGTGCTACATTCTACCTTAGATTGTGATTGAGTTGTACCTCGGTATTGGCCTCCTTCTGGAGAGTATATTTCATGTTATGTTGTTATAGTTCATGACCTAGAACAGCGTTCTACCGCCGATATTGCGGCGTAGGCTGGGCGTTGTTACGTTCTCGTACCCTCACGGTGGGTGCGGGTCGTGACACTTCCTCTTGATGCCAAAAGATCCAAATTGACCCAAAGCTGGGATTAAACCCCAAAATCAGAAAGTAGGAGAGTAGTAGGTTATAATGCAAGAAACTAGGATTAAAAAAGAATTAAAATGAATTTATGGGAATTTTTGGAAGGGGTAGGAATCCCTATGGCTGGTCATTTAGGGTTTGGTTAGGGTTAGGGCTTCTAGTTATGGGCCATGGGCCAAGTCATGATCAAATAAATCATTAAGCCATAAGTCATTTCATGAAACAACAAGCCATGACTTAAATTCACTAAACCAAGTCCCCTCATTCTAAAATTAGTTTCTAATGACTAAAAGTAGGTTAACCTAAGTTAGACTAGGGTCACCATGGCTAGGGTTAGCTTCTAGGCTAGTTCACTAGGTCTCAACAAGTCAAGGTCAAACTAGAACTCACCAATTCAACAAATCACCAAATAATTCAAATAAGTCAAAATGACCAAATACTCCTAGGCTAAAAATAATAATTAAATCATTCTAATGACATGGTTAGGCTCTAGGTCATGCAGTCTCTAGGGTTTCACTAGCTGCACACCAAAATCATAAGTCACGACTTAAACAGTTTTTAAATAGTTTAAAAATAATTAAAAATCACCAAAAATTATAATGTGAAATAAATATCAATAAATAATAATTATAAATACAAAATTCCAAAAATACTCTCATCTGGAAAACTGGATGTTACAATCCTACCCACCTTATAAAAATTTTGTCCTCGAAATTAAGATGATCGCACATTTCCTAGGTCAAACCCCCAATCAATCAAAGTCGAAGCAATACAATCCTACTGGTCGTGATACCACAGTCTCGAGCAGGGTAGCTACACTATCTAGCAATCACAAGAAATATTCTGGCAGGTACTAAGGGAAATCACACATGAAGGTGGAGAGGAAGAACAAGAATGTCAAACCTGCTAATCCATCACCTGCGACGTCAGTCTCCTCGGCTGCCATCGCAAAAGCTCCACCCCTCTGGTGCTGAGCTACATATGGCCTAGCCCCCTCAAAAGGAGGTGCAATGGGACAATCTATCTTCTGGTGGGCAGCTGACCCACAGAAATAGCAAACCTTCAACCTCTTCCTGCACTGCTCCCAGATGTGTCCCGTTTTCTTGTAGTAGGAACAACTGATCGCCTTCGGGTCCTGACCCCGGTACTGATGTTGCACCTACTGAACTCTCACTGGTGCCTGCGTCTGCTGAATCTGCACATAAGGACTCTTGGCCTGGCCTCCGCTGCTGCTGATACCGTGAGCGTCCCGTCCCCTCTTGAGCCTCAGCTTAAGATCATCCTCAGCCAATAAAGCTCCCGTTAAAATTTCCTCGAAAGTGGCATCCCTGTTGTCCTTGGTCAAGGACTTGACTTCCTTGACCAGACCCTTCCGAAATCCCTGGGCCTTCGCCGCCTTACTCAAGCCCACTACGAATCTGCTGAGGCGGTCGAACTTCCCAGCGTACTCCTCCACTGACAGGCTCCCCTGAACTAGGCTCTCGAACTGCGACTCCAAGGCTCTGAGCGCTGAATCTGGAAAGAACTTCTTCATGAAGAAGCCCTTGAATTCCTTCCAAGTCCGTCCAGCTATCCCCACCATGGGGTCTGACTGATACCAGGTGCGAGCAAGATCTCATATCCGGCTAGCTGCTGCCTCTATCTGGAGATCTGCCGGTATCCGGGCTAGGCGAAAGATCTCCTCTATATGCTCGATCCACTCGTCAGCATATAAAATCCCCTCTGTCCCCAGGAAGTCTCTAGGGCTCATCTTCTGGAACTGCTCTATCCCCGGTGTCCTCGGCTGCTGGATCACTGGTCGAGCTGCGACCGTCGTAAGGGCCAACTCCATGCTCCTGTCCTGTCGGGCCTGCTGCCAGTCCATAAACTGCTGGAAGTAAGCGAACATCTGTGCCGCATCCACGTGTCCTGTAGGCGACGGCTGCTGGAACTGCATCTCTGGAATGACTGAGTCCTGCCCCCGAGCTGATGGAGGCATACCCCCTGCTGCTGCTACTGAAGTCCCAATATGAGTAGAGGTGGCAGGAGTTGCAGCCTCCTGACCCTGCTGATCTGGCTGAGAGGTGGCAGTCCCTTCTACAACAACTGCTGCACCAGAGTGATGTGATCGTGTCTCCACCATCCTGAAGACAGATCGAACAAGGAAGTCAATACTGAGCAGGAATCGATATATCAAAGGAGGACAGTTTATTTCAAAGAAGGCAAATCAGTTCGATATGTAGATGGCATGATTTAAAGCAAAATCTTCTTAACTGTGATTGAGTGCCTCTCCGGTAAAGCCTATCTCTCAGTCCTATCGCAGGCTCGTAGCAGTACAACTAAGTCATCGTACCACCACGATATCGTACTAATACGACTCTCGACCTGCATGGGCCACCACTAAAAATGTGTCACGACCCGCACCCACTGTGAGGGTACGAGTACATAACAGCGTCCAGCCTACGCCACATTGTCGGCAGTAGAACGCTGTTCTAAGTCTCTAACGAACCATCAACTCAAGCAGTATATATTGTACTCATCATGATCAACTCCGAACGGAGGACAAGTATATGATATGGTGTAACTCAATTAAAGTCTAAGCACGATAAGATAACACCGAAATATAACTAAAAAATTGAAGACAACAAAAACTACTGATAAAATAACAACAAACTCAAACAATCTCAAATACATCTCAAGTCTCAATTCTATATATGTACAACTCCAGTTCTAAACATGAAAACTAAGACAAGACAAACTAGCTAAACTCCCGATCACTCCTGAGTGTCAGGGCCAAAGGTAACTAAACCATCTCCTGGTCTGTAGCATGTAGGGCATGTGTCCTCAGGGCAATCATCTGTAAAATTTATAACAGGTCCAGTCAGGACAGGAACGAGCACATCTCATCTAGAAAACCCGAGTAAATGACAGAGAACTATAAAGCAGTTATAGACAGTTGTATTGATGAAAATGGCAGTTTATATTCAGGTGATGGTAAGAAAGACAGATAAAGTGCAAGGAAAGTAAATACTAAACAAGAGAAGAATCATAGCAATGAAGACTGTAAAAATAGAACTAGCTGAACTAGGGTAATATGATATAAAGTCCAGACAGCAATATAGACCAGTGTAACTCAATGTAAGTCCAGTACAAGTTGAATCTAATACAAGATGAATCCAGTAAGGGACGATTCCAGTTATAGTGTTCAATGATTTCAGGGTGAGTCGAGCCTATACTCTAGCAGTGTGTTTTAAAATACCGAGATCGACATGTAAACGACTATGGGTAATCTGGCACATCACACACCTGGCCGGGTATGAGATGGCTATCATTCCAGTTTGATTCCAGCAAAGGGTGATTCCAGAAATGGGGTATGTCTACATGTCTTACTCTAGTATTTCCCCTCCCCAGCAAGTGAATCCAGAATTCTGACACAATGATTCAGGATGAGTCCAGCCCATAATATGAAGATACCAGTAAATGATTCCAGTAAATGATTCCAATAGGTGATTCCAGTAATAGAAGCCAGGAATGATGATACCAGTAATAGAGGCCAGAAAATAAATGTGTGTCGTATACATGAATCCAGAATATCCATATGTGTTGTAACAGAGAATCGCATACAACTAACTAGAACTGAAGTACAGTAATTGACAAGTAAATGAGAGAACTATCAGAGAATGTACTCGCCTGACACTCTGAAAAGAGTAGTGTAATGTCAGATGTCTGCACCGGAGTCACAATGTCCTAAATAGAGCAGTACAGGTTATAATGTGTTTAAAAATAAGACAGATGATATTTATGATGCAATCTACATGATTCTAGGACAATCTAGGTCAAAGTCAACTCTAAGTCAAACCTGGTCAACTGTCTAGGTCAAACTAGGTCAACTCTGGGTCAACTCAAGTCAACATCTAGTCAACTAAGTCCATAACAAGGCTATCTTGGTCAACTGGTCAAACTAGTCTAAGTTAGTCAATCTAGGTAAACTCTAGTCAACTAAAACCTAAACAATCAATCCTATAGGGTAAACTATTCACTAGGTCTATATACCATTTATAATGTACAAACCTATAGATACAATACATATTTATATACATACTTGCATACATATCATGTTGGCATTCATGCCTACATACATATTTAAATATATACATTAGCTCTCTCTCTATATATATATATATATATATATATATATATATATATATATATATACATGCAATATGATTTTAAATCAAAGTGAGAGTGTGTGTTTTTTAGAATACCTGTGTGTGACAGTTCCAATCTCAGATTCCAGGTTTAAGGTTAACATATCAATTCAGTGAACAACTTAAATGTCAACAAAACCTATATTCCTATATAATTCTCAGTCTCATCCTCACAAGGTGGATACACTCACAATGCATCTATATCACTCACATATCTAACACTAACTCAATATCTGACCTTAGACTTGACACTAATATATTTCCTTACCCCTTTCTCTTCGACCATTGGCCAACATGGCCTAAGCCAAGCTTGTCCCTGCAGTAGCCTATGCAAGGCTCTGTCACTCCAACCTCTTGCACCCAGGCAATCACATCAGTGCCTCTAATTCTTGAATACTCTCTACTACCCTTCTTTCTTTAACCTGTCCCCTCTTTATCATTAAGTTCCTGGACACCTAGGCAATCACATTGGTAGCCTATGCAAGGCTCTACTTATCAGCTACTAGGTAAGGAAAAAACTGGACATGCACCCTATATAAATTACTATGTTTTCAAAATCAAAAACCCAAAATTAGTGAGCTTCTCAATCTCAGATTCCATTTTTAACTATTCTCAGGTTTAACCCCAAACCCAGTCATCTACATATCTAGCAATGCATTTATAACAATTACAAATCCAAATTTAAACCATTTAAATTACTGTTAGACATTAATCCCCAATGTGATACTCTAATTCCTGCTATTGCTGCTACTACAGCATCCTGCTGCTGCAAAAGAGAGCCTGGCAGCCAAGGCAATGCAAAGCAATGCCCACTGCTGCCTAGCTGCTACTGTCTAAACCTATGATACAACCCACCTGGACAGGGGCTCTCTCTCTCCTATCAAAATTCTGATACAAGAGATTATGAATGGGCTGGGTGTGAATCTTCCTAACCACTCCAACTGGGAATGCCAAAACCTGAGAAAACACTATTACGTATCCTAAACAAATGCCATAAAATCTGAGAATCCAGGTAAAACCAAACTCTATCCAAAACTTAGTTTCAACATCCAACAAATCTCAGGCATTCAACCCAATCTCAGTGAAAGGATCAATGTGTGTGGTTGTGGTGAGGAAACAATTCTGTGGGTGTGTGAGTGATATAACAAAACAGTGTGAGGAAAAAAAATAGTGTCAGTCCAGTTTGTGTGTGTGTGTGTGTGTGTGACTTCATGAGGGTGTAAAGTTCTCAGATTTAAGGAGTATCAGATATCCCAAAACCCCAAATGACAGTAATGTGTATGTGTGATACATGATGTGGTGTACACTTGACAGTTTAATCCCAACTAATGCCAATTTCGAAAACTAAATATCCATGCAAATCACAACCTATCATGCAACTAAGATTAACAGTGATCTAATACATGTGTAAGTGGATTTAAACATGGAATTGATCATTAGTAAAAGATTTAAATATAACTTAAACTCAGGGATTCCATGCAAGAAACTGTGTATCAGGGATTAAGGGAATTCCCCAATCAATTACAAACAACCCAACTAATGTGTAAATTTCAATTTAACATGGATCATTAAACATGTCTAGGATCTTAATTAATAATTAGAATCATAATTAAACCATTTAAACCAGGAATTAAACACTGAAAAATAATTGAAACTGAACACAGAGAAACAGTGTCGTGCACGTGTTCACTTAGGTCTAGGACACGGCACACGTGTCCTCGTGTCTCGTGGTCATGTGTCTAGGTTCGCCTAGGGTAGGGGAATGTGTCCCACAGCCTGCAACGAATCCACATTGTGTCGTGTCCAAGAAAATAGTGCATATCAGTCGAGTGTCTGTGCGTGTGTACAACAGTGAGGCAAACAGTACGGGTTGATTTTCTCCGTGCACACAAAACGAGAACCCATAAAATTTTTAGGTGTCGTGTCAGTCATGTGTCCTAGGTGTGTACAAATTTTCGTGTCAAAACGTGCAGTGTCGTGTCCGCTACAGTGCCCGAGCAGCAGGACACTGCATGGTGTCCTCGTGCACGCGTGTGTGCTCAAAAATGGACACGAACGTGTCCAGAAATATGTTCAGAAGGACACGAATGTGAAGTACACATATAGAGCAACAAATTCATATAATTAGTTTTACAAAAATCGAAAATAAAAACCTTAGGGACATTTAATCAAACACCTACAAAACAATACGACACGTGTCCGATACGGGCACCCAACGGACTAGAAATCCACCCAAATTTTAGGGACGCCTAGGGGACTCCTAGATCTAGCCCTACATGCAAAAAAAACCAAAATTTAAATCAATTTAAAGGGTTTTACCAATATGTACAAAAAGTTTGGAAAAGCTTCAAATGGAGGATTCTTCCTCTTGATGCCAAAAGCTCCAAATTGACCCAAAGCTGGGATTAAACCCCAAAATCAGAAAGTAGTAGAGTATTAGGTTCTAATGCAAGAAACTAGGATTAAAAAGGAATTAAAATAAATTTATGGGGATTTTTGGAAGGGGACACATACATTTCTTTTCCAATGTTGAAATGAATAAAGAAAGAGGCAAGCCCTAGAGAATAAGTGTTTATATAGGGTGGGGATCCCTATGGCTGGTAATTTAGGGTTTGGTTAGGGTTAGAGCTTCTAGTTATGGGCCATGGGCCAAGTCATGATCAAATAAATCATTAAGCCATAAGTCATTTCATGAAACCACAAGCCATGACTTAAATTCACTAAACCAAGTCCCCTCATTCTAAAATTAGTTTCTAATGACTAAAAGTAGGTTAACCTAAGTTAGACTAGGATCACCCTGGCTAGGGTTAGCTTCTAGGCTAGTTCACTAGGTCTCAACAAGTCAAGGTCAAACTAGAACTCACCAATTCAACAAATCACCAAATAATTCAAATAATTAAAAATAACCAAATAATCCTAGGCTAAAAATAATAATTAAATTATTCTAATGACATGGTTAGGCTCTAGGTCATGCAGTCTCTAGGGTTTCACTAGCTGCACACCAAAATCATAAGTCACGACTTAAAACAGTTTTTAAATAGTTTAAAAATAATTAAAAATTACCAAAAATTATAATGTGAAATAAATATCAATAAATAATAATTATAAATACAAAATTCCAAAAATACCCTCATCTGGAAAACTGGGTGTTACAGTTACCTAAGAGCATCATTAGTAAGGACAATTCATTACTACAGTGTATAGAGTATCCTAGAAGTGTAGGTATGATTTGTATATCGTATTACATAGAGTGTATAGAGTATCCTTTCGGTCTATAAGAGTTACTTCACTTATTTTGTCAAGACAAATAAACTTTTTAAATATTGACGGTATATATACCGTCAATATTTGGTTTTGCCTTGTAGCTACAGGCAGTTGCCTGTATTTTGCCTTATAACTTGGCCTTTGGCCTGTGCTTGAGCAGTGTGGATTTTCAGGTTAGGGTGTTAGTTCATGATTAGAATTGTTTAGATATTAGTTTCAGTTAAAGGGTTAGTTTAGATTAGGATATTAGTTTATGTTAGAAGGAATATGATAGTTAGTAGATGTTAAAGTAGGATATTAATTTATTAGTTAGGATAGATAGTTTGAGTTAGGATACTGCTCAAGCACAGGCCAAAGGGTTAATATTGTTGATGTGGACTCCATGGAAGTTACGTATTACACGACACATAATGTAGAAGATGTAGAATTATCCGAAGAAAAAGACGAAGCCAACGAAGGCGAAGATGAAAGTGAAGATGAGGAGGAAGATGAGGTTGAGAAAGACGAACAAGATGATTATTCTGAAGATGATTGAGAGGGACGTACTTTCATTTTCTTATTATGTAGAGTTGGTTATTATCTAGTCTTGGTTATTTTCTGAATGTACTATCTGGACTTAGATGTTTCTTGTAGAATGTACTATCTGAACTTAGATGTTTCTTGTAAAATATACTATATGGACTTAGATGTTTCTTGTAAAATGTATCATCATATGTTGTCTTGGTTATTATCTTGTCTTTGTTGCACTTTCATATTTCTAGTCTCTATTATTTGTTGTCTTTGTTGTATCTCATCATATGTTGTTATCAGGCATGACAGGTCATCGCGGATCGTTCCGCACTTTCGGCCGACATGGGACACGGGGTACTGATACTGGCAGAGGACATGGTACTCCTACAGTACCTACTGGTGGTACTGCTAGAGGATGGGATTCTTCTTCGGTACCTCATACTGGTACCGGCTCTGGATCCTCGTCGCTCAGTACTCCTGTGTATCGGACAGTAGCTCCGCCCGCCACGATGCTACGGGGCATATCTCCTGGGACGAGTAGTTCCAGGCCTGAGACTGCTCCCGAGAGTAGCGTTCCTCCTGCTGATACGACGATGGAGGAAGATGAGCAGATGGAGGAGGCTGCACCGGCGGTCGACCAATATCAGGCAGATGATGCCTGTACACCTCCGGAGGAGACGAGGACGGAGATCTGGGCCGACGGTACAAAGTAAGTATGCCTGCGCACCCCCGTTGGTACAGAGACGTCTAGGCCAGCTCCTGAGGCAAAATTATGGGGGTCCTTGGATAAACTACTCGGATGCTCCGGACAATAGGAAGGCCTACTGGTTTGTGCGCTTCAAGGTTAAAATATATTTGCTTTTAACATGAATTATTTGATTTATGCATATTATATATCACTGAAAAATATTTGGTTTGCGTACTCTTCTAGGATATGTTTTTCTATCTACCGCACCGGGCCGAGCTGATCGAGGGGATATTTCCTGCTGTCGCTGCTAAGCTGATCCGTGATGCTATCAATGATCAGAAGGCTCGTGATCGTGCCGGAAAGCCGATCCAAGGTTGGATCACCCCTGATCAGTGGGATGCGATGAAGGCTCGATTCAACGAGCCAAGGCACAAAGAAAAGTCCGAGAAGGCCAAGGCGGCTAGGTAGCATGCCTCGAAGTGGTGCAGTGGGTCGATTCCGATGACGGAACATTTCCGTCGTCTGGTACGTATTTTTCTTTCAGAAATATTATTTTAATGCAAATCTGATAAATTATTACTGATATAATATATTTAATTACAGGTAAGGAAGGTCGATAACGTCAATATGGTGACCGTCTTCCTGGCCACCTATCGGAAGGGCGAAGTCCTTATTGACGAGAGAGTCGTGCAAGCCTATGTAAGTATTACAATACTATTTGTTAGTTATAAAACTTCGTGTTAATTTTAATATAACTTAGTAAATATGCATGCAAATAAATATTCATGTAATTAGTAATAATAAGTAATTAATTAGAAATTAGAAATCATAGAGTACTATCCATACTTTCTAGGCCGAGTATCAGAGGCTTCGGGACCGGGCGGCTGCTAGTGCACCTACTACGGGAGAGGCCGCTACTTCCTCGCAGCCCACTCAAGCTCCGTCGGCGGAAGAGCTGTGGATAACCGCCGCTGGTGGCCTCCGTAGGGGTACGTACTACGGTACAGGATCCTATGGCGCCCTAGTTGTGAGCCAGTCCTCTAGAGCATCCCCCGCTAGTGTGCATGGTCCACAGCCGTCCCAGGAGTCTGCCCGAGTCCACCAGATGATGGAGTCTCTCCGGGACGAGATGCTACGACGGATTTAGGACCAGTCTCAGCACCAGTCGGATGAGCCTGCGCTTATAGCACGATTGGATGCGCTCGACCGCAGCATTATGGAGCTCCGGCATGTGACTGAGCGGACAGAGCGGAGCGTCACCGATCTTAGAGCGTCGACGGAGCGCAGCGTATTGGATCTGCATGCATCACATACGACCATGGCCGAGAGGCTGAGATTGGCACAGGATTCGATGACTGATAGCAGTGATATAATGTTATCTATTATGGATTCATACCATCATCAATTTGTAGAGTTGGAGCGTTATCGTCCTCCGGGTGCGCCTTCATGTCGTCGACTCCGCCGGCATCACTGCCTTCTTTATCGACACCGACTCCACCAACGTCACTACCTCCTTCATCGGTGTCGATTTCACAGGAGGACTATGAGCTTTTCTTATCCCTTCGTCGCGGCGCGCCCCCTCCTGCTCTAGATCTCCAGTAGTCCGAGTTAGGACTGTTTTTATTGAGTGTTTGAGTACTTGTTTTTTCTTTGTATTTGTTTGTGACAGTTGTTTGTTGGTTGCATAGATACATTGGTTATTGCTTGTGTAGACCCATGACGATTTGGATATTGGTTTATATATATTGTGTGGACTATGGTTATTTTATATTATTCGTTTCATTTGGATGTTAATTTACCGGTGTTAAGTGTTCCACCGAAGGGTTCGGCGAACCCAGGGATAAAATTTGCTTGTGTATTGTGTTTCAGATTAAACTGCAGAGAGAAAATAATTCTGTGGAAAAATTGCATACTGCAAATTATTTTTTTTATTTTTTTTCAAATTTAGCGACGTCTACCGACGTTTACCGACGCTTTCCGACGGCACATTGCGTCGGTAGACGTCGCTAAACTGGCATATGTTGCCAGTTTACCGACATATAGCGACGTCAGGTTCGTCGGTAAGCGGCGGTAAACGTCGGTAGACGTCGCTAAATATTCTAGAATTTTACCTCATTTTTTCAGGATATACCGACGTATAGCGACATTAGAAACGTCGATAATTTTTTCAGGGAATACCGACGTATAGCGACATCATAAATGTCGCTATGTCATCGACGAAACGACGGTAAACGTCGGTATATTACCGACGTATCTTTGCGTCGGTAAACGTCGGTGGTGGCGACAAAACGACGGTAAACGTCGGTATATTACCGACGTATCTTTGTGTCAGTAAACGTCGGTGGTGGTGACGATCAGCGACGTCTTTCCAAACAGCGACTAAGGTTTCCGCGACAAGAGGAAGACGTCGCTAAATACGTCGCTACAATGGTTTAGCGACGTCTTTTGGCGTTTTAGCGACGTCTTTAGGCGTCGCTAATGTGCCTTATTCTGGTAGTGATTCTTGAGTGGCAAACAGCTTCGGTCTTGAACTGATTAGATATCTATCTTTGATCAGTGTCCAAAACGTCGTTAGTAAACATCTGAATTGACTCATATTTATATGGGATTTTTTGACTTTCATCCCACTTGTTAATATGAATTTGTACTTACATCCTACTTTTTAAATTTTTTAGACTTACATCCCACTTTTTGTCACGAAAAGTATTTATTTTGTCACGAAAAATATTTATTTTGTCACAAAAAGTATTTTCGTGACGAAAAGTGGGACGTAAGTCAAATAAAATTAAAAAGTGGGATGTAAGTACAAATTCATATTAGTAAGTGGGATGAAAGTCAAAAAATCCCTATTTATATCGAGACAGAGTTTGATCAATTATTAAAATCATGTTTGACCATGACCAATGGGCCAACATTTTTTGCGTTAATTATATTGACCCCTCCTATATTTCATGAGTATTAAAGGACTGCTCATATTTCTAAAATAATTACACTGATCACCTCTTTTCTTTATGAATTTTATTAACTATATGGATGATCAATGTTATTAGTTTCTATAGAAAATATAAAAAGTCCGTGTAATTAGTTTCAAAGGGAGCGTATAAACATATGATGCAATTAACCCTATTTTTTTCCCTCAGTACGGATGGATAATGAGTTGAGAAGAAATTGGAGTTGAAGTCATTACTCATCTACTTGCAGCATACTTCGATGGACTTGGTGGGGGCAGTCTTGACCGTTTCCTTTAATTCTTTTTGTATGTAGATAGGCCGACTCGGAGGGTTGGATTGTCCTATCCTGAGCTAATTTTGGTTATTTTTTAATCTTTATTGTCAGCTTGTCCTAGTGGTCATCCGTGATCCTGATCTTTGATCGAATTATGATAAACATAAGAGGTTATCCTAGTAGGAGGAATTGTCCAAGTTTCAAGATTTGTCCGACTTACTTTAGGGCCGGTCCTGTACGTAGAACATGTTATTTTTGATTGCGGCTTAAAACATTGACCAACCAACAACCACCCATTTCTCGGCGGGTCCTCTGGGAAAAGTCTAAGTTGGAAATCTTGAACTGGAAGTTGACCCATTTATGAATTATTATGGTTGTCATAGGTTTCTAATTATTATTTTTAAAAAAAATACATTATTGAATCATCTCCATTTTCATCCGAACTTCAAATTCTTAAAAGGAAAAAAAATAGACTTTGCATAAAAAAAGTACAACCAACTCGCTTCATACCGCACCAATTTTTTGTGTGCGGAACACTACAACTTTATAATAACAGTAGAGTTCACAATGACTTGTTAAGCTATTTCCAAACTCTCTTAAAAGTTTAGTGGAGTTTTGGTTGGTTGTAAATTGATTCACATACTACAATGACGAATAAGACCGGCCCGGAAGGTTGGGTTATTTTAAACATAGCTAATTTTAGTTGTCCTTTGACTCAACATCTTGTGTGATGCTTCTTTATGTTCTTGAAGTTCATCCACGATTCCAACCTTTTACAGATTATCTATGCTGGGCCTGAGAATTTTTCTGAGCATAGGAGGTTGTCCAAGTCCGAAGTCTTGTCCGGCTTATCCGACAAGACTTTTCCTGTTGAGAAAAAAGAAATGGAATTCGGAATTCCTTCGATGAATCTAAGTCAACTTTCATCTTATTACGATTTCGATGCCATTTATCGAGTACATATTCCGTACACAACATATATTTTTAACTATATGTGTATGTGTATTATGTATCCGTATTCGTATATAAACTTTTTATTGTTTGTGTCTGTATACAAGAATGAATATGATGATTTGACTTGGCTATGATTAATACTAGGTTTGCATCCATATCGGGATGGTCATAACTTTAGTATTTTTACCTCCTGAAAATGTATCGACATAAGATTATTATTTTTTTCCTTTAAATATAATTTTTCTACTGAATTTTTCGAATCAATAGTTTGGTGAAGTATTTCTACATATGTATATCCTCGTAAGCTCATGTTAATCTTTTACCTGAAGACTAATAATGATCATCTTTGAAGAATGATAATATTCATCCATGAAAATTGATGTTATTCAGGGGCGGCCCGGAGGAGGGGCAAACAGGACTTGCGCCCTGGGCCCCAAATTCTAAGGGGCCCCAAATTTTTTTAAATGTTAGTAATAATAACAAATAATGAAACATTGTTATTCTGATTTCTTCTTCAAAGTCCAAGGTCAGAAAAAAAAAATCATTATAGCAATTCAAGAAATAGGGCATGGCTTATTGGAATTGGATAGCCGTTCGACTCTTCAATTTCAAAGAAAAAAATTAGTCTTCACATCACTTCAGATTTTTTTTTTTTTGCATTTCTGAGGGGAAAAAGTTCTTCACGTCACTTTCAATTCCAGATGACCAGCAATAAGTTTTTTTTCTTCTAAATTTTTCATTTTAATTCTCTTTTCCTTATAATCGAAACACAAAAGTTCTTCACATCGTTGGTGTTGAATACTGATGAGCCGATGGCGATGAGTCTTTTCGTTTATCTATGCACTTAAGATTTCACACTTAAAATTATAGGTTCCTAGTGTTGAATATCTTTTCGTAAATCTTTGCACTTAAGATTTCACAATGATTTCGTTTTCAAACTGAAATATTTTGTAACTTTTGTTCCTCTTGTAACTTTTGTTCTTCCTGATTTTAGCTCTCTTTTTTTATGTTTCTTGAGTTTCTCTGTTGTTGATAAATTAGGCAAACAAGCCCATATATCTCAATCCTAGTATTGAAAAAGTATAAACAAAAAATGTTAAATAACGTATTGCATCGGAATTTTTTTTTGAAGTAGTATTGCCATTTGTCAAGATATATTCATGCAAAATTTAAGGTTAATTGGCATGTATCAGGCCCCAGTCAAAAAGAGTTCACTTTGACTTATTGTATCATGCAAAAAAAAAATTTGATACTTTATTTTCAATATATTTTTTGAAGAAGGGGCATCATTTTGTATTTAGTCCTGGGGATCAAAATGTTCCGGCCCGACCCTGATGTTATTCATTCATGAAGATTGATACAAAATAATTATTGAGTTGTGTACACTCAAAAGTGTTGCAACTAGTTGTAACTAACTATTCGATGATTGTATCAACAAATAATAGAGATGTAAAAATACTACTGTATCCAATCGCTAAGCCATCAACTATTATAAATATATATCCATGAATAACCCCCAAAAGATTCACAGCCACTTGAGAATTTAATTTATCGGGTTATGGTGCCAATTTGGACTACTCATAATGCACCACATTATCTCAACCGTCACCTTTATCATCAATGTAGGAAAACATTGCAGATAATAGTTCGGTGACAAGTGAGATGTAGTCCGATTGTTACAATTAATTGACTCGGATCAAGTATAGTCCAATGGAAACAGCAATGCCTTGTTTGGTTCATAGAATCATCGGGTTGGAAAAGAAAAATGATTACTTTTTTATGTTTGGATGCCAAAAAAATTGGGGAGAAAAAAAAATTTACAATGAAAAAAAATTAGGGGAAAAAGTGATTACATCCAATTTTTTGGCATTTCCAAACATCGGAAAGAAAAATCAATAAAAATTGTAATTTTTCAAAGGAAAGAAAATATCAAGTAATTGATTTTCATTCCCTTCCATTCCGCGAACCAAAGGAGACCCAAAAGTGACAATTTTGAGGGTATGTATAACACTTTAGTCAAATTTTGTAGCACTTGAAGGCTGCAGTGGACACTTGTCGATACTTGAAAATTGTTAGAAAGCTAAAAAAAAATACTCCAGATTGGAGTCTGTCCTATCTCGTCTACATTAATTAATGGGCCCACCAAATTTAACCGTTCTTACTAAAAAAAAAAATAAAGAGAAAAAAAAGGGAGGGAATTACCAAACAAGGAGAAAAAAATAAAGAGAGAAAAAAAAGAAAAAAAAAAAGAGAGAGACATTAATTTAGAGTTTTTGTTGGAGTGTGCCACTGTCTACTAATATCAAAAAAATAATAATTTATACAAGTTGTAATAATTTAGAATGTATGTTTGGAATATGGATGCACTTAACATCAGCGCAAGCTAAACAAGCATATTTAGAATATCTTTATTATATCATGCTGGAATTAGAATATCTTTATATAAGACAAAGACAGCAAAACATTTTTATTTCTATAATCCTTTATTGATATTTACTCCTTTAATAAAACACGTACATAGTTATTGTCGTCCCCAAAGAAAATATTTAAACGAGCTGTACCCTAAAAATACGCCTAAATTATCGATTTGTTCTCCTTCTAATTAATTTATGAAATGATTAATTAACTAATAAGCTGTACAATTACTCCCTCCAGATTCATTCGGTATCTAGTGGGCCCACCATGTGAGAAAAATCCATTTTTTTTGTTTGCAACTACTTGACTTCACGTCTCACTTGACGCCAGCTATATATCCCTTTATAATTTCTTCATCTGTGGTTGGTGTTGAAATCCTGTCTACCCAAATTCGAGCTTGGAATCTTCCCATCCCTGCTTATTTATGGTTCGAATTTATCGAGTTTAGGTCGAGCATAAAAATAACGGATCTAGACTGTTCTTCTACACCTCGAATCGAGACTCGAACTCCAACATAGACAACTGCCAATAGGTTAAGAGAAAAAGAGAAGAAAAAAAAAAAGTTTGAAAGAAGAGGAAGATTAGATTTCTCTAAGGCCTCGTTTGGTTCGCGGAATGGAAAGGAAAGGAAAGAAAACTGATTCCTTGGTATTTCCTTTCCTTTAGGAAATTATAATTCCTATAAACTTTTTTTTCCGGTGTGTGGAAAGATCAGGATTATAGCCGGAATATATCTTTACTTTCCATTATAGTGTTTGGTGTTTGTAAGAAAAGAAAACAAAATCAAGTCAATTTTTCAAAAATACTCTCGTGTTAATAAAAATAATTATTACTTAGAAATATTTTTGTCTAAAAGATATTATGGATAAAAATGGTAAATAATATTATGAACATGGATATTTTGGTCAAAATTTTTTGTAATAAATGCGGAAAAGTTGGAGGGAAAGTGATTCCTTAGATAAATGGGAGGAACCACTTTCCCCCCTATTTTTCTACCTTTTGGAAATCATTTTTCCTTTCCAACAACTTTTCTTTGGCTTCCAAACATAGGAAAGGAATCACTTTCCTTTCCCAAGCTCAAATTCCGGTAACCAAACGAGGCCTAAGTAATATGAAATTAACGTACACAAATATACTAAGTAAACATAGGGAGAACAATAACTAGACAAAGCATTAATGAGAATGAAGCTGGCTTAAAAAAGTTGACTTAACCCACATGATTTGGACGTCCTAATTAGCCGTCTAACATTATGATCCCATGTCGTTCTCTCCATTCTCCTCACATCCAAATTATATGTTTATCAAATCAAATCTCTCTCTCTCTCTCTCTCTCTCTCTCTCTCTCTCTCACACACACACACACACACACACACACACATACGCAGTATGGCATGTATGGCGAGAGAGGAACAAGCGTATCTTTGAAGGATTTGTCTCCTCGTTTCAGGCGATCCTTCGGAATATAGATACTGATGTCCATTTAATGGATGTTTAAGCATTGAGTTGCTCTTGTACAGTTTGATGTATATTTTTCTCTCTTCCTTCTATCAATAAAAGCACCCTTCCTTCAAATATATATATATATATATATATATATATATATATATATATATATATATATATATATATATATATTTGGAGTCCCATCGAAGTTTTCCGTCCCTTGGCTGTTGGTGAGAGGAGGGGTATATATATATGTTGGTCTATTTGCAAACAATCGATGGAAAAACTCAGTTGCAATCCCTAAGAAGAGATGCAAAGAATGCAGTTGCAATCCCTAAAAAAGAGATGCAAATAATGCAGTTGCAATCCCTAAAAAAGAGATGCAAATAATGCTGATTGCGTAGCCTAAACGATTAAAAAAAAATCGAATCGCGTTTGCAATAGCGGTTTCTCGAAGGCAACAAGAGATGATCAACAACAGTTGAGTCTCAGATTCTCGAAGGCAACAGAAAGAGGAAGGAAGAAGAAGAGCGGATCTCGCTGGGGTGTTGAACACCGGCGCTCAAAGCTATACCCGCAGTACGAATAAGCTCCCAGGAACCAGCAAGTTCAGGAGAACTTCTGGAACGCTCGTAAGTCAATATTTGAGACTTGAACGGGCTTCCTGGACTTAACAGACTCCCTCAACTCTCTTCTTGGTGCATCTTTCAAAGGAGGCCAAGGGGCTCTATTTATAGAGTGGAGTTGAGACTTCACCTCTTCTCCTATCCGATGTGGGACTAAAATACCAATACTCAAAAATAGAGTTTGATATTTTAGATCATCCCACAATCAGCATAGAAGTGTGCCAGTCCACGCCTACCCCCCGAACCCTCCCGTGCATGCACGAGACATCTTGGAGTCCGCGTCCGAGTCCGAGTCCGCACAACAAAAATTAACTTGCATCCTTGTTGGATTTAATCCTTTTTCCTTCTAGGAAAATACTTCCACATGGCACAAACTTGTGCCCCACTACACCTCATGTGCACACCTCAACACAAGCAATGCATTATATTGAGATACTCACCATTTGGTGTAGCCGATGTGGGACTATCTTTTCTAGTCCAAAGGCAAAAAACACCAACAATCCCCCACATATCTCAATATATGGGTTGAGCGTTCCCCACAGTGATTGTCCATCATGCATTAGGAGAGATGTCGCTACGACTTGAATCTTCCCGCATAGGTTAAATAACAGCATGATACAAGAATGGACTAAGCCTTGAATTCTGCACCATAACTGCAATTCTTCCTACTCACATAGTGACATCAACTGTGCTTCTGGCTGCACATTGAAGGCCTTGTGCCAGCCTGGTTTCAGTGTATAATTTTTGGGCGTCTACAAGTTTACCCTCAAGAGACGGCCTGATATCTCTGTCCATACACTATAGGTGAGTTCTATATAAAGAGTCATTGGCATGAAGCATTGCGCTTCTTTGCGGTGCTACGCCGCTATGACATGGCTGACAAAGCCAAGGCATTACCCCTACCTGGGAACCTCATCGTAGTGTCATACTACTGTAGCATGAGGTCTCAAGCCTCTTTGTAGTGCCAAACTACCCAGCATGAAGCCTTGCGCTCCCTTGTGGTGTTACGCCACTATGACATGGCTTGCAAAGCCGAGGTTTACCCCTACTGGGTACCTCATCGTGGTGTCAAGCCACTGTAACATGAGGACACCGGCCTCTTTGTAGTGCTGCCTACATCTCTTTATTACGATATGCAACATTAGGCTACTGCCTATATGCGGTGCTACGCCGCCTGTAACTGGCTAACAAAGCCGAGGCATTACCCCTACCTGGGAACCTCATGGTGGAGTCACCCCACTGTAGCATGGAGTTGTAACATCCTTTGTGGTTGTTGCGCCACCATGCTTCCTGTAAAGCATAACAGACCTTCACTCAGTCTGAGAACTCATTAAGGCATTATGCCATCCTTCTCACAGGATCAATTCCGTAGAAAAATTCATAGTAGACAATAGTGGTTCTGGGTCCGAAACCCTTACATGTTCCGCAGAACAAGTGCCCACTGTAACTAATATTTTTCCAGTCAATAGTCCTCCCTTAAATCAAAAAATTAGATATCTGTAGATTTCTCTTTGAACCAATAACATAAAATTTATTGATAGGATTATAATGACACAATATAGAATGCCTTCAAGCCCATCTTCCTTGCTGTGTCCTCGACCAGCTGACGCTTGAGACCCTTCGTGAACGGATCCGCCAGGTTTTTCTGACTCGAACATCGATCACTGCAATGACGCCCCTTTTATGAGATCGTTCACTGCTCTGTGCTTCAACCGCACAGTCCTCTTCTTCCCGTTGAAGAGTTCATTTGATGCCACTGCTGCTGCCGCCTGGTTGTCACAGTATATCGGAATCGCCGGTATCTGAGCCCCAACCATTGGAAGGTCATACATGAGCTCCGAAGCCACTCTGCTTCATCTGCTGCAGCGTCCAATGCAAAGAATTCAGATTCCATGGAGGAGCGAGATAACATAGTATGCTTCTCGACTTCCACGATATAGCAGCTCCACCCATGGCGAACACATATCCACCTGTGGAATATTCGATCTCCACCTCTGAAACACCAGCTAGCATCACTGAAGCCTTCCA